>CM061749.1:342225952-342828549 GCA_030979885.1 Lolium multiflorum
ATTATATGTCATTATTATGCATTTTCTCGAACTAACTCTATTAACAAGATGCCGAAGTGCCGGTTCCTGTTTTCTGCTTGTTTTTGGTTTCATAAATCCTAGTAACGAAATATTCTCGAATCGGACGAAATCAACGCCTGTGTGTTCCTATTTTTCCCAACCATCCAACACCCGCAGAGCCGCCGTAGGGAAGCTCCTGGGGCCCCACACCACCAAGGCTGCCAGAGGGGGCCGCGCCGCTCTATGGTGTGGTGGCCCCTGTGCCCCTCCGAGGCCGTTCCCTTCTACACAAAGCACTCTGCACGAAACCCCTACGGAGAAGACGACCCGAGAAACCCTTCCAGAGCCGCCGCCTATCGCAAATCAAGATCTCGGCATGGTCTGCTCCGCACTTCACGGACGGGGAATTGCCCTGTGAGTCATCTCCACCGCTGCCTCCACCGCCATCTTCACCGCCATCGCCGCCAACGCCTCTCCATCGACCAGTCCACCCCCGGGCTGAGGGCTCACCGTAGCTATGTGGTTAATCTCTCTCTCTCGTACCCAATACAATGATCTCATGAGCTGCTTGACATGAGATCCATAAGATGAGCTTTGTATCGCTACTAGTTGTGTGCTACTCATGTGATGTTATTAAAGTAGTCTATTCCTCCCCGCATGGTGTAGCAGTGATTAGTGCACCGTGTTAGTACTTGGTGTATGCTATGATCATGATCTCTTGTAGATTGTGGGGTTTATTAATATGATAGTATTGATGGGATCTATTCCTCCTTCATAGTAATGTGGATAGTGTGTGCACTATGTTAGTTCTTGGTTTATTTGGCACATCTATTATGCTCTAAGGTTATTTAAATATGAACATTGAATTGTGGAGCTTGTTAACTCCGCATTGAGGGTTCGTGTAATCCTACGCAATGTGTTCATTATCCAACAAAAGAGTGTATGTAGCACATATGAGAAAGAGTTATTTATTATGCGATCAATGTTGAGAGTGTCCACTAGTGAAAGTATGATCCCTAGGCCTTGTTTCCAATACTGCAAACACCGCTTAGTTACTGTTTTGTTGCATGTTTACTCGCTGCCATATTTTATTCAGATTGCTATTACCACTCATATACATCCATATTACTTGTATTTCACTATCTCTTCGCCGAACTAGTACACCTATTAGGTGTGTTGGGACACAAGAGACTTCTTGCTTTGTGGTTGCAAGGTTGCATGAGAGGGATATCTTTCTCTTCCTCCCTGAGTTCGATAAACCCTGGGTAATCCACTTAAGGGAAACTTGCCGCTGTTCTACACCTCCGCTCTTGGAGGCCCAACACCTGCCTACAAGAATAGAAGCACCCGTAGACATCAAGCACTTTTCCGGCGCCGCTGCCGGGGAGGAAAGGTAAAGGCACTCATACTCCGGTCCTAGGTAAAGTACTTCTTTTCCTCGGCGTCCATTGTGTGAGTACTCGAAGCTATTTCCTTTAGACTCGTAATTGCGACATTTGGTTTCTTTTGCTTACACTAGTTAGGCATAATGGACAACAATGACCTTTTTATTCTATTTCCTGATTTAAGACATGGATGTTTTGATGCGAAAATTAAAAAACCCATGGAACATATTAATATGAATGCTTTGAACACCATTGTTGTTAATGATATGGAAAATTCTAAGCTTGGGGAAGTTTTGTTTTGATGAGCATGATATTTTTAGTCCCCAAGCATTGAGGAGAAAATTTACTTTGATGATACTTTGCCTCCCATTTATGATGATTATAATGTAGTAGTCTTTTGTTACCACCTGTTATGGAGGATAAATTTGATTATGATTACAATATACCTCCTATATTTGATAGCTACTTTGTTGAATTTGCTCCCACTACAATTAATAAGAATGACTATGCTTATGTCGGAGTAGTAATTATTTTATGCATGAGACTCATGATAAGAATGCTTTTTATGTGATAGTTATATTGTTGTGTTTGCTCATTGTTACTGAAAGTTATTATGAGAGAGGAGAAATATGGTTGTAAAAATTTTCATGTTACTAAAACAACTCTCTATATGCTTTTTGAAGCTACACCTGTTTTATCTTCCTATGCTTGTTACTTTGCTCTTCATGAACTTGTTTATTTACAAGATTCCTATGCATAGAAGCATGTTAGACTTAAATGTGTTTTGAATTTGCCTCTGGATGCTCTCTTTGCTTCAACTTCTATTTCTTGCGAGTGCATCATTGAACCGCTGAGCCCATCTTAATGGCTCTAAAGAAAGAACTTCTTGGGAGATAACCCATGTGTTTATTTTACTACACAATTTTTGTTTTGTTGAGTCTTGGAAGTTGTTTACTACTGTAGTGCCAAGTAAAGTTTCTATGTTAAAGTTGATGTTATATTTGGGATCGCTGCGTAGAAACAACATTGCTGTCTGTCACGAATCTGGGCACAAGTCTCTCGTAGAAATTCGAAAAATCTGCCAATTTACGAGCGTGATCCTCAGATATGTACGCAACTTCATTAGTTTTGAGTTTTTCCGTTTGAGCAAGTCTGTGCCATTTAAAAATCTGCCTTTACCACTGTTCTGTTTTTGACAGATTCTGGCTTTTATTTCGCATTGCCGCTTTTTTGTTAAGTTGAATGAGTTTTTTTGTTCCATTAACTTTCAGAAGTTTTTGTGCAATGTCCAGAAGTGTTGGCAATGATTGTGTCACCTCTGAACATGTAAATTTTTATTATGCACTAACCCTCTAATGAGTTTGCTTGAAGTTTGGTGAGAAGGAAGTTTTCAGAAGAGAATGATATAATATGATCAAGAGGAGTGAAAGCTCTAATCTTGGGATGCCCCCGGGTTCACCCCCATATTTTAAGAAGATCTGCTGTTTAAGTTTGGGGATGCCTAAGCAGATCCTCTTTCATCGACACAAAATATCAGGTTCCTTCTCTTGAAACTATATTTTTATTCCTTCACATCTTATGTACTTTTACTTGGATGCCCATGCTATTTTTGTTTTGTTATTTTCATTCTCCGAATAAGTTCATCCTTGTGTGGAGAGAGACGCCCCGCTGGTTCGTATGAACACATGTACTTAGCTCATAATATTCATGGCTAAGTTTCCTCAAATTGTTATATGGTTGGAATTAAAAATGCTACATGTGGTAATTGGTAAAATGTTCTAGGATAATGTGATACTTGGCAATTGTTGTGCTCATGTTTAAGCTTTTGCATCATATACTTTGTACCTATTAATGAAGAAATACAGAGCTTGCTAAAATTTGGTTTGCATAATTGGTCTCTCTAAGGTCTAGATACTTTTCCAGTATTGAGTTTGAACAACAAGGAAGACTGTAAAGTCTTATAATGTTTACAATATGTCTTTTATGTGAGTTTTGTTGCACCGGTTCATCCTTGTGTTTGTTTCAAATAAACCTTGCTAGCCTAAACCTTGGATCGAGAGGGAATACTTCTCATGCATCCAAATCCTTGAGCCAACCACTATGCCATTTGTGTCCACCATACCTACCTACTACATGGTATTTCTCCGCCATTCCAAAGTAAATTGCTTGAGTGCTACCTAACAATTCAAAAGCATACTCTTATTTGCGCAATGTTTGCATAGCTCAGAAGAAGTATGTGTTGTTTATCTTTCAATCTTGTTGGGCAACTTTCACTCAATGGACTAGTGGTTTTCATCCGCTATCCAATAACTTTAAAGAGCCGGCAATGGGATTCCTCCCCAAATTAATTAACAAAATAGACACTCCTCCATGGTATGTGATTGTTGAACGGCACCCGAAGGATCGGTTAGCCATGGCCTGAGAAAGCAAAGGTGGGGAGGAGTGTCATCATAATAAAACCAAAATAAAAGGCACTCCTTCATGGTGATTGTTGGCAGGCACCCGAGGATTCGGTTAGCCATGGTTTGTGAAAGAAAGTGGAAGGAGTGCCACCCAAAAATAAAATAAAATGGGAGCCGCTCTTGAAGGTTTGTCTGCAAGGGGTTAGAGTACCACCATTCGTTGACAACAACAAACACCTTCAAAACTTTACTTTTATACTCTCTTGATGTTTTCAAAATCAAAGCTCTAGCACAAATATAGCAATCGATGCTTTCCTCTTTGAAGGACCATTCTTTTTACTTTTATGTTGAAGTTCACCTATTTCTCTCCATCCCAAGAAGCAAACACTTGTGTGAACTGTGCATTGATTCTTACATACTTGCATATTGCACTTATTATATTACTTTATGTTGACAATATCCATGAGATATACATGTTATAAGTTGAAAGCAACCGCTGAAACTTAATCTTCCTTTGTGTTGCTTCAATACCTTTACTTTGATTTATTGCTTTATGAGTTAACTCTTATGCAAGACTTATTTATGCTTGTCTTGAAGTACTATTCATGAAAAGTCTTTGCTTTATGATTCACTTGTTTACTCATGTCATTACCATTGTTTTGATCGCTGCATTCATTACATATGTTTACAAATAGTATGATCAAGATTATGATGGCATGTCACTTAAGAAATTATCTTTGTTATCGTTTTACCTGCTCGGGACGAGCAGAACTAAGCTTGGGGATGCTGATACGTCTCCAACGTATCGATAATTTCTTATGTTCCATGTACTTTATTGATGATACCTACATGTTTTATGCACATTATATGTCATATTTATGCATTTTCCGAACTAACCTATTAACAAGATGCCGAAGTGCCAGTTTCTGTTTGGTTTTGAAACTCAGTAACGAAATATTCTCGGAATCGGACGAAATCAACGCTGTGTTCCTATTTTTCCCGGAACTATCCGTAACACTCCGAGAGCCGCTGTAGGGAAGCCCTAGGGCCCCACACCTGCCCTGCGCGGCGAGGGCCGCGCTCTATGGTGTGGTGGCCCCAGGCCCCCTCCGAGGCTGCCCTTCCCATATAAGCCCTCTGCATCTAAAACCCGACGGAGAAGACGAGACCCGAGAAAACCTTCCAGAGCCGCCGCCATCGCGAAATCAAGATTCGGGGACAGAAGTCTCGTTCCGGCACTCGCCGGACGGGGAATTGCCCTGAGTCATCTCCACCGCCGTCTCCACCGCCATCTTCACCGCCATCGCGCCTCCATGATGAGGAGGGAGTAATCCACCGGGCGAGGGCTCTGATGTCACGGGAGCTTCTATTCTTGTAGACGTGTTGGGCCTCCAAGAGCAGAGGTTTGTAGAACAGCAGCAAGTTTCCCTTAAGTGGATTACCCAAGGTTTATCGAACTCAGGGAGGAAGAGGTCAAAGATATCCCTCTCAAGCAACCCTGTAATCACAAAGCAAGAAGTCTCTTGTGTCCCCAACACACCAAATACACTTGTCAGGTGTATAGGTGCACTAGTTCGGCGAAGAGATAGTGAAATACAAGTAATATGGATGTATATGAGTGGTAATAGCAATCTGAATAAAATATGGCAGCGAGTAAACATGCAACAAAACAGTAAACAAACGGAGATTCGATGCTTGGAAGCAAGGCCTAGGGATCCTGCTTTCACTAGTGGACACTCTCAACAATGATCACATAATAGGACTACTCTACACTCTTTTGTTGGATGATGAACACCACTAACTGTGTAGGATTACACGAACCCTCAATGCCGGAGTTAACAAGCTCCACAGTATTCGATATTCATGTTTAAGTAACCTTAGAGTGCAAGATAGATCAACACAATTACACCAAGAACTAACATAGCATGCACACTGTCACCATCACACCATGAAGGAGGCATAGATCACATCAATACTATCATAGCAATAGTTAACTTCATAATCTACAAGAGATCATAATCATAGCCTACGCCAAGTACTACACGATGCACACACTGTCACCATTACACCGTGCAGGAGGAATAGAGTACTTTAATAACATCACTAGAGTAGCACATAGATGATATTCAACTAGATCACATAAAGAGAGAGATGAACCACATAGCTACAGCGGAGCCCTCAGCCCCGGGGGTGAATTACTCCCTCCTCATCATGGAGACAGCGATGGCGGTGGAGACGGCGGTGGAGATGACTCCGGGGGCAATTCCCCGTCCGGCAGGGTGCCGGAGACTTCGTCCCCCGAATCTTGATTTCGCGATGGCGGCGGCTCTAAGGCTTTCGGTCTCGTCTTTCTCCG
The DNA here is from genome assembly GCA_030979885.1 of Lolium multiflorum. Taxonomy (NCBI): domain Eukaryota; kingdom Viridiplantae; phylum Streptophyta; class Magnoliopsida; order Poales; family Poaceae; genus Lolium; species Lolium multiflorum. The sequence continues at coordinate 342,232,096 of CM061749.1, forward strand.
TCGGTGTTTTTAGGTCAGACGACTAAATAGGCGAAGAGACGGAGTCGGAGGGGCCACGGGGTGCCCACACCACAGGGGGGCGCGCCCCCCCTGGGCCGCGCCGGGGTGTGGGGCCCCCCTGGCTCCCCTCTCGTCTTTCTCCGGTGCTCTGGAAGCTTCCGGGAATTATAAGGTCCTCGGTCTTGATTTCGTCCGATTCCGAAAATATTTCTTTAATAGGATTTCTGAAACCAAAAACAGCAGAAAACAGGGCTCTTCGGCATCTCGTCAATAGGTTAGTTCCGTAAAACGCATAATAATGACATATAATGTGTATAAAACATGTAGGTATCATCAACAAAGTAGCATGGAACATAAGAAATTATAGATACGTTTGGGACGTATCAAGCATCCCAAGCTTAGTTCCTACTCGCCCTCGAGTAGGTAAACGATAACAATGATAATTTCTTAAGTGACATGCCATCATAACCTTGATCATACTATTGTAAAGCACATGAGATGAATGCAGAGATTCGAAGCAATGATGAAGATAATGAGTAAACAAATGAATCATATAACAAAGACTTTTCATGAATAATACTTTCAAGACAAGCATCAATAAGTCTTGCATAAGAGTTAACTCATAAGCAATAAATTCTTAGTAGAAAGCTTTGAAACAACACAAAGGAAGATATAAGTTTCAGCGGTTGCTTTCAACTTTAACATGTATATCTCGTGGATAATTGTCAACACAAAGTAATATAACAAGTGCAATAGGTAAACATGTAAGAATCAATGCACACAGTTTACACAAGTGTTTGCTTCTAAGATAGAAAGAATAGGTAAACTGACTCAACAATAAAGTAAAAGAATGGTCCTTCAAAGAGGAAAGCATCGATTGCTATATTTGTGCTAGAGCTTTGATTTTGAAAACATATAGAGAGCATAAAAGTAAAGTTTTGAGAGGTGTTTGTTGTTGTCAACGAATGGTAGCGGGTACTCTAACCCCCTTGCCAGACAAACCTTCAAAGAGCGGCTCCCATTTTATTTTTATTTTTGTGTGGCACTCCTTCCAACCTTTCTTTCACAAACCATGGCTAACCGAATCCTCGGGTGCCTGCCAACAATCTCATACCATGAAGGAGTGCCTTTTTATTTTAGTTTTATTTAGATGACACTCCTCCCCACCTTTGCTTTCTCAAGCCATGGCTAACCGAATCCTTCGGGTGCCGTCCAACAATCACATACCATGGAGGAGTGTCTATTTTTGTTAATTAATTTGGGACTGGGAATCCCATTGCCAGCTCTTTTTGCAAAATTATTGGATAAGCGGATGAAGCCACTAGTCCATTGGTGAAAGTTGCCCAACAAGATTGAAAGATAAACACCACATACTTCTCATGAGCTATAAAACATTGACACAAATAAGAGGTAATAACTTTTGAATTGTTTAAAGGTAGCACTCAAGCAATTTACTTTGGAATGGCGGAGAAATACCATGTAGTAGGTAGGTATGGTGGACACAAATGGCATAGTGGTTGGCTCAAGGATTTGGATGCATGAGAAGTATTCCCTCTCGATACAAGGTTTAGGCTAGCAAGGTTATTTGAAGCAAACTCAAGTATAAAATGGTGCAGCAAGACTCACATATAAACATATTGTAAGCATTATAAGACTTTACATCGTCTCCTTGTTGTTCAAACACCTCAACCAGAAAATATCTAGACTTAGAGAGACCAATCATGCAAACCAAATTTTAACAAGCTCTATGTAATTATTCATTAATGGGTACTAGGTACATGATGCAAGAGCTTAAACAAGATCTATATGAGCACAACAATTGCCAAGTATCACATTATTCAAGACATTATACCAATTACTACATGTAGCATTTCCCGTTTCCAACCATATAACAATTAACGAAGCAGTTTCAACCTTCGCCATGAAAATTAAAAGCTAAGAACACATGTGTTCATACGAACCAGCGGAGCGTGTCTCTCTCCCAAACAATCATTTATTCAAACAAAAACAAAAACAAAAACATACAGACGCTCCAAGTAAAGTACATAAGATGTGACCGAATAAAAATATAGTTTCAAGAGAAGGAACCTGATACTTTGTCGATGAAGAAGGGGATGCCTTGGGCATCCCCAAGCTTAGATGCTTGAGTCTTCTTGAAATATGCAGGATGAACCACCGGGGCATCCCCAAGCTTAGACTTTTCATTCTTCTTGATCGTAGTATATCATCCTCCTCTCTTGACCCTTGAAAACTTCCTTCACACCAAACTTCAAGCAAACTCATTAGAGGGTTAGTGCACAATTAATAATTCACACATTCAGAGGTGACACAAACATTCTTTACACTTCTGGACATTGCATAAAGCTACTGGACATTAATGGATCAAAGAAATGAATCCAACATAGCAAAAGAGGCAATGCGAAATAAAAGGCAGAATCTGTCAAAAACAGAACAGTCCGTAAAGACGAATTTAAAGCTGGCACCAGACTTGCTCAAATGGAAAAACTCAAAACTAATGAAAGTTGCGTACATATCTGAGGATCACGCTCAAATTGGCAGATTTTTTCGAATTTTCTACAGAGGCCTGTGCCCAGATTCGTGACAGACAGCAATGCTGTTTCTGCGCAGCGATCCCAAATATAACATCAACTTTAGCATAGAAACTTTACTTGGCACAAAAACATGATAAGGAGAGGTTGCTACAGTAGTAAACAACTTCTAAAACACAAATATAAAACAAAGTACTGTAGCAAAATAAGACATGGGTTATCTCCCAAGAAGTTCTTTCTTTATAGCCATTAAGATGGGCTCAGCATTTTTGATGCACCCGCAAGAAATAGTATTTGAAGCAAAAGAGAGCATCAAGAGGCAATTCAAAACACATTTGAGCCTAACATGCTTCCTATGCAAAAGAATCTTATACACAAATGAATTCATGAAGAGCAAAGTGACAAGCATAAGAGGATAAAACACGAGTAACTTAAAGATTCTCAACATAAAGAGGGGAAACTTAATATTATTAAGATGCATATAACCATATTTCCCTCTCTCATAATAACTTTCAGTAGCATCATTGATGAAATCCACAATATACCCGTCACTTAAAACATTCTTATCATGGTTCATATGCATAGAAGTATCATTAATTTTGGCATAAGAAGAGTTATTCTCATTAATAGTAATTGGAGCAAGATTATTATCAAGAATTTGAACATGGTAAACAAGTTGCATATTAAAAGAATTGTTTTTGGTAATCCAATCATGACTATGACAAGTTTCATAAGGATAGTTATAACCTATATCATAGCATTCTTTATAATAATCATCAAAGATCGGAGGCACAGTGTCATCATAAGAAATAGAATAGTTATCTTTCACAGTCGGTTTATCTATGACCATACCATCATTGTTATTAGAAGGAGATGTATCAAGAACATAATGACCAGTAGCAAAAGGATTTTCAAACACCTCTTCCCCAAGCTTAGAGCTTTCTATATCATTATGGGAGGAAGCATGGATAGCACTGACACTATGGCAATTATTATCATTTTCAGAATTAGTTTCCCAGAGATTTGTAATATCAAAAGTAGTATGCTCATTCAAATCATGATCGCTAATGTATGTAAAGGGCATAGGAAGATCATCGTATTCAGATTCATTATCACAATAATCATTAGGAGCAACATACTTACGGTTACCTAGCGTTATCTCATTCACGCGGGGATACGCCGTTACCTCTTTCTTTTTATTCTCCTTCTTCTTCTTCTTCGTTCTCTTCTTCTTCTTTCTTCTTCTTCCCTCTTCGCTTCCTTCTTTAGGAGGAAGAGGCTTGAAGGGTGGCTTGTCCGCATAACCTGATTTACTTTTAGAAACAATAGAAGAAACTTGGGAGGATCCCTCCTTTTCATTAATTAATTGAAAACACACAGCGGTCCTATCATATTTTGGCAAGGTGTCATCTTCTAAAATATTCTGTATGTAAGTATTTGTATGGCAATTATTAATGCAATAAGAAAGACAACCATGCAGGACATCATCAATATCAAGATCGTTAATATTTAACAAAGAAATTTTTCTTGATAACTCTTCACACTTCAAAAATAAGGTAAGTTCATCATGCTGATTAGGAATAATTTCATCATCACAATACAAATTTGCAGCACTCATGGGGTTCGAATTATCATTGGAGGAACATTGAAAATTAAAATGACCAACTCTATGGCAAAGTTCACAAATAAAAGGATAGAGGGCACACACTTTTTCTCCAAGATCATCTAGAGCTCTAGACCACTTTCTAGTTTTTTCATTCCTGTGATGGATACAATATTCATCTTCTATTTGATTAATTCCACAAGGTCTATGTATTCCACAAAAATTAACATGCTTATAGGAAATAGCATTCTTAGGAGTTTGAGCACGCTTATTGCAATCATTAACAACAATTTCATTCTTCATGCAAGCGTCTTTAAAAGGTTCATGATACTTATCAAAATTCTTCCTAGGCAATTCAATGTGAGAAGCAAAAGCTTTATAAAGATTTGCAGCAACTTGAGAGTCAAGACCATAAGTAGCACTCATATTTCGAAATTTACCACTATCCATGAAAGTTTCAATGCATTCATAATCATAATTTATACCTGACTCTTTACCTTTGTCGTTCTCCCAATCTTCAGCGTTCTCCTTAATCCGATCAAGAAGGTCCCTTTTAAACTCTTCTTTATTGCTCGTGAATGATCCAGAACAAGTAGTATCCAGCAAGGTCTTATCTTGAAAAGAAAGTCTTGCATAGAAATTATCAATGATGATATTACCTGGAAGCTCATGATTGGGGCATTTGAGCATTAAAGTCTTCAATCTCTCCCATGCTTGGGCAATACTCTCTCCATCATGAGGCCAAAAATTATATATATGGGTTTCGATCTTTGTGAATTTCACTTGGAGGATAGAACTTGGAATAAAATAGAGGCACAATATCCTTCCAATCAAGAGAGCGCCCGTCCTTCAATAGTTTATACCAATGCGCCGCTTCACCAGATAGCGACATAACAAATAATTTCTTCCTAACTGTTACCACCCGATTTTGGCCAAATCAGGAGTTGGGCCGTAAGTGAAGATGGGCTTGAAGGACGTACACGTGGAGCATCATCGAAGCGGCCTTGCGCTGAGAGTTTGGGCTAAGTTGCCCATGTATCTGTAAATATTAGATCGCATTGTAATTTAGAATTAAGAGATAGAGTCTGGCCCGTGCACGGTTAGGTGCACGCCTCAATTAGAAAGTCCCTTGGACTATAAATATGTATCTAGGGTTATCGGAAAAGGAGGACAATCATCGTTCAACCAACACAAATCAGGCGCATCGCCACCCCTTTCTTCGAGGGTTTCTCCCGGGTAAGCACCATGCTGCCTAGATCGCATCTAGCGATCTAGGCAGTATACGTTTATTCGTTAACCTTGTACTGCTCGTGCTGAAGCCTTGTTGATGGCGAGCAGTACTATTTATCCTTAGGTGTTTAGGGGCTTGCATTGATGCTTTCACGTGCATATCTGCGTGGCAATGCCGCCCCTCGACACCTAGCTGCCCTTACGTCTATCCAGACGTAAGGGCAGCATCTTGCTTGTTCGTTACTTAGTAGATCCGATCCATTATAGTTGCTCCTTGCTCCGCAAGGATTAGTTTAATATCTGCATAGTTAGGCCTTACGCTGGGGTTGGAGGATCCGGTAGTGCGCTAGATGTTGTTCATCGTCTCTGCGAGGGATGTTCCGGGGAATCGATGTTATGTTGGTTTTTAGGCCTCTCGTAGGGAGTTTGCATCGTCTTCCGTAGCTGCTAGGCCCGGTCACACGTAGGACGTTCCGGTTATGCGGTGAAACCCTAAACTGTCGTGGATCGTTTTAGCTTTGTCCTGATCAAGCAGGATCCCCATGCCATTGTAAATCCAACGTGAAACATGGGGCGATCGGCCCTGGAGCCGATCCACAGGGAAACCCGAGAGCCGATAGCAGGGCTCGTATTTAATGTTTACGTGTCTACCATGCAGGACAATCGAAGCACTAACACCCTCCCGATCGGGTCTAGGTCAGGTGGCACGCCCTAGCAACCGCCAGACGTTGGCCGTAAGATTTGCGGGACGACGCGAGGTGCCGTGGATCCACTAAGCGGCCCTGGGAGCCCCCGGCTCTTCGTGTTGCTTAACCAACGCCCGTCGGTGGGTTTTGGAGGGTAACACATTCCCGGCACGCCCGGTGGGACAATCTTCTGCAACATCCACGTCAACATCGGCATCCGAGATGGCGGAGGAACCGATCACGTACAGGATCTCCCCACGGAACACAAGAAGAAGTACGATGACCTGAAGGCCATCCCCGAGGCCGAACTCATCGGCTCCTTTGAGAAGACCCGGTCGCACGGCGTCAGGTTCAAAGGATTCGCACCACAAGGCATCCTCGACGGGTTGGATCTGTCTCTCCCTTCAGAGGAACGTACAAGAGCCCTGCGACAGGAAATCAACTACGTGGTGGCCCATTCACTGCATCGGCACTCTGAGAGCCTGGTGAACACTTTGGAGCGCGTTGCGCTCCGTGTGGTGCAAGAGATCATGGAGCGTCGGTACTCCCCTTCAGGACCTGTGCTAGGGACTCACCAGGGAGAGATGCAACTCCACACCAGGCCACCTCTGCCGTACGCAATGGCGGCCCACGTCAAGGCTCACCGGCATACGTCGTCTACAAAGTTGGGGGTGACCCGGGCGACTATCAGTTCTTGCATGACCCGCCCAAGGAAATCCCACACGGATACGTGTGCACGTATGTGCCGGACTGCAACAACTGGACGCAGGCGATCCAGGCTCCACCAGGAGGGATTGCCGGAGCAGGAGCAATTGTTCCGGCAGGAAGAACGACTGCAGCAGCGGGGAGTTTAGGAGCAGAAGCTGAGAAACAAGCGTGGCTAGCCAAGTATACCACTGCACCAGTCCAGGAAAGCTCAGCTGCCACTACCTCCACCGCAGATCAGATCAGCGCAGTCCTGAGAGATCAGTTCGGCATCTTGCCGAAGAAGAAGATAATCGGCTATTCCAAGCCGTACCCCAATGAGTTCGACCTGATCCCACTACCGCCTAAGTACCGGCTTCCGGACTTCAACAAATTCAGTGGGTCAGAAGGGTCAAGCTCCATCGAGCACGTGAGCCGATACCTGGCCCAGCTGGGCATGGTTTCAGTATCGGATCAGCTACGGGTGAGGTTCTTCGCAGTCCCCTCACCGGTCCAGCGTTTGGATGGTACACCTCGTTGCAGCCAAATTCAGTGCAATCATGGAAGCAGCTGGAGGAACTGCTCCACACCCAATACCATTCAGAAGACTACTGAAGCTGGTATTGCCGAACTAGCACAGTTCGGCAAAAGCGAGGAGAGACAGTGGCTGAGTACATTCAGCGTTTCAGAACTGTCAAGAACCGATGCTATTCGGCTCATTTAACTGAGAAAGAGGCAGTCGAGCTGGCCGTGGCAGGCCTTGGCAAATGGCTGCTCAAGGATCCGACGTTCCTGTGTTGAGTACAACCTGTTGACGCACTGGTCAATAGACTGACCTTATATGAACAGCGCCATCCGAACTGTACCAGGACAAGTTCAAACGCGCGATAACCCTGGTCAATGCTGATGAGGATGAAGATTCTGCGGAAGATCAGGAAGTTGCGGTAGCCGAGTGGACTCGGACGCCAGCACCTGTGTCCTGCAAATGGGTGAACCCGCCAGGGCCTCCAAGAGGGTTGGACTTTGACGTGACCAAGACTGAACAGATCTTCGATCTGTTACTGAAAGAGAAACAGTTGAAGCTACCCGAAGGCCACAAGATCCCTACGGCACAAGAGATGAACAAAAGGCCATACTGCAAATGGCATCATACGTTCACGCACGCCACCAACGACTGCAAAGTATTGCGCGCACAAATTCAGATGGCGATAGAATCAGGCCGATTAACTTTCGGACAGTTTGCCATGAAGGTAGACATGCGTCCGTTTCCGGACGTCAACATGGTGGACCTAAGCCACTCCATAAGAGAGCCAGGGTTCTCTTTCGATGTCAATATGGCAGGGTTTGTGATCCGCCATGGCGTGGACAAAGCAGAAAGCAGCCACTCTCGTGGCAAAGATAAAGAGGAGGCCGTTCCACGCGACCGGCCCCAAGATGATGATAGACGGTACCTAACCGAGGAGGAGGTGAGAAGCATACGGTATCAACGCCCATTATCCGTGCATCTCCTCAACAAATATGAGCAGCAGTATGACCGACGTCGCCGCTACGACGACGACGATGGAGGATATCGTTTCCTGATGCAAATGAGGTATCGCAACGACAGACAACGACGGGCACGAACGTCACGCTCGGAGGGAGGTCAAGGGAGCAAGATGACATGGATAAGACTGAACTGTCCTTTCAAACATTGCTGACTCGGGAATGAGCCGATTGCCAACAATCGAGAACTGCCCAGAGTGCAAACAAAGGAGAAGGACAAACGAAGTTTCCCAGTTCGAGGCCTAGGACCTCTCCCACATCGAGTAAACGAGCTGAGTCATCTCAAGAAGAAGACTTTGAGGAGTCGATGGAGAAGAAGATAGGTATCACCGACCAAGGTGGTGCCCTGATGGACTCAGCCATTCTCAGAAGCGTCGGGTGCAACGGCTGCGAAACCTGGAAGAAGCCGAGGCACAGTACCTGTACACGTTGAGAAGAGCACGGCCCGATCCGGCCGTGAAAATTCAGCAAACATTGGAGACGAAGGCGCGCCCGCCAAAGAAAGTATGGCGCCCAAAACAGGCGAAAGCCGATGCACAGGCATCGGCTGGCCGATGCAGACATCGGCTGATACAAACATGGTATTCATAGTCCCGTCGGAGTTTCGCGCTCCAAGCGACGAGGAAGTTGCAGTGGCTCAATTCGACTGCGGTCCACGACCGGTTATCTTTGAAAAGCCACGAGATAGAAGCTACAGGCATCTGAAAGCCCTATACTTGAGGGGTTACATCAACGGGCAGCCTGTCAGCAAGATGTTGGTTGATACCGGAGCGGCAGTCAACATAATGCCGTATTCCATGCTACGTCGTTTGGGGCATTCCAGCGACGATCTGATCAAGACCAACATCACATTAAGCGACTTCAACGGCCAGGCGTCAGAAGCGAAAGGTGTTCTGAATGTAGAGCTTACTGTAGGCCGGAAGACCATACCTATCGCGTTCTTCATCGTTGACAGCAAAAGCAATTACGCCGTCCTATTGGGAAGGGACCTGGATTCATGCTAACCAAGGCATCCCGTCTACAATGCACCAATGCATCATACAATGGGATGGAGATGAAGTGGAAGTCGTTCAGGCGGATGACTCAATCGAGATATCATTAGCTGCCATGAGCGTGTGGGAAGCAGATGACCAAGAGCCGCTCTCTGGAATCAGTTTAGAGGGTTGTGAGCGCATCGAAGCTCGAAGAATGGGGTAAGGCTGGTTTATCCACCGGAACGGAGTAGCAAGTCCAAGACATTGGACATACGTGGCAAGGCCGATCCCTGAGATCGGCCCTCAAAAAATGAAAAGCAAAGGATCTTATCTCCAACCTGTCACGTAGCTACAGTGGGAAACCAAGAAGTGCTAAACCTTCACGAAACATTGCAATGGAAAGGGAGGCCGATTCCCGCAATCGGCCAAAATTATCCTCAACATACTTTGTCTGTGTTCGGCATTGATCCAACAGATGCCTGAAGAGCCGATGCCATCAATTACTTGACAGAATCGGCTCGGGGGGCACATAGATGGATGAGATACGAGGATACGGAGCTGGGAACGGATGTCAAATGTCCAGCAGAGCAGCTCAAGTATGGGGGCCGATACGTAAACAAATCGGCCGCAAAAAATCGAAAATACAGAAATTTTTGAGCACAGCCGATGCGCAGACATCGACTTAAGAATAAGAAAGCCGATGCACGGCCATCGACTCAAGGAATACAAGCAAGCGGAGCGGTCATCACCAGATCAGCAGTGCCTGCGCAAGCATACGGATCATGTTAGGATCATGAGAACAGCCGATGATCATCCGATGATCTCCTGGAGCTGGACCATTCTCAAGATGATGAGCCATTCAAAGCAGCAAGACACAGGAATGGAGCCGGGAGGGGTTGAAGGGCCACCACGTTGAGGCTTCTGGTTCAAGGGAGCTGCCGATCCTTCCAAAACCTTTCCGGTGCTGGCTCCTTGAGCGTAAGCGTTCTTGCCTTGTTTTAATGAAAAGCTGGAGTAGGTCGGGGCAGCTCGCTCTGAAACATCGACGATCCTGGAGAGCCGATTTTGTGGAATTCAGCTAACACGGCACTACGCTGGGAAGCCAATGATGGCCCATTCGGCTGGTCTACTTTTATCCTCGCCTTGACCGAGGCTCGGGGGCAGCTCGCCCTTAAGGTTCCTTGTTCTATGGAGCCGATTTGGTTGAAATCGGCTTGCTCTGCATCACAATTCGTTGAGAGATGGTGAATTATTGCAGATGGAACCGCTGGAGTTGATGGGAGGGATTTGGAGAGGAAGCAACGATCGTTGATGGGCTCTGGACCGCTGTGGCTGCAAAGAAATGAAGCATCACAAGGACAACTAGGGCTAACAGTGCCTGCTCCGCAAAAGTGTTAGCTTCAGAGCGGAGTTGTTCTAACGACGGTCCTAAGATCTCTTGAAGGCAAAGAGGATCTGAAGACGAGGATGCCGCTAAAGTCCAACATTCCGTCAGTTGATCTGCATTTCCAGGATCTGGGGTTTGCACGATTGTGGCTCGACCGGGAGTTGGAGGTCCGGATGGATCTACCTCGAATTTGTCATGAGAGTCCGATGCACCGCCATCGGCTCATGGAGCTGACCTATTGACAACGGCAGGCTCAGTACGAAGGGCAATCGGCTAAATTATCATGAAGAAGGTCGGCAAAATCAAGTTGGGGAAATTCTTCATTGATAAACAAGGATTTCTTACACAAAGAGCTGATTGCTCTCAAAAGGAGGTCTTAGGGGGTACATTGCCCCGTCTACTACTGCTGGCCCTAGGCTAAGATCCTATCTAGGGGCCGTTGCTGCCCTCGTCGTCGTCCATCATCGCCGGCGTCGGCTCGCTCCCAGCCGGCTCGCTCGTCGCTGCTGTAGCGACCACCGGCAGGACCCTCGTTGTCCTCGTCCTCTCGCAGCGTCGTATCGCCGTCGGTCGCTGAGGTTCCCGGCCAGGGGCAGTGGCGCTTGGCCGGCGGCTCGTCCAGGAGCTGTCATCTTCTTCCTCCTCCTTCTCCTCCGCCTCCTGGAGGAGGGGGCCCCGTCCCAGGGAAGGTGGTCGTGTCGTTTCCTCCACCGCTCCTCATTGGCGAGGAAGCGGAGGTCGCTCTCCCCGGTCAGGACTGGTCGTCCTCCACCGTATGGAGAAGTTGTGGCTCCTGACGCCCCCGGCTCGATAGCGCGGCGGGTGTTGGCCGCATGGGCCTCCACCGGGTCCCACTCGCGGCGTCGGGGGAGGACTGCGCAGAAAGATCCGATGAAGAAGACGAAGAGGATGACATGGCGGCAGAGGAGGGTTTTTGGAAGTGCTGATGCAGAGGGAGGAGGAGGAGAACTGTTCGTTGTGGCCAAATAAAAGGGGAATATATGGTTTAATGCCTAAGCAGTTCCCGAGGACGTGGTGCCAGAACCGTCAAATCGTGCAGAGAAGGCGAGGAGGCAAGGCGTCATCATGAAGAAAACTGCGACGGTTCTGCCACGACATGACCCTTCGAAGGAGACAGATGGTTTTGCAATTATCATTATCAAAACCAGGGGGGCATGTGTTACCACCCGATTTTGGCCAAATCAGGAGTTGGGCCGTAAGTGAAGATGGGCTTGAAGGACGTACACGTGAAGCATCATCGGCGGCCTTGCGCTGAGAGTTTGGGCTAAGTTGCCCATGTATCTGTAACATATTAGATCGCATTGTAATTTAGAATTAAGAGATAGAGTCTGGCCCGTGCACGGTTAGGTGCACGCCTCAATTAGAAAGTCCCTTGGACTATAAATATGTATCTAGGGTTATCGGAAAAGGAGGACAATCATCGTTCAACCAACACAAATCAGGCGCATCGCCACCCCTTTCTTCGAGGGTTTCTCCCGGGTAAGCACCATGCTGCCTAGATCGCATCTAGCGATCTAGGCAGTATACGTTTATTCGTTAACCTTGTACTGCTCGTGCTGAAGCCTTGTTGATGGCGAGCAGTACTATTTATCCTTAGGTGTTTAGGGGCTTGCATTGATGCTTTCACGTGCATATCTGCGTGGCAATGCCGTCCCTCGACACCTAGCTGCCCTTACGTCTATCCAGACGTAAGGGCAGCATCTTGCTTGTTCGTTACTTAGTAGATCCGATCCGTTATAGTTGCTCCTTGCTCCGCAAGGATTAGTTTAATATCTGCATAGTTAGGCCTTACGCTGGGGTCGGAGGATCCGGTAGTGCGCTAGATGTTGTTCATCGTCCCTGCGAGGGATGTTCCGGGAATCACGTTATGTTGGTTTTTAGGCCTCTCGTAGGGGTGGTTTGCATCATCTTCCGTAGCTGCTAGGCCCGATCACACGTAGGACGTTCCGGTTATGCGGTGAAAACCCTAAACTGTCGTGGATCGTTTTAGCTTTGTCCTGATCAAGCAGGATCCCCATGCCATTGTAAATCCAACGTGAAACATGGGGCGATCGGCTCCTTGAGCCGATCCACAGGGAAACCTGAGAGCCGATAGGGCTCGTATTTAATGTTTACGTGTCTACCATGCAGGAACAATCGAAGCACTAACACCTTCCTGATCGGGTCTAGGTCAGGTGGCACGCCCTAGCAACCGCCAGGACGTGGCGAAGATTTAGACGACGCGAGGTGCCAGGGATCCACTAAGCGGCCCTGGGAGCTTCCCTACCGTGTTGCTTAACCAACGCCCGTCGGTGGGTTTTTCCTAACTTCATCCATTGAAATACCTGCACACTTGAATAACCCGCATAATTCATGCAAAAACAGTAAATGATCTCCAGGATGGACAGTTCCATCCCCTTCATAGCGGTTATCCATAACACGTTCAATAATTTTCATAGGTATTTTATACGGAATACTTTCAGCAGGTGGATTTAAAATATCAGAAGCATCATTAGAGTTATCGCATATGGGAGATAAAGCATCATCAGAGCAAAATATTTCTTCTAAAGCGGAGGAGCAAAAAAGATTATTTTTATGTAAACTAGCTTCCCCAAGCTTAGACTTCTTCATAGCATTAGCAGTAATTGCATTCATACCAATAACATTGCTATTATCATGTAAATAAGGTTCCATAGGTTTTTTAATTTTCGCATCAAACAATTCTAAATTAGGAAAAAGATTAAAAAGCTCACCAATTTTTTTGTTGTTTTCCATTATGCCTAACTAGTGAAAATAAAAACAAGAAACAAAAAGATGCAATTGCAGGATCTAAAGGAAATAGCTTCGAGCACACACACAATGGCAAAAGTACTGTTACCTGGAACCGAAGTATGAGTGCCTTTACCTTTCCTCCCCGGCAACGGCGCCAGAAAGTGCTTGATGTCACGGAGCTTCTATTCTTGTAGACAGCGTTGGGCCAAGAGCAGAGGTTTGTAGAACAGCAGCAAGTTTCTTAAGTGGATTACCCAAGGTTTATCGAACTCGGGGAGGAAGAGGTCAAAGATATCCCTCTCAAGCAACCCTGTAACACAAAGCAAGAAGTCTCTTGTGTCCCCAACACACCAAATACACTTGTCAGGTGTATAGGTGCACTAGTTCGGCGAAGAGATAGTGAAATACAAGTAATATGGATGTATATGAGTGGTAATAGCAATCTGAATAAAATATGGCAGCGAGTAAACATGCAACAAAACAGTAAACAAACGGAGATTCGATGCTTGGAAGCAAGGCCTAGGGATCCTGCTTTCACTAGTGGACACTCTCAACAATGATCACATAATAGGACTACTCTACACTCTTTTGTTGGATGATGAACACCACTAACTGTGTAGGATTACACGAACCCTCAATGCCGGAGTTAACAAGCTCCACAATATTCGATATTCATGTTTAAGTAACCTTAGAGTGCAAGATAGATCAACACAATTACACCAAGAACTAACATAGCATGCACACTGTCACCTTCACGCTTATGAAGGAGGAATAGATCACATCAATACTATCATAGCAATAGTTAACTTCATAATCTACAAGAGATCATAATCATAGCCTACGCCAAGTACTAACACGGATGCACACACTGTCACCATTACACCGTGCAGGAGGAATAGAGTACTTTAATAACATCACTAGAGTAGCACATAGATGATATTCAACTAGATCACATAAAGAGAGAGATGAACCACATAGCTACAGCGGAGCCCTCAGCCCCGGGGGTGAATTACTCCCTCCTCATCATGGAGACAGCGATGGCGGTGAAGATGGCGGTGGAGACGGCGGTGGAGATGACTCCGGGGGCAATTCCCCGTCCGGCAGGGTGCCGGAACAGAGACTTCTGTCCCCCGAATCTTGATTTCGCGATGGCGGCGGCTCTGGAAGGTTTTCTCGTCTCGTCTTCTCCGTCGGTGTTTTTAGGTCAGGGACGACTAAATAGGCGAAGAGACGGAGTCGGAGGGGCCACGGGGTGCCCAGGCGCCCCCCCCGGGCCGCGCCGTGGGTGTGGTCCCCCCCCGGCTCCCCTCTCGTCCTTCTCCGGTGCTCTGGAAGCTTCCGGAATTATAAGGTCCTGGTCTTGATTTCGTCCGATTCCGAAAATATTTCTTTACTAGGATTTCTGAAACCAAAAACAGCAGAAAACAACAACTGCCTTTCGGCATCTCGTCAATAGGTTAGTTCGAAAACGATAATAATGACATATAATGTGTATAAAACATGTAGGTATCATCAATAAAGTAGCATGGAACATAAGAAATTATAGATACGTTTGGGACGTATCAAGCATCCCCAAGCTTAGTTCCTACTCTCTCTCTCTGTACTCCAATACAATGATCTCATGAGCTGCTTTACATGATTGAGATCCATATGATGAGCTTTGTATCGCTACTAGTTGTGTGCTACTCATGTGATGTTATTAAAGTAGTCTATTCCTCCTGCATGGTGTAAAGGTGACTAGTGTGTGCACCATGTGGTTCTTGTCGTAGGCTATGATCATGATCTCTTGTAGATTGTGGAGTTAATTGTCATTATGATAGTATTGATGTGATCTATTCCTCCTTCATAGTGTAATGTGGACAGTGTGTGCACTATGTTAGTTCTTGGTTTATTTTGCAATGATCTATTATGCTCTAAGGTTATTTAAATATGAACATTGAATTGTGGAGCTTGTTAACTCCGGCATTGAGGGTTCGTGTAATCCTACGCAATGTGTTCATCATCCAACAAAAGAGTGTATGTAGCACATATGAGAAAGAGTTATTTATTATGCGATCAATGTTGAGAGTGTCCACTAGTGAAAGTATGATCCCTAGGCCTTGTTTCCAATACTGCAAACACCGCTTATTTACTGTTCTGTTGCATGTTTACTCGCTGCCATATTTTATTCAGATTGCTATTACCACTCATATACATCCATATTACTTGTATTTCACTATCTCTTCGCCGAACTAGTACACCTATTAGGTGTGTTGGGGACACAAGAGACTTCTTGCTTTGTGGTTGCAGGGTTGCATGAGAGGGATATCTTTGACCTCTTCCTCCCTGAGTTCGATAAACCTTGGGTAATCCACTTAAGGGAAACTTCGCTGTTTTACAAACCTCTCGCTTTTGGAGGCCCAACACATATTAGTATTGATATCACTTTGGGAGCATCAAGTAAATCTATTTGGTTTTGGCAAACTTAGCATTGGTCAATAGCAACAACACCCTGATGTTTAAATAGAAGAGAGAAATACACTTAGATATATTACTCTATTATCTCTATGCTAATGAGTTTAGTATTCTGAAGTTAAAATTGCTTGTGCTTATGAGAAAGATGCATGATTGTTCTATCATATGTATATTTGTTTGTTTCCCTCAACCTTTATGCTTGCTATCAAACCTTGCTAGCCAAAGAAAAGTTCTGATAGACAACGTCCCAAAATCGTCAACTAAGGGGCATTTTTCGTCGCCTATGGGCCTAACCCGACGATATGGGTTCCGTTGTCGAAACTGCGTCAGGCAAAGTCCAACGACGATTTTTTCGGTCCGTCGCGCTTGGGCGCCCTTCCGCCACGGAAAATCGGACCGTTGCGGAAGTGTTTTCGGGAGCCCGTTGACTGCTGACGTCATGCAAACTGACACGTGGCAGACGCCGTTAACTGCCAGTTAACGGCGTTAACCGGCTGAAACCCCGTGGTAGATGGTAGGCCCACACGAGGCCTGCCACGTCTTAAGCGGGCCGGGCCAGATGACATAGTTTGACCGGTCAACTATATAGCTGGGCTGGTCCATTAGTTACGTGGGCCGGGCCTAACCTCTAAGGTTGACTGGTCAAAACTTAAATGGGCCGGCCCATTTAACATGTGGGGTCCACCTTAAGAATCGGCCGGCCCAAAAAGCAAGTGGGCCGGCCAAAACACAGTGGGTCCCACTTTCCGTTAAAAGGCCGCCCATTTAGTGCGTGGGGTCCACCGTATAGCAAGCGGGCCGGCCCAACAAGCTAGTGGGCCGGCCAAACACGTGGGTCCCACTTTCCAGCTAAAGGGTCGGCCCATTTAGTTTGTGGGGTCCACCATAGTAGCAAGGGCCGGCCCAACAAAATAGTGGGCCGGCCAAAACACAGGTGGGTCCCACTTTCCGTTAAAGGGCCGGCCCATTTAGTGTGTGGGGCCCACCATATAGCAAGTGGGCGGCCCACCAAGATAGCGGGTCACCAAAAACACAGGGTCCCACATTCCCGTTAATGGGCCGCCCATTTGGTATGTGGGGTCCACCATATAGAAAGTGGGCCGGCCCAACAAGATAGTGGGCCGGGCCAAAACACAGGTGGGTCCCACCTTCCTATTAAAGGGCCGGCCCATTTGGTGTGTGGGGTCCACCATATAGAAAGTGGGCCGGCCCAACAAGATAGTGGGCCGGGCCAAAAACACAGGTGGGTCCCACCTTCCTATTAAAGGGCCGGCCCATTTACCATGTGGGACCACCATAGAGCAAGTGGGCCGGCCCAATAAGCATGTGGAGCCCATTATCGTGTAACCGGGCCGGCCTACTAAAGAAGTGGGCCGGCCCAAAATGAAAGTGGGTCCCACACTACTGTAAGTGGGCCGGCCCAATCTGTTGTAGGGCCCTACTTGTTTGACTAGTCAACTTGCATTAAATTTCATGAGCCTAAAATCTGATTTCAATGATACACACAAGTACATACACAAATAAAACAAATAGGAAAATTACAAGGCAATTAATGTGCCCAAATAAAAAAATTACATAGAATCATTGAGGACTTCTATTAGCATCATCAATAACACGTTGACATTTGGCAATCGCCTTGATTGAATCTTGTGTACTCTTTGTCAACATATCAGCTACAGATCTTAAAGCAGCAATACCATGTCTTTTATAAAGTACAGCCTTGAGATATTTACTGTTTGATGAAAGAAATGGTCTAGGTTGACGGCTATGAGAAGATGCATCAGAAGAAAGATCAGAACTTTTTGTGGGCCTCACTGGTAATGAAGATTGCTTCATCACAACTGCATTCTGATAATAATGCAAAAAGAGTTAAACGATGAACTATGCAAACATTTATTATGCAATGTAGATATAAGATAATAACAAGTTGCATAAATAAGACATGTATGGAACTTGTACTAAGCACAAACTTACATCATAATGTTGCACAGGGTCGCTACAGATCCTTTTTTGGCGACTATCTTCTAATGATGACTGCTTCATTAAAACTGCATTCTGGTAACATTGTAAACATAGTTACAACAATTAACTATTCAAACATGTATTACGCAATGTAGAGATCAGATAACAGCATGTAGCAGAAATAAGCACAAGATAAGATAAGATGCATGTACTAAGCACATACTGGCTCACTGCAGGTCCTTCTCTTGCGTGCACTAGTCGTGGTCAACATGCCTATCATTTTAGGTTCAGCCATCAAGTGAAATGCTAATCCTCCTGCTCCATTGTCCTTAATCTGTGTTTAGATATCACATTTAAGACCAAGTCAGCTGGTTTCAAATAACAAAAAACTTGAGCTGCCAAATGAATAAGCCAATAGTTACCAGATATCAGATTAAAACCAACTAGATGTTGCTTTGCATGAGATACGAATTTCAGACATTCAGATTTAGAGTAGGGTAATGCCAAGGTTTTACACATAAAGTAAACTGGCATTAAGAATGACCAAATGTCAGGTTCAAATCACCCTCGAAGTTTCTCCAAGACAAGCATATCAAATAGGCAGAAACATAGTAAAGCATGAATGGCATTGCTATGGCAGGGTTCCAAGTGTTAATCTCTTGCATAAGGAACAATGCATATAGGTTATAGATAATAACGGAAGTAAACTGCCAAAATTACCAACCACGAACTCAGATTCCAACCTTACCTAGCGTCCCCGCTGTTAATGTTGGATGTTCTAATAAGTGGTTCGCATGATCAATCCCAAGGAAAAATAACATTGACAAGTCAGTCTACGATAATACAAAGACCAGACATGCACGCAGCAATAACTATATAAGCTAAAGACGAGGTATAAGAGCAAGCAGATTGGAAATGCACATAGCATGATTATAAAAGCAGTGTGAGAATAGCAGACACGAGAAAACAGCTAGCGGTGAGCTAATGACGTGGTATAAGAACAAGCAGATTGGAAATGCCCATAGCACGACTATAAAAGCAGTGCGACAATAGCATGCAGTACAAAAACAGTTGGCAGCAAATGAATGGGTACAAGGCTATAAATATGTGGATGCACACAGGTGTCAGTAGAATGAACAGGATGGTAGCGACCGGATAATGCTTTTGTACTGTACAACATTTAAACAAACTTCATGCGAAGCAACACATCAAGAAAGTTAACGGCATATGAGATCTGCAAATAACTACACAAAACATGGCTAAAGAAACACCGCGATCTAACGGGCCAGCGTACTAACCAAGCTGCGGCGGGGTGGACGGGGGCGGCAACTTGCATTCCAGCGGCGGCGAACGCGGGAGACGATGAATCGACCCTGTTTCAGTAGAAGCGGGCGTTAGTGAAGCAGATCTGGTTGGCTGGCAAGGTATTCGGTGAAGTTGATACAGCCGCTGCGGCGAGGTAGTCGGTGGCGAGGTCGGCGGTGAAGCAGATCCGTCGGTGGCGAGGTCGGCGGTGAAGCAGATCCGTCGGTGGCGAGGTCGGCGGTGAAGCAGATCCGTCGGTGACGAGGGCGGCGGGGGAGCGGATCAGGTGGGTGGACAGCCAACACGATCAAGGCTACGCTGTGGAGGAGTATGCCGGCGGCGAAGCAGATCTAGTACTGTAGAGAGTCAGAGCTTTGGCGTGTGAGAGTATTTTTGAGCTAATGGGGCGAATGGTTGGTGGGTGGGTGTGGGCCTGTGGGGAGGGTTCGGGATCTAGGCAAGATATTTCATTGTTACCGAATGAGCCCTCCATGGTCGGTGGGTTGTAGCTTCCGGACCAGGGTTAAAAGGGTAAAACTGGTCACGGGATTTTCGAATGGATGCGGCGGGATGATTTGGCGCGTGGCCGAAATTTTCAGTTTCAAGCTACAGTACGAGCAGAACGACAAAAATAATGTTCTTCCCCAGGGAGCTCTCATTTCTTCCTCTTCTCTTTCTCTCTCGAGTCTCTCCCACTCCCCCGGCTCCTCTCCCCCTTCTCTCCGGCGGCCTCGCCGGCCGGAGACGAGGCCGACTTCTCTCTGTATATTGTACACCCTCCGAACTAAATTAATTGATTCAACTTTCCTTAGACGTGTATGTATCTAGAGTAAAAACATGTGTGGATACATCCATATTTAGATAAGCAAAGTTGAGTCAGCTAATTTGGATCCGAGGGAGTTAGTGTTGTTGTAAGCTTAGATCCAGTGTTTCCCATGAGCAGAATGGCGCAATGGAGTCGGGGATCTCGTCATCGGCTTCAGATCTGGCCTATGGTGAATCTGGCGGATCTTGCCGGCCAAACCCCGATCTGGTGCCATCAATGTGATGGCGCTAACGGTGAGGCTTGCTTTGGTCAGTGCTTCAGATCTGGCCAATGGGGAAGTCAAGCTGCTAAAGTTCACAAGCTCGGGGCATACGACGGCGTCATCCGTCTTGCCCGTGCACATCTTGGACTTTCAGCGACCCTTCTCAGAGCCAATATGCCGTTGCTGAGGCCCTTCTTCTCCTTCGTCCTGGCGACTACCGGCGACACCGTCCCAAGTGGTGCGTCCCCGGCGACGGAGTTGCTGGAAAGGATGCGGAGCAGAGATCTGATGTGCGGTCGAGAAGGACTCGATTGATTTTCTTCTATATGTTTTGGGGTCCTTTTTGTAAAGTTGCAGGTTCTATTAGTTATTGTCTAGTACTTTTGGTCCTCTATGTAATTTTTTGGACTAGTTTCCATTGGCACTGATAAACTTGAATTTTGACAAGTTCACGAGGAAAAAAATTCCTTTGCACATATGGCCTATCATGTATAAACATTCTTGAGATTTAAACTATATGTAATGTGCCATGCATTAACCCTAAACCATATATATGTAACTAACCCTAGCTGATCAAACCCTACTTAATTAAAACAAATAACCCTAAACTATACGCATGCACTTTATGCGCAAAGGCGCGGGTGCCTCTAATAATGTGTGTGCGCACTCGATCGATGATCCCTAAACCTTATACAACCCTGAAACCCTAATCCCTAATCCCTAAACCCTAAACACCCTAAACACTAAACCCTAGACCCTAAACCCTAACCCTAACCCTAAACCCTAATTAAACCCTATATATAGGCCAACGACACTTAATTGTGCATCAAGCAGGCCAGGGGTGCCTCGCGGTCCTCTAATTAAATTAAATGTGCCATGCATTAACCCTAAACCATATATATGTAACTAACCATAGCTAATCAACCCTACTTAATGAAAACACATAACCCTAAACTATACTAGCTATAACCCGATCTAATAAAAACATGCTCTATATATAGCAGCTAGCTAGCAAACCGTAGATTAACACCAATTAATATATACATGGCCTATATCGATCATGTTGTATAACATATCCCTGAGATTCATTAATTAATTATATAATTATCGTGATAAATTAATTAACTTTAATTTTGACAAGTTCTCTCGAATGAAAACACATTTGATTAAGTTGCCTCATAATATATATATATATAATTAGTGTGCATGCATGGCCTACCATGCATTCGTGCATATATTTTAATGTATATTTGAACATATTCTTGGGGATTTCAATCTCTCTCTCTCGATCATCTATATATCGTTGGTGGCCAAAAAACACACATATATATATATATGCATGCAATTTATGCGTAAAGGCGCGGGTGCCTCTAATAATGTGTGTGCGCACTCGATCGATGATCCCTAAACCTTAAACAACCCTAAAACCCCTAAATCCCTAATCCCTAAACCCTAAACACCCTAAACACTAAACCCTAAACCCTAGACCCTAAACGTACCCTAACCCTAACCCTAACCCTAACCCTAAACCCTAGCTAATCCTAAACCCCAATTAAACCCTATGTATAGGCCAACGACACTTAATTGTGCATCGATCGAGCGGGTCATGGGTGCCTCGCGATCCTCTAATAAAATTAAATGTGCCATGCATTAACCCTAAACCATATATATGTAACTAACCCTAGCTAATCAACCCTACTTAATTAAAACACATAACCCTAAACTATACTAGATATAACCCGATCTAATAAAAACATGCTCTATATATAGCAGCTAGCTAGCAAACCGTAGATTAACACCAATTAAAATATACATGGCCTATATCGATCATGTTGTATAACATATCCCTGAGATTCATTAATTAATTATATAATTATCGTGATAAATTAATTAACTTGAACTTTGACAAGTTCTCTCGAATGAAAACACATTTGATTAAGTTGCCTCATAATATATATATAATTAGTGTGCATGCATGGCCTACATTGCATTCGTGCATATATTTTAATGTATACTAGATGATTCCCCGCGCGTTGCTGCGGGAACATTCGCATACAAATTGTTGACACCATGTATTTTACCATCGAAAATTGTACTAAATTCAAAGTATTATGTTTGAAAGATGGAACTATGCTAACATCGGCACATATATACTGTATTCATATGAAGAATACAATGACGGTTCCAAACAAAAGTTGATTATTGGCGGAAAAAATGTAACGGCAACTGCTTTTCATATTTGATCAGTCTATGAAGCACCACCTTCATTCATTCATCATCTATTTTACATTTGGAAAATGCAAGACATGTGCACTTATTCATCCTTATGAACATGATGTTTTAGCGTCGCGTCACAGAAAGAAAAGAACAATGTGATGCGCTATTAGTTCAACTTAGATAGCGACCAAGACCTGTAGAACTAAAAGCAAATGCAGCATTTGATCTGTCCCCAAGAGTTATGTTTCAGTTGAAACTGAAAATCCTTTTCTTGCTCTAACATCGTCAAGTCCTGAAAACTTGACTATAAGAATGCTCCATGTACAAAGAAAAAAGAGGTCGTGAGGAGCTGCACAAAATGTGCCTGTTATAAGGTAAACATCAATTGTTCCTGATAACGAAATTACAGTAGAGTACAGACTTTAAAAAATATGCGCACTTGCCGGTCATCAACATCGATCCAAGAAAAGCTAGTTGTATGAAAATATCTTAGGATGTTTAGATTATTGCACCGGTGGTGTGAGTAGGTATATACAGAGCAGACCAGTTCACCATTGTAAAATTGGCTCTTGACTACACATTTCACTGCATAATCTGATCAACACAATGGAGCAAACAAAGATTGCCTTAACAATTTTATCCAAGGTGTGAGAAATATGAACTGTTGGTGACTATACTATTTATAAGGAATCTCACTGTGCGTATGACCTACATTGGTTGTAATGGAAGAATACCTCAAGAAAATGATTGTCGGTATGTTTCCAATATCTGGGCGTAGGTTTTGCAAACAGAAAACACTCAGGAAAAAATATAAATGCTTCCACTCACCATTTTTAAATTAAATAGGCTTGTTGCCTGTCAGATATGCCCATGTTCAAGGTTGCTAGGGTAGGCTCCTAGTTGCAAATCACAAGTAATGTGATTCAACAGCTGTAAAGAGAAGGAAAAATTTAAGAAAGTAGGGGATGTAAAATGAGATAAATACATCAACATCTGTCAACATTTCTTCACTTCTGGAAGAATCAAACCGAAGTTTAACCAATCAGTAACGACGCATTCCAAGCAAACAACCTGGCAAAGAAAGAAACTTCGTGTGCAAAGACAGTCAAAACTGAGACCTCAAAGACACTGCCAAGGAGAATAGATCACATACCTCATGTGATCTCTGATACCAAACCCCACTCGATCAATTGTAGGAACATAAAAAAATGAAGGAAGACGTACATATACAGATTAGAGGGTCTGTTTAGCTCAAAATCATGTGTCCCTTCATCTTTTGACATGGTCATAGTGGATAATAAGTAAAGCATAAATGCCCCTGTTCAGATTTGAGAGAGGGCCAGGCGATGGAGAGCAAATTCCACTGTAACTAATTAATTCAATGGAGATTTCAGAGTTAGAAATACATGCGACCAGCGACCAGCAAGGGTATGAAAGTAGAAAATGCATGCACTCATCCTAGGTAAATTGAAAATTGAGGGTAAGAGATGAGAGCTTGTGTACTGATTCAAGCAGGCATTGCTGTCCAGCGTCAGTAGGCAGTACACGTGATGATTGTCGCTTCCTCCTACTCCTACATTCAGCAAGCACCACACATAATTCAATCAAATCAGGTGGAGGGGAAAAAGTTCGAGGAGCTTCCGAGCCTGAAACCTGCCAGATTGAGGAACATATGTTGTGGGATTAAAAGAAAAGGGGATTAAAATCGGGAGCAACAGGCTGCCAGCGTGAAGACTACTTCAAGAGGTGGCGATGCAAGTAGGGTGGTGTGGTTGATGCCAATGGCAACACAGGTTGGTTTTTAACCTGGAGGCGGGGGCGGCACAGTTAAATCGAGCAGTTTCTACTCGATGGATGCATCTGAAGGTTTCATGAGCATATTCGATGCAACCACATATATTCAGTCTTAACAATCAATCATGCCAAATAGGAAAAATAAATTAATTTTCTTATTTGAACATAATGTCGAAGCTAAGAGAAATTAGTGGAACATACCAATCTTGGGATACTTACCTTAATTTTCAGAAACATAGCTGGGGATTAATCAGTAGATTCATCTTTGAAACCAGCACTCAGAATCCAATTGTAATCGCACCAATTCAGTGGCTTGAGTGAGTAGCACACATAATCATATGAAAATCCAACCAAATCGGAGGAGGCAAAATGTCGATCAGATCTGGAGCGGAGAACAACCTTACAAATTGACCAATATTAGTGAGGGAATAAAAAGAAAGAGGGGAGGAGAACCTTGAGCGCACAGCTACCTGGTGGATTACAATTGCAGAGATGGACGTGAGGAGGCGGCTGCGCTGAAAATCCATTGGAGTAGAGTGAGCTTTTTAAACATGGAGGTGGTGCCGGATCAGTTTAGGGCAGCAGTTTCTTCTGCAATTACAGGGTAATCATGGCAGATGAATGGTGGGCATATGGGGCGGTTTCATGAGAATTTGTAGCGTGGTGAGGGAGAGATCTATGGGGAGAGTACGCGAGGAAGACGAACAGAGTCTGCCGGCCGCTTTCTTTTTTTCGCAACTGAACATAGGTCCAACGGGGTCATGGGCCGGTGCCATTGGTCGGCCCATCTGGTGCATGCGCGTGAGTCTGGCGAGGAAGGGGCTATCGATCGGCTTCTGCCGTGTCGGTCTGACGAGAAAAATCATGGCTTACTACTGGGAACAATGCGGGGAGGTAACAATTGTTAATTAGGTGACGTGGCTCGCTGTGGGATTAGCAAAATGGGGCCATCTATTAAGAAAGAGAAGATTTGAACATATTCTTGGGGATTTCAATCTCTCTCTCTCTCAATCATCTATATATCGTTGGTGGCCCAAAAAACACACATATATATGCATGCAATTTATGCGTAAAGGCGCGGGTGCCTCTAATAATGTGTGTGCGCACTCGATCGATGATCCCTAAACCTTAAACAACCCTAAAACCTTAAATCCCTAATCCCTAAACCCTAAACACCCTAAACACTAAACCCTAAACCCTAGACCCTAAACGTACCCTAACCCTAACCCTAACCCTAAACCCTAGCTAATCCTAAACCCCAATTAAACCCTCTGTATAGGCCAACGACACTTAATTGTGCATCGATCGAGCGGGTCATGGGTGCCTCGTGATCCTCTAATAAAATTAAATGTGTCGTGCATTAACCCTAAACCATATATATGTAACTAACCCTAGCTAATCAACCCTACTTAATTAAAACACATAACCCTAAACTATACTAGCTAGCTATAACCCGATCTAATAAAAACATGCTCTATATATAGCAGCTAGCTAGCAAACCGTAGATTAACACCAATTAAAATATACATGGCCTATATCGATCATGTTGCATAACATATCCCTGAGATTCATTAATTAATTATATAATTATCGTGATAAATTAATTAACTTGAACTTTGACAAGTTCTCTCGAATGAAAACACATTTGATTAAGTTGCCTCATAATATATATATAATTAGTGTGCATGCATGGCCTACAATGCATTCGTGCATATATTTTAATGTATATTTGAACATATTCTTGGGGATTTCAATCTCTCTCTCTCTCTCGATCATCTATATATCGTTGGTGGCCCAAAAAACACACATATATATGCATGCAATTTATGCGTAACGGCGCGGGTGCCTCTAATAATGTGTGTGCGCACTCGATCGATGATCCCTAAACCTTAAACAACCCTAAAACCTTAAATCCCTAATCCCTAAACCCTAAACACCCTAAACACTAAACCCTAAACCCTAGACCCTAAACGTACCCTAACCCTAACCCTAAACCCTAGCTAATCCTAAACCCCAATTAAACCCTATGTATAGGCCAACGACACTTAATTGTGCATCGATCGAGCGGGTCATGGGTGCCTCGTGATCCTCTAATAAAATTAAATGTGCCATGCATTAACCCTAAACCATATATATGTAACTAACCCTAGCTAATCAACCCTACTTAATTAAAACACATAACCCTAAACTATACTAGCTAGCTATAACCCGATCTAATAAAAACATGCTCTATATATAGCAGCTAGCTAGCAAACCGTAGATTAACACCAATTAAAATATACATGGCCTATATCGATCATGTTGTATAACATATCCCTGAGAATCATTAATTAATTATATAATTATCGTGATAAATTAATTAACTTGAACTTTGACAAGTTCTCTCGAATGAAAACACATTTGATTAAGTTGCCTCATAATATATATATAATTAGTGTGCATGCATGGCCTACAATGCATTCGTGCATATATTTTAATGTATATTTGAACATATTCTTGGGGATTTCAATCTCTCTCTCTCGATCATCTATATATCGTTGGTGGCCCAAAAAACACACATATATACGCATGCACTTGATGCGTAAAGGCGCGGGTGCCTCTAATAATGTGTGTGCGCACTCGATCGATGATCCCTAAACCTTAAACAACCCTAAAACCCTAATCCCTAATCCCCTAAACCCTAAACACCCTAAACACACTAAACCCTAGACCCTAAACACCCTAAACACTAAACCCTAAACCCTAGACCCTAAACACCGTAAACCCTAAACCCTAAACCCTAAACCCTAAACCCTAAACCCTAAACCCTAAACCCTAAACCCTAAAACCCTAAACCCTAAACCCTAAACCCTATAAACACCCTAAACACTAATTAAACCCTAAACCCTAGACCCTAAACACTAAACCCTAAACCCTAGACCCTAAACACCGTAAACACTAAACCCTAAACCCTAAACACCCTAAACACTAATTAAACCCTAAACCATAGACCCTAAACACTAGACCCTAAACCCTAGACCCTAAACACCCTAAACACTAAACCCTAGACCCTCTAAACACCGTAAACACTAAACCCTAAACCCTAGACCCTAGCTAAACACCCAAAACACTAAACCCTAAACCCAGCTAGCTAACCCTAAACCCTAATTAAACCCTATATATATAGGCCAACGACACTTAATTGTGCATCAAGCAGGCCAGGGGTGCCTCGCGGTCCTCTAGTTAAATTAAATGTGACATGCATTAACCCTAAACGTACCCTAACCCTAACCCTAACCCTAACCCTAAACCCTAGCTAATCCTAAACCCCAATTAAACCCTATGTATAGGCCAACGACACTTAATTGTGCATCGATCGAGCGGGTCATGGGTGCCTCGCGATCCTCTAATAAAATTAAATGTGCCATGCATTAACCCTAAACCATATATATGTAACTAACCCTAGCTAATCAACCCTACTTAATTAAAACACATAACCCTAAACTATACTAGATATAACCCGATCTAATAAAAACATGCTCTATATATAGCAGCTAGCTA
The DNA here is from genome assembly GCA_030979885.1 of Lolium multiflorum. Taxonomy (NCBI): domain Eukaryota; kingdom Viridiplantae; phylum Streptophyta; class Magnoliopsida; order Poales; family Poaceae; genus Lolium; species Lolium multiflorum. Next base: position 342,259,823 of record CM061749.1, read on the forward strand.
GCAAACCGTAGATTAACACCAATTAAAATATACATGGCCTATATCGATCATGTTGTATAACATATCCCTGAGATTCATTAATTAATTATATAATTATCGTGATAAATTAATTAACTTGAACTTTGACAAGTTCTCTCGAATGAAAACACATTTGATTAAGTTGCCTCATAATATATATATAATTAGTGTGCATGCATGGCCTACAATGCATTCGTGCATATATTTTAATGTATATTTGAACATATTCTTGGGGATTTCAATCTCTCTCTCTCTCGATCATCTATATATCGTTGGTGGCCCAAAAAACACACATATATATGCATGCAATTTATGCGTAAAGGCGCGGGTGCCTCTAATAATGTGTGTGCGCACTCGATCGATGATCCCTAAACCTTAAACAACCCTAAAACCTTAAATCCCTAATCCCTAAACCCTAAACACCCTAAACACTAAACCCTAAACCCTAGACCCTAAACGTACCCTAACCCTAACCCTAACCCTAACCCTAAACCCTAGCTAATCCTAAACCCCAATTAAACCCTCTGTATAGGCCAACGACACTTAATTGTGCATCGATCGAGCGGGTCATGGGTGCCTCGTGATCCTCTAATAAAATTAAATGTGCCATGCATTAACCCTAAACCATATATATGTAACTAACCCTAGCTAATCAACCCTACTTAATTAAAACACATAACCCTAAACTATACTAGCTAGCTATAACCCGATCTAATAAAAACATGCTCTATATATAGCAGCTAGCTAGCAAACCGTAGATTAACACCAATTAAAATATACATGGCCTATATCGATCATGTTGCATAACATATCCCTGAGATTCATTAATTAATTATATAATTATCGTGATAAATTAATTAACTTGAACTTTGACAAGTTCTCTCGAATGAAAACACATTTGATTAAGTTGCCTCATAATATATATATAATTAGTGTGCATGCATGGCCTACAATGCATTCGTGCATATATTTTAATGTATATTTGAACATATTCTTGGGGATTTCAATCTCTCTCTCTCTCATCATCTATATCGTTGGTGGCCCAAAAAACACACATATATACGCATGCACTTGATGCGTAAAGGCGCGGGTGCCTCTAATAATGTGTGTGCGCACTCGATCGATGATCCCTAAACCTTAAACAACCCTAAAACCCTAATCCCTAATCCCCTAAACCCTAAACACCCTAAACACACTAAACCCTAGACCCTAAACACCCTAAACACTAAACCCTAAACCCTAGACCCTAAACACCGTAAACCCTAAACCCTAAACCCTAAACCCTAAACCCTAAACCCTAAACCCTAAACCCTAAACCCTAAAACCCTAAACCCTAAACCCTAAACCCTATAAACACCCTAAACACTAATTAAACCCTAAACCCTAGACCCTAAACACTAAACCCTAAACCCTAGACCCTAAACACCGTAAACACTAAACCCTAAACCCTAAACACCCTAAACACTAATTAAACCCTAAACCATAGACCCTAAACACTAGACCCTAAACCCTAGACCCTAAACACCCTAAACACTAAACCCTAGACCCTCTAAACACCGTAAACACTAAACCCTAAACCCTAGACCCTAGCTAAACACCCAAAACACTAAACCCTAAACCCAGCTAGCTAACCCTAAACCCTAATTAAACCCTATATATATAGGCCAACGACACTTAATTGTGCATCAAGCAGGCCAGGGGTGCCTCGCGGTCCTCTAGTTAAATTAAATGTGACATGCATTAACCCTAAACCATATATATATAACTAACCCCTAGCTAATCAAACCCTAGTTAATTAAAACACATAACCCTAAACTATACTAGCTATAACCCGATCTAATAAAAACATGCTCTATATATAGCATGCAGCTAGCTAGCAAAAACGGTAGATTAAAACCAATTAATATATACATGGCCTATATATCGATCATATGTTGTATAACATCTCCCTGAGATTCATTAATTAATTATATAATTATCGATGATAAATTAATTAACTTGAATTTTGACAAGTTCTCTCGAATGAAAACACATTTGATTAAGTTTCCTCATAATATATATATAATTAGTGTGCATGCATGGCCTACCATGCATGCATTAATTCGTGCATATATTTTAATATATATTTGAACATATTCTTGGGGGATTTCAATCTCTCTCTCTCGATCATCTATATGTCGTTGGTGGCCAAAAAACACACACATATACGCATGCACTTTATGCGCAAAGGCGCGTGTGCCTCTAATAATGTGTGTGTGCGCACTCGATCGATGATCCCTAAACCTTAAACCCTAAATAAACCCTAATCCCTAATCCCTAAACCCTAAACACCATAAACATTAAACCCTAAACCCTAACCTCCTAACCCTAAACCCTAAACCCTAATTAAACCCTATATATAGGCCAATGACACTTAATTATGCATCAAGCAGGCCAGGGGTGCCTCGCGGTCCTCTAATTAAATTAAATGTGCCATGCATATATATGTGTTTAATTTGGGGATTTCAATCGCTCTCTCGTATGTAGCTCTCTCTACCTCTATCTCTCTCTCTCTCTCTCTCTCTGGGGCAACAACACACACATGCACTTTGTGCGCAAAGGCATGCGCCTCTAATAATGTGTGCGCAGTCGATCGATCTAGTTTTGATTAATCATAGCACACAAATAAAGAAGTTGTATTTGAATCCACACAACCTAATCTAAAACACATAACCCCTAACATGGCCTAATTAATTAACCCTTCTCGATCTCTACCTAATTAGTGGAAATTGCACAAAATCAAAAGGGGTCCCTCACTAATTATGCATATCTGCTAGATTGTGATAAACTTTTGCCACATATATATTTGGTGGATGGGTGCATCTTGGCATGTAAACAATTAGTGTTTGCAAATGGCGTTGTCAAAATTTATGTACAAATGATTTCTTTCCATCCAAAGTGCATAAAATGGGAGTTTTAATGAAGAAAGTACAAATAAAACAGCTCAACATGCTTCCACACCCCGATTTTCACACGAAGTAGAGCATATTTAAAGGATAATTCCAGAGTTTTACTATTTTTCAAGCAACTTTGCTAATTTTCCCCCACTCACATGACTTTATGTCGATTTAACGAAAATATGGCGAATTTAAACTACATGGGCGGGATAGTTTGAATTGTGCGCGCGGCAAAGGGAACCGCCTATTCCTCAACCTTGTGCACGGCAAATTACACACGCAACTCCATTAAACGCCACCTACCGACCTTAATTATCACCCCGGCGGCCCGGCCGCATGACCCCCCACCCACCCGTACACAACTTATCCCCGTCCGTGCGAAGAGCTTCCCCTCCCCGTCCCGTCCGTGCGAAGAAGAAGCTTCCCCTCCCCGTCGTTCTTCTCGAGACGCACCGGCGGTCAAGTTGATCCACGGTAGGGCTGCTATCTCTAGCTCAATCATGTATCGGGCAAGACAGCCTAACGATTTATATTTTCTTGATGCTGCTAAAAAAATTCGTCAGTATGCTCGAACTAATTGGCACTTTATAGTTTTCCGCTCGATTTGTCATCGATCAATTTGTTCATTTGCGTGGGCATATAGAGTCAGTTCTGCACTCGATCCGTTAATTTGCTGAAATGCCATGGCAGAGTTTTGTACACGATCTGTTTGCTAAAATGTCGATGGGCATTTTTTGTTTTGTACTCGACATGATTGCTGAAATGCATAATCATGTAGTATAGTTTTGTACTCGATGGATATACATTTCCTACTTCGCCTTAAATTAATCACCAACCACTGTATCTCATAATTAAACAGATGGACAGAACTTGGAAACTGCATGGACACTTATGTTCCCCTTCATATATAAATGGTGTTCAACCCTTTATGGGGTTTATTAGAGCTCATGATGGTCACAACCTGGACGTGTATTGCCCGCGCTGCACATGTATGAATGGTGAGAAGAGGCCTCACCCTGTAGTGGCAGATCATTTACACATTTTTGGGATGGACCGCACATATGTTAGGCGGGTTTAGCATGGTGAACCATATAATGATCCTTTAGCAGGAGAAGCAGATCTTGCTCACACTGTATGTGTGCTGGCATATGTAGTTAATTATTTATATTGATGCTGCCGCTGTTTCAATCAATAGTTTGCATTGCTGTGCAAGGTTCTGTACTCAAATTTAACTTGTTGCAGATGGATGGACGGGAAGGAGAGAAAAAGCGCTTGCTTCAGGAAACGGGTTTCAGCTCTGGGACATGTGCTGTGCCAGATGAGAAGGTAAATATGTAAAACGGCATTTGTTCAGGTTGCATCCCTTAGATGTTTGTCTAATCGGTTGATGTACTAATTGCAGAAGCATAGAGTTAAAGAGGTCTCTCAGTTTGATGGGAGATTTGAAGATGAATCTCAGTTTGATGCACCTGTGGATGGTACTGATGACGAGCCTTTCATAGACGAAGGTCCTGCACCTGAGATTATCCAGCCTACAGAAGGAGGCCGTGGACCGAGTACACAGCTTTGCGTTGAAGTGGATGCACGCCCGGAGATCATCACGGGCGTCCGGGTAGTCTCAAGACCACCCAGCCCTGATGCACCTGTGGATGGTACTGATGACGAGCCTCTCATAGACGAAGGTCCTGCACCTGAGATTATCCAGCCTACAGAAGGAGGCCGTGGACCGAGTACACAGCTTTGCGTTGAAGAGGATGCACACCCGGAGATCATCAGGGGCGTCCCGGTAGTCTCAGGACCACCCAGCCCTGATGCAAAATGTTGAGCTACTTTATGATTCGTACTCTTATGTTCTGGTGCTGTAGTATGTTATGATTTGTACGCCTTTGGCGCTAGATTAAGCATTCAGTGGATGATCGCGTTGCAAAATTCGACACCCACACAATCAGTTCATCGTACGAGTAGTAGCACAATTACTTCTACAGCGATTCCTGCCAGCGCATTAGTTGGTAGCATGAAACACTTTCAGGTACTCCCCTCTGATTCATATTAATTGACTCAATTCTGTCTAGATATGGATGTATCTAGATGCATTTGTTAACTAGACTAACAAACTTGAGTCAGTTAATATGAATCCGTGTAAACCGCCCAAGTCCTCGAGCAGCTAGTTTATTGACTCTGGACTCCAAGCCTCTCGCGGCAAGCCATCGACGAAGCTTTGACCAGATCTTGGCCCGCAATTTTTTGTGTGTGGCGAATAGCAAAGCTTTGACCAGTTCCTCTCGGGATACAGCACGCCGGTGAGCTTGCACGGTTGCCATGAGCACTTTCCGGCGGAACTTCCTCTTCAGCGCCCTCAAGCCGCTGCTGCGAGACAGCACGCAGTGCCTCGAGGTGGACGGAATTCTGGATCTCAGGGCGGGTGGTCCGCATCGTCCGGGAACGATCTCCAGCGGGTTAACGAGGACATGCATGGCGGCCAGGGGATTTGTTTTTTGTTTTTTTTTTGGTTTGAGCTTGGGATTTGGGGTTTTTTCGGATAGGGGAGGAGGAACCGAGGAAGAGGAAGGAACAGCCGCGTGCTTGGCGCGTGGCGGTGTGCTTGAATTTCGAATTTTTGTGAAATGTTTCATTTCCCCGCTACAATTCGGGGGTTTCTTGACGCGCCAATGCGTCCCGCCGGGCAGCTTCAAGTAAATTTGGGGTGCCACACTATGGGCCCTAGTTTCAGTGAGACATGTAATGACTAGTCACATCAGTAAGTTCACTGTGTAATAAAATATGTTACCCCTCCCCTTTATGTAGCACCCCTTCTCTCCCGATCGAGTGCCGATTGCCGACGGATGCAAGCCGCTAGCTCGATCCCCTCCTTTCGCCTCCACCGTCCAGGCATCCAGCTTGGAGGGGCAAGCTGCATCTAGCCCAAGCGGATTAGGTAGGACTAGTAATGTTCTCTCCTTTCTCGAGATCGGTTCTTTTTTCCTCTCCTCGATATCTTGCGCATCTCTTTCCTATTCTGGGCAAAGGGGTGTCTTTCTGGTCACCCTCGAGCTGGGAGTGATTGATGGGGGTGGGGGGCGGGGGCTACCTTTGCTTGGATTGGGGTGTTCTTCCTTTATTTGTCGACATTTGCAACCTTTGTAGTTTCTGCTGATCCTCACTGTATCTTTTGTCAGCTTGTACAGGAAAGGTAAGACCTCGGCGGTGGGGGCAATGGAGCGTAAGGCCACCACGCATGTGGGCAGTTGGCTGAGCCTGAGCTGCGTCCCCAGCCCCGCGAAGCAGGTACTCCGTTTGCTTATCCACTCTTTACCTTTTAAGTGTCTCTCTGGTCTCTGCATCCTCAATCTGTTCCTGTTCTGGAATATGCTTAAAGTAGCACATGTCTTCAGCTGTTTGTGCGTAAAGCCTCTGTGACACCATGCTCTATATTCTCTGTATCAGGTTGGTACCTCCAGGTTCCGTGCTGAGGCTATGGGGAACGAGAATAGCGCCCCACCTGCTGCAGGAGCATGGCCCGATCTGCAGCACAAGAAGCGAAATGCCACTGCCGAGCTGGGCAGGGACCGCCCAGGGGTAATTTTTTTTAACCAACTTACCATGATGTAGTCTGAATCTGATACTCCCTCAGATCCAAATTAATTGACTCAACTATCTGTAGATACGGATGTATCTAGATGTGTTTTAGCTCTAGATACTACTGCCTCCATCCCAAAGCTTTGGGCTTATATTATTTTTAGAAAGTCAAACTATACCATGTTTGACTAAGCTTTTACCAAAAATCAGTAACATGCAAAATACAAAATTAATATCATTAAATAGATAATAAAATATATTTTCCTACGGTATCTACACAGTATTATATTTGTTGATAGAATGTTCTAAAATTTTGGTCAAACTTTGCTTGTTTTGATTTCTCAAAAATAAATAAGGCTTAAGCTTTTGGATGGTGGTAGTACATTCATATCTAGACAAAGCTGAGTTAACTAGTTTTTTTGTCTGTCCATAGCTAGTGTTCACGCTGCAAAAGGCTAAGAGCATCCACTATATGCATCAGTCTATCTCATACAGTAATTCAATATCACTGCTGAGGTCTGCCTTTTGTTTTGCTATTCATATGCAGACTGAAACTTTAGGGCCTTTACTCAAAAGGAAGATCAAAACTGCGGCTGATCAGGCTGCCAGTATGTTGATGCCGCCCCCATCTTCTAAATGCCTCTACAAGCACAAGGCCACGCACCAGCTGGGTGGTGATCTTTTAATGAATATGGTATATTTTCTTAATCCACAAAACATGCCTTGATTTTTCTCTGTTTATTGTCGGTTTTTTCTATGCTTGCCAAAAGTTTACAACAACAACAACAACAACCAAGCCTTTCAGTCCCAAACAAGTTGGGGTAGGCTAGAGTTGAAACCCATAAGATCTCGAAGCCAAAAGTTTAGAAACACCAAATTCGTTTGCTTACAATCATCATACAGTAATGTTCATCTACTCCAGTTCCCCTAACCCAACATAAAATGATGTTAATTTCGATTTTTAGATTAAAAGAGCACCATTAGGCGCTGTTAATTACGACTTTGAGATTAAAATGTCATTTGCAATTGTTAATTACAATTTTGAGACAATTGGTTAGTTTAACCTCGATCTCTTCTGCTCTCCATTTTTCCCAACCGAACAAAAATGTAACCATTCCATTCCTCTGAAATGGAACCATTCCATTCCATTCCACGCTGTTTCAGAACCGAACACACCCTTGCATTGTTGTGAACTGTTGTCCATACACGGCCATACCCTTCCACTTACATCTAGCACTATATGCATCAGTCTGTCTCAGAGTCATTCAATATCACTGCTGAGATCTGTTCCCATTCTTATGCAGGCTGAAACTGCTGCGCCTTTACTCAAGTGGATGCAAAATGGGGCTAATGAGGCTGCTGTGAGGACGATGGTGCCGGCACCATCTTCCGAAAACCTCTACAAGCACGAGGCCATGGGCCAGCTGGGTGGTGACCTTTTAATGAATCTGGTATATTTTCTTAATCCACATACATGATTTCATTATTATCTGTTTAATTACTGTTGGCTTTGTCTAATGCTTACCAAAAGTTCAGAAACACTGCGTTTGCTTACAATCATCATACACTAATTTTTCACTTTTCAGTCTGTCTCATCCAGTATATAAACTGTTGATTTCCATTGGCTTCTTTTGTAATCATTTGCATTGTTGTCAACTGTTCTCTATGCACAACCCTATTCTTCCACTTACACCCCGCACTATTTGCATCAGTCTATCTCATAGATTTATTAAATATCAATGATGAGTTCTGTTGCTATTCATATGCAGGATGAAACTTCTGTTCCTCTACTCAAATGGATAAAAAATGATCCTGATGAGGCTGCTGTGAAGACGATGGTGCTGCCACCATCTTCTGAAAACCTCCTCAAGCACAAGGCCACGGGCCAGCTGGGTGGTACCCTTTTCAGTAAGCAGGTATATTTTCTTAATCCTCATACATGATTTGATTTTTGTCTGTTTATTGCCGGCTTTGTCTAATGCTTACCAATAGTTCAGAAACACACACACCTATTCTTCCACTTACATCCAGCACTATATGCATCAGTGTCTCATAGATTCATTTTATATATCACTGCTGATGTCTGTTGCTCTTCAATTTTTATATGCAGACTGAAACTGCTAAGCCTTCATTGGTCAAAAGGATTGCAACTGCTGCTGATGAGGCATCTGCAGAGGCTGCCACCAAGTTACTGTCAGCCCCACCTTCTGGATGCTTATATAAGCTCAAGTCCAAGGATCAGCCGGGCCGTAACCATCCAAGGGTTCGGGTATATTTTCTTAAGCCACATATACATGCCATGATTTATGTCTGATATTATCACTGGCTCTGTCTAATGCTTTTTGGAATTCGGAAACACCAAATTAGCATGCTTATATTCATCATACACTAATTTTTCACTGTTCAGTTTGTAACATAGTGTTATGCACTTGCTTGTCAACATTTGCATTGCTCTGAACTATGCACTTTACACAACCTAATTCTTCCACTTACGTTCAGCGCTACGCACCAGTAGTACCTCCCATGTTTCCTTCACCATCCCGATGCCGAGCTTGCGGGAATATGGCGGGCCCATGTACATACCCCGCATATAACACCTCCTATGGCTCTATCTACCTTTCTAGTAGCTCCTTCACAGAGTTACAGGTATGTATTCTCAGTGGTTTAGCATGAATTGGCATATAGTAAAGTCTTGTTTTTAGTCTTCCTGCTTCTTACATTTGTATCAATTTTCACATGCAGACTGTACCTTGTGAACTTCGTCCAATGATTAACCAGATGTGTCCGCATGAAGGATCTTTCACTATGCATGGCAATGGCAAATTGATGAACACCTACACGGTCTATGAGGTGTATGTCTACAAGACGCAGGCCATCACATATTTGTATGGACATGATTGGAGAAAGTTTGCTTTTGACTACGGTCTGAAGAAGGGCGACGAGCTGAGGATCAGAAACTCAAACGGGCAGATATACGTAACTGCTTACAGAGTTGGAGACACTTCCAAATATATAATATGTAACTTTTTTCTACTCATATCTTTTGATAACTGCATTCTGAGCAGTTGTTCTAAACCATTCCCTCTGTTCTAGCTTGCTGGGTTTAACATGATCAAAGCTGCAGATCCCCTGACGGAACAGGAGCGGATGTCACAAAGGGCAACCACACCAGCACCGGCACCGGCTTCCCACTCTCCTGCATCAGCACCGGTTCCTGTACCAGCTCCGTTTACTGCATCTACCCAGCAGTCCCCTACATCAGCATTGGTTCCTGTAGAGGCCCCATATACTACACATGCCCAGCAGGCTCCTGCATCAGCACTGGTTCCTCTAGCTGCACCGTTTACTGCACCTGCCCAACAGTCTCCTGCATCAGCACCGGTTCCTCTAGAGGCACCGTTTACTGCACCTGCCCAGCAGTCTCCTGCATCAGCACCAGCTCGTGTACCAGCCCAGGCTCATGCACCTGCCCCAGCCAGATCACCGAGGTCTCAGCTCATTGCTGTGGCCACCCGTGTGGTGACCAGGACGCATCTGAAGGCTATGTTCGTGAGTATATGACAGCATAACTGCTCTTATCTTGATGTCTTCTCTGCTCAAAGTCTCACATGGTTCAGTGCATTGGTGCCATTGACTAATTTTTGGTGGTATCTCTTGCTTTGAATCAGAAATTGCCTAAAAGTATCTCCAAGGATCTCAATGCTGGCCGAAGGGGCAAGATATCCCTCGTCATGGAGAGTGAAGGTCTCACCGTGGAGGGACGGTACTCTGTCAGTCCCACAGATGGCCGCTTGGCTGTTACTTCCAGGTGGAAAAAGTTCATTGACGGTGCCAAACTTCGCATTGGATCAAAGTTGAAGGTCAAGATCTTTCGATGCCGCTGTGACATGCTGGTCATAAAGTTCGCGGTTGTCTAGTTCTGTTGTCCCATGAGCCCTTAGCAAATGCATTTGTAGTTATACTTATATAAGGTTATCTTATCTGAACTGCTAATTAATTGTATGGGTGGTAAAACTCTGGCAAGCTTTTGCTCTTAGCAAGTATGTATGTATGATCAGCTATTATGATAACTAATGTTTGTGTTCATCTTAATTTGCATTTCCCTTTTAGAAAAAAACTTAATTTCTATTTTGGCTGACCTGTTAGAGAACTATCAGATTGAACCCACAACATGATTCATATAGATTCATTACACCGAGCCACATGTCTTGACCTTGCGATACACTACTTCCATTAATTAGTGCAAGAAGGCTTACCTGAGCTGCCTGAACCATGGCAGATTCGAATCCACCTTATCTATCTAGAAATACAACCTTTGCAGAAAGAGGATTTGCAGTATGGGGAGGCTGACATTGGGGACCCATGAGCCAGCAGCGTCGTCAACGTTTTAAAGGTGGCAGGAGATCGAAAGAAAAAATAAGCCAAAAATCAGTTGGTAAACAAATTCAAGAAAAGAAACATTTACCTTTCTGAGAGGATGACATGCGGGACCCATGAGGCAGCAGCATCCTCAACTATTTCAAGGCGGCAGGGGATCAAAATAAAAAAGGAAATAGCCAGAAATTAATTAGGGTCAAAAATAAATCCATCAAAGGAAACTTTTATTGTTCATAGAGGATGACATGTGGGACCGACTTGCCAGCTGCGTCGTCATCGTTTCAAAGGGGGCAGGGGATCAAAAGAAAAAGACAAATAGCCAGAAATTAGGGGAAAAAAATAAATCCAACAAAGAAAACTTTTATTGTTCATAGAGGATGACATGCGGGACCCATGAGCCAGCAGCTTCCTCAACGTTTCAAAGTCGGCATGAGATTGAAAGAAAAAGTCAAGTGACATAATATCAGGAGCCAAAAATAATCCAAGAAAAGAAACTTTATTGTACATAGAGGATGACATGCGGGTCCCATTTTGTAGCAGCGGTCTCAACGCTTCCAAGGCGGCACAGGACCGAAAGAAAAATGAAGTAGCCAGAAATCAGGGTGTGAAAAAAATCCAAGAAAAGAAAGATTTCAATTGGGCTGTATCTGGACATCTGGGCCTTCGAACTATACTGCTGGGCCTTTTGACTCGTACAATTTCAGCCCACTCCAAAACAGGAAAGGTCGGATTTTTCTCAAAAAAAAAACAGGAAAGTCCTATGCTTCGCAAAAACAAAAAACAAGGAGATTCAACATATAAGTTTGTTTATGTAGATATAAAGATTTAATTTATCCGTTTGCAATAGCTCAGAGCGAAATACAACGTTTATTGTCTGCAAAATAAAATATCACATGTTTCTTGTACGGGGAGGCTGACATCGGGGACCCATGAGCCAGCAGCGGAGTCAACGTTTCAAAGGCGGCAGGGGATCGAAAATAAAAAAAGCCAAAAATCAGTTGGTAAAAAAATACAAGAAAAGAAAACATTTATCGTTCTGAGAGGATGACATGCGGGACCCATGAGGCAGCAGCATCCTCAACGTTTCAAAGTCGGCATGAGATCGAAAGAAAAAGGCAAGTGACATAATATCAGGAGCCAAAAATAATCCAAGAAAAGAAACTTTATTGTACATAGAGGATGACATGCGGGTCCCATTTTGTAGCAGCGGTCTCAACGTTTCCAAGGCGGCACAGGACCAAAAGAAAAATGAGGCAGCAGCATTCTCAACAATTCCAAGGCGGCAGGGGATCAAAAGAAAAATAAAGGAAATAGCCAGAAATTAATTAGGGGTCAAAAATAAATCCACCAAAGGAAACTTTTATTGTTCATAGAGGATGACATGTGGGACCGACCTGCCAACAGCGTCCTCATCGTTTCAAGGGGGCAGGGGATCAAAAGAAAAAGGCAAATAGCCAGAAATTAGGGGTAAAAAATAACTCCAAGAAAGGAAACTTTTATTGTTCGTAGAGGATGACATGCGGGACCCATGAGCCAGCAGCTTACTCAACGTTTCAAAGGCGGCATGAGATCGAAAGAAAAAGGCAAGTGACCAAATATCAGGAGCCAAAAATAATCCAAGATTTATTGTACATAGAGGATGACATGTGGGTCCCATTTTGCAGCAGCGGTCTCAATGTTTGTAATGCGGCTTGAGATCAAAAGAAAAAGAAAGTAGCTAGTAATTAGGGGGTGAAAAAAAATCCAAGAAAAGAAAGTTGATGGACATAGAGGATGACATGCGGGTCCCTTGAACCAACAGCTTACTCAACGTTTCAAAGGGGGCAGGGGATCAAAAGAAAAAGGCAAGCCAAAAATCAGAGGGTGAAAAAAAATCCAACAAAGGAAACTTTTATAGCACACAGAGGATGACATGCGGGTCCATGAGCCAGCAGGTACCTCAACGTTTCAAACGTGGCATGAGATCGAAAGAAAAAGTCAAGTTACCAAATATGAGGTGCCAAAAAAAACTCCAAGAAAAGAAAGTTGATTGCTCATAGAGGATGACATGCGGGTCCCATTTAGCTGCAGCGGTCTCACCGTTTGAGAGGCGGCAGGGGATCGAAAGAAAAAGTCAAGTGACCAAATATGAGGTGCCAAAAATAATCCAAAAAATGAAAGTTTTATAGTACATAGAGGATGACATGCGGGTCCCATTTAGCAGCAGCGGTATCACTGTTTGAGAGGCAGCAGGGGATCGAAAGAAAAAGTCAAGTTACCAAATATGAGGTGCCAAAAAAAATCCAAGAAAAGAAATTTTAAGTACATAGTGGATGACATGCGGGTCCCATTTAGCAGCAGCGGTATCACCGTTTGAGAGGCAGCAGGGGATCGAAAGAAAAAGTCAAGTGACCAAATATGAGGTGCCAAAAAATCCAAGAAAAGAAAGTTTTATAGTACATAGAGGATGACATGCGGGTCCCATTTAGCAGCAGCGGTATCACTGTTTGAGAGGCAGCAGGTGATCGAAAGAAAAAGTCAAGTGACCAAATATGAGGTGCCAAAAAAATCCAAGAAAAGAAAGTTTTATAGTACATAGAGGATGACATGCGGGTCCCATTTAGCAGCAGCGGTATCACCGTTTGAGAGGCGGCAGGGGATCGAAAGAAAAAGGTAAGTGACCAAATATGAGGTGCCAAAAATAATTCAAGAAAAGAAAGTTTTATAGTACATAGAGGATGACATGCGGGTCCCATTTAGCAGCAGCGGTATCACCGTTTGAGAGGCGGCAGGGGATCGAAAGAAAAAGGCAAGTGACCAAATTTGAGGTGCCAAAAAAACTCCAAGAAAAGAAAGTTGATTGCACATAGAGGATGACATGCGGGTCCCATTTAGCAGCAGCGGTCTCAACGTTTCCAAGGCGGCAAGGGATCAAAAGAAAAAGGAAGTAGCCAGAAATCAGGGGGTCAAAAAAAATCCAAGAATAGAAAGAATTTTGGTTCATAGAGGATGACATGCGGGACCCATGATCCTGCATCGTAAACGGCTCGATCGGAGAACGTTGAACGAGATGGCGCGATCTAGAAAAAAACAATGCCAGAGAGGCTGCCATCTGGGCCCTACATCCCTCGGCGGTGCGGATTTGCGTTGACTCGGCCGGCGAACCCGAGATTTCGAGATGCACCACGTCCCGGGCCACCATACGCCACGTTTTGGCCGCTTTCGTCGGGCTAGGTGGCCTCAAAAACGAGAAAAAAAAGTTTTGACATGCACCACGGAGGGACCAAAATCGTCGGCCATGGTACACCAGCAACCACGGCGCGACTTCAACTTCGTCGGCCATGGCAACTTTTCTTGTAGTGGCTAGCCAAAGACCTGTATCGAGAGGGAATGCTTCTCATACATCCATAACCTTAGACCAAACCTATGCCATTTGTGTCCACCATACCTACCTACTACATGGTATTTTCTGCCATTCCAAGTAAATACTTCATGTGCTACCTTTAAATAATTCAAACTATTACTCCTTATTTGTGTCAATGTTTTATAGCTCATGAGGAAGTATGTGGTGTTTTATCTTTCAATCTTGTTGGGCGGATTTCACCAATCCTCCTTGTAGACAGTGTTGGGCCTCAAGAGCAGAGGTTTGTAGAACAGCAGCAAGTTTTCCTTAAGTGGATCACCCAAGGTTTATCGAACTCAGGGAGGAAGAGGTCAAAGATATCCCTCTCATGCAACCCTGCAACCACAAAGCAAGAAGTCTCTTGTGTCCCCAACACACCAAATAGGTGCACTAGTTCGGCGAAGAGATAGTGAAATACAGGTGGTATGAATAAATATGAGTAGTAGCAACGGTGCCAGAAAATAGCTTGCTGGCGTGTAGTTGATGGTGGTAGTATTGCAGCAGTAGTAACACAGCAGTATTTAGGAACAAGGCCTAGGGAATAGACTTTCACTAGTGGACACTCTCAACTTTGATCACATAACAGAATAGATAAATGCATACTCTACACTTTTGTTGGATGATGAACACATTGCGTAGGATTACACGAACCCTCAATGCCGGAGTTAACAAGCTCCACAATAATGCTCATGTTTAAGTAACCTTAAGTGTAAGATAGATCAAAACGACTAAACCAAGTACTAGCATAGCATGCACACTGTCACCTTCATGCATATGTAGGAGGAATAGATCACATCAATATTATCATAGCAATAGTTAACTTCGCAATCTACAAGAGATCATGATCATAGCATAAACCAAGTACTAACACGGTGCACACACTGTCACCTTTGCACACATGCAGGAGGAATAAAACTACTTTAATAACACATCACTAGAGTAGCACATAGATAAATTGTGATACAAACACATTGCAATCATCAAGAGATATAAATAAGCACTTCACTACGCTCTTCAACAGTGAATAAGTACTTCGTGAAATATAGCCTAAGAGACCCACACGGTGCACACACTGTCACCTTTACACACGTGGGACAAGGAGTCTCCGGAGATCACATAAGTAAAACCCACTTGACTAGCATAATGACATCTAGATTACAAGCATCATCATATGAATCTCAATCATGTAAGGCAGCTCATGAGATTATTGTATTGAACTACATAGGAGAGAGATGAACCACATAGCTACCGGTACAGCCCCGAGCCTCGATGGAGAACTACTCCCTCTTCATGGGAGCAGCAGCGGTGATGAAGATGGCGGTGGAGATGGCAGCGGTGTCGATGGAGAAGCCTTCCGGGGGCACTTCCCCGTCCGGCGGGTGCCGGAACAGAGACTCCTGTCCCCCAGATCTTGGCTTCGCGATGACGGCGGCTCTGGAACTTTTCTCGTATCGTGGCTTCCTCCGTAAGGGTTTTCGATGCAGGGGCTTTATATAGGCGAAGAGGCGGCGCAGGAGGGTCAAAGGGGCGACACCATAGGGTGGCGCGGGCCCAGCCCGGCCGCGCCACCATGTCATCTGGGCCCACAGGGCCCCCCTCTGCGGCTCTCGGGTGTTCTGGATGCTTCCGGGCAATAGGAACCCGGGCGTTGATTTCGTCCAATTCCGAGAATATTTCGTTACTAGGATTTCTGAAACCAAAAACAGCAGAAAACAACTGGCACTTCGCATCTTGTTAATAGGTTAGTTCCAGAAAATGCATAAATATGACATATAATGTGTATAAAACATGTAGATATCATCAATAAAGTGGCATGGAACATAAGAAATTATCGATACGTTGGAGACGTATCAGCATCCCCAAGCTTAGTTCTGCTCGTCCCGAGCAGGTAAAACGATAACAAAGATAATTTCTTAAGTGACATGCCATCATAAACTTGATCATATTGTAAACATATGTAATGAATGCAGCGATCAAAACAATGGTAATGACATGAGTAAACAACTGAATCATAAAGCAAAGACTTTTCATGAATAGTACTTAAAGACAAGCATCAATAAGTCTTGCATAAGAGTTAACTCATAAAGCAATAATTCAAAGTAGAGGCATTGAAGCAACACAAAGGAAGATTAAGTTTCAGCGGTTGCTTTCAACTTATAACATGTATATCTCATGGATATTGTCAACATAGAGTAATATAACAAGTGCAATATGCAAGTATGTAGGAATCAATGCATAGTTCACACAAGTGTTTGCTTCTTAAGGTGGAAGGAGATAGGTAAACTGACTCAACAATAAAAGTAAAAGAATGGTCCTTCAAAGAGGAAAGCATCGATTGCTGTATTTGTGCTAGAGCTTTTATTTTGAAAACATGAAACAATTTTGTCAACGGTAGTAATAAAGCATATGAGTTATGAAAATTATATCTTACAAGTTGCAAGCCTCACGCATAGTATACTAATAGTGCCCGCACCTCGTCCTACTTAACTTGGACTACCGGGTCTTCGCATGCCATGTTTCAACCAAGTGTCACAAAGGGGTACCTCCATGCCGCCTGTACAAAGGTCCAAGGAGAATGCTCGCATTTCGGATTTCTCGCTTTTGATTATTCTCAACTTAGACATCCATACCGGGACAACATGGACAACAGATAATGGACTCCTCTTAAATGCATAAGCATGTAGCAAAGTTATTATTCTCATATGAGATTGAGGATATATGTCCAAAACTGAAACTTCCACCATGGTTCATGGCTTTAGTTAGCGGCCCAATGTTCTTCTCTAACAATTTTGCATGCTCCAACCACTAAAATGATAGACCTTCAGACAAGACGGACATGCATAGCAACTCACATGATATTCAACAATAGTTGATGGCGTTCCCCAGAAACATGGTTATCGCACAACAAGCAACTTAATAAAATATAAAGTGCATAAGTACATATTCAATACTACGATAGTTTTTAAGGCTATTTTGTCCCATGAGCTATATATTGCAAAGGTGAATGATGGAATTTTAAAGGTAGCACTCAAGCAATTTACTTTGGAATGGCGGGTAAATACCATGTAGTAGGTAGGTATGGTGGACACAAATGGCATAGTAGTTGGCTCAAGGATTTTGGATGCATGAGAAGTATTCCCTCTCGATACAAGGTTTAGGCTAGCAAGGTTATTTGAAGCAAACTCAAGGATGAACAAGTGCAGCAAAACTCACATAAAAGACATATTGTAAACATTATAAGACTCTACACTGTCTTCCTTGTTGTTCAAACTCAATACTAGAAATTATCTAGACCTTAGAGAGACCAATTATGCAAACCAAATTTTAGCATGCTCTATGTATTTCTTCACTAATAGGTGCAAAGTATATGATGCAAGAGCTTAAACATGAGCACAACAATTGCCAAGTATCACATTACCCAAGACATTATAGCAATTACTACATGTAGCATTTTCCAATTCCAACCATATAACAATTTAACGAAGAGGAAACTTCGCCATGAATATTATGAGCTAAGAACACATGTGTTCATACGAACCAGCGGAGCGTGTCTCTCTCCCACACAAGGATGAACTTATTCAGAGAACTAAGATAACAAAACAAAAACAAAAATAAAAGCACACAGACGCTCCAAGTAAAATACATAGGATGTGACGGAATAAAAATATAGTTTCACTAGAAGAAACCTGATAAGTTGTCGATGAAGAAGGGGATGCCTTGGGCATCCCCAAGCTTAGATGCTTGAGTCTTCTTGAAATATGCAGGGATGAACCACCGGGGCATCCCCAAGCTTAGACCTTTCACTCTTCTCGATCACATTATATCACCCTCTTCTATTGACCCTTGAAAACTTCTGACACACCAAACTTCAAGCAAACTCATTAGAGGGTTAGTGCATAATCAAAATTCACATGTTCAGAGGTGACACAATCATTCTTAACACTTCTGGACATTGCACAAAACTTCTGAAAGTTAATGGAACAAAGAAACTCATTCAACTTAACAAAAGCGGCAATGCGAAATAAAAGGCAGAATCTGTCAAAAACAGAACAGTCCGTAAAGACGAATTTAGAAATGGCACCAGACTTGCTCAAATGGAAAAACTCAAAACTAATGAAAGTTGCGTACATATCTGAGGATCACGCTCGTAAATTGGCAGATTTTTTCGAATTTTCTACAGAGAAATAGGCCCAGATTCGTGACAGACAGCAATGCTGTTTCTGCGCAGCAATCCCAAATATAACATCAACTTTGACATAGAAACTTTACTTGGCACAACAAAACACAAAACTAAGATAAGGAGAGGTTGCTACAGTAGTAAACAACTTCCAAAACACAAATATAAAACAAAGTACTGTAGCAAAATAACACATGGGTTATCTCCCAAGAAGTTCTTTTCTTTATAGCCATTAAGATGGGCTCAGCAGTTTTAATGATGCACTCGCAAGAAATAGTATTTGAAGCAAAAGAGAGCATCAAGAGGCAAATTCAAAACACATTTAAGTCTAACATGCTTCCTATGCATAAGAATCTTGTAAATAAACAAGTTCATGAAGAGCAAAGTAACAAGCATAGGAAGATAAAACAAGTGTAGCTTCAAAAATTTCAGCACATAGAGAGGTGTTTTAGTAACATGAAAATTTCTACAACCATATTTTCCTCTCTCATAATAACTTTCAGTAGCATCATGAGCAAACTCAACAATATAACTATCACTTAAAGCATTCTTATCATGAGTCTCATGCATAAAATTATTACTACTCCCAACATAAGCATAGTCATTCTTATTAATTGTAGTGGGAGCAAATTCAACAAAGTAGCTATCAAATATAGGAGGTATATTGTAATCATAATCAAATTTATCCTCCATAACAGGTGGTAACAAAAGACTACTATCATTATAATCATCATAAATAGGAGGCAAAGTATCATCAAAGTAAATTTTCTCCTCAATGCTTGGGGGACTAAAAATATCATGCTCATCAAAGCCGGCTTCCCCAAGCTTAGAATTTTCCATAGCATTAGCAACAATGGTGTTCAAAGCATTCATACTAATAACATTCCCATTATCATGCATATAAAGTTCCATGGGTTTTTTAATTCTCTCTTCAAACACATCATGTCCTAATTCAAGATAAAGTTCATAAAGATCTCTCATATTTTTGTTGTTTTCCATTATGCCTAACTAGTGTAAACAAGAAACCAAATGTCGCAATTGCAGAGTCTAAAGGAAATAGCTTCGAGTACTTACAATGGCGCCGGAAAATAGCTTAGTAGCCGAGATCCGGAGTGTGAGTACCTTTTACCTTTCCTCCCCGGCAACGGCGCCAGAAAAGTGCTTGATGTCTACGTTCCCCCTCCTTTCCTGTAGACAGTGTTGGGCCTCCAAGAGCAGAGGTTTGTAGAACAGCAGCAAGTTTTCCCTTAAGTGGATCACCCAAGGTTTATCGAACTCAGGGAGGAAGAGGTCAAAGATATCCCTCTCATGCAACCCTGCAACCACAAAGCAAGAAGTCTCTTGTGTCCCCAACACACCAAATAGGTGCACTAGTTCGGCGAAGAGATAGTGAAATACAGGTGGTATGAATAAATATGAGTAGTAGCAACGGTGCCAGAAAATAGCTTGCAGCAGTAGTTGATGGTAGTAAAACAGTAAACAGCAGCGATAGCAGTATTTAGGAACAAGGCCTAGGGAATAGACTTTCACTAGTGGACACTCTCAACTTTGATCACATAACAGAATAGATAAATGCATACTCTACACTTTTGTTGGATGATGAACACATTGCGTAGGATTACACGAACCCTCAATGCCGGAGTTAACAAGCTCCACAATAATGCTCATGTTTAAGTAACCTTAAGTGTAAGATAGATCAAAACGACTAAACCAAGTACTAGCATAGCATGCACACTGTCACCTTCATGCATATGTAGGAGGAATAGATCACATCAATATTATCATAGCAATAGTTAACTTCGCAATCTACAAGAGATCATGATCATAGCATAAACCAAGTACTAACACGGTGCACACACTGTCACCTTTGCACACATGCAGGAGGAATAAAACTACTTTAATAACACATCACTAGAGTAGCACATAGATAAATTGTGATACAAACACATTGCAATCATCAAGAGATATAAATAAGCACTTCACTACGCTCTTCAACAGTGAATAAGTACTTCGTGAAATATAGCCTAAGAGACCCACACGGTGCACACACTGTCACCTTTACACACGTGGGACAAGGAGTCTCCGGAGATCACATAAGTAAAACCCACTTGACTAGCATAATGACATCTAGATTACAAGCATCATCATATGAATCTCAATCATGTAAGGCAGCTCATGAGATTATTGTATTGAACTACATAGGAGAGAGATGAACCACATAGCTACCGGTACAGCCCCGAGCCTCGATGGAGAACTACTCCCTCTCATCATGGGCAGCGGTGATGAAGATGGCGGTGGAGATGGCAGCGGTGTCGATGGAGAAGCCTTCCGGGGGCACTTCCCCGTCCGGCAGGGTGCCGGAACAGAGACTCCTGTCCCCCAGATCTTGGCTTCGCGATGACGGCGGCTCTGGAACTTTTCTCGTATCGTGGCTTCCTCCGTAAGGGTTTTCGATGCAGGGGCTTTATATAGGCGAAGAGGCGGCGCAGGAGGGTCAAAGGGGCGACGACACCATAGGGTGGCGCGGGCCCAGCCCTGGCCGCGCCACCATGTCATCTGGGGCCCACAGGGCCCCCCTCTGGCGGCTCTCGGGTGTTCTGGATGCTTCCGGCAGAATAGGAACCTGGGCGTTGATTTCGTCCAATTCCGAGAATATTTCGTTACTAGGATTTCTGAAACCAAAAACAGCAGAAACAGGAACTGGCACTTCGGCATCTTGTTAATAGGTTAGTTCCAGAAAATGCATAAATATGACATATAATGTGTATAAAACATGTAGATATCATCAATAAAGTGGCATGGAACATAAGAAATTATCGATACGTTGGAGACGTATCAGCGGACTTTCACCAATGGACTAGTGGCACATCCGCTTATCCAATAATTTTGCAATAAGAGCTGGCAACGGGGTTCCCAGCCCCAATTAATAACTTTCATTAATAATTCTCTTCACATGTTTTGCCCTGATTTATCAGTAAGCAACTTAATTTTGCAATAGACACTCCTCCATGGTATGTGAATGTTGGAAGGCACCCGAGGATTCGGTTAGCCATGGATTGAGAAAGCCAAGGTTGGGGGGAGTGTCATCCTTAATAAAACTAAAATACATGTGTAAACAAAAGAGAAGGGGGATGATCTACCTTGCTGGTAGAGATGCCGTCCCTCATGGGAGCCGCTCTTGGAAGGTTCGTTTGGCAAGGGGGTTAGAGTGCCCGCTACCATTCGTTGACAACAACAAACACCGCTCAAAATCTTACTTTTATGCTCTTTATATGATTTCAAAACTTGAAAAGCTCTAGCACATGATTTAATCCCTGCTTCCCTCTGCGAAGGGCCTATCTTTTACTTTTATGTTGAGTCAGTAAACCTATTTCCCTCTATCTCAAGCAAGCAATTGAGTTGTTGTGAACCAACCATTTATGCTATGATTCAGTTAATCATGTCTTTTATACTTTCTTGTTTAGTACAAATTTTATCTGAATGAATATGACTTTGAAGTTATCAATGATTATGAGGAGATTGTTATGATTGAATATGAAAGCCCAGCTATAAATTCTAATATGAAAGCTTTGCTTAGAAGTACAATCCGTTAGTAGTTCTCTGACCAAGAACAAAGTTTGCCATCACCAATTATGATTTCTTATGCACCTTTACTTGTGATTTCTCTTTACTTATTTCAAGATGAGTTATATGAGGAAGTTGTTTACTAGAATGTCTTGTGTGAATGAATATGATGCTTCTTGTCCGTATTTTATTTATCGACTCTTCACTCCATAAACATGTGGTCTTGTTTATCGAGCTCAGTTTCGCTTGGGGACAAGCGAGGTCTAAGCTTGGGGGGAGTTGATACGTCCAATTTGCATCACTATTTTATATCATAATTTGCTGTTATTCATTGATATATTTCATATTGGGACACAATACTTATGTTATTTCATCTATTTTGCATGTTTCATCATTATTGGAGGATCAAGCACCGGAGCCAGGATTCTGCTGGAAAAAGCACCGTCAGAACGCAATATTTCGGAAGATCAACTGTGGAAGGAAATTACACGTAAATTCCTATTTTTCCAGATGACGGAGGGAGCCAGAAGGGGGAGAAGAGGGGACCCAAGGTGGGCCCAGACCACAGGCCGGCGCGGCCCATGGCCTGGCCGCGCCACCCTGTGGTGTGGGGGCCCCACAGCCCCTTTCGCCTCCTTTTCTTCGCGTACTCCTTCGTCCCGAAAACCTAAGCCACAGAGGGTACCTCACGAAGAGTTACAGCCGCCTCTGCGGGGCGGAGAACACCAGAGAGAAAAGAGCTCTCCGGCGGGCAGGAATCCGCCGGGGAAATTCCCTCCCGGAGGGGGAAATCGACGCCATCGTCATCGAGCTGGACATCATCTCCATCATCATCATCATCATCTCCACCATCTACACCGCCATCACCACCGCTGCACCTCGTCACCGCTGTAACAATTTGGGTTGGATCTTGATTGTTTGATAGGGGAAACTCTCCCGGCGTTATTCTCTACTTGTTATTGATGCTATTGAGTGAAACCATTGAACCAAGGTTTATGTTCAGATTGTTATTCATCATCATATCACCTCTGATTGTATTCCATATGATGTCTCGTGAGTAGTTCGTTTAGTTCTTGAGGACATGGGTGAAGTCTAAATGCTAGTAGTGAATTATGGTTGAGTAATATTCAATGTTATGATATTTAAGTTGTGGTGTCATTCTTCTAGTGGTGTCGTGTGAACGTCGACTACACGATACTTCACCATTTATGGGCCTAGGGGAGTGCATCTTGTATTCGGTTGCTAATTGCGGGGTTGCCGGAGTGACAGAAACCTAAGCCCCCGTTAGTATACCGATGCAAGAGGGATCGCAGGATCTCAGAGTTTAAGGCTGTGGTTAGATTTATCTTAATTACTTTCTTGTAGTTGCGGATGCTTGCAAGGGGTATAATCACAAGTATGTATTAGTCCTAGGAAGGGCGGTGCATTAGCATAGGTTCACCCACACAACACTTATCAAAACAATGAAGATTATTTAGCCACATGAAGCGAAAGCACTAGACTAAAATCCCGTGTGTCCTCAAGAACGTTTGGTCATTATAAGTAAACAAACCGGCTTGTCCTTTGTGCTAAAAAGGATTGGGCCACTCGCTGCAATTATTTCTCTCGCATTTTACTTACTCGTACTTTATTCATCTATTACATCAAAACCCCTTGAATACTTGTTTGTGAGCATTTACAGTGAATCCTTCATCGAAACTGCTGTCAACACCTTCTGCTCCTCGTTGGGATCGACATTCTTACTTATCGAAGATACTACGATACACCCCCTATACTTGTGGGTCATCACGGCTCTGGAAGGTTTCTCGTACCGTGGCTTTTTCGTATCGAAGATTTAGGTCGTGAGCTTTAAATAGGCGAAGAGTGGAGTCGGAGGGGCCTGGGGCCACCAGACCATAGGGCGCGCCCACCCCATGGCCGCGCTGCCGTGTGGTGGGCCCCCTGGCTCCCCTCCGGCGCTCTCGGTGTTCTGGAAGCTTCGCAATTATAAGATGTCGGGCGTTGATTTCGTCCAATTCCGAGAATATTTCCTTACTAGGATTTCTGAAACCAAAAAAAGCAAAACAGAAACTGGCACTTCGGCATCTCGTCAATAGGTTAGTTCCGAAAATGCATCAAAACGATATAAAGTGTGAACAAAACATGTAGGTATTGTCATAAAACAAGCATGGAACATCAGAAATTATGGATACGTTTGAGACGTATCAAGCATCCCCAAGCTTAGTTCCTACTCGCCCTCGAGTAGGTAAACGATAACACAAATAATTTCTGAGGTGACATGCTACCAACATAATCTTGATCAACATTATTGTAAAGCATATGACATGAATGGAGTGATCTGAAGCAAAAGATTGCTATCAAAAGATGATGACTAAACAAATGAATCATATAGCAAAACTTTCATGAATAGTACTTTCAAGACAAGCATCAAAAAGACTTGCATAAGAGTTAACTCATAAGCAATAAATTCAAAGTAGAATGCATTGAAGCAACACAAATGATGATTAAGTTTCAGCAATTGCTTTCAACTTTCAACATGCATATCTCATGGATAATTGTCAACATAGAGTAATATGATGAATGCAAATAAGCAAGTATGTAAGAATCAATGCACAGTTGACACAAGTGTTTGCTTCTAAGATGGAAGGAAATGGGTAAACTGACTCAACAATAAAGTAAAAGATAGGCCCTTCGCAGAGGGAAGCAGGGATTAAATCATGTGCTAGAGCTTTTCAAGTTTTGAAATCATATAGAGAGCATAAAAGTAAAATTTTGAGAGGTGTTTGTTGTTGTCAACGAATGGTAATGGGTACTCTAACTACCTTATCAACCAGACTTTCAAGAGCGGCTCCCATGAAGGACGTTATCTCTACCAACAAGGTAGATCATCCCTCTTCTCTTTTGTTTACACATGTACTTTAGTTTTATTTATTAGATGACACTCCTCCCAACCTTTTGCTTACACAAGCCATGGCTAACCGAATCCTCGGGTGCCTTCCAACATTCACATACCATGGAGGAGTGTCTATTTGCAAATTTAAGTTGCTTACTGATAGATCAGAGCAAAACATGTGAAGAGAATTATTAATGCAAGTTAATTAATTGGGGCTGGGAACCCCATTGCCAGCTCTTTTTGCAAAATTATTGGATAAGCGGATGAGCCACTAGTCCATTGTGAAAGTCTGTCAGAAGTAAATGACAAGATCGAAAGATAAAACACCACATACTTCCTCATGAGCTATAAAACATTGACACAAATAAGAGATAATAACTTTTGAATTGTTTAAAGGTAGCACATGAAGTATTTACTTGGAATGGCAGGAAATACCACATAGTAGGTAGATATGGTGGACACAAATGGCATAGGTTTTGGCTCAAGGTTTTTGGATGCACGAGAAGCATTTCCTCTCAGTACAAGGCTTTGGCTAGCAAGGTTGTTTGAAGCAAACACAAGTATAAACCGGTACAGCAAAACTTACATAAGAACATATTGCAAGCATTATAAGACTCTACACTGTCTTCCTTGTTGTTCAAACACTTTACCAGAAAATATCTAGACTTAGAGAGACCAATCATGCAAACCAAATTTTAACAAGCTCTACGGTAGTTCTCCATTAATAGATTAAACTACATGATGCAAGAGCTTAAACATGATCTAATGAGAGCTCAAAACAATTGCCAAGTATCAAGTTATTCCAAACCATATGAAGCATTTTCTGATTCCAACAAAATAACAACAAGTGAAGCGATCAACTTTCGCCCTTGAACATTAAAAGCAAAAATGAAGAACACTAGTGTTCATATGAAAAAGCGGAGCGTGTCTCTCTCCCACATGAGCATGAATTTATTCAAAGAATGAAAATAACAAAACGAAAATAAAAGCACACAGACGCTCCAAGTAAAGTACATAAGATGTGACGGAATAAAAATATAGTTTCACTAGAAGTGACCTGATAAGTTGTCGATGAAGAAGGGGATGCCTTGGGCATCCCCAAGCTTAGATGCTTGAGTCTTCTTAAAATATGCAGGGATGAACCACCGGGGCATCCCCAAGCTTAGACCTTTCACTCTTCTTGATCATAGTATATCATCATCTTCTCTTGACCCTTGAAAACTTTCTCCACACCAAACTTCAAGCAAACTCATTAGAGGGTTAGTGCATAATCAAAAATTCACATATTCAGAGGTGACACAATCATTCTTAACACTTCTGGACATTGCACAAAGCTTCTGAAAGTTAATGGAACAAAGAAACTCATTCAACATAGCAAAAGCGGCAATGCGAAATAAAAGGCAGAATCTGTCAAAAACAGAACAGTCCGTAAAGACGAATTTTGCAGGGGCACTTAACTTGCTCAAATGGAAAAACTCAAAACTAATTAAAGTTGCGTACATATCTGAGGATCACGCACGTAAATTTTCAGATTTTTTTGACTCTTCTACAGAGAGTTCTGCGCGAATTCGTGACAGACAGCAATGCTGTTTCTGTGCAGCAATCCAAATCTAGCATCAACTTTACCATAGAGACTTTACTTGGCACAAAAACATGATAAGGAGAGGTTGCTACAGTAGTAAACAACTTCCAAGACTCAACAAAACAGTAGCAAAATAAACACATGGGTTATCTCCCAAGAAGTTCTTTCTTTATAGCCATTAAGATGGGCTCAACAATTTTAATGATGCTCTCCCAAGAATTAAGATTTGAAGCAAAAGAGAACATCAAGAAGCAAATTCAAAGCACATTTAAGCCTAACCCACTTCCTATGAAAAGGAATCTTGTACACAAATAAATTCATGAAGAACAAAGTGGCAAGCATAGAAAAGCAACACAAGCGCAATTTCAAGATTCTCAACATAAAGAGGGGAAACTTAATATTATTAAGATGCATATAACCATGTTTCCCTCTCTCATAATAACTTTCAGTAGCATCATGAACAAACTCAACAATATAACTATCACATACAACATTCTTGTCATGAGCCACATGCATAAAATTATTACTCTCCACATAAGCATAATCAATTTTATTAGTTGTAGTGGGAGCAAATTCAACAAAGTAGCTATCATTATTATTCTCATCAAGTGTAGGAGGCATAGTATAATCATAATAAAATTTACTCTCCATAGTAGGCGGCACCAAAAGACCACTATCATTATAATCATCATAAATAGGAGGCAAAGTATCATCAAAGAAAATTTTCTCCTCAATGCTTGGGGGACTAAAAATGTCATGCTCATCAAAACCAGCTTCCCCAAGCTTAGAATTTTCCATATCATTAGCAACAATGGTGTTCAAAGCGTTCATACTAATATCATTGCTACTAGCATGCAAATAAGATTCCATAGGTTTTTTAATTTTCGCATCAAACAATCCATGTCTTAACTCAGGAAATAGAATAAGAAGCTCACTGTTGCTTTCCATTATGCCTAACTAGTGTAAACAAGAAACCAAAAGATGCAATTGCAGGATCTAAAGGAAATAGCTTCGAGCACTTACAACGGCAACAGAAAATAACTTAGTTACCTGGGACCGGAGTATGAGTGCCTTTTACCTTTCCTCCCCGGCAACGGCGCCAGAAAATAGCTTGATGTCTACTCACGCTTCTTTTCCTGTAGACAGTGTTGGGCCTCCAAGAGCAGAGGTTTGTAGAACAGCAACAAGTTTCCCTTAAGTGAATCACCCAAGGTTTATCGAACTCAGGGAGGAAGAGGTCAAAGATAGTCCTCTCAAGCAACCCTGCAATCACGATACAAGAAGTCTCTTGTGTCCCCAACACACCTAATACACTTGTCAGATGTATAGGTGCACTAGTTCGGCGAAGAGATAGTGAAATACAAGTAGTATGGATGTATATGAGTGGTAATAGTAATCTGAATAAAATATGGCAGCGAGTAAACATGCAACAGAACAGTAAGTAAGCGGTGATTCGATGTTTGGAAACAAGGCCTAGGGATCATACTTTCACTAGTGGACACTCTCAACATTGATCGCATAATAAATAATAACTTCTCTCATTTGTGCTACATACACTCTTTTGTTGGATGACAAACACCATTCGTTGTGTAGGGCTACAAGAGCTCCCTCAAGCCGGAGTTAACAAGCGCCACAACATTCAGCATTCATATTTAAGTAACCTTAGAGCATAATAGATCTTTGCAAAATAAACCGAGTACTAACATAGCATACACACTGTCACCATTACACTATGAAAGGGGGAATAGATCACATCAATACTATCATAGTGATAATTAACTCCATAACCTACAAGAGATTATGATCATAACCTACGACAAGAACCACACGATGCACACACTGTCACCATTACACCATGCAGGAGGAATAGACTACTTTAATAACATCACATGAGTAGCACATAGACTAGTAGCGATACAAAGCTCATCATATAGATCTCAATCATGTAAGGCAGCTCATGAGATCATTGTATTGAGTACAGAGAGAGATATTAACCACATAGCTACCGGTACAGCCCTTAGCCTCGAGGGAGAACTACTCCCTCCTCATCATGGGAGCAGCAGCGTTGATGGAGATGGCGGTGAAGATGGCGGTGGTGTCGATGGAGAAGCCTTCCGGGGCACTTCCCCGTCCCGGCGGCGTGCCGGAACAGAGACTCCTGTCCCCCAGATCTTGGCTTCGCGATGGCGGCGGCTCTGGAAGGTTTCTCGTACCGTGGCTTTTTCGTATCGAAGATTTAGGTCAGGGAGCTTTAAATAGGCGAAGAGTCGGAGTCGGAGGGGCCCTGGGGCCACCAGACCATAGGGGGGCGCGCCCACCCGGCCGCGCCGCTGTGTGGTGGGGCCCCCGTTCCCCTCTCGGCGCCTCTCGGTGTTCTGGAAGCTTCGGCACTTATAAGATGCTGGGCGTTGATTTCGTCCAATTCCGAGAATATTTCCTTACTAGGATTTCTGAAACCAAAAACAGCAGAAAACAGAACTGACACTTCGGCATCTCGTCAATAGGTTAGTTCCGGAAAATGCATCAAAACGATATAAAGTGTGAACAAAACATGTAGGTATTGTCATAAAACAAGCATGGAACATCAGAAAATTATGGATACGTTTGAGACGTATCAACATCATAATTTGTTCTAATAATAGAATCAAAAGGCATCTTCATTCTCTTTCTAGGGAAGTGTTCCATACCTTTCTTAAGAGGGAATTGATACTTAATATTTCCTTCTTTCATATCAATAATAGCACCAACAGTTCGAAGAAAGGGTCTTCCCAAAACAATAGGACAAGATGCATTGCATTCAATATCCAAGACAACAAAATCAACGGGGACAAGGTTATTGTTAACCGTAATGTGAACATTATCAATTCTCCCCAAAGGTCTCTTTATAGAATTATCAGCAAGATTAACATCCAAATAACAATTTTTCAATGGTGGCAAGTCAAGCATATCATAAAGTTTCTTAGGCATAACAGAAATACTTGCACCAAGATCACATAAAGCATTACAATCAAAATCATTGAATTTCATCTTAATGATGGGCTCCCAACCATCTTCCAACTTCCTAGGAATAGAAGCTTCAAGTTTTAATTTCTCTTCCCTAGCTTTAATGAGAGCATTTGTAATATGTTTTGTAAAGGCTAAATTTATAGCACTAGCATTAGGACTTCTAGCAAGTTTTTGTAAGAACTTAATAACTTCAGAAATATGACAACTATCAAAATCTAAACCATTATGATCTACAGCATTCTGAAAAATTTCAGCACTTTTATCACAAACAGTTTCAGCAGTTTCAGGCAATTTTGCACGCTTTGTACTAGGAGTAGAAACATTGCCAACACCAATTATTTTACCATTGATAGTAGGAGGTTTAGCAACATGTGAAGCATCAACATTACTAGTGGTGGTAATAGTCCAAACTTTAGCTACATTATTCTCTTTAGCAAGTTTTTCTTTTTCTTCTCTTTCCCACCTAGCATGCAATTCAGCCATCATTCTAATATTTTCATTAATTCGAACTTGGATAGCGTTTGCTGTAGCAAATGACTTAATATCTTTATCTTCATTAGGCATAACTTTCAATTTTAAAAGATCAACATCAGCAGCAAGACTATCAACCTTAGAAGCAAGAACATCAATTTTACCAAGCTTTTCCTCAACAGATTTATTAAAAGCAGTTTGTGTACTAATAAATTCTTTAAGCATGACTTCAAGACCAGAGGGTACACTCCTACTATTGTTGTAAGAATTACCATAAGAATTACCATTATTAGAAGGATATGGCCTATAGTTGTTACCAAAATTATTCCTATAAGCATTGTTGTTGAAATTATTATTTTTAATGAAGTTCACATCAACATGCTCTTCTTGAGCAACCAATGAAGCTAAAGGAACATTATTAGGATCAACATTAGATCTACCATTAACAAGCATAGACATAATAACATCAATCTTATCACTCAAAGAAGAGGTTTCTTCAACAGAATTTACCTTCTTACCTTGAGGAGTTCTTTCAGTGTGCCATTCAGAGTAGTTGATCATCATATCATCAAGAAGCTTTGTTGCAGCACCCAAAGTGATGGACATAAAAGTACCTCCAGCAGCTGAATCCAATAGGTTCCTCGAAGAAAAATTCAATCCTGCATAAAATGTTTGGATGATCATCCAAGTAGTTAGTCCATTATCCAATTGCTTTAAAATTCATAATGCTACTTCTCAAAGATATAATCTTAGCAGGAGGATAATATTTTCCAATAAAAGCATCTTTACATTTAGTCCATGAATCAATACTATTCTTAGGCAAAGATAGCAACCAATCTTTAGCTCTTCCTCTTAAGGAGAAAGGAAACAATTTCAGTTTTATAATATCCCCATCTACATCCTTATACTTTTGCATTTCACAAAGTTCAACAAAATTATTAAGATGGGCAGCAGCATCATCAGTACTAACACCAGAAAATTGCTCTCTCATAACAAGATTTAGTAAAGCAGGTTTAATTTCATAAAATTCTGCTGTAGTAGCAGGTGGAGCAATAGGAGTGCATATAAAATCATTATTATTGGTGCTAGTGAAATCACACAACTTAGTGTTCTCAGGAGTATTCATTTTAACAGTAATAAAAATAAACTAAACAAACCGAATTAAATAAAGTAAAAACAAGTAACTAATTTTTTTGTGTTTTTGATATAAGAAAGCAAACAAGACAGAAAATAAAATAAAGTAAAGCAAGACAATAAACAAAGTAAAGAGATTGGATGTGAGAGACTCCCCTTGCAGCGTGTCTTGATCTCCCCGGCAACGGCGCCAGAAAAAGTCTTGATGGCGCGTGATGCACACGTCCGTTGGGAACCCCAAGAGGAAGGTGTGATGCGCACAACAGCAAGTTTTCCCTCAGAAAGAAACCAAGGTTATCGAACCAGTAGGAGATGAAGGCCACGTGAAGGTTGTTGGTGGAGGAGTGTAGTGCGGCGCAACACCAGGGATTCCGGCGCCAACGTGGAACCTGCACAACACAATCAAAATACTTTTCCCCAACTTAACAGTGAGGTTGTCAATCTCACCGGCTTGCTGTAAACAAAGGATTAAATGTATGGTGTGGAGAATGATGTTTGTTTGCGAAGAACAACAGAGAACAGAGATTGCAGTAGATTGTATTTAAGATGTAAAAGAATGGACCAGGGTCCACAGTTCACTAGTGGTGTCTCCCCGATAAGATAAATAGCATGTTGGATGAACAAATTACAGTTGGGCAATTGACAGAATAGAGATGCACATACATATCATGATGACTACTATGAGATTTAATTAGGCATTACGACAAAGAACATAGACCGCCATCCAGCATGCATCTATGCCTAAAAAGTCCACCTTCAGGTTAGCATCCGCACCCCTTCCAGTATTAAGTTGCAAACAACATACAATTGCATTAAGTATGGTGCGTAATGTAATCAACACAAATATCCTTAGACAAAGCATCAATGTTTTATCCCTAGTGGCAACAGCACATCCACAACCTTAGAACTTTTTGTCACTGTCCCAGATTCAATGGAGGCATGAACCCACTATCGAGCATAAATACTCCCTCTTGGAGTCACAAGTATCAACTTGGCTAGAGCCTCTACTAGCAACGGAGAGCATGCAAGAACATAAACAACACATATATGATAGATCAATTAATCAACTTGACATAGTATTCAATATTCATCGGATCCCAACAAACACAACATGTAGCATTACAAATAGATGATCCTGATCATGATAGGCAGCTCACAAGATCTAAACATGATAGCACAAGAGGAGAAGACAACCATCTAGCTACTGCTATGGACCCATAGTCCAAGGATGAACTACTCACGCATCAGTCCGGAGGCGGGCATGGTGATGTAGAGCCCTCCGGTGATGATTCCCCTCTCCGGCAGGGTGCCGGAGGCGATCTCCTGAATCCCCCGAGATGGGATTGGTGGCGGCTGATACGTCCAAAACGTATCTACTTTCCCGAACACTTTTGCTATTGTTTTGCCTCTAATTTGTGTATTTTGGATACAACTAACACGGACTAACGCTGTTTTCAGCAGCTCTGGTGTCTCATTTTTGTGCAGAAATCCAACTTTCAGAAAATCCTCGGAATTTATGTGAAAGGCCCTATTTTCCCAGAATACGACGGAGCCAGGTGGGGGCTCGAGGCCCCCACACACTAGGCCGGCGCGGCCCGGAGGGCGCGCGCCTTGTTGTGTGGGCGCCTCGGCGGCCCCGACGGTCTCCTCCGGACTATATACGCCTTTCGACCTAAAAACGCCAGGGTTCGACCATATTTCCAGAGACCATCCAGTACGCCGCCGCCATCGCGAAACTCCGCCTCGGGACCAGAAACTCCGTTCTGGCACTCCGCCGGGACGGGGAATTGGAGGGGATCTTCACCGCCATCACCACCGACGCCTCTCCATCGACCAGCCATGTTTCCCCCATCCATGTGTGAGTAATTCCCCCGCTGTAGGCTGAAGGGGATGGTAGGGATTGGATGAGATTGATCATGTAATAGTCACAAGATTGTTAGGGCATGGTGCCTAGTATCCGTAGATGTTACTTTTATGATATTGTTGCAACTTGTTATGCTTAATGCTTGTCACTAGGGCCCGAGTGCCATGATCTCAGATCTGAACATGTTATTGTTTCATCATGATATGCATTGTTTATTGATCTTACCTGCAAGTTGTATACACACGTTGCTGTCCGGAACCCGAGGCCCCAAAGTGACAGAAATTGGGACAACCGGAGGGGAAGGCGGTGATGTGAGGATCACATGTGTTCACGGAGTGTTAATGCTTTGCTCCGGTACTCTATTAAAAGGAGTACCTTAATTTCCAGTAGTTTCCCTAGAGGCCCGGCTGCCACCGGCTGGTAGGACAAAAGATGTTGTGCAAGTTTCTCATTGCGAGCACGTACGACTATATATGGAACACATGCCTATTGATTGATTAGTACTTGGATACCGCTTTATTATTACCTGCAAATGCCCTACCATGATTGTTATATGAATTCTCTCATCCATGCAACGCCCGTTCATCCGTCCCTGTGCCTACAGTATTTTAATCCTGCTGTTTACTATAATCACTACTGCTGTCTTTATTTCACCGCTGCTGTTATTTCACTATTCCTACTGCTATAAAACTGTTACTACTGATAAACTCTTGCGAGCAAGTCTGTTTCCAGGTGCAGCTGAATTGACAACTCCGCTGTTAAGGCTTACAAGTATTCTTTGTCTCCCCTTGTGTCGAATCAATAAATTGGGTAATACTTCCCTCGAAGACTGTTGCGATCCCCTATACTTGTGGGTCATCAAGACTATTTTCTGGCGCCGTTGCCGGGGAGCATAGCTTTATTTGGAAGTTCACTTGGATTAATATTGTTCGCTGCAAATTCTCCATCATGGGTAAACCTCGCGATACTAAAGTCGCCATATTACCATCCACTACAAGAAAAGGTACAACTCTGAGTACCTCTGCTGCTCTTGATTCACCATCTGTGATAAGTCAACTTGTTTCACCACCACAAACTTCACGTGTTGGTACTTCTGCTGAATCTGAAAATTCCTCTGATAATTTTGATGATGCTTCTACTGTGCTTGATAATACTGGTTCATTAGGTCCTTTTCTAGATGCTACAATTGCTAGGTCTAGACAAATTGAAAATACTGAAACTCCTAATGAAAATACTGTTACACCTGTTAATTCACCTGAGACTGATGATCTTGATGAAGATTATGTGGAACTTGATGATGATTTTATTGATAAATGCAATGCTACTACTAGTACAAGTAACCTTAAAAAGCTTATTGCACAACATGCTGTTAGATATAAACTGTCTCCTGATCCTAAATTTGCCACATCTCCTATAAACATTAAGGATAAAGATTATGACTTTTCTCTTGATTTATCTCATATATCTATTGTTGAGAAAACACCTTTTTGTGGTACTGAAAAAGAGAGTGTTGTAGAACATATGAATGAGCTTTCTACTTTAAGTAGCTTGTTTTCTGATGATGTTAAGATGCGTACTTATTTTGTTGCTAAGATTTTCCCTTTCTCATTAAAGGATGATGCTAAGATTTGGTATAATAATTTGCCTCCTGATTCTATTAATAGTCCAAGTTGTTTGCTTGATGTTTTCTTTCGGAAATACTTTCCCGCTAGTGCTCAACATATGGCTCTGCAGAGAATTTATAGCTTTGATCAAGAAGATGGAGAGAAATTGCCTGAAGCTTGGGCAAGATTTTGCTCTCTTATTAGAGCTCGGCCTGGACATGATTTGGAAAAGCATGATTTACTTGATATATTTTATAGTGGACTAACCATTGAGTCTAGGGCATACCTGGATAGTTGTGCTGATTGTGTTTTCAGGAAGAGAACTCCGGACGAAGCTGAAGAATTATTGGCAAAGATAAGCAAAAATCATGATGATTGGTCTACACCTGAACCAACTCCGACACCAATACTGAAGAAGAGGGGTATGATTGAATTAAATGATGAAGATATGAGGGAAGCCAAGAAATCTCTTATGGAGAAGGGTATTAAATCTGAAGATGTGAAGAATTTACCTCCTATAGAAGACCTATGTAAGATAATTCCCCCTTCATCCACAATTGAGGTACATTCTCTTCAACGCTTTGATAGAGGAGATATTCCATATTCAAAACCTCCTGATCAATGTTTAGATGAATTTGATAATTATATTGTTAAGCAAAGTAATTTTAATATGAGAGTAGAGAATCATCTAATGGAAAATTCTCAAGCTATTGGTAAATTGCATGATATTGTGGAGAGAACCTCCAATGATGTTAAGATGCTTGTTAAACATTTTAATATGATTCAAACTCAAATTGATCAACTTACTAAAGTGCAAAATGACTTGTTAAAAAATAATCATGAAGAGAAACAAGTTTATGAAGTAACAACTAGAGGCGGTGTTTCTACCCAGGATCCTCTATATCCTGAAGGGCACCCCAAAAGAATTGAACAAGATTCTCAACGAACTAAAGAAATTAGTAGTCCTTCTAAGAAAAAGAAGAAGAAACATAAAACTGTTGTAGAATCCTCTGAACCTGTTAATGATCCTAATAGTATTTCTATTTCTGATGCTGAAACTGAAAGTGGTAATGAACATGATGAAGATAATGATAAGAATGATACTCCTGATAAAGAAGAAATTGAAAAAGAACCTGAAAAGCATGATAAAAATAAAAAGTACACTAAAGAAGATTTTATTACAAAGAAACATGGTAATGAAAGAGAACCTTGGGTTCAAAAGCCAATGCCTTTTCCTGCTAAGAAACTAAAATCAAAGGAGGAGGAACATTATAATAAATTTTGTGATTGGATGAAACCTTTATTTTTGCAAATCCCTTTGACTGATGCTATTAAATTGCCTCCTTATTCAAAGTATATGAAAGATATTGTCTCTAACAAAAGGAAAATTCCCAATGAGGAGATTTCCACTATGCTCGCTAATTACTCCTTCAATGGTAAGGTTCCAAAGAAGCTTGGGAGACCCAGGTATACCGACTATTCCTTGTTCCATCAAGAATAATTATGTTAGAACTGCTCTATGTGATTTGGGAGCAGGAGTTAGTGTGATGCCTTTTTCTCTTTACAAGAGACTTGATTTAGATAAGTTGATACCAACTGATATATCTTTGCAAATGGCTGATAAATCTACTGCTATTCCTGTTGGTGTATGTGAAAATGTTCCTGTTCAAGTTACTCAACATTGCTTGATATTAACTGATTTTGTTGTGTTGGAAATGCCTGAAGATGATAATATGTCCATTATTCTTGGAAGACCCTTTCTTAATACTGCAGGGGCTGTTATTGATTGCAATAAAGGCAAGGTTACTTTCAATGTTGATGACAAGGAACATACTGTCTATTTTCCAAAGAGGATTGATAAAGTATATGGAGTTAATACAATTTTTAATGTGAAAACTATCAAAGTGGGATCCATTGATTGTCCTATATATGAGCCTAAAGAAGAATATCAAACTCTTGTGATTGGATCCATATCAATTCAATATAAGGTAACATGATTGATTTGAGGTTTATTTCTTCTTATGTCATATAAAATTTATTTGGTAGCAAGACTTGATCAACCTTGTTAACAAGTATATTTTAATGCATAAGAGAGCTAAACAACATTTCTTTCTTTCTTTCTTCCTCCACTTGTTTTACTTGCTGTAGCACTTTTTGTTTTGCAATATGCTTTAGTTGTTTAAGATTTTGGAAATCATTTTCCTGCGCAGTAATAATTAATTTAACACCCAGAAATGTGCATTTTTCGAAGTTCTCAAAAATTTACAAAAATTATACTGGTAGTCTTATTTTTCGAAGGGGCACCTGGGAGCACCTGGGGATGACCAGTGGGGCACTGATGACCCACAAGTATAGGGGGTGTATCGTAGTATCTTCGATAAGTAAGAATGTCGATCCCAACGAGGAGCAGAAGGTGTTGGCAGCAGTTTCGATGAAGGATTCACTGTAAATGCTCACAAACAAGTATTCAAGGGGTTTTGATGTAATAGATGAATAAAGTACGAGTAAGTAAAATGCGAGAGAAATAATTGCAGCGAGTGGCCCAATCCTTTTTAGCACAAAGGACAAGCCGGTTTGTTTACTTATAATGACCAAGCGTTCTTGAGGACACACGGGGATTTTAGTCTAGTACTTTCGCTTCATGTGGCTAAATAATCTTCATTGTTTTGATAAGTGTTGTGTGGGTGAACCTATGCTAATGCACCGCCCTTCCTAGGACTAATACATACTTGTGATTATACCCCTTGCAAGCATCCGCAACTACAAGAAAGTAATTAAGATAAATCTAACCACAGCCTTAAACTCTGAGATCCTGCGATCCCTCTTGCATCGATATACTAACGGGAGCTCAGGTTTCTGTCACTCCGGCAACTCCGCAATTAGCAACCGAATACAAGATGCACTCCCCTAGGCCCATAAATGGTGAAGTGTCGTGTAGTCGACGTTCACACGACACCACTAGAAGAATAACACCACAACTTAAATATCATAACATTGAATATTACTCAACCATAATTCACTACTAGCATTTAGACTTCACCCATGTCCTCAAGAACTAAACGAACTACTCACGAGACATCATATGGAATACAATCAGAGGTGATATGATGATGAATAACAATCTGAACATAAACCTTGGTTCAATGGTTTCACTCAATAGCATCAATAACAAGTAGAGAATAATGCCGGGAGAGTTTCCCCTATCAAACAATCAAGATTCAACCCAAATTGTTACAGCGGTGACGAGGTGCAGCGGTGGTGATGGCGGTGTAGATGGTGGAGATGATGATGATGATGATGAGATGATGTCCCGCTCGATGACGATGGCGATGGCGTCGATTTCCCCCTCCGGGAGGGAATTTCCCCGGCGGATTCCTGCCCGCCGGAGAGCTCTTTTCTCTCTGGTGTTCTCCGCCCCGCAGAGGCGGCTGTAACTCTTCGTGAGGTTCTCCGTGGCTTAGGTTTTCGGGACGAAGGAGTACGCGAAGAAAAGGAGGCGAAAGGGGCTGTGGGGCCCCCACCACAGGTGGCGCGGCCAGGCCATGGGCCGCGCCGGCCTGTGGTCTGGGCCCACCTTGGCTCCCCTCTTCTCCCCCTGGCTCCCTCCGTCATCTGGAAAAATAGGAATTTACGTGTAATTTCCTTCCACAGTTGATCTTCCGAAATATTGCGTTCTGACGGTGCTTTTTCCAGCAGAATCCTGGCTCCGGTGCTTGATCCTCCAATAATGATGAAACATGCAAAATAGATGAAATAACATAAGTATTGTGTCCCAATATGAAATATATCAATGAATAACAGCAAATTATGATATAAAATAGTGATGCAAATTGGACGTATCAACTCCCCCAAGCTTAGACCTCGCTTGTCCCCAAGCGAAACTGAGCTCGATAAACAAGACCACATGTTTATGGAGTGAAGAGTCGATAAATAAAATACGGACAAGAAGCATCATATTCATTCACACAAGACATTCTAGTAAACAACTTCCTCATATAACTCATCTTGAAATAAGTAAAGAGAAATCACAAGTAAAGGTGCATGAGAAATCATAGTTGGTGATGGCAAACTTTGTTCTTGGTCAGAGAACTACTAACGGATTGTACTTCTAAGCAAAGCTTTCATATTAGAATTTATAGCTGGGCTTTCATATTCAAGCATAACAATCTCCTCATAATCATTGATAACTTCAAAGTCATATTCATTCAGATAAAATTTGTACTAAACAAGAAAGTATAAAAGACATGATTAACTGAATCATAGCATAAATGATTGGTTCACAACAACTCAATTGCTTGCTTGAGATAGAGGGAAATAGGTTTACTGACTCAACATAAAAGTAAAAGATAGGCCCTTCGCAGAGGGAAGCAGGGATTAAATCATGTGCTAGAGCTTTTCAAGTTTTGAAATCATATAAAGAGCATAAAAGTAAGATTTTGAGCGGTGTTTGTTGTTGTCAACGAATGGTAGCGGGCACTCTAACCCCCTTGCCAAACGAACCTTCCAAGAGCGGCTCCCATGAGGGACGGCATCTCTACCAGCAAGGTAGATCATCCCCCTTCTCTTTTGTTTACACATGTATTTTAGTTTTATTAAGGATGACACTCCCCCCAACCTTGGCTTTCTCAATCCATGGCTAACCGAA
The DNA here is from genome assembly GCA_030979885.1 of Lolium multiflorum. NCBI lineage: Eukaryota > Viridiplantae > Streptophyta > Magnoliopsida > Poales > Poaceae > Lolium > Lolium multiflorum. Next base: position 342,299,052 of record CM061749.1, read on the forward strand.
TCCTCGGGTGCCTTCCAACATTCACATACCATGGAGGAGTGTCTATTGCAAAATTAAGTTGCTTACTGATAAATCAGGGCAAAACATGTGAAGAGAATTATTAATGAAAGTTATTAATTGGGGCTGGGAACCCCGTTGCCAGCTCTTATTGCAAAATTATTGGATAAGCGGATGTGCCACTAGTCCATTGGTGAAAGTCCGCCCAACAAGATTGAAAGATAAAACACCACATACTTCCTCATGAGCTATAAAACATTGACACAAATAAGGAGTAATAGTTTGAATTATTTAAAGGTAGCACATGAAGTATTTACTTGGAATGGCAGAAAATACCATGTAGTAGGTAGATATGGTGGACACAAATGGCATAGGTTTGGTCTAAGGTTATGGATGTATGAGAAGTATTCCCTCTCGATACAGGTCTTTGGCTAGCAAGGTTTGATAGCAAGCATAAAGGTTGAGGGAAACAAACAAATATACATATGATAGAACAATCATGCATCTTTCTCATAAGCACAAGCAATTTTAACTTCAGAATACTAAACTCATTAGCATAAAGATAATAGAGTAATATATCTAAGTGTATTTCTCTCTTTTATTTAAACATCAGGGTGTTGTTGCTATTGACCAATGCTAAGTTTGCCAAAACCAAATAGATTTACTTGATGCTCCCAAAGTGATATCAATACTTATGTCAAGAGTAATCATATAATGGAGATTGCAAACTAAAATAAGGTGTGCAAAAAGTAAATGATAAGACTTCTCATTAATATTCCATAACGATAACTCACACCAACGGATACATAGATAACCAACTAAGAGAGATACTTCCACATTGCATACTATTCCATATGATAACTTCCCTACTCATGATATGACACTACTTGATAATAAAAGATAAAGGTAGTGATGATGTGATACCGCGGCACTCCCCCAAGCTTGGAACAAACCAAGGGGATGCCAATACCGATGATGAATTACTCCTTCGGTGATGATGGTGAATCTTTGTCGTCATCAGACTTCCATGGAAGAGGCCCTCCATCAACAAAAGACATCTTGGTCTCCGGAAACCTGAAACTAGCAGCATGACTTATGCGCTTAAACCTGTTTTCATACTCACAGTTTTGATTATGAACATCATAGAGTTGAGCTTGGAGTTTGTTGGTGGTGTCGTGAAGTGAGAAGATATCGTCCCACAACTTTGCAGTCTCCTTCTTGTGTCCATCAATGAGTTCAGACACAATCTTGTGAAAGATGTCCACTTCACGCTCAGCCATCTTCTTGTAGTTGAAGACCTCTTGTTCTAGTTTCTCCATCCTGTCTTCCAAACTCCCTTCTCCCTTAGGACCCTGGACATCTTTGATCTGCAACTCTCCATCCACGAGCAGCAACTCTTTGGGGTGCATCTTCAGCTCGTTCATGTACGGGTTGACGACGTCCTCAAAGAAGCTGTCCTTCTGAGTTCCCGACGAGGACATGGTGGATCTAGATCCGAAGCAGATCCTGGCAGAAAACAGCTCGAAACAAAACACGACGAGAAAACGATATACGGACCTCCAGGGGTCCGGGGGATTATATAGCAAATATTTTTACGATAAAAGGAAGGTTCCAGGCCGAAAACGAGTAGAAAAGGGGCGACGAGGGGCTGTCCCCATAGGTCGGCGCGGCCAGGGTGGGGCCCGCGCCGGCCTATGGTGACGGGCCCTCGCGCGTCTTTTCCACTCCGTTTCGATTCCGTAATTTTTCATATTTTCCAAAAACAGCAAAAATATTGTTCGGAAAGGTAAACGCGGACTTTTTATTACCTGTACTGTTACCTATTCAAAGTCGAGTTCTGGCGGACTGTCAATTTGTCCTTTGATGAAAGCCTCCGGTGTTTCCACTTGAATAATATCAACATCAACATTATAAGAATCACCCGAGATATAATGCTTGAGTCTTTGTCCATTCACCACTTGTGTGGCATTGCCTTGGAGAGAGCTAATTTTAATTGCTCCTGAACGATACACCTCCTCAACAACATATGGTCCTTCCCACTTCGAGAGTAATTTCCCTGCAAAGAATCTGAGACGAGACCGATACAATAGGACTTTATCCCCAATATTAAACTCTCTTTTGATAATCCTTCTATCATGCCATTTCTTAACTTTTTCTTTAAAGAGTTTAGCATTTTCATAAGCTTCACTTCTCCATTCATCTAGAGAACTTAATTGCAACAACCTCTTATTACCGGCTAGTTTCGGATCTTTATTTAGTTCTCTAACAGCCCAATAAGCTTTGTGCTCTAGTTCTAAAGGTAAATGACAAGCTTTTCCATAAACCATTTTATAAGGTGACATTCCCATAGGATTTTTATAAGCAGTTCTATAAGCCCATAGTGCTTCTTTCAATTTGCTAGCCCAATTCTTTCTAGATTTATTAACAGTCTTTCCCAAGATAGCTTTAATCTCTCTATTTGATAATTCTACTTGACCACTAGTTTGAGGGTGATAAGCGGAAGCAATTCTATGATTAATACCATACTTAGCAAGAGTTTTTCTAAAACCTCCATGAATAAAATGAGAACCTCCATCAGTCATAATATATCTAGGTATTCCAAATCTAGGAAATATAACATCTACAAGCATTTTTATAGAGGTCTCACCATCAGCACTCTTTGTAGGTATAGCTTCTACCCATTTAGTAACATAATCAACAGCGACAAGTATATGAGTGTTACCTTCTGAAGAAGGGAAAGGACCCATGAAGTCGAATCCCCAACAATCGAATGGTTCAATAACAAGAGTATAATTCATAGGCATTTCATTGCGTCTAGAGATATTACCAACTCTTTGACATTCATCACAAGATAAGATAAACTTCCTTGCATCTTTGAAAAGTGTTGGCCAATAAAAACCTGATTGTAGAACCTTTTGCGCGGTTCTATCTCCAGCGTGATGTCCTCCATAAACACTACCATGACATTTACTCAATATCTCCTGTTGTTCATATTCAGGAACACATCTTCGCATAATACCATCTACTCCTTCTTTATATAAGTGTGGGTCATCCCAAAAATAATGCCTCAAGTCATAAAAGAATTTCCTCCTTTGCTGAGCTGAAAAGGTTGGAGGCAAATACTTCGAAACAATAAAGTTAGCATAATCTGCATACCAAGGGCTCTCTCGCGAGCTCACCTTTATTACAGCCAATTGTTCATTTGGAAAACTATCATTAACAGGAACAGGATCATAAGCAATATTTTCCAATCTAGACAAATTATCAGCAACAGGATTATCAGCACCTTTCCTATCTATAATATGTAAATCAAATTCTTGCAACAGAAGTACCCATCTAATAAGCCTTGGCTTAGCATCTTTCTTTGTCATAAGGTATCTAATTGCAGCATGATCAGTATGAATGGTGACTTTTGAATCAACAATATAAGGTCTAAACTTGTCACAAGCAAAGACTACAGCTAACAATTCCTTTTCAGTTGTAGCATAATTTCTTTGAGCAGCATCAAGAGTCTTACTAGCATAATGAATAACATTTAATTTTTTATCTACCCGCTGTCCAAGAACAGCGCCTACAGCAAAATCACTAGCATCACACATAATTTCAAAAGGCAAATTCCAATCAGGAGGTTCGACTACAGGAGCAGTTGTTAAGGCTTTCTTTAGAGTTTCAAAAGCTTCCTTACAATCATCATCAAAAACAAAAGGTACATCTTTTTGAAGAAGATTAGTAAGAGGCTTTGAAATTTTAGAGAAATCTTTAATAAATCTCCTATAAAACCCAGCATGACCAAGAACACTACGAATACCTTTAACATCCCTCGGATAGGGCATCTTCTCAATTGCTTCAACTTTAGCTCTATCAACTTCAATACCTCTCTCGGAAATTTTATGTCCCAATACAATTCCTTCATTAACCATAAAGTGGCATTTCTCCCAATTAAGAACAAGGTTAGTTTCTTCACATCTCTGCAAAACTTTATCGAGGTTTCGCAAGCAATTATCAAAAGAATTCCCATAGACAGAAAAATCATCCATGAACACCTCTACAATACTTTCACAAAAACCATGAAAAATAGCAGACATGCATCTTTGAAAAGTAGCAGGAGCATTACATAAACCAAAAGGCATACGCCTATAAGCATAAGTTCCATAAGGACAAGTAAACGTGGTTTTCTCTTGATCTTTAGCTTTAACAGCAATTTGTGAAAACCCAGAATAACCATCAAGAAAGCAAAAATGAGTATTTTTAGATAATCTTTCTAGCATTTGATCAATAAAGGGTAAAGGGTAATGATCTTTCTTAGTAACGGGCGTTGGTTAAGCAACACGAAGAGCCGGGAAGCTCCCAGGGCCGCTTAGTGGATCCTCGCACGGCGTCCCGCAAATCTTCTGGCCAACGTCCTGGCGGTTGCTAGGGCGTGCCACCTGACCTAGACCCGATCAGGAGGGTGTTAGTGCTTCGATTGTTCCTGCATGGTAGACACGTAAACATTAAATACGAGCCCTATCGGCTCTCAGGTTTCCCTGTGGATCGGCTCAAAGAGCCGATCGCCCCATGTTTCACGTTGGATTTACAATGGCATGGGGATCCTGCTTGATCAGGACAAAGCTAAAACGATCCACGACAGTTTAGGGTTTTCACCGCATAATCGGAACGTCCTACGTGCGATCGGGCCTAGCAGCTACGAGAGACGATGCAAACTACCCCTACGAGAGGCCTAAAAACCAACATAACGTTGATTCCCGGAACATCCCTCGCAGGGACGGTGAACAACATCTAGCGCACTACCGGATCCTCCGACCCCAGCATAAGGCCTAACTATGCAGATATTAAACTAATCCTTGCGGAGCAAGGAGCAACTATAACGGATCGGATCTACTAAGTAACGAACAAGCAAGATGCTGCCCTTACGTCTGGGTAGACGTAAGGGCAGCTAGGTGTCGAGGGACGGCATTGCCACGCAGATATGCACGTGAAAGCATCAATGCAAGCCCCTAAACACCTAAGGATAAATAGTACTGCTCGCCATCAACAAGGCTTCAGCACGAGCAGTACAAGGTTGACGAATAAACGTATACTGCCTAGATCGCTAGATGCGATCTAGGCAGCATGGTGCTTACCCGGGAGAAACCCTCGAAGAAAGGGGTGGCGATGCGCCTGATTTGTGTTGGTTGAACGATGATTGTCCTCCTTTTCTGATAACCCTAGATACATATTTATAGTCCAAGGGACTTTCTAATTGAGGCGTGCACCTAACCGTGCACGGGCCAGACTCTATCTCTTTAATCTAAATTACAATACGATCTACTATATTACAGATACACGGGCCACTTAGCCCAAACTCTTAGCGCAAGGCCGCTTCGAAGATGCTCCACGTGTACGTCCTTCAAGCCCATCTTCACTTACGGCCCATCTCCTGATTTGGCCAAAATCGGGTGGTAACACATGCCCCCCTGGTTTTGATAATGGTAATTGCAAAACCATCTGTCTCCTTCGAAGGGTCATGTCGTGGCAGAACCGTCGCAGTTTTCTTCATGATGACGTCTTGCCTCCTCGCCTTCTCTGCACGATTTGACGGTTCTGGCACCACGTCCTCGGGAACTGCTTAGGCATTAAACCATATATTCCCCCTTTTATTTGGCCATATCGAACAGTTCTCCTCTTCCTCCCTCTGCATCAGCACTTCCAAAAACCCTCCTCTGCCGCCATGTCTTCCTCTTCTTCGTCTTCATCGGATCTTCTGCGCAGTCTTCCCCTTCCGCGAGCCGACGCCGGAGTGGGACCCGGTGGAGGCCCATGCGGCCAACACCCGCCGCGCCATCGAGGCCGGGACGATCCGAGCCACAACTTCTCCATCTGGTCAGAGGATGACCAGTCCCGACCGACGGGGAGAGCGACCTCCGCTTCCTCGCCAATGAGGAAGCGGTGGAGGAAAGCGACGACGACCACCTTCCCTGGGACGGGGCCCCCTCCTCTGAGGAGGCAGAGGAGAAGGAGGAGGAGGAAGAAGATGACAGCTCCTCCGATGAGCCGCCGGCCAAGCGCCACTGCCCCTGGCCCGGGAATCTCAGCGACTTCGACAGCGATGACGACGATGCCGACGAGGAGGACGAGGACAACGAAGGTCCTGCCGGTGGTCGCTACAGCAGCGACGACGAGCCGGCGGGAGCAGTGCCGACGACGGCGATGATGACGACGACGACGAGGGCAGCAACGGCCCCTAGATAGGATCTTAGCCTAGGGCCAGCAGTAGTAGACGGGGCAATGTACCCCCTAAGACCTCCTTTTGAGAGCAATCAGCTCTTTATGTAAGAAATCTAGTTTATCAATGAAGAATTTCTCCAATCTTGATTTTGCCGACCTTCTTCATGATAATTTAGCCGATTGCCCTTCGTACTGAGCTTGCCGACTGTCAATCTAGTCAGCGCTCAATGAGCCGATGGTAGTGCATCGGACTCTCATGACAAATTCGAGGTGGATCCATCCGGACCTCCAACTCCCGGTCGAGCCACAATCGTGCGAACCCCAGATCCTGGAAATGTAGACCCAACTGACCGGAATGCTGGACTCTAGTAGCATCCTCGTCTTCCAGATCCTCTTTGCCTTCAGGAGATCTTAGGACCGTTGTTAGCACAATTCCGCTACTGAAGCTAACACTTTTGCGGAACAGGCACTATTCGCCCATAACTGTCCTTGTGATGCTTCATTTCTTTGCAGCCACAACTGGTCCAGAGCGTTGCTTCCTCTCCAAATTCCTCCCATCAACTCCAGCAGTCCCCTTCTGCAATAATTCACCATCTCTCAACGAGTTGTGATGCGGAGCAAGCCGATTTCAACCAAATCGGCTCCATAGAAAAAGGAACCTTAAGGGCGAGCTGCCCCCCGAGCCTCAGTCAAGGCGAGGATAAAAGTGGACCAGCTGAATAGGCCATCATTGGCTTCCCAACTGTAGTGCTGTGTTAGCTGAATTCCACAAAATCGGCTCCCCAGATCATCGATGTTTCAGAGCGAGCTGCCCCCCGAGCTACTCCAGCTTTTCATTAAAACAGGGCAAGAACGCTTTGAATGGCTCATCGTCTTGGGCAAACTGATGCAGCTTCTGGTGAGAATGGTCCAGCTCCAGGAGATCATCGGATGATCATCTACCGCTCAACATCCATGAAGTGCGTATGCTGCGACGAGTGATGACCGCTCCATTAGGCTTCGCTTGTAACAGTTAAAGACTTGAGTCGATGGCCGTGCATCGGCTTTGAATCCTTAAGTCGATGTCTACGCATCGGCTGTGCTCAATTTTTTGATTTTCGATTTTTTGCGGCCGATTTGCTTACATATCGGCCCCCATACTTGAGCTGCTCTGCTGGACATTTGACATCCGTTCCTAGCTCCGTATCCTCGTATCTTATCCATCTATGTGCCCCCCGAGCCGATTCTGTCAAGTAATTGATGGCATCGGCTCTTCAGGCATCTGTTGGATCAATGCTGAACACAGACAAAAGGATATTGAGGATAATTTTGGCCGATTGCGGGAATCGGCCTCCTTTTCCGTTGCAAGGCTTTGGCGATGGTTTGCAACTTCTCGGATTTCCACTATAGCTACGTGGCATGTTGGAGATGAGATCCTTTGCTTTTCATTTTTTGAGGGCCGATCTCAGGGATCGGCCTTGCCACGTATGTCCAATGTCTTGGACGCTACTCGTCGGGACCACGGACACCATGTTTGTGTCAGCCGATGCCTCTGCATCGGCATCAGCCGATGCCTGTGCATCGGCTTTCGCCTGTTTTGGGCGCCATACTTTCTTTGGCGGGCGCGCCTTCGTCTCCATTATTTGCTGAATTTTCACGGCCAGATCGGGCCGTGCTCTTCTCAACGTGTACAGGTACTGTGCCTCGGCTTCTTCCAGGTTTCGCAGCCGTTGCACCCTACGCTTCTGAGAATGGCTGAGTCCATCAGGGCACCACCTTGGTCGGTGATACCTATCTTCTTCTCCATCTGACTCCTCGAAGTCTTCTTCTTGAGAGGACTCAGCTCGTTTGTTATGTGGTGAGGGGTCCTAGACGCTCGAACACTGAAACTTCGTTCGTCCTTCTCCTTCGCGTGCATTCTGGGCAGTTCTCGATTGTTGGCAATCGGCTCATTCCTGAGTCCCAGCAATGTTTGAAGAAGGGACAGTTCCAGTGCTTATCCACGTTGTCTTGCTCCCTTGACCTCCCTCTGGCGTGACGTTCGTACCCGTCGTTGTTCCTTGTTCTGACGATACCTCCTGTTTGCATCAGACCGACGATATCCTCCATCGTCGTCGTCGTAGCGGCGACGTCGGTCGTACTGCTGCTCATATTTGTTGAGGAGATGCACGGATAATGGGCGTTGATACCGTATGCTTCTCACCTCCTCCTCGGTTAGGTACCGTCTATCGTCGTCTTGGGGCCGGTCGCGTGGAACGGCCTCCTCTTTATCTTTGCCACGGGAGTGGCTGCTCTCTGCTTTGTCCACGCCATGGCGGATCACAAACCCTGCCATATTGACATCGAAAGAGAACCCTGGCTCTCTTATGGAGTGGCTTAGGTCCACCATGTTGACGTCCGGAAACGGACGCATGTCTACCTTCATGGCAAACTGTCCGAAAGTTAATCGGCCTGATTCTATCGCCATCTGAATTTGTGCGCGCAATACTTTGCAGTCGTTGGTGGCGTGCGTGAACGTATGATGCCATTTGCAGTATGGCCTTTTGTTCATCTCCTGCGCCGTAGGGATCTTGTGGCCTTCGGGTAGCTTCAACTGTTTCTCTTTCAGTAGCAGATCGAAGATCTGTTCAGTCTTGGTCACGTCAAAGTCCAACCCTCTTGGAGGCCCTGGCGGGTTCACCCATTTGCAGGACACAGGTACTGGCGTCCGAGTCCACTCGGCTACCGCAACTTCCTGATCTTCCGCAGAATCTTCATCCTCATCAGCATTGACCAGGGTTATCGCGCGTTTGAACTTGTCCTGGTACAGTTCTGGATGGCGCTGTTCATATAAGGTCAGCCTCTGACCAGGTGCGTCAACGAGTTGTACTCAACCCGGAACGTCAGATCCTTGAACGACGCTGCAAGGCCTGCCACGGCCAGCTCGACTGCCTCTTTCTCAGTTAGGTGAGCCGAATAGCATCGGTTCTTGACAGTTCTGAAACGCTGGATGTACTCAGCCACTGTCTCTCCTCGCTTTTGCCGAACCTGTGCTAGTTCGGCAATACCAGCTTCAGTAGTTCTCTGAATGGTATTGGGTGTGGAACAGTTCCTCCAGCTGCTTCCATGATTGCACTGAATTTGGCTGCAACGAGGTGTACCATCCAAACGCTGGACCGGTGAGGGACTGCGAGAAGAACCTCACCCGTAGCTGATCCGATACTGAAACCATGCCCAGCTGGGCCAGGTATCGGCTCACGTGCTCGATGGAGCTTGATCCTTCTGACCCACTGAATTTGTTGAAGTCCGGAAGCCGGTACTTGGGTGGTAGTGGGATCAGGTCGAACTCATTGGGGTACGGCTTGGAATAGCCGATTATCTTCTTCTTCGGCAAGATGCCGAACTGATCTCTCAGGACTGCGCTGATCTGATCTGCGGTGGAGGTAGTGGCAGCTGAGCTTTCCTGGACTGGTGCAGTATGATACGTCCAAAACGTATCTACTTTCCCGAACACTTTTGCTATTGTTTTGCCTCTAATTTGTGTATTTTGGATACAACTAACACGGACTAACGCTGTTTTCAGCAGAACTGCTCTGGTGTCTCGTTTTTGTGCAGAAATCCAACTTTCGGGAAAATCCTCGGAATTCTTGCAGAAGGCCCTATTTTACCAAAATATTGACGGAGCCAGAAGGGCAAAGGAGGTGGAGGCCCGAGGGCCCCACACCACATGGCGGCGCGGCCCAGGGGGGGCCCGCGCGGCCATGTGGTGTGGCCCCCTCGGCCGGCCTCCGACGCCCCCCTTCGGACTACTTATTGGTTTCGACCTGAAAACGCACGGGGAGAAGTCGAAGTCGCCAGAAACCCTCCAGAGAGCCGCCACATCGCGAAACTCCGTCGCGGGAGCCAGAAGTCTCCGTTCTGGCACTCCGCCGGGACGGGGAATTGGAGGAGATCTTCACCGCCATCACCGCCAACGCCTCTCCATCGACCAGCCATGTTTCCCCCATCCATGTGTGAGTAATTCCCCCGCTGTAGGCTGAAGGGGATGGTAGGGATTGGATGAGATTGGTCATGTAATAGTCATAAGATTGTTAGGGCATAGTGCCTAGTATCCGTAGATGTCACTTTTATGATATTGTTGCAACTTGTTATGCTTAATGCTTGTCACTAGGGCCCGAGTGCCATGATCTCAGATCTGAACATGTTATTGATTCATGAAGATATTCGTTGTTTATGATCTTACCTGCAAGTTGTATACACATGTCGCTGTCCGGAACCAATGGCCCCGAAGTGACAAGAATCGGGACAACCGGAGGGGATGGTAGTGATGTGAGGATCACATGTGTTCACGGAGTGTTAATGCTTTGCTCCGGTACTCTATTAAAAGGAGTACCTTAATATCCAGTAGTTTCCCTAGAGGCCCGGCTGCCACCGGCTGGTAGGACAAAAGATGTTGTGCAAGTTTCTCATTGCGAGCACGTACGACTATATATGGAACACATGCCTATTGATTGATTAGTACTTGGATACCGTTTTATTATTATCTGCAAATGCCCATGCTTTGATTGTTACATGAGTTTCTCTCATCCATGCAACGCCCGTTAAATCCGTCCCTGTGCCTACAGTATTTTAATCCTGCTGTTTACTATAATCACTACTGCTGTCTTTATTTCACCGCTGCTGTTATTTCACTATTCCTACTGCCATAAAACTGTTACTACTGATAAACTCTTGCGAGCAAGTCTGTTTCCAGGTGCAGCTGAATTGACAACTCCGCTGTTAAGGCTTACAAGTATTCTTTGTCTCCCCTTGTGTCGAATCAATAAATTGGGTAATACTTCCCTCGAAGACTGTTGCGATCCCCTATACTTGTGGGTCATCAAGACTATTTTCTGGCGCCGTTGCCGGGGAGCATAGCTTTATTTGGAAGTTCACTTGGATTGATATTGTTCGCTGCAAATTCTCCATTATGGGTAAACCTCGCGATACTAAGATCGCCATATTACCATCCACTACAAGAAAAGGTACAACTCTGAGTACCTCTGCTGCTCTTGATTCACCATCTGTGATTGATAAACTTGTTTCACCGCCACATGCTTCACGTGCTGGTACTTCTGCTGAATCTGAAAATTCTCATAATATTGATAATGTTTCTGCTGTGCTTGATGATAGTGGTTCATTGGGATCTTTTCTAGATGCTACAATTGCTAAGTCTAGACAAATTGAAAATACTGAAACTCCTAATGCTACTACACCTGTTAAATCACCTGAACTTGATTATTCTAGTGATGATCTTGATGAAGATTATGTAGAGCTTAATGATGATTTTATTGAAAAATGCAATGCTACTACTGATGCAAGAAAAATTAAAAAGTTGCTTGCAGAACATGCTGTTAGATATAAACCATCTCCTGATCCTAAATTTGCCACATCTCCTATAAACATTAGGGATAAAGATTATGATTTTTCTCTTGATCTATCTCATATAGCTATTGTTGAGAAAACACCCTTTTGTGGTACTGAAAAAGAAAGTGCTGTTGAACACTTGACTGAGTTATCTACTCTTAGTGGCGTGTTTTCTGATGATGTCAAGATGCGTACTTATTTTGTCGCTAAAATTTTTCCATTCTCATTAAAGGATGATGCTAAAACTTGGTATAATAATTTGCCTCCTGGTTCTATTAAAAGTCCAACTGACTTGCGTGATGTTTTCTTTCGAAAATACTTTCCTGCTAGTGCTCAACATGCTGCTTTGCAGAGAATTTATAATTTTGACCAGGAAGATGGAGAGAAATTGCCTGAGGCTTGGGCTAGATTTTGTTCTCTTATTAGAGCTCAGCCTGACCATGATTTAGAAAAGCATGATTTACTTGATATATTTTATAGTGGACTAACTATTGAGTCTAGGGCATACCTGGATAGTTGTGCTGGTTGTGTTTTCAGGAAAAGAACCCCAGAAGACGCTGAAGAATTATTGGCTAAAATAGGCCGGAATCATGATGATTGGTCTACACCTGAACCAACCCCGACACCGATAGTGAAGAAGAGGGGTATGATTAAATTAAATGATGAAGATATGAGGGAAGCCAAGAAGTCTCTTAAGGAGAAGGGTATTAAACCTGAAGATGTGAAGAATTTACCTCCTATAGAAGATATATGTGAGACGATTCCCCCTTCATCCATGATTGAGGTACACTCGCTTCAACACTTTACTAGAGAAGATATTCCGTATTCAAAATCTCCTGCTCAATGCTTAGATGAATTTGATAATTATATTGTTAAGCAAGAAAACTTTAATATGAGAGTAGAGAATCATTTAATGGAAAATTCTCGAGCTATTAGTGAATTGCATGGTATTGTGGAGAGAACCTCCAATGATGTTAAAATACTTGTTAAACATTTTCAAATGGTTCAAACTCAAATTGATCAACTTACTAAAGTGCAAAATGACTTGTTGGGAAATAATTCTAAAGAAAAACATGCTTGTGAAGTAACAACTAGAGGTGGTGCTTCTACCCAGGATCCTCTATATCCTGAAGGGCATCCCAAAAGAGTTGAACAAGATTCTCAACTAATTAAAACTAGTGCTCCATCTAAGAAAAAGAAAAAGAAACATAAGAATGTTGTAGAATCCTCTGAACCTGTTAATGATCCTAATAGTATTTCTATTTCTGATGCTGAAACTGAAAGTGGTAATGAACATGAGGAAGATAATGATAAGAATGATACTCCTGATAAAGAAGAAATTGAAAAAGAACCTGAAAAGCATGCTAAAAATAAAAAGTACACTAAAGAAGACTTTATTACTGAGAAGCATGGTAATGAAAGAGAACCTTGGGTTCAAAAGCAAATGCCTTTTCCTGCTAAGAAACTAAAATCAAAGGAGGAGGAACATTATAATAAATTTTGTGATTGGATGAAACCTTTATTTCTGCAAATCCCTTTGACTGATGCTATTAAATTGCCTCCTTATTCAAAGTATATGAAAGATATTGTTACTAACAAAAGGAAAGTCCCCAATGAGGAGATTTCCACTATGCTCGCTAATTACTCCTTCAATGGTAAGATTCCAAAGAAGCTTGGAGACCCAGGTATACCGACTATTCCTTGTTCCATCAAGAATAATTATGTTAGAACTGCTCTATGTGATTTGGGAGCAGGTGTTAGTGTGATGCCTTTTTCTCTTTATAAGAGACTTGATTTAGATAAATTGATACCAACTGATATATCTTTGCAAATGGCTGATAAATCTACTGCTATTCCTGTTGGTTTATGTGAAAATGTTCCTGTTCAAGTTACTCAGCATTGCTTGATATTAACTGATTTCGTTGTGTTGGAAATGCCTGAAGATGATAATATGTCCATTATTCTTGGAAGACCCTTTCTTAATACTGCAGGGGCTGTTATTGATTGCAATAAAGGCATGGTTACTTTCAATGTTGATGATAAGGAACACACTGTCTATTTTCCCAAGAGGATTGATAAAGTATGTGGAGTTAATACAATTTTTAATGTGAAAACTATCAAAGTGGGATCCATTGATTGTCCTATATATGAGCCTAAAGAAGAATATCAAACTCTTGTGATTGGATCCATATCAATTCAATATAAGGTAACATGATTGATTTGAGGTTTATTTCTTCTTATGTCATATAAAATTTATTTGATAGCAAGACTTGATCAACCTTGTTAACAAGTATATTTTATTGCATAAAAGAGCTAAACAACACTTCTTTCTTTCTTTCTCCCTTCACCTATTTTACTTGCTGTAGCACTTTTGTTTTGCAATATGCTTTAGTCATTTAAGATTTTAGAAATCATTTTCCTGCGCAGTAATCATTAATTTAATACCCAGAAATGTGCATTTTTCGAAGTTCTCTAAAAATTACAAAAATTACACCGTTGGTCCTATTTTTCGACGAGGCACCTGGGAGCACCAGAGGATGACCTGTGGGGCACCAGGGGGTGCCACACCATAGGCCGCGCGGCCAGCAAGGGGGCCGCGCCACCATGTGGTGTGGGCCACCCCTTGCCCCACTTCACCATCTCTTCCTCCCAGCATCTTCTCTCTCCCGAAAAAGCTCGTACCAAGTTTCTCTCACTCGTGTTTCTGCTCAAGAACTCGCGATTTTTCGATCTCCTTGCTCAGCCCAGATTTCTGTCTGAAATTTGGCACATTTACTCCTTGGTATGTGACTCCTTTGATTGTCCAATTAGAATTTCATTTGGTTGAGTATATCTTGAATATTTTGCTGCTGTAGATAACATGTTTAGTGAGCTTGCATGCTTGTTCTAAGTGGTAGAAACTAGTTTTGATGCATGTTTAGTACTCTAGCAAGTTCCTATAGTAGTTCCCTTCAATTACACACCTTGAAATCAAATTTTATAATGATTGTTGAAAATTTCAGAAGGGGAAGATGAAGAAATTCAAGTTTGGAGAGTTGTTCAAGAAAGCAACAACCAGCACCGGTAGGCCCTCAAGGGCGTCTACTCAAATTAGGCGATCCTACAATGAGGATGTCATCGCGCCTAGCTTCGCGCCCGAGGAGGACCATGGGGCTCCTAATGCTTCATCCTTCCCCTGTTATGAGTTTCTGACCAATGCAGGGATATTGGATGACTTCTTCACCCTTGTCAACAGGGCAGGCCTAGCCACCTACGTGGGAGACGAGAGGGGACAATATTACAGGCTCACCAAAGTTTTCGTTGAGAGCTTCAAGTTCCACAACACGGAATATGAGCCGACAGTCGCATTCAAGATTTATGATATTCCTGTTACCATGAAATTGGAAGAATTTTGTTGTGCATTGGGTATTGCCCCTGTAGGTACAGCAAGGAGGATTGATGACAACCCCCGGGACTTGTTGGAGCTCTACCGAGGGATCACCGGGGATGATTGCCGCACCATCCAGCGAGGGAAGATAAGAAACATTCAACTCCCCGCTATTAAGTATTTCGCATATTACATTGGTACTAGCATTTTGGGTAGAGAAAATACTAGTAACATCTCTAGCTACCATCTTGCTTTCTTGAATGTTGCACTTACTGGAGAGACACCTTATCATCTTGGTTCTCTTATTGCTCGCCGCCTGTCTAGCAGGGGGCCTATTTTTGGAGGAACTATTGCACTACGCATTTTAACACATCTAGATATTCCTCTTGATTCTAATGATGTACCATTAACCCCTAGGAAGCTAGATATTGCTGCTATGAAGAGCCATCGTTTTGTTACTACTGACTCCACTATAGATAATATGGTCTATAGAATGTTGTTTGCTGATGGGAATGAGAAAGAAATCCCTCTTCCCCAGCAGGGTTTGTTTAATATTGACAGGCAATCATGGTCGCTAACAAAGGAGGTGGTGGAGGAACATATGAAGATACAAGAATTCCACCAGCAACATGACTCCGAGAACGCCGAGCCCTCCTACGACTACACCGTCACGTACCCCGACGTTTCCTCCAGCACATACATGGAACCGGGTCGTTCTTCGTCATATTACGAAGACACCACTTCATGGGGACCGTGGGAATGAACTCCACTTAGGCCAAAAGCCTAAGCTTGGGGGAGGTATACCGGCATCACTCATTCTTTGCATATTATGGTTGCTGGATACTTGTACATACTTGTTTAGTCTCTAGAGTGGTTTTCTAATGAGAGGGAGATGATATTTGGGGAAGTGCTGTCCAAAAACAGATTCTGTGCTGTTACCAAAAAAATTCGTACGCACAGCCAGAACGTTATTTTGAGTTGCCAATTTTTGAGCATGTTCCCCAGGTTGTTATCTAACTTTCATTAGTTGAACACTTTTTGGTCTGAGCAATGGAAGATTTTTGTTAAATTCGATTTCTGTACTGCTGTCAGGATTTGGCAGATTTCTGTCATCCTGCTTTTCTGTGTTTCTGTTAGTTTGCATTCTTTTGTTTTCGCTTTGTTTCTTTCCTAAAACACAAAAAGACCAAAAATATTTCTGTTGTTTCTCTTCACCATTTGTTTATTTGGTACCTTGCTCTTAGTTTGCTTTATTTGCTATCGTTAGTTTGCTATAAGAAAACCCAAAAAGATTTTGCTTTGTTTGCTTGTTTTCTTTCGTGCTTGTTTCTAATTCGAAAACACCAAAAATATTTGCTGTTCTTCTTTGGTTTGTAAAGTTCATCATGAGTTCAATGGTCTTCGGTGGCTGGAGCGTGGTTTTCATTTCATATTATCCAAGCTACACAAGTGAAAAGGCAATAATGACGATCTACGACAATCTGATTGTGGTGAGAGGCTGGTATGAACTCTATTTGCTTTCATTTTTGTACATATACTCATCCATATGAGCATGCTTAGTTGGTTCATGTGAGGTATATGTTATTTGAGAAAGTCTAGTAGTTAATGATCTCTCATGTTTAGTTCCAATTTATTAATATGAGTAGCATGTCATGGATGTTTGCTTGCATTGTTTTATTCATAAGTAAGTATGGCATTGTGGTATCCTCCTCTGAATAATTCATTTATATCGACTTGGCACATGCTCACGCATGCATATGACTGAACAAAAAGTCAATTAAGCCTCGATGATTTATATTGCTTCAGAGTTATTGTATCACTTTTATGCCTCCGTTAATTTATTTTGCCGCAAGCATGATTATGACAGATTTGTCGCTCCCTAGTCTTTTGCTAGCCTTCACTTGTACTGAGCGGTGACGCCGCTCGTGCTTCCAAACACCTGAAAACCAAGTTGTTCCAAAAGTGTCCACCATAAATACCTATGCATGGCATTTCAAACCATTCCAAGTAAATTCTCATGCGTTACCTTTAAAACTTTCAAAATGCTTCTCAATTTGTGTTAATGTTTCATAGCTCATGAGGAAGTATGTGGTGTTTAGCTTTCAACCTTGTCATTTACTTTTGACGGACTCTCATATGGACTAGTGGCACATCCGCTTATCCAATAATTTTGCAAAAAGAGCTGGCAATGGGATTCCCAGTCCCGAATTAATTAACTTAAATAGACACTCCTCCATGGTTTGTGATTGTTGGACGGCACCCGAAGGATTCGGTTAGCCATGGCTTGTGTGAGCAAAGGTTGGGGGGAGTGTCATCATCATAATAAAACTTAAATAAAAAGGCACTCCTTCATGGTATGTGATTGATGGCAGGCACCCGAGGATTCGGTTAGCCATGGTTTGTGAAAGAAAGGTTGGAAGGAGTGCCAACCAAAAATAAATAAAATGGGAGCCGCTCTTGTGAGTCCGGTTGATGAGGTAGTTAGTGTACCCATTACCATTCGTTGACAACAACAAACACCTCTCAAAATAATTTTACTCCTGCTTTACAAATGAAAAGCTCTAGCGCATGTTAATCCCTGCTTCCCTCTGCGAAGGGTCAATCTTTTACTTTTATGTTGTGTCTCCATTCTTTCTTTGAGCACTATCTTGAGAGCACAACTGTCATTCTTAGTATAATATGCTTGTCTCAAAATATGATTGATTGTGGTATAACTTTGATACTTTTATCTTTGACAATCACTACTTCTAGTCTTTCTATGAACTCAAGAGGTGCCTCGGCATTTATGTTTTGCCGATCAAATACGGGCAAGCGAGATACCACTTTATCATATTCTCTTATGAACATTGCAATCCTGCTTATATACATGATTCATGGTGCTTATTATTAATTGTTGGTACCTCTCCATGATTGACATAGCTGTTGGATGATCTTATTTGCATGTATCTCATTATGAACTGCTTAAGTATTAGCCATAGCATGAGAATATATACATCATATGAGCAAATGTGTTCGTGAAAGTTCTTTTATCGCTCAGTTGTTAACTGAATTGCTTGAGGACAAGCAATAAGCTAAGCTTGGGGGGAGTTGATACGTCCAAAACGTATCTACTTTCCCGAACACTTTTGCTATTGTTTTGCCTCTAATTTGTGTATTTTGGATACAACTAACACGGACTAACGCTGTTTTCAGCAGAACTGCTCTGGTGTCTCGTTTTTGTGCAGAAATCCAACTTTCGGGAAAATCCTCGGAATTCTTGCAGAAGGCCCTATTTTACCAAAATATTGACGGAGCCAGAAGGGCAAAGGAGGTGGAGGCCCGAGGGCCCCACACCACATGGCGGCGCGGCCCGGGGGGGCCCGCGCGGCCATGTGGTCTGGCCCCCTCGGCCGGCCTCGACGCCCCCCTTCGGACTACTTATTGGTTTCGACCTGAAAACGCACGGAAGAAGTCGAAGTCGCCAGAACCCTCCAGAGAGCCGCCACATCGCGAAACTCCGTCGCGGGAGCCAGAAGTCTCCGTTCTGGCACTCCGCGGGACGGGGAATTGGAGGAGATCTTCACCGCCATCACCGCCAACGCCTCTCCATCGACCAGCCATGTTTCCCCCATCCATGTGTGAGTAATTCCCCCGCTGTAGGCTGAAGGGGATGGTAGGGATTGGATGAGATTGGTCATGTAATAGTCATAAGATTGTTAGGGCATAGTGCCTAGTATCCGTAGATGTCACTTTTATGATATTGTTGCAACTTGTTATGCTTAATGTTTGTCACTAGGGCCCGAGTGCCATGATCTCAGATCTGAACATGTTATTGATTCATGAAGATATTCGTTGTTTATGATCTTACCTGCAAGTTGTATACACATGTCGCTGTCCGGAACCAATGGCCCCGAAGTGACAAGAATCGGGACAACCGGAGGGGATGGTAGTGATGTGAGGATCACATGTGTTCACGGAGTGTTAATGCTTTGCTCCGGTACTCTATTAAAAGGAGTACCTTAATATCCAGTAGTTTCCCTAGAGGCCCGGCTGCCACCGGCTGGTAGGACAAAAGATGTTGTGCAAGTTTCTCATTGCGAGCACGTACGACTATATATGGAACACATGCCTATTGATTGATTAGTACTTGGATACCGTTTTATTATTATCTGCAAATGCCCATGCTTTGATTGTTACATGAGTTTCTCTCATCCATGCAACGCCCGTTAAATCCCTGTGCCTACAGTATTTTAATCCTGCTGTTTACTATAATCACTACTGCTGTCTTTATTTCACCGCTGCTGTTATTTCACTATTCCTACTGCCATAAAACTGTTACTACTGATAAACTCTTGCGAGCAAGTCCGTTTCCAGGTGCAGCTGAATTGACAACTCCGCTGTTAAGGCTTACAAGTATTCTTTGTCTCCCCTTATGTCGAATCAATAAATTGGGTAATACTTCCCTCGAAGACTGTTGCGATCCCCTATACTTGTGGGTCATCAGTATACTTGGCTAGCCACGCTTGTTTCTCAGCTTCTGCTCCTAAACTCCCCGCTGCTGCAGTCGTTCTTCCTGCCGGAACAATTGCTCCTGCTCCGGCAACCCCTCCTGGTGGAGCCTGGATCGCCTGCGTCCAGTTGTTGCAGTCCGGCACATACGTGCACACGTATCCGTGTGGGATTTCCTTGGGCGGGTCATGCAAGAACTGATAGTCGCCCGGTCACCCCCAACTTTGTAGACGACGTATGCCGGTGAGCCTTGTTGCTGTGGAGCCGCCATTGCGTACGGCAGAGTGGCCTGGTGTGGAGTTGCATCTCTCCCTGGTGAGTCCCTAGAACAGGTCCTGAAGGGGAGTATCGACGCTCCATGATCTCTTGCACCACACGGAGCGCAACACGCTCCAAAGTGTTCACCAGGCTCTCAGAGTGCCGATGCAGTGAATGGGCCACCACGTAGTTGATTTCCTGTCGCAGGGCTCTGGTACGTTCCTCTGAAGGGAGGGACAGATCCAACCCATCGAGGATGCCTTGTGGCGTGAATCCTTTGAACCTGATACCGTGCGAACGGGTCTTCTCAAAGGAGCCGATGAGTTCGGCTTCAACGATGGCCTTCAGCTCATCGTACTTCTTCTTATGATCAGGAGGAAGATCCTCGTATGTGATCTGTTCCTCCGCCATCTCGGATGCCGATGTTGACGTGGATGTCGACGTGGATGTTGACGTGGATGTCGACGTGGATGTCCCACCGGGCGTGCCAGAATGTGTTACCCTCCAAAACCCACCGACGGGCGTTGGTTAAGCAACACGAAGAGCCGGGAAGCTCCCAGGGCCGCTTAGTGGATCCCTGGCACCTCGCGTCGTCCCGCAAATCTTCAACGTCTGGCGGTTGCTAGGGCGTGCCACCTGACCTAGACCCGATCAGGAGGGTGTTAGTGCTTCGATTGTTCCTGCATGGTAGACACGTACACATTAAATACGAGCCCTATCGGCTCTCAGGTTTCCCTGTGGATCGGCTCAAAGAGCCGATCGCCCCATGTTTCACGTTGGATTTACAATGGCATGGGGATCCTGCTTGATCAGGACAAAGCTAAAACGATCCACGACAGTTTAGGGTTTTCACCGCATAATCGGAACGTCCTACGTGCGATCGGGCCTAGCAGCTACGAGAGACGATGCAAACTACCCCTACGAGAGGCCTAAAAACCAACGTAACGTTGATTCCCGGAACATCCCTCGCAGGGACGGTGAACAACATCTAGCGCACTACCGGATCCTCCGACCCCAGCATAAGGCCTAACTATGCAGATATTAAACTAATCCTGCGGAGCAAGGAGCAACTATAACGGATCGGATCTACTAAGTAACGAACAAGCAAGATGCTGCCCTTACGTCTGGGTAGACGTAAGGGCAGCTAGGTGTCGAGGGACGGCATTGCCACGCAGATATGCACGTGAAAGCATCAATGCAAGCCCCTAAACACCTAAGGATAAATAGTACTGCTCGCCATCAACAAGGCTTCAGCACGAGCAGTACAAGGTTGACGAATAAACGTATACTGCCTAGATCGCTAGATGCGATCTAGGCAGCATGGTGCTTACCCGGGAGAAACCCTCGAAGAAAGGGGTGGCGATGCGCCTGATTTGTGTTGGTTGAACGATGATTGTCCTCCTTTTCCGATAACCCTAGATACATATTTATAGTCCAAGGGACTTTCTAATTGAGGCGTGCACCTAACCGTGCACGGGCCAGACTCTATCTCTTTAATCTAAATTACAATACGATCTACTATATTACAGATACACGGGCCACTTAGCCCAAACTCTTAGCGCAAGGCCGCTTCGATGATGCTCCACGTGTACGTCCTTCAAGCCCATCTTCACGTACGGCCCATCTCTTGATTTGGCCAAAATCGGGTGGTAACAAAAGGGTAATGATCTTTCTTAGTAACTTTATTAACTTTTCGAAAATCAATGCACATTCTATACCCTACAACTATTCTTTGAGGAATAAGCTCATCATTATCATTAGGCACAACAGTCATTCCACCTTTCTTAGGAACACAATGCACAGGACTAACCCATCTACTATCAGCAATAGGATATATAATACCAGCTTCAAGAAGTTTTAATACCTCGTTCCTTACCACCTCTTTCATCTTCGGAATTAGACGACGTTGATGTTCAACAACAGGCTTTGCATCATCTTCCATATTGATAGCATGTTGGCAAATAGAAGGAGAAATCCCTTTCAAATCATCAAGAGTATAGCCAATAGCTCCTCGGTGTTTCTTCAATATTTCCAATAACCTTTCTTCCTCAATCTCTGAAAGCTTAGAACTAATAATAACAGGATATATTTTCTTATCATCAATATGAGCATATTTAAGATTATCAGGTAAAGGT
Source organism: Lolium multiflorum (assembly GCA_030979885.1). Classification (NCBI taxonomy): domain Eukaryota; kingdom Viridiplantae; phylum Streptophyta; class Magnoliopsida; order Poales; family Poaceae; genus Lolium; species Lolium multiflorum. The sequence continues at coordinate 342,320,868 of CM061749.1, forward strand.
TTTAAATCAAACAGGATCTTCCTTTGGTGGCGGTGTTGTACCCAAATCTTCCACCGGTAAATCATGCTTGAGAATAGGTTGGCGAAGAAAAATTTCCTCAAGCTCATCTCTTTCTTTCCTAAAAGCTTCACTTTCACTATTCTCCAAATGTTGCTGCAAAGGATTATTAGGAACAAGAACAATAGATGCACACTGCTCCATTTTAAAATCATTACTAGGCAAGTCAGCTTTATAAGGAGTTTTGGTAAATTTAGAAAAGTTAAATTCATAAGGTTCACCAGCAAATCTAGTCAAAATTTTCTCTTTCTTACAATCTATAATAGCTCCACAAGTATTTAGAAAAGGTCTACCAAAAATGATAGGACAATGATCACTAGCAGCAGAACCAAGTACCAAAAAGTCAGCAGGATATTTAATCTTACCACATAGAACTTCCACATCTCGAACAATACCAATTGGAGAAATAGTTTCTCTATTAGCCAGATGAATAACCACATCAATATCTTCAAGTTCACAAGAATCAATTTCGTGCATAATCTCCGTGTAAAGCTCATAAGGAATAGCACTAACACTTGCACCAATATCACATAAACCATAATAGCAATGATCACCAATTCTAACAGATAACATAGGAACACTAACTTGTTTGGGTTTATTAGGATGTGAAACAATATTAGATGCATCTTCACAGAAAATAATATGACCTTCCTCCACATTTTCAGTCACAAGATCTTTAACTATTGCAACAGCAGGTTCAATTTTAATTTGTTCTTCAGGTTCTTTAGGTTTCTTTTCACTTTTATTAACAACACTAGATATGACAGAGTACTCCTTCATTTTAGCAGGGAAAGGAGTTTTTTCAATATAAGCTTCAGGAATAACATTATCAACAGTTTCAACCACTACACATTTGTTTACAGATGAATCAACTTTATCTTTATACGGTTCATGATACTTATCAAAATTCTTCTTAGGCAGTTCATAATGAGAGGCAAAAGCTTTATAAAGATTTGCAACAACTTGGGAATCAAGACCATATGTAGCACTCATATTACGAAATTTATCAGTATCCATAAAAGCTTCAATGCATTTATAATCATAAATTATACCCGATTCTCTATCTTTGTCGTTCTCCCATCCTTCAGTATTTTCTTGGATCCGATCAAGAAGGTCCCTTTTAAACTCTTCTTTGTTGCGTGTAAATGATCCAGAACAAGAAGTATCCAGCAAGGTCTTGTCTTGAAAAGAAAGTCTTGCATAGAAATTATCAATAATAACATTACCAGGAAGCTCATGAATGGGGCATTTGAGCATTAAAGACTTCAATCTCCCCCAAGCTTGGGCAATACTTTCTCCATCATGAGGCCAGAAATTATATATGCGGTTCCGATCTTTGTGAATTTCACTTGGAGGATAAAATTTGGAATAAAATAAAGGCACAATGTCCTCCCAATCAATAGAATCACCATTCTTCAGCAATTTATACCAGTGCGCCGCTTTACCAGACAGCGATATAGTGAATAGTTTCTTTCTAACTTCATTCATAGAAATACCTGCACATTTGAATAACCCGCATAATTCATGCAAAAACAATAAATGATCACCAGGATGGACAGTTCCATCCCCTTCATAGCGGTTATCCATAACACGTTCAATAATTTTCATAGGTATTTTATATGGTACTACTTCCTCACCTGGCGCCTCATCCACTACCGTTGCAGTAGTAGTAGATTTCCCAAATAGGAATTGAAGAGAAGATCTCTCCATAATGACTTATAGCAGCAGGCAGAAATAAAATCAGCACAAACAGTAAAGGTTTTCCTTACCAATTCCACTTACCAATAGCGCTTCACTCCCCGGCAACGGCGCCAGAAAATAGTCTTGATGACCCACAAGTATAGGGGTGTATCGTAGTATCTTCGATAAGTAAGAATGTCGATCCCAACGAGGAGCAGAAGGTGTTGGCAAGCTTTCGATGAAGGATTCACTGTAAATGCTCACAAACAAGTATTCAAGGGGTTTTGATGTAATAGATGAATAAAGTACGAGTAAGTAAAATGCGAGAGAAATAATTGCAGCGAGTGGCCCAATCCTTTTTAGCACAAAGGACAAGCCGGTTTGTTTACTTATAATGACCAAGCGTTCTTGAGGACACACGGGGATTTTAGTCTAGTACTTTCGCTTCATGTGGCTAAATAATCTTCATTGTTTTGATAAGTGTTGTGTGGGTGAACCTATGCTAATGCACCGCCCTTCCTAGGACTAATACATACTTGTGATTATACCCCTTGCAAGCATCCGCAACTACAAGAAAGTAATTAAGATAAATCTAACCACAGCCTTAAACTCTGAGATCCTGCGATCCCTCTTGCATCGATATACTAACGGGAGCTCAGGTTTCTGTCACTCCCCCGCAATTGGCAACCGAATACAAGATGCACTCCCCTAGGCCCATAAATGGTGAAGTGTCGTGTAGTCGATGTTCACACGACACCACTAGAAGAATAACACCACAACTTAAATATCATAACATTGAATATTACTCAACCATAATTCACTACTAGCATTTAGACTTCACCCATGTCCTCAAGAACTAAACGAACTACTCACGAGACATCATATGGAATACAATCAGAGGTGATATGATGATGAATAACAATCTGAACATAAACCTTGGTTCAATGGTTTCACTCAATAGCATCAATAACAAGTAGAGAATAATGCCGGGAGAGTTTCCCCTATCAAACAATCAAGATTCAACCCAAATTGTTACAGCGGTGACGAGGTGCAGCGGTGGTGATGGCGGTGTAGATGGTGGAGATGATGATGATGATGATGGAGATGATGTCCCGCTCGATGACGATGGCGATGGCGTCGATTTCCCCCTCCGGAGGGAATTTCCCGGATTCCTGCCCGCCGGAGAGCTCTTTCTCTCGGTGTTCTCCGCCCCGCAGAGGCGGTGAATCTTCGTGAGGTTCTCCCGTGGCTTAGGTTTTCGGGACGAAGGAGTACGCGAAGAAAAGGAGGCGAAAGGGGCTGTGGGGCCCCCACCACAGTGTGGCACGGCCAGGCCATGGGCCGCGCCGGCCCGTGGTCTGGGCCCACCTTGGCTCCCCTCTTCTCCCTTCTGCCCCTCCGTCATCTGGAAAAATAGGAATTTACGTGTAATTTCCTTCCACAGTTGATCTTCCGAAATATTGCGTTCTGACGGTGCTTTTTCCAGCAGAATCCTGGCTCCGGTGCTTGATCCTCCAATAATGATGAAACATGCAAAATAGATGAAATAACATAAGTATTGTGTACCAATATGAAATATATCAATGAATAACAGCAAATTATGATATAAAATAGTGATGCAAATTGGACGTATCACACCCCAGGGTGGCACCCCACAGGCCGGCGCGGCCAGCAAGGGGGGCGCGCCACCCTGGTGTGTGGGCCCCTCCTTGCCCCACTTCATCATCCCTTTCACTCATTCTCTTCTCTCTCCCGAAAAAACTCGTACTCACTTTCTCTCACTCGCGTTTCTGCTCAAGAACTCACGATTTCTCGATCTCTTTGCTCAGCCCAGATTTCTGTCTGAAATTTGGCACATTTGCTCTCCGGTATGTGACTCCTTTGATTATCCAATTAGAATTTTGTTTGGTTGAGTATATCTTGAATATTTTGCTGCTGTAGGTAACATGTTTAGTGAGCTTGCATGCTTGTTCTAAGTGGTAGAAACTAGTTTTGATGCATGTTTAGTACTCTAGCAAGTTCCTATAGTAGTTCCCCTCAATTATATACCTTGAAATCAAATTTTATAATGATTGTTGAAAAATTTCAGAAAAGGAAAATGAACAACTACAACTTTGGAGAGGTGTTCGAAGGAGAGACGACGAGCACGGGGAGGCCCTCGAGGGCATCCACTCGGATTAGACGATCCTATAATGAGGACGTGATTGCACCAAGCTTCGATGAGGGCAATGGAGACCCTAATGCTTCATCTTTTCCATGTTATGAATTTTTGAGCAATGCAGGGTTGTTGGATGATTTCTTGACTCTCGTCAGAAAGGCGGGTTTAACCGCCTATATGGAGGATGAGAGGAAGCAATACTACATGCTTACTAAAATCTTTGTGGAGAGCTTCAAGTTCAACAACAAGCACTTCAACCCGACGGTTGCATTCAAGATCTATGGTAATCCTGTCACTATGAAGTTGAAGGATTTTTGTGCTGCATTGGATATTGCCCCTGCAGGTACAACAAAGAAGATTGAGGACAACCCCAGGGTTTTGCTGGAGCTCTATCGAGAAATTAAAAATGATGATTGCCGCACCATTTAGCGTGGCAAGATAAGAAACATTCAACTCCCCGCCATTAAGTATTTTGCTTATTACCTTGCTACTAGCATTCTTGGTAGGGAGAACACTAGTAATATTTCTAGTTATCATCTTGCTTTCTTAATTGTTGCACTCACTGGGGAGACACCTTATCATCTTGGTTCTGCTCGCCGTTTGTCTAACAAGGGGCCTATTTATGGGGGAATAATTGCATTGCGTATTTTGGCATGTCTAGATCTCCCTCTTGACCCTACTGATGTAGAAATACCACCTGTTAGGTTAGATATTGCTGCTATGAAGAGTCACCAATTTGTTACAGTTGACTCTAGTATGGATAATATTGTTTATAGAATGTTATTTGCTGACGGGGATGAGAGGGAAGTCCTCTTGCCCCAAACAGATTTGTTCAGTATTGACAGGAAACCATGGTCGCGCTCTAAGGAGGAGGTGGATGAGCAACTGAAGATACAAGGCTTCCACCAGCAACATGACTCCGAGGACGCTGAGCCCTCCTACGACTACACCGTCACGTACCCTGTTGCTTCCTCCAGCACATACCTAGAACCGGGTCGTTCTTCGTCGTACTACGGAGACACCACTTCATGGGGACCGTGGGAATGAACTCCACTTAGGCCAAAAGCCTAAGCTTGGGGGAGGTAAACCGGCATCACTCATTCTTTGCATATTATGGTTGCTGGATACTTGTACATACTTGTTTAGTTTCTTAGAGTGGTTTTCTAATGAGAGGGAGATGATATTTGGGGAAGTGCTGTCCAAAAACAGATTTTGGGCTGTTACCAAAAAAATTCGTACGCACAGCCAGAACGTTATTTTGAGTTGCAAATTTTTGAGCATGTGCTCCAGGTTGTTATCTAACTTTCATTAGTTGAACACTTTTTGATCTGAGCAATGGAAGATTTTTGTTAATTTTGATTTCTGTACTGCTGTCAGGTTTTGGCAGATTTCTGCCATCCTGCTTTTCTGTGTTTCTGTTAGTTTGCATTCTATTGTTTTCGCTTTGTTTCTTTCCTAAAACACAAAAAGACCAAAAATATTTCTGTTGTTTCTCTTCACCATTTATTTATTTGGTTCTTTGCTCTTATTTCACTTTATTTGCTATCGTTGGTTTGCTATGAGAAAACCCAAAAAGATTTTGCTTTGTTTTCTTGTTTCCTTTTGTTCTTGTTTCTAACCCGAAAACACCAAAAATATTTGTTGTTCTTCTTTGGTTTTGTAAAGTTCATTAGGGAGTTCAGAGGTCTCCGGTGGTTGGAGCTTGGTTTCATTTCATATTATTATTCAAGCTGCACAAGTGAAAGGCAATAATGACGATCTATGGCAACTTGACTGTGGTGAGAGGCTGGTATGAACTCTATTTGTTTTCATTTTTGTACATATACTCATCCATGTGAGCATGCTTAGTTGGTTCATATGAGGTATATGTCATTTAATGAAAGTCTAGTAGTTTATGATCTCTCATGATTAGTTCCAATTTATTAATAATGAGTAGCATGTCATGAATATTTGCTTGCATTGTTTTATTCATAAATCGGTATGACATTGTGGTATCCTCCTCTGAATAATTCACTTGAATCGACTTGGCACATGCTCACGCATGCATATGACTAAACAAAAGTCAATTAAGCCTCGATGATTTATTTTGCTTCAGAGTTCTTGTATCACTTTTATGCCTCCGTTAATTTTATTTTGTCGCAAGCATGATTATGACAGTTATTGCTCTCTTGATTGTCGCTTCCCAGTCTATTGCTAGCCTCCACTTGTATTGAGCGGGAACGCTGCTCGTGCTTCCAAACACCTGAAACCAAGTTGTTCCAAAGTGTCCACCATAAATACCTATGCATGACATTTCAAACCATTCCAAGTAAATTCTCATGTGCTACCTTTAAACCTTCAAACTACTTCTCAATTTGTGTTAATGTTTTATAGCTCATGAGGAAATATGTGGTGTTTTATCTTTCAACCTTGTCATTTACTCCGGACAGACTTTCACCAATGGACTAGTGGCACATCCGCTTATCCAATAATTTGCAAAAATAGCTGGCAACGGGGTTCCCAGCCCTAATTAATCAACCTTCATTAATAATTCTCTTCACGTGTTTTGCTCTGATTCATCAGTAAGCAACTTAACCTGCAACTAGACACTTCCCCATGGTATGTGAATGTTGGAAGGCACCCGAGGATTCGGTTAGCCATGGCTTGTGTAAGCAAAGGTTGGGGGGAGTGTCATCCATAATGAAACTAAAATACATGTGTAAACAAAAGAGAAGAGGGATGATCTACCTTGCTGGTAGAGATAACGTCCTTCATGGGAGCCGCTCTTGAGAGTCTGGTTGGCGAGGTGGTTAGAGTACCCACTATCATTCGTTGACAACAACAAACACCTCTCAAAATAATTTTACTTCTGTTTTGAAAAATGAAAAGCTCTAGCACATGTTAATCCCTGCTTCCCTCTGCGAAGGGTCAATCTTTTACTTTTATGTTGAGTCACCATCCTTTCTTTGAGCACTTTCTTGAGAGCATGACTGTCATTCTTAGTATAATATGCTTGTCCCAAAATATGATCAGCTGTGGTATAACTTTGATGCTTTTATCTTTGACAAATTTACTTCTAGTCTTTCTATGAACTTCAGAGGTGCCTGGGCATTTATGTTTTGCTACAAATGTGGCAAGCGAGATACCACTTTATCATATCCTTTTATGAACATTGCAATCCTGCTTATTGAAGTGTTTCATGATGCTTGTTATTAGTTTGTTGGTATCTCTTTTATGATTGACACAATTACTAGATGATCTTATTTGCATGTACCTTATTATGAATTGCTTAAGCACTTGCCATATCATGAGAATATTTACATCATATGAACAAATGTGTTCGTGAAAGTTCTTTTATCGCACTCAGTTGTTAACTGAATTGCTTGAGGACAAGCAATAAGCTAAGCTTGGGGGAGTTGATACGTCCAAAACGTATCTACTTTCCCAACACTTTTGCTATTGTTTTGCCTCGATTTGTGTATTTTGGATACAACTAACACGGACTAACGCTGTTTTCAGCAGAATTGCTCTGGTGTCTCGTTTTTGTGCAGAAATCCAACTTTCAGGAAAATCCTCGGAATTTATGCGAAAGGCCCTATTTTCCCAGAATACTGACGGAGCAAGCCAGGGGGCCCGAGACCCCCACACACTAGGCCGGCGCGGCCCGGAGGGCGCGCCGCCTTGTTGTGTGGGCGCCTCGGCGACCCCCCGACGCTCTCCTCGGACTATATACGCCTTTCGACCTAAAAACGCCGGGGGTTCGACCATATTTCCAGAGACCATCCAGTACGCCGCCGCCATCGCGAAACTCCGCATCGGGACCAGAAACTCCGTTCTGGCACTCCGCCGGGACGGGGAATTGGAGGGTATCTTCACCGCCATCACCACCGACGCCTCTCCATCGACCAGCCATGTTTCCCCATCCATGTGTGAGTAATTCCCCCGCTGTAGGCTGAAGGGGATGGTAGGGATTGGATGAGATTGATCATGTAATAGTCACAAGATTGTTAGGGCATGGTGCCTAGTATCCGTAGATGTTACTTTTATGATATTGTTGCAACTTGTTATGCTTAATGCTTGTCACTAGGGCCCGAGTGCCATGATCTCAGATCTGAACATGTTATTGTTTCATCATGATATGCATTGTTTATTGATCTTACCTGCAAGTTGTATACACACGTTGCTGTCCGGAACCCAAAGCCCCAAAGTGACAGAAATTGGGACAACCGGAGGTGAAGGCGGTGATGTGACGATCACATGTGTTCACGGAGTGTTAATGCTTTGCTCCGGTAGGAGTACCTTAATTTCCAGTAGTTTCCCTAGAGGGGCTGCCACCGGCTGGTAGGACAAAAGATGTTGTGCAAGTTTCTCATTGCGAGCACGTACGACTATATATGGAACACATGCCTATTGATTGATTAGTACTTGGATACCGCTTTATTATTACCTGCAAATGCCCTACCATGATTGTTATATGAATTCTCTCATCCATGCAACGCCCGTTCATCCGTCCCCGTGCCTAGTATTTTAATCCTGCTGTTTACTATAATCACTACTGCTGTCTTTATTTCACCGTTTATTTCACTATTCCTACGCTATAAAACGTTGCTACTGATAAACTCTTGCGAGCAAGTCTGTTTTGGTGCAGCTGAATTGACAACTCCGCTGTTAAGGCTTACAAGTATTCTTTGTCTCCCCTTGTGTCGAATCAATAAATTGGGTAATACTTCCCTCGAAGTTGCGATCCCCTATACTTGTGGGTCATCGGCGTCTCTCCTTTTTCCGTATCGTGGCTCTCGGTAATAGGGTTTTCGGATGGAGAGAATATATAGGCGAAGCAGTCGGGACGCTCGAGGCCCACCCCATAGGGCGGCGCGACCAGGGGTGGGGCCGCGCCGCCTAGGGTGTGGCCGCCTCGTCGCCCCTCTTCGTCTCCTCTTCGGACTTCTGGAAGGCTCCGTGCAAAATAAGACCGTGGGCTTTTGTTTCGTCCAATTTCGAGAATATTTCCTGTGTAGGATTTCTGAAACCAAAAACAACAGAAAACAGGAACTGGCGCTTCGGCATCTTGTTAGTAGGTTAGTGCCGGAAAATGCATCAAAATGATGTAAAGTGTATATAAAACATGTGAGTATTGTCATAAAACTAGCATGAAACATAAGAAATTATAGATACGTTTGAGACGTATCACTCACCATCTTTCTTCATTTATTGGCATGCCATGTCACCAAAATGTCTTGAGATGTGTGATGTTACTAGCTATGTTACTCCCACTATGAGCAGTCTTATAGCCAATAGTTGGCTCTACTATTGAACTTGCTCTTAGGGCCTAACAAAGGCAACCCTACCATCCCTCTTGTATATATCAGAGCATCTCCAGGGTCCGTTCTCCAAAGCATCCCTAAATTCGCTTGGGGGACGTGTTTCCTTCGTCCCGTGTTTGGGGGGACGTCACTCCCCAGCCACATCCCCCAAACAAAATTTCAGATATTTAAAACTTAAGCAAATTCATTTAAATTTGTTATATATTACATAGATTCGAACGAAATTCGATTAAATTTAAACTAAACACTAATTTAGTAGTACTTGCGACTGCCAGAGCCGTCGTAGTACTGGTAGAAGTTGTACATGTCGTCGACGACGACGTCCTGCTTGCCTCGCTCGTCGGCTCGTCGACGGGCTCGTCCTTCACCGCGCCGCTTGGTCCAGCCTCGCCGTTGTTGGTGAGGTCGACGAGAAGCTTCCCGCTGTCGTGGATGGACATGGCGATCTCCATGTCGAGGTCGCCCGTCCAGACTTCATTGTCGTTCAGCGACGCCGCGAACACCGCGTGCAGCCCTAGGTAAGGATGACAATGGATAGGGTATGGGCAGGGTAGAGCAATACCATACCCATGCCCGTATAGTCAATGGGTACAAACTTCCACCCATACCCGTACCCGTGGATATAAAATTTTACCCATACCCATACCGGTGGGTACCCCTACCCATTGGGTACCCGGTGGGTAGGTCAAATTGTATACAAGTCACTCGCAATTATACATTTCTCCACAACAAATTTTATTGAAAAAATGAATTATCTCAACTCAATAACAGGTAGTCGAGTACATAAAAATTAACAAAATATAAAAAACACATTCTGATATTTTAACTCATAAGTCAACAAAATTAGATGTATCACATAAGAAATTGATAATAAACGGGGAGGGTATGGGTATACTCGCGCATACGAGGCTATACCCGTGCTCTACCCATGACTTAGCGGGCAGGGTATGGGTACTACCCATGGGCATAAAAGTATACCCATACCCTGCCCATGTGGGTACGGTACCCGCGAGTACCCGTACCCGTGGGTAAAATTGCCATCCTTAGCCCTAGGAAGTCCTCAGGGTCGTCGTTGCTGGCGATGAGACGCTGCTGCCGCTCGTACTCTGCCAGCAGTGCCGCCTTCCTGGCTGCCTCGTCGTCCTGCTCCTCCTTCACCTACGGCTTCGGGATGAAGAGGGCGCCGCCGGCGCGCTTGTGCTGCTGCCGCCTAACGCTGTTGCCGCCGCGCCTCAGATTGACCGGCGGCGTCGCGAACTTCGGCTCCTCCTTCACCTCGCGCTTGGGCACGGTGTAGGGCGCGATGCGGTGCGACGAGGAAGGCGACGATCATACCGGCCCTGACGAGGAAGACTTGGAAGAGGACGAGTACGTCCTCCTCGGCTGCCAGCGCGCTGCAGGCTTAGGGGGTGGTGGCGGCGACGATGGCATCTTCAACCTCGGCGCGTCGTTTCGGATGCCGTCGATGACGTGCTCCAGGGTGCGCCCCGGAACTCCCCAGAACAGGAGGCGCCCTTCCTTATTCCAGCTGTTCCGCCGATCGATGAGGCTAGCAGTGCTGTTCATCTTGATGACGTGCAGGCGTCGTTGCCGGTGGCCGCCCAGGTTGGTTCGGCTCGGTCCTCGGCGGTGAGGAGAGCCCGCTGGGCCCTGATCGCGTCCCTACAACGCTCTGTGACCGGCGACGGTAGCGGTGGGACGCCGATGCCGTTGACGGCCATCCTCCACCCGCCGCTGCTTGGCAGGCGCATGACCGGCGGGACGAGATATCCCGCGCGGTACAACGCCCACGCCTCCGCCACGGTGAGGCTGCCGCGGCCGAAGCCGTTCATCGCGGCGATCTTGCGGGACGACAACATTGACGAGGGAGGAGGAGATTTGGGAGCAGCGAGAGAATGAGATTTGGGAGCAGCGAGAGATTGAGATTTGGGAGCGTCTACCCAATTGATTAATGCCACGCATGTGTCCGTAAGTAAATTCCATAGCTTACTTCCGTAAGTGTAGCATTACTAGTCTTTGCAGTGCATGCTAGGGTTGAGAGGTATATTCAACTGAACAAAGATGAAAAAACACAACAGTGTGAGAGGTCAAGATGGTGTCTCCCATTGGAGATGCTCTAACACTAGTAGAAAACAGATTATTTTGTTCAAATTTACCCGAAGCACTAGTCTCTGTTTGAATTCAGGACTAATGTGCTCATTAGTCCCGGTTCAAACGACTTGGACGTCGATTTTTTTTAGTTTCGGTTTGTAATAGTACCTTTAGTCCCTGTTAGAGACACCAACTGAGACTAAAGAAGTTGCCGTAGGCCCGGCCGATGCGAAAACCTTTAGTAATTTTTTTTAGATGTAGGTATCTTAGGTGATCTAGTTGTTATGAAAAATAACAAACACGGATTTTAACTTATTTTGCAAAAACACCGTATTTTTTTGGTAAACTGGGATTATCTTTTACATGCGAACTCGAAAAAACCCGTTTAATATATGAAAATATATCTATGCTGAAAAGTAACTTAGGAGGATCCTTCTTGGTTCTCTTCTTAGTAAATTTTCTTCCGAGGAGGGCTGGATTTGGAGGTGGTGGTACTCTTTTGCTTTTGCCCCTGGAACGTAATGGGCAGAGTAGGCTCACGCGCCAGAGATTGAGATAGACTTGTGCTGGGTCCCTCTCACCAGGTTTTACCCGGTTAGCCAATGTTTAGGTTCTCAAACTGCCAAAGGCATGAAAATTTTCAGGTTTACGTTTTGCAAAAAAAAAGTTAATTTTTTTAAATTATCCTTATTTATTTATTTATTTATTCAAGATTATTATTAAATCATTACTTTTGTGTACTAAAAAAATTGTTTGGAATTTAAATAATAAAGAAGTGTGACATCGTGCCCAACAAGTTAATAGGATAGATACGATAGTAATATCAATAACATACACGCAAAGCACTTGAAAGCGGGACGGACAGAGAAACTCGAAAGTTAATCGTAATAGTGATGGAGCAGTGTGATGATGGGTGACCAAGGAAAAGTTTGACCATCACAAGTAACTAATTGAACTAGAGATTAAGTGTAGTTAGAGACTAAAAATGTTAAAGAATTCAAATACTATAAATTTTGAAAAAAATAGAAAAAAAGAAGTAAAAAAATTAGATAAAAAATAGACGTAATGACCTTTAGTCTCGGTTAGCGTATTAAAGGACATCCGTCCCGACGCGCACCCTCTTAGCTCACGAGAAGAGTCTTTAGTTTCAGTTTGTAACACAACCTGATTATGCTTAGGAAACCTGGACTAAAGTCCCTTGCACCCGTTTTCTACTAGTTTTTTTTTCGAGGTAGTCGTTTTCTACTAGTGACTTGTGCACAGTTTTCTTCCATCGAGCTCAAGTGCGTGCTAGCTGCTATCCGCTGGTGTGCACTGGCGGAAACAATGGCTTCTCACAAGCAACTAATAAGAGCAAGGGAATTGACGAGCTCTAGAAGAGGAGAAAAAACCACAACGGATGAGCTGCCTTCCTTGGCATATAAGCTGGCCACCGGCAAGACGATAACGCGCTCGCTGACCAGTCATGAACCAGCGGCGGTGGCGGCGGCGCCATGCTGCGACGACTTCCAGCCCGGATACCATGTGCCAGCCAAGAAGCGAACCTAGGCCAACCACGATCACGAACGTGCTCGCGGCGACACGATCCACCAACACCTATAAAAATACATCCGATCCCACTCCAATTGGCATTCGCAGTTCCCACGCGCCATAGTGCACCAAGCACGATCGAATCGCAAGTCCAAGAATCAAGATCACAATGCGGCGTGCTACCGCCACCATCGTCGGCGCCGTCGCCCTCTGCTGCTGCCTCCTCCTCGCCGGCGGTGGCGTTCGCGCGCAGCCGTTCGACTACCCTACGGCGAGAGTGCCTGCGACCTGGGCCAACACGGACGCGTCCTTGCCGCACCACGTCGTCTACGCCGACAGCTCCGTGGCGCGCGCCGCGCTGCTGCGGCTCAACCCGGCCGGCTACGGGCCTTCCTTTGCCTTCGGCTTCTTCTGCACCAACCACCGCACTGCCCCGTGCAACGACTTCCTGTTAGATCTTAATCATCATTAGGGAATCATTAAAACGTAAACTGATCATGCCTTAGAGCACCTAATACAGATTAACTTACAGGTTATTGGAGGATTCTCGTGCCTGCTCGATGCAGGCGTGGTGTAGCCCATGTCGATGGAGGTGAGGTGCTGCAGATGGAGTGGAGGTGTCGGCAGCATGACCCTCCTGGCTCCTGGGGATGGAGATGGTCTTCCCATCGCTCCTGGCCTCCCTAGATCGGTAGGGTGGGAATGTCGGGTGCAAATCTAGCAGATCGTGAATTCATCAGCTCGTTGCTACATGCCCCTCTCCCTTATATGGGCAGTGTGATAGGGGACCAAAACCACATGTTGGTTATCGATGCCCCCGATCAGGGCGTGTACGAGAAAAGGTCACGCATGAGAAAAGGTCCTGGACGTTGGTCCTGTGGGCCCCACTTTTATCTTAACGTTATGTTCCTGACTTTTCTCTTTTATCTGTTAAAACTAACAGATCAAACCCAACATTCTCCCCCTTGATCGTTAGTTTTAACCTCATTCTCCCATTCTCCATAGGAACAATAAACCAAAGTGAGGTGTTACAACGGCCAATCAAATGCTGTTGAACCTCAACACTTATGGCATACCAGCCTATCTCGAAATGGATAAGATTTTACTTATTGGGAGTGGTTCCTTTAGTGGTCCCTTTATTCCAGAATCATTTGGCTTTCAATAATCCCATGCCGGCAACATGTTCATAAAAAATACTGGGTGGAAAGCCTTTTGTCTACGGATCCTCAACATATTTAAAAATACATGCTTAGCATCAATAATTTGATCCTGGATTCTATCTTTCACAACATGAAACATATTGTCAATGGTCTTGGCAACACCATTTAACTTGTTGTTACTCGCATAGAAGACTGCGTGTCATTATGCAGTAAGTGGTTTCAAGACGTTATCTACCACCTAGATTTCGGGAAAAACATTTTGACATACAACCCGCCTGATAGCCTCTTAACATGCCTCATAGTTAATTGCATCATTACCGATGCCATTGATGTCATTTTGGAGCTTTTCCACGATATAGCTCCATGTGCGAGGGTGAGGATGTGACATGACGTGGAAACTTTAATATCCACACACCTCGCAAAATCAATGTCTAAATAACCCAAAAAGTCGAGGTTACTAGGCATATTCCTAATGAGCATGTAAACTTTATTATCTTGCATGTATCGCAAGAATTTTTGACGGCTTTTCCAATGGTCCATTTATGAACTTACAGTATTTGCCAATTATCCCGATCGTAAGTAGGGCGTGTTCATTCTTGAATACACATGTTGCTTATGACAACTAAAACATAAGGAACCGACATTATCTGATCAGTTTAAATGGTTCCTTCGACATATAAATGTCCACCTTTATCGCCCTTAACTTTAGTAGCAGGTGAGACAAAGTACTAGTGCATAATATTTTTCGTTCGTACTCCATCAACGTGTATGTCATCATAACAGAACTCATACTCCTTTTGTATTGGACTTATATCTTGGTGAACCTCAATACAATCAAGGTATGAGGCATTACCAAGACCCTTCATATCATAATAGAGAAGACTGAAATCTCTTGGATAGCCAGTAAGATTCAATCTACATAAAATAGTGAAGCTTACTCCCCCTCGTCTTGAGGTACTATTTTAACAAGATTTCCTTAGAGTCACATTTAGTTTTGTATAACCAAGTACGTCCTACCATTATTTAACTCATTTAGGAAACTCTATTAAGTTTCATACATCAGTAAAGCTCATAATCTTTATCATACATGGAAAATGTCACCAAGATAAAATGTTCACACATATTATTTATCACAGGAAATTTGTTGAGGCTCAACACCAAGTGTTGCATTAGGGATTGCATAACTCTCAACATAACTGATGCGTATGAACAAGGATCTCATGGAATTCTCCTTAAGATTCATGCTCATAAGCTCAAGGTTCCCATGATCACTTTATTTTGTAGAACATGGCTCCAAAACTTGATAGTGCTTCATTTCAGTTCTAAACCACAACACTATTGGGCAGAAGGTGGAAAAGAACTTGATGAAATTATTGTGACACATGATTATAAACGACGTTGGTCAGAAATATAACCATAAGCCACATACTACACCACAAACAACATTAGAATGGCAAACTTGCCACTTGATCATTCATGTGTGTTTCATAGTGTTCATAAGGGAGTAAGAACACATTAACATGAAAAAGGAGTCAAATCATTAGTGCGATTTTTCATTCATTCACTCTCCAAATAGGACTTCTCGTTGGTTCCATCATACTCGGAGAATTAATACAATATCATTCTCGCGTAAGAAAAATGAGTACGATGACCCATACTAAATGAGACATTCTCTTTCCCCCTTCGAAATGTGGTAAACTTACCACAATTTCGACGAGGTCTCATTTCTCACCTCTCTTACATCAGCAAAAACCCCTTGTTCATTGGGATATAAAAAGGACAAATCTTTATAAGCATCATTATAAAATATCAAACATGAGTAAAACTTGCAATGATTAGAATCACAACAAGTTTATTTGTTCTTCTAATCCGTATCACCGTTGGGCTGAAAACGGAAAAGAACCTTATTTATTCAAAATGGGACATGACAATAATCAACGTTGGTCAGAATATTATCATATACCATATAACATATGCTCATAAATAAAATCTCTAATCAAAACTTCTCGTTGGTTCCATTTTGACCGGAGAAACTTAAAATGACATCATGATCAGTAAGCACATTTCCGAAGTCAATAGAAAGATAAATATAATGCAATCCACTGTGTTATTAGACACATGGATTCCTGATTCATCACCGATCATTTTGCCATCATAAACTTTGACACTATAGTTCTAATAGCATCAGTCAAAATGCCAAAGTTACTATTAAAACCTTCAATGACTTGGCATAAAAATACCAATCATTTCGGACATTAGTATACAAATGACATTTCACTGAGTAAACGTAATAATAGCATTCACAGTGGAAATGTCTTCATTAAAATCTCTCCAAATAAAATTTGGACATTAAATTACATACATCATGGTTTACCAAATAATTGGTAAGCATCAATAGACAAAACATGACCATGATACCAAAAAAAAAATCTTTTTAAAAAAAACTTTCTTCTTCAGAGAATCAACATCATTATGAGCCTTCATAAGCTTCAGTGCATGTCAAAAGACATAAAACGCACCGACACACTACTTAGAATAATTGCTCAACATTATTTAGTTGCATAGTGCGGTGCGGAAAACCGAACCATGCATTCATAATCATTAGGGCGGCCTCAGCCCATTAGTCATCACATCATTACAAAAATGATCATGAGATCAACATAAAATCATTAGTACCGAGAACATCATTGAGAAACAAATATCATAACATATTATTTAAAGACTTATGATAGATAACCGTAATTTCTAAAAATTAATCATCATTTCGTAACCTCAAAAAACGACTAGAATTGAGGCATAATCATTAGAACATAATGCCATAATAAGACATAAAAATTAAATCATCATAAAACAAGCCATTTTATTTAGTAAAATAACATGTTTGTAATCATATTTTAGGCAGTTGATTTTCTGTATTTAAAAAGGTGCATAAAACATTAACATAATTGACACAAAATCTACTAAAACAATACAGAAAAAGAAAATTTTGTGGCCAAAAACTATCCACGGCAGCCCATAAAAAAATCTAGCCCAGCATGGTAAAACAAAAGAAAAAAAAACTTGCTGCTGGACTAAGAAAACCCTAGTCCATAACCCAGCTGAAGAATCAGCCCAAATAGGCACGGAGGCCCATTAAACATTCCGCCTCGATCCTGGCCATAGGATCGGACGGACGGCCAGGATGAGCCCCAGCCGGAACAAAGCGAGCCCGGTCAAAAAACCCTAGGGTCATTTTCCCCTCCTCCCCCGATTTGCCCGCGAGCGACGAGAGTGGCGGCGCGGGAGGCGACCACGCAACTCCTCGGCGACTATGGCGGCGCGGTGGCTGCACTCGACGGAGAAGCGTGCGAGGACTAGGTCCCGCGCGCTCCTTCACCGAGCGTGGCTACCGGCGTCGTTTTCTTGCAGGGCGACGAGGAGGTGGTTCATGCCGGCGAGGCGGCGGCCATTCAGGCGACGAAGGCGACCGATGGCACGGCAGCCAGAAGCGCCTCGTCCATCCCGCGCGTCGCGGCGCGTTCATTCCGCGCGGACAGCGCGTTGTTCCGCTCGTCCCTTCAGTCAGAAGTGGACGGCAGCGCCGCACCCTCGCCCTCGCCGGAGCAGCTGAGTCTCGGCGGGCCCCGAAGAAAGGCAACGGCGCGGCGTCAGCAGTGGTAACATCTTGATCCCCTTCTCATCTTTGGGTGCAAATTTTGCCTTTCGGGATTTAGGGTTAGGGTTCATCAGCGATTTGGGGATTTTCTTGCATTATTCAAAATTTCGTGCTCCCCTAAACATTAGTAATTATTACAGATAATTGACATGATAGGTGGGCTAATCCACGGCTTAGAGCATCAATCAAAATCCTTTTATAACATGATCCATAAGACATAATCATAATCTACATATTAAGGGCCGAGGCTGAAACATTATCTCCTAATCAAATTTAGGACTCTAAAGATGATCAGATTGCTCTGATACCAATGTTAGATCTTAATCATCATTAGGGAATCATTAAAACGTAAACTGATCATGCCTTAGAGCACCTAATACAGATTAACTTACAGGTTATTGGAGGATTCCCGTGCCTGCTCGATGCAGGCGTGGTGTAGCCCATGTCGATGGAGGTGAGGTGCTGCAGATGGAGTGGAGGTGTCGGCAGCATGACCCTCCTGGCTCCTGGGGATGGAGATGGTCTTCCCATCGCTCCTGGCCTCCCTAGATCGGTAGGGTGGGAATGTCGGGGTGCAAATCTAGCAGATCGTGAATTCATCAGCTCCGTTGCTACATGCCCCTCTCCCTTATATATGGCCAGTGTGATAGGGGACCAAAACCACATGTTGGTTATCGATGCCCCCGATCAGGGCGTGTACGAGAAAAGGTCACGCATGAGAAAAGGTCCTGGACGTTGGTCCTGTGGGCCCCACTTTTATCTTAACGTTATGTTCCTGACTTTTCTCTTTTATCTGTTAAAACTAACAGATCAAACCCAACACTTCCTCCTCGGCGTCGCCGTCGTGTACTGCAACAGCGGCGCGCTCATGACGTCCGTCACCTCCGGCATCCCGCAGGTTGTCTGGTCGGCCAACCGTGGCAAGCCCGTTGCGGCGGGCGCCGTCGCGGAGCTCACGGCAGAGGGCGACCTGGTGCTCAGATCATCACCCGGAGGCAAGGTGGTGTGGTCAGCGGGCACCAAGGGGCGGTCCGTCGCCGGGGCGCGCATCGGCAGCGACGGCAACCTGGTGCTGTTCGACGCGCGCAACAGGACGGTGTGGCAGTCCTTCGACCACCCCACCGACGCGCTCCTCGTCGGGCAATCGCTGCAGCACGGCGCGCGGCTCACCGCCAACACGTCGACCTCGAACTGGCACAACGGCCGGATCTACCTGGCCGTCCAAGACGACAGCCTCAGCGCCTACGTCAACGCCAAACCGCCGCAACGCTACTACCACCTCGGCTACGAGAAGGCCCCCAGCGCCTACGCGACCTACTCCAACGGCAGCCTCGCGGTGTTCGCCAAGCCAGGCGACACAACCCCGCTGACCCCCATCCAGCTGCCGGCAGTCGGCGCCGGCACGGTGCAGTACATGCGGCTGGAGCACGACGGCCACCTACGGCTCTACGAGTGGCGCTCCAACGCACAGGGCTGGGCGCCGGTGTTCGACGTGCTGCGCCTCTTCCCGGACGACGGGTGCTCGTACCCGACGGTCTGCGGCGCGTACGGCGTGTGCACGGACGCGCAGTGCAGCTGCCCCGACGCGGCCAACTTCCGGCCGGTGGACTTCCGGAGGCCCAACCGCGGCTGCGTCCCAGCAGCAACGCCGGCGACGTCGTGCGGGCGTGCGGCTCGTCACGGCGGCAGGGCACGCAGCACCGGCTGGTGTCGCTGCGGAACACGGGGTACTTCAACGACCACGCCACGAGCATGCGGGCCGTGGAGAGGGTGAGCGAGCAGGCGTGCAAGAAGGCATGCCTGGACGACTGCGCGTGCGCGGCGGCGCAGTTCTACTACGGCCCCGACGCCGGCGACGGGTTCTGCTACCTGCAGTCGGAGGTGTTGTCGATGCAGACGCTGCAGCCGGAGGTCGTGCACTACAACTCCACCATGCACATCAAGGTGCAGGCCAAATCGGCCAGGTCTTGACTCTTGATCACTATAATTACAAGGTCTTTGTGGAATGACACGAATAAAGTTCTGGGCTATATGTACAAATTGCAACAATGGCAGTGAAAATAATGACACGAAATCTTTTCACCATTCGCTGTTTATTGAGCACCTCCTCACAGACATATGTGACTTCAGAGAAGCACCACAAACACACGTCCAAGTCTATGTTCTTCCTATTGCTGCATCTTGCAGATCCACGCATCAAAGAGGGCCTTGGCCGTTTTAGGAGCGGAGTTTTCCTGTTTATTGTCACCGTCAGCAGAACACGGAGTCAGAGCACCTCGGTGTCCTACAGCGGCAGGATGGAAGATCCGGCTTCGGCAAATCTCACAACCGCGAACAGGTGCTGTTTCAGAATCAGCTGCACGAAAGAAGCCAGCGTAAAAAAAAAACAAAATGCCTATGAATGAATCACCATTCAGAAGCAGAACTTCTGAAAACCAACACACCTGGGTCCAACTTAACGCAGGAGACGCATGAGAAGCCCTTCTTATTCGGATTCGATCTCAGTTCTGCAAAGAAGTACTTTGGGACGAGCTCAACACAGGTGGTGCCCCCTTTCAGCCTAGCAAGGAAGTTGACATGTATCCAAGGGCCGCTGAAGAAGAAGGTGACGGACTCCACTGCTTTAACCAGCTCATGCTCATCCTGCTAACAAGTTTACTCACACAAGTTGGTATTGAGATGGCTCATGTATGAACTGAGAAGCGTTTAAAGTATTAATGCGAACAGACCTCGTTAAGTCGGTTGTAGTGTTCTAGAGCAGTTTCTGAGGCGCCTTCCCAGCATGCAGGGGTCTGCGATGATGTATCATACGTATGCTGCCTACAAGAAAAATCATACACAGTATCATTATCAGCATTCTTTGCCTACATGTTTTGACAAAAAAATGCAGACTTAGTCTAAACTTTAAAGAGAGTGACAAAAGTCCCTGGCATTTTACTAGGTGATGCTCTTATCAGACACCTGTAGTATCTGAAACCCAGGTGCTATTTGCTTCCATGTTCGATATCAAGAGACTACCAGTATAACTCATAACTCACTAGTCACTATTTGCACAAGATTCTTTTTTAAGCAAACCGTACAGAGGGCTTAGAAAACTGGGTAAACAGGAGGCATAATTAACTTGGCTAGTGGTCGCTTAAAATTAGCATATGAGAACATAAAAGTTTCACATGGATGGCATGTCTACTCACATCTCCCGAACATGTAATGGTCTAGTTTTATGATTTCTATTTCTGTAACCATTGACCAGCTTACACCGACACCCAGTGTTAAATTAAGCGCTACTAAGCACACGCTTAAGAAGGCGCTGAGCGAAGGCAAAATGCCTAGCGCTCAAGTGTGCGCTTAGCCCTTTAATCCTTCAGAAAAGGGAAAAGCGGCGGGAAAACCCTCGCTCAGCGCTTTGCGCTAAATAGAACCTTGCCGACACCATACTAGTATGAAAATCTTGGTCGAAGTTGGTGCTTAGTCCTGATTGCAAAAGTTATCTCCTAGAATTAAAATTACACACACATGCTTGTATTCCTTGCTGTGAACGCCTAACATCAGTATAATAGAGTCTGACTGTTGGATTTAGGACATTTGATTGATTTGCTCTTTCAACCTAATAATATAAACTTGGAAATTGCACCAATTCTTTGATCTAGAAAAAAGATTAGGAAAGTGATTTGCAGTGCACAACATTATGAAGCCAAAGTTCTACAAAAAAAAAACACTATGAAGCCAAACATGCAGAAACAGTTAACCGGCAACTAATCAAGGTACCAACGTTGGAGTACATAATAATGTGATTAATGATAATCAGGACAAAATAAGATATTCGAGGTCGGATGGCGAATTACAAAACATAACCTCCAATCTTCCTGAATCGCAGAGCAACTAATAATAAAATCGGTCGTTGTAAGGCATCTCTAAGATTCTGGACCGAGGAAAAAACAATGTAGGGCAGGCGCTCACCGTTTCGTGTACACCGGTGGCCCGGGCTTCTCGTCGTTGGCGACGAAGACCCTGCGGCTGCGGAGGGTGTGGGCTAGCTTCAAGTGCATGGTTTCCACGGTGAGCAGCGGCGTCCGCAGGATCGAGACAGAGGGATTCGCGGCACGCGCCTCCTCGCGCTCGCGCTTAGACCGGCGCGCCGCCTCGGGATCTTCCCGCGCCGCGCGCGCCGGCGGCCGCCGCTTGCCGCGAACGCCGGCCATGTCTCCAGCGGAAGAGAGAGAGGATTCGGCTTCACAGAAAAACCGGTTCGTCATTGACTCGTGTTGGTTCGTTTTCTGCTCGGAAGCCAAGTTGGGCCCAGGAAGCTACGTGGGCTTTAGGCCCATCGCCTTACGCGCCTCACTATCGGCCCAGTGCTGCTCTGCTCTCCGCCTTCCTCTGCGCTCTCGCCCGGCGGCGGCGACGACGGCGACGGCGACTCGCTCGCCCGACTCAACCTCTCCCGCCTCTCCCCCTCGGCTGCCCCCGCCCTCCTATCCGCCTCCCTCCCTCGCCGCGCGGACGCTGGCTGCCAAGTCAAGCCGGCGGCTCCGGAATAGGTAAATCTTCTCAATGTTCAGTTTTAATTCTCATGCTCTTGTACTTTGGACATTGTTTTATTGGAAATACATGACGACGAGACACAGAATTTACATCCATTGCTGAACAAATTATTTCCACGGCAGTAGGAGCCGTAGCTAGATGCAAAACATGACACTGTACTGTCGATGAACGAAGATATGGTAGGCTCGGGTGAGGCATACTGATCCAGTTTGCAAAATAGGCTTGGCATATTCTCTCTAGTTTGTTACATCGATAAGGTCTCTGTTCAGATTCCGTTATGATTATGGTGGCGTCATCAGCGTGGGTGATCTTCGCGTTCTCTCAAACAGAAAATAGGAACATTATATGCATAGATTTCCCTGAATTTTTATTTTCCTCACAGGTCCTTGTTGTACTTTGTTCTTCTATAGCTTTATATGTGAATGGGAAGTTTGGAATGAGTTCATTTTTTGCTTCGCCAATTGGCACCCCTAGGTATTCTGTATATTAAATTTTACGGCTGATGTACGCTTGGTTTTGATCAAGCCAGTGGGATATCATGGAGTAGCATCTCTGCATTTCGTGGAGTCCATTGGTGCATGATTATTCAGGGGCTCTTGTGCTTATATGGCATCGTTTTGGTTATTATTTCCATTTCCACCTCCAGCACATGCAATGGCCTCTATAGGTTGCATTTGTTCTGTAAGACAGTTGAAACAAATAAACTGTTTGTGAACTCAACTCTTTCAGCGTTGTTATTTCAGACACTAAAAAGTTGTTTTTCACTCTTCTTGCAGGCCGGTGTTGGTATTTTAGAACAGATGGCATTTTCTCACTGTGCATTGTCAAAGGAGTAGTGAGCAATGGCATTCCGTCTACTGTCACGTCAAAATCTGAGGAAGTTGTCCGCTTCTTTCACTCTCCTTAATCCATCCCAAAATACACTACTTTCACCTTCCCTTCCAGCTCTCAGGTAGTGAAACCGTTTGGTTCATTCTTATCTCTTCTCCTCTGTTCAATGCGTACATACATATACATAGGATCAATACCACATGGCCAGGACTTATATCTAATTGCTTGAACATGCAATGGCAGAATTTATCCGTTGCAGCTGATTCATACAACCAAAAAGTAGCTTAGTTGCAGTAATTCTGTAAGAAGTTTGAATGCCTGTACCTACAATAAAACTATTTCCGTTGAATCCTGCCACCTATATCGCTGATGAGCCATGTGTTTCCTACTTGGTCACTCAGATTATCGTATCAAGTCTCTAGCAATGAAATAGGACATAGCATATTCATATTAAGTACCCATTTCATCCACGACAGGTTGAATTGGTAGTTCACTAGTTCTCATATTTTCCTCTTCTACTTATTGCAGAACTGATTTTATTTCCCCTGGCAAAAACTCAAGCCCCTTTTACCCGTTTTTGAATTCATGGGGTGTTCGATGGGCTAGCTATGAGTCAGTGAATCTCGTTTTGTCAGATGATGGAAAACCCAAGTTTGAGATTGAAGAGGTGGAGCCCTCCAAGAAGGGGAGGTATCAGACAAAGAGGCGTTTGAAACTTCAGAGAAAACGGGAAAAGCAGAAGCGGAAGGAGGCCAATAAGAATGATCCACGGCGTATCAGACCCAAGGGCAAAAAAATAAAACAGAAATTTCCTACAGCTGAAGCTCGGCTCAAATACAAGATTGAGAAGGTATCAACAAGTTAGCCTTGTTTTCTTTTTTGCCTATTTGGTTTGATTCATTACTTTTTTCCTGAAGTATTTAATGCATTATGCAGTTTGCTTCAAAAAGAGATTGCTTCCTTGCTATTTCTATGTTATGAATATGACTTACTAATTGGTACTCAATATTTCAATTATCAAAACTTCATCCTATGAGAATTGTGCTTTCTTAGTGTTGCTACTCAATATTTCAATTATCAAACATTAGATATAGTTTTGTTTGAATGAAACTAAATGGAACACTTAAGTGATCAACAGCTATGTGCTTAATTTCTCATTTTGTTTCATAGAAGAAGATTAATCAATATGTGTTGTTTCTATTCCAGGCCAGATTAAAAGAAGCTATGCTGGTTGAGAAATTAAAGAGGTATGAGGTTGCGAAAGCCCAAGGCCCTGTGGCTAAACCGGAGGATCTCAATGGCGAGGAAAGATTTTATTTGAAGAAAGTTTCACAGAAAAAGTCAAATTATGTCCCAATTGGAAGGCGGGGTGTTTTTGGGGGTGTAATTCTGAACATGCATTTGCATTGGAAGAAACATGAGACTGTCAAGGTCATCTGTAAGCCTTGCAAACCAGGTCAAATTCAGGAGTATGCAAGTGAGATAGCTCGACTGAGTGGTGGTGTTCCTATTAATGTTGTTGGAAATGACACCATAGTCTTCTACCGAGGAAAGGACTATGTTCAGCCAGAGGTCATGTCACCAATTGATACTCTTTCAAAGAAAAAGGTAGGTAGGATATGTTGTTAGTTTAGTCTGTTTCCATGGATTGTCTCCAGTTGATGTTTGGTAATGAATAGTAGTAAGTAGCAACTAGACATTGCAGCGAACTTTACTTTTTCCACCTTGTTACCTCTGTGATTTTCGTCCATGGACACCATTGATTTTCTTATCAGTGTTTAGCAACAATAGAAGACTAAGAAAATAATAATAATAATCAACAAGTTGCTATTATTTATATTTAATACACAAGAAAACACGTATATTATTGTAAACTGGAAGATGCTTAATGTTATAAACTTGAACATGGCTTAGCAGTTAATATTCATTCAAAATCTATGTCAGCACCATACCAGCAGCCTGTTCCCAGTTCATATATAGATCCAAAAATACAGCTCAATTTAGTGCCAGTATTTAGTTGTGATTATTAACCATAAGGCGGACTCTATATGTATGTACATCTTTTCAAATGCTCATGACATCTGTCTTGTTTTATCATCAGGCACTTGAAAAATCAAAATACGAACAATCGCTAGAGACAGTTCGGCGTTTCATTGCAGTATCTGAAAAGGAGCTCGAACTATACTATCGGCATGTTGCACTTTATGGAAAACCAGAATCCGAGAATACTGATCTGGTTCATGGTGATGGAAGGGAAGCTTCTTCACTAGAAATGGAGGAGTTAAAACATTGTGGAAAGGACCAAGGGCCTCATCTGGCTTGTAAAGATTTCTCTGATATTCACACGATGGATACATCCGAGTCTGATGAAGAATATGATTCTAGTAGTGAATCTGATGTCAATGATGTTGCGACTGGAGATGCTGTAGAAAGTTCTGAGGACACTGATGTTATGGATCATCGGGTGTTCTAGGGGTGTGAACTGCAGTTACCTCTTGTGGCACTCCTCATAACATCAAATTCCTTCGTAGTGAGCCACCAGGTCTTAAGACGATGTTAATGTGCTATGAGTATGGGTGCCAGTGGGGCATGACTGGCCCATAAGCTGATGTCCTGCCATGCAAACCAAACTTACTAAATGTCACTGGGTACCATATTTTTATAGAAGGCAGACCGGCTACTTTTTCTCATGTTGCTCTGACCGCTTTGTCCAGCGGGCATCCCACCATGGCACCATTACATGGAACCCTTGATGGTGGTGCGGCCAGTTCCATGGCCTTCCTCAGCCAGCGGCACCATCACCACCTCTGTTGCTATCTTCCTCTACAATGCATCATGTGCTGTTTGCCATCAGCAAAGTAGCCAATTGTGTGAGCAACTGCCATCAGCATAGTTCATAGTAGCCAAGAGAGCTTAGATTTTGACCATCTTTTTTCAGTTAGGTCCTGTAAATTTCATGTTGTGTACTGTACGCTAACATTGAAACGATATTAATTTTCTGGATCCAAAGCTTAATCAGAATATGCGCTTGACCTTTTACTGTCAACCTCCCTGTGTGATGCTAATGAAATCCAGTACTGTTTCTGCATTTCTGTGTAATGGTGCTCTGTTTCATGCAGTACACCGGCATCTCGTTCTTAGCTTTTATTTTGTACTTGCATTTTCAGTATCCGTGAATTCAACCTGCAAATCAAGTCAACTTCTCAGCCTCCCAGACTGATTAATATCACAGAATTATGCATCCTGAAAGAACATATGGTGCAGGCAGAGGCTTTGATCTCAAGCAACATTTCTAGTGATCCTATCTGAAGCTCTTAGGTCAACAAATTCAGTGATACCATTTTGTAAGATGTTTCCGAAAGTGCCCCCAGTCTCATGGTCAAAAGGAAAGCATGTGGGCCCTGCAGGAACACAGCTGTCAAAGGGCTAAAGCGTACAATACCATAGTGGCCTGCTCCCTGCTGTATTATACTGCTGAAGAAAAGTTGCCCTCACTTTTGCCAGTTCATCACCCTCTAATCCACTTGGGTTATTGTTTCTGGTCAAAGCAAGAGTTCTGTTGTGATTGTGATCAAATTTTTAGGTGAGAGATGTAGATGATTACTTAATTTTGCCAACTCATTACAGGTTTTGACGTTATCTCCTAAGAGTCAGGTAAAAGCCGAGAGCTCGTTTGCTAGATCTCATGTGAATCTATTGTCTTTTGGGAAGGAAAATGTTATAATTTGTGTTGGTTCTCTTTTTACGCAAGGCTTGTGTTGAATAATTTTCTTTTGGCGATGGGAGAGGAGCTTACATATTCTGATGTACTTGAAAAGCCATTGTTGACGACAAGTTAGGTGAGATCAAAGTTGAAGCCTACATCTTTTTAAATAAAGAGTTCAAGCCTACAATCAACATGTTCGTTCTCTACCATGCATGGCCTACACACACATACTTTATAAGTACATAATATTACTAATTATGAAACATAATAATTATCTAATCCACCTTCCGTAGGTGCAATCATCATGTGTGTGGAATTGTGGATACTAAGTTATTTTAAAAATATAATCATAAGTCAATAGAAGGTACTAGTAAAGCAAACGAAATATGCAAACCAAGACACAACACTGACTTTCTTAACTGAATGAAAATAATACGAATGTGTTCGTCCACTAACTTCGCAAGGGTCAACCGCAAAAGTACAAAACAGGTACATATGATACATAATCAGACTAGAGAGCTACACTAATTAAACCTATAGATCAACACGCTAATTAAAAGTCAAAGTTGTTAGTGCGGATAGCTGTCATCTCAAAGAAGCTTCAATATTGCTCTTCCACTCAGCACTATTTTTTCCACCCTTTTTCCCTTGATAAGATCAATTTACAAATTCTCTTCTCTTCTGTGGATTCTTTTAGGTTGCAACTAGCTTTCCGTTGATATATTTCTTTCATGTCATTTTCATAGATGGATGTGATCATTTTGGGGTTCTCATTACACCTAAATTATTCAACATGGCTAACAAAATTAGGCTATTGTATCATTATTTTGCCCAAATTGCATATAATAAATTCTGCAATAGCTATAGTTTGTCGATTGAGAACTTCAACTCATCACCTTTCATTCAAGCTCTCTACTTTCCCGAATGAATATCTTGGCATGGAACTCGACAAAACTTCAAAATTAATATTCATAATGCATTAGGAAGCATAATTAACGGCAATCTTCTAGACGTTATTAATTAGGATCATCTAGTAGTTTCATATGGTTGGACACTAGGGATTATAATCAAGTAAGTGCACACGTACATACATCTAAATGATACATAAATCGATATACTGCTATGATCTGATCCCTTCAGTATCTAATAGAAATACACGAAAGGTCAACAAACATATGCGTCATCAAACTTCTCTAATACTTACTTGTATAGATATTTTACCACTTGATTATTTGTGGGAGACCATTTGGGTATAAAACATTATAGAACCCCTCTGGCCATGTCGAAGTCGTTTGGGTCGATAAGGACGAATCCTACTCTTGGAGTTTGACTTCTAGCATATTTAGAAAAATCACTCATGTGCTATTTTTTTCAAAAAAAAAAAAAACACATTCAACACCTATTAAACCTTTTTTTTTTGACAATCCTATTAAACCTATTTGTTGTTTGTAGGCCGTACAAAGTGTGTTATTCGATATGGAATTTGAAACTGCGTGCAAAGTAGGCTGTACAAACATATTTGTTGTTTGTAGTCCTACAACTTAACCAAACAAACCCGTAGAAAAATTTCCGAAGGACTAGAATCCTCACAAAACCCTATGAAATTCCAATGAACCAAAAGAATCCCTCACAATATACTTTTTTTTATTTTAGAAAATATATACTATAGTACAAATTAATGATCGAGGTTATGTTTATATTGAACATGCAAACAAGGAAGGTCTTCTCTCGTCTAGCTAGTCTCTTTCTTTCCTTTTGCCTGTTAGCTTTCGCTTTCCTTCTTTCTCCTCTCTTTCCTCCCCTTCCTCTCTCCTCTCGCCCTTCATATCCCCTCCATCGATCTTTTTCCCTCTCTCTCGCACAGGTATCCAGGCAGCAGGCTAAGCTAGCTAGGGTTGGTTGCTTTCCTTTTCCCTGATCCCTTGCATATCAAGCCTGGATCACACCTCACCTTTTTTAACCTACCCAGCAACGCACGCAGGCAGGGTTACTAGTTCTCCACTACTCTCTCGGTTGGTGGATCGATCCGATCAAGCAAGATCAAGTCCGGCCGGAGCTTAGACGAAGAAGAAGAAGACGGACGCCTACTGATGTCGGCGCAGGTGATGTCGGCGACGGGCGACACGACGCTGACGAAGGTGTTCGTGGGGGGCCTGGCGTGGGAGACGCACAAGGAGGGCGTGCGTGGCCACTTCGAGCGCTTCGGAGAGATCCTCGAGGCCGTCGTCATCTTCGACAAGAGCACCGGCAGATCCAAGGGCTATGGATTCGTGAGTTACTCCTCCTCAACAGTTCTTTAACGAATCAATCTTCAGCAGCAATTCTCTTGCTTAATCGAACTCCGTTGATTGGTGCGCACCTAGGTCACGTTCCGTGAAGCTGAGGCAGCCATGAGGGCGTGCCTCGACCCATACCCGGTGATCGACGGCAGGAGGGCCAACTGCAACCTCGCCTACCTCGGGGTCCAGAGGTCCAAGCCACAACTGTCGCCGTATCTGCAACCATATGCAGGTAACTACCTAATTAATTAAGCAATTGATCTCGTCAACTTGTTAATATGCACCCAATTATAACTGGTTAAGCACCGTAGATATCTTAGTTTTCTATCAGTAGTCGTTTGTTTGACCATGAGAAGGATTTCCCTAGGCGGTTAAGATTAGTTAATCTTTGCAAATTAGTAATATTGTCAAATTAATTAATCAAGCATGTCGAATTGTAGACATTCGATCAGATGATGCGAAGCTCCTGCCTTGGGATATTTTAGCTAGAGATGAAGTCTTAAGGCTGCGCATCATTTTATGCTAATGTCAGCTGCTAGCAAACTATACAAGAGTACTTAATTTGAAAGTTAATTATGCTGTGTGCATACATATTTTACAAAAAATGTGTTTCTTTATTTTGAATCATTCTGGAACAAAATCTGATTTGATTCCTTTACGTCACTAGCTCTGGACAATCTGCAATTAAAGATATGCTAATTCTCGAAGGTTATTACATTAATACTAGTTGTGTAACTTGTGACTACTAAAACATTAGTAAAGACTATTCACATTGGGAATTTGAAAACAATAGTTTTAGATCTAACATGAAAATACTTATATATGTGATGTAAAAGGACATGCATAAGGAGTAATGGTCAAAGATGTATGTTGGATACTTCAGTGTTCCAAGACGATTTGTTAATCGAGCATTCCCTGACATACTAATTCATGATGATGCTACATCATAAATTACATATGTTTGTTACACCTGAATCAAATATAGCGTTGGTACGAAAATGCAAACGGAGATCAAATTAGTTAAGAGCGAAGTATGCATGCATCCGACAGATATTCATCGGAGATGAAAAAGTTAGCTCGCGTGCATGCATGGGCTCCAGCTCTGCAAAGCTGTAAAAAGCAAGCACGGTTCGTTATTCTTGGGAGCTGTTCCTTGTTCCAATATCCTCCAACGAACTGGTAGCAAAAAAGTGCAGTCGTCTGTCTTCCGTCCTGGATGGATCTACACATTTGTCTCTGCTGTTAGCCTGTTACTACTCAGAAATTAAGTGTACCCCAACTCTCAAGACTTTATATATGCATCTCATCGCTCGTTGATCTGTGATGTTTGACTGTCGTAAGTTAACCCTTTGACCATTACTAGCCTGATAATATGTCGGTTATATGTAGTTGTATGTACACTCTAGGATTCCTTTTGAAACAGAAACAGATTCTAGGTTTTTCGACAGAATCTGATGAGTCTCTAAGCTATATTAATTTGAAGTAGTATAGTAGTAAATCTGTCCTTCAGAGTATATACAATGCTGCGGAATATCAAGAAACTGCATTGCACGTCGAACGATCTGTCTCCAATTAATTCCAGTTAACGCCGCCACGATCAATATGCAAGTACAGAACCAACTTATTGGTTGGTCTTGTTTTAAATAACCTATATTGGTTGTCTAGTTAATGACTTGTGGATGCATGTTGGTTGTGCGTGTGCAGCAGTAGGCCATGTCCATGGTGGAAGCAACATGAACACGAGGGCAATGAAAGCCGCTGCCATTGCTGGTGGTGCCAGCTTCGTCGACCATGGCATCCAGCAAGGGATCCCTGCTGCCGCCTACAACTTGTACGGGTGAGTCTTTCTCTAGATCTGTTGCTGGCCGGAGTGCATGCTTGCTTGCTGGGGTAGCTCGAGCTAGCTGTAAAGAGGATGGTTTCTGCTAAAGGTGGTTGCATGCTCGTTAATGGTTGGAGGTTGGGGGCCAAGGACTGCACCGTCCATCCATGCTCCATGTGCTTCTCCTCCAAGCTTCCATGTGCCCACAGCTCATACAGTGCATATACTAGTCCCACTCAAGAAAAGGTGCAACTAGCATGCAGCTAGTGTATTGTTCAGAGCAGGAGAGGGGAAGACAAAGTACGTAGAGAGATGTACTATGGATTATGACTAGGTTTAGTAGGAAATGCAGTATAAGTGAGCGTGTGGGAACTTTATCATGTAGGTATGTTGGGGTAGAGTGAAGCCACTGACATAACGGGTCCATGTATTAAGCATACAAATAGTACACACGGTCCACTATAAATGACAAGTTCGTTGCGTGCTAATATAGTAGCTCTTGCATCGGAAAGTGCCATGTGCACATGAGCACATGTCCTCATTGGACTTTTGGATTTTTGAATTTTTTTAAAATCTCGCTCTTTTATGTTTTCAAAAATTATGGCATTAAATATGTAGATAGATTTAGACACGAGGAGTGTAGTCAAAAAAGTCCCATTAAAAAATACTTTGTATTTTGGAAAATACAAAAGACAAATTTCTGACTATAAATAGTAGTACAATTGTACGTATATTTTGTCAGTCTACTGTCAGAAATTTATCTTTTTTGCATCTCCCAAAATATAACGTATTTTTTGACGGGACTTTTTTGATTCCAATCCTCGTATACACATCTATCTACATATTTAATATCATAATTCTTGAAAGCAGAGAAATATGAGAATCTGAAATTTTCAAAAATTCAAAAGTGAAGGGAGCACTGACTCCCATGTGCACAAAATCCTTGTCCCTCTTGCATGCACAATAATGCACGTATGGATCTACATATGCACGATGTAACTGGAAATACAAAGTCCCAACAATTGGAGTGGATACGGAGCTTTAGGGAGGTTTTAAAAAAGTCAAAAATTGTATTTAAATGCCTTGAACTAGATCATTGTTATTCCATTGATACATATATATGTTTTCTACAAACCTGCAGTAATATTTGGATGAATAATATGTTTGTATCTTGGGTGACACAAGTATCATAAAAATGTGGCTTCACATTTCATATTTTGTTCTTCACATTTATCTTTTTTTGGTACATAATTCGATGAAACTTAAAATGTACGTACTAGACATCTATATATGTGTAGTTTTTTTTATATGTTGTCAAAAGTTTGTGACTGCAATTGTTTTTAAACGGACTCCCTATAGCAGCTCAAGATACATTGAGTACTATGCATGCACATGTATGCGTATTAGCGCTCCTTTTTTTTCTGATAATATGTTCATATCGCGCTCACTGCTTCCTATCCATATGTATATTAACCTAACTTAAACGAGCGAACTATACAATTTTGGTCTAACTATATACTCCTAAGAAATGCGCACATGAAACTGGACCAAAAACGGAAAAAAAAGGAGACTTTAATTTTGACTAATCACCCTTTTTCTCCTTGGCAAAATCAATTACAGGTATTCTCCATATTTCTCGGACTACAGCTATCAGCCCATGGTAGAAACTATATGCTCCTGATAAATTAGTAAGTTTGTTTATCGTCGACTACTTAGCGCCATCTCTAATCACATACACGCATGTCTCGCGCCAAATTTTGCCAGACATACTATCAGGCGTACGGCGGGCTGGCCGGAGGAGAGCAGTACCAGGTCTACAATGGCAATGCTGGCGCCGCTGCCACAGTTCCAGCGGCGGGGCTAACATTGGCTGATCCTTCTGGGTTGTACAACCCCTACTACCAGTATAGTCCGGTGAGTGCCCCTGCTGCGTACAACATGATGCACTACCCTCAAATGTACCACTACGCGGCGGTCGGCGCACCGCCGGAGAGCAGCCCTACCGCGGTGTCTAGCCTCCACCGGTTCCTTGGCGCCGCTGCCTTTGAGCCTAATACTGCAGGGGGCCAAGCAGCAGGTGAGATTTTAGCTTAGTACATTCTTTTTTGTTGTTATTATGGCATGCACTAGCTAGCACCAGACGCTGCAGCCTACTACTAGCTAGGCTAGATAGAACATCGATCTATATCCCATGCATGTTCTGAAGCGGAAAAACTTCGATTATTTGCTGATTGTTCTGTTCATCTCTCTAAAATGTTTTTTCTCTTATTTCTCTGATGCAGCCATGGCAATGTCTCGGACAGCTCCAGCTCTGTCGGCACCACCGACACCACAGTACCAGCGCGCATAGGCTCGTCTCTTCTATGCCGCCTGCAACACCAGATCAGAAGATGCCCTTAGCCTAATAGGCCATGGCTTCCTTAATCAAGTCTGCCTGTTCATGCATCATCTCTTACTTAATATGCATATCCTTGAACAACATGTTAACTTGCTGCCAATGACCACCGTGGGTTGAGTGGTGCATTGGCAGGTAAACAAAGGATGTCAACGTCCAATTTTCCATTTTGTAGGATCTAGTCTAGTAACTAATTATGGTCGAAGCTAGTAGTCCTCGTTATTTTGAAAAAAAAAATCATCCAAATGCATGCATGTCTCATCATTCTATAGCACCATAAGCGGATAATCTTTATGCATATATTATAGGCCACATATTAATTAGCTAGCGTATCTTTGTCAGTATTAGCCATCTAGTTCACACTACTTAGGTATAGCATAGTTTTGGCGTATCCTGTTCTCTTAAGGAAGAGTCCAGGGGCAAGTTAGTCAAGTGGTTGAGTTGCTGCTGATTT
This sequence comes from Lolium multiflorum, assembly GCA_030979885.1. Lineage (NCBI taxonomy): Eukaryota > Viridiplantae > Streptophyta > Magnoliopsida > Poales > Poaceae > Lolium > Lolium multiflorum. The sequence continues at coordinate 342,354,531 of CM061749.1, forward strand.
TTCATAAGCAGCTTCTGTCTCCCAAGTTACAACATTTTCATAGGGTGTGGCTCCAGAGAAATTAAAGCTCATGGAGTCACGCACGAGTTTAATTAGACTATATTATATAGTCACACTTATATTGGGGGTGTCCTTATTTCTCTACTAATTTGGTCACTGACTCTTGTTCCCTTCCTCCCCACATACTATTGCATTAGATTCATATGCATCCTATTCACCAAGTAAGGCAGCCATGGCTAGGCCAAAGCACAAATGAACAATTATATATTATATGTCAGAAGCAATTTGGCGTATTGTTTCCAACTATTCTTGCCATTTATCCCAATATGTAATGACTATTATACCAATAGTATCGTTCGAGATGTTAATGCACGTAAAATTATTTTTCAAGTCTTTCAACACATTTGACATGAAGTGAGTGTGCGTCTTGATTCTTCATGTGAGCATCAATATAATCCATCCATGCTCAAGTGCTTCTCCTCTCAGCTTCCCTGTGCCCACACTGCATATACTACTCGCAGTCTCGCACTCAACTGCTTCTCTCTAAAAAAAAGTGTAACTAGCACGCAGATCGTGTACTGTTGAGAGCAGGAGAGAGGAAGACATAGAGTAAGTAGAGCACTACGGTAGAGCAGATTATTAGGGGCACTTTTAAATGCTTTTAGAAATAACTAAAGTGCCTCTAATTATTTTTAGGGGCATTTTAAAAAGTGTCAAATATAATCATATCGCTAAAAACTATGGCCGCATTTTAAAAAAATGTTCCTCAAAATAATATTTTTTGTCGCACTTTTGAGTTGCATCTATATATTTTTAGACGCACTTTGAAAAATACCTCTATATATTTTTAGCCGCAATTTGAAAAACACCCATATACACTTTTAGCCGCACTTTGTTCATTTGCCTCTATACATTTTTAATCGCATTTCGGATATTTGCCTCTATACATCTCTAGCCGCACTTTGGCAAATTGCTCCTATACATCTTTAACCGCACTTTTGCAAAATGTCTCTAACAATTTTTAGTGGCAGTTTTCAAATAGGCCTTTAAACATACTAGCCACGTGCTGAAGCTATGTGAGGAGAACCTTGGAAGCACCAAGAGAAGAATGAATGAGATATATCTATAAGTTACTTGATAGCCAAGTAGCCAGTCTCCTGTATTGCGCCAGAGAAGATAAGAAAGACACCATTTGCTTATACTGAAATCCGTAAACATGAAAAGAAGATCCACCAGATACATACATGTGTACAAAACCTGATCTTACTTAGGCTCTCTCTTTCTATAGATGACATAAATAGCAATTTGCCAATCCTTGATGCTCTATTATAGAGAATGCGGTAGGAAAAAAAATGACATTTATGTGGAGCTCAGTCTTTGCAAACAATGTTCCCTCGAACTGAGCCGTGTTGTACATGTGTGTTTTCCTCTTTTTCTTGCTTTTTTCCATTCACTCCGGTGCGTGATGTTTCTTTAAAATTGGTAATGGAATGAATACCCGATTTTGGGAAGATACTTGATGGGGACACCCCTTTGGCGCAACAATACCCTTTGTTATATAATATAGTGCTCACGAAAATATAACGGTAGCTCATGTGTTAGCTCAAACCCCGCTGAATATTAATTTTAGATGGGCGTTGTTGGGGAACAAATGGAGTTTATGGTTACAGTTATGCCAAAAACTAATGAGGGTAGATCTAAATGATGAAAATGATCGTTTTGTTTGGAGCCTCACAACAAATGGATTGTTTACGTTAAAGTCTATGTATGAGTAACCATACCCCTTCTTTGAGAAAATATCTATGGAAAGTCAAAGTTCCTTTAAAAATAAAAATCTTCATGTGGTTTCTAACTAATAAGGTTTTGTTAACTAAAGATAATTTAGCTAATTTTTTTTGGAATGGATGTACAAAATGTGTTTTCTGTGGAGAGCTGGTAACCATTGAAAATCTGTTTATTGAGTGTCCTTTAGCTAAACTTCTTTGGCGCACGGTTAATTTCACTTTTGATCATCCACCTCCAACCAATATTACAAATATGTTTGGTAATTGGTTAAATGGAGTAGATAGACAATCTAAGGCATTCATTCGAATTGGGGTCTCTACTTTATGTTGGTCTATTTGGAGGGTAAGAAATGATATCATCTTTAACAAAAAACAATCTTTTCATTTCCTGCAGGTTATCCATATGATGTCACATTGGGTTCAGCTATGGGCCCTCCTTTCGCCGGAGGGACTGCGAGATGCTATGGCTTCTGGATGCACATGGCTCCAGAAGGTCGCTCAGGATATCTTGTGCCTGGCAGGCTGGCGTCATACTAGGACACTACAGTGATGAGTAGTGATACTATATTTTATTTATTTCGCTGGTTGATTCTTGTATCGACCGTAGGCAATGATTGAGTTGTAAAACTGAATTTTTGAGACTTTTTAATAAAAGGTCGTGCGCATCATCATGATGCAGAAGCCGGGTGAAAGTGCATGGAGCCCCCATGTGTGGTTTTGGTAATTAATGACAATTTATTTGGACTAATGTTTGCATTGAGTTATATTTGTAGGAGTTGTCCATAGGCAATGCTTGAACCATATGTTGGTTCCAAGGTTGCAAAAAGAATAAATTGATGACAAATATTAGTGTCAAGTATGTCTTCAATACGAAGATGAAGTGATCTCTCAAGTTTAATTTCAAGACATCAACATGACGAAGAATGAAGAAATGAAGTGCAAGTTCAAGATGAGCCATCTCGAAGAGATCTTTTGCTTGAAGCTTGCCATCCATATGGTGATCATGGATATGTGAATATGCTCTGAAGAAGAAGCTCTCCCATGGTGGATTTGGGGGGGGGGGGGGGGGCAATCCTCAAGACTTCGTCAGCAAGCACAATCAAGAAAGTCATTCCATCTTGTTGCGGTCAAGACTTTCATCATCGAGCTCAAGTGGAATGGGCAAGGTTAAGATTTTCTGTTGATAGGGTTTCCTTCTTACCGGTCTCATGGTGTAATTGGAGACCGGTCTATAGTTTAGTTGACGTACTATCAAGATGGCTCTCGAGTGAGTACCTCGATCGTGTCGTTCGGAGAGAGCTCAAACCTTTGCATCATTGCATCATCTTTCTTGGTTGTTATTTGGATCTTATCTATGTGGTGATTTAGAGCTTGTGGTTATTTCCATAGCAAGCTCTAGTTCATCGAAAACGGATTCCGCATGAATCACTTGTTGCGTTTTTTATATTGGAGTTTTTCTCGGTTTCTCGTATTGAGAGGTTTCACTCTAAAATCCATAGAAAAATCTGCCCCACTTGTTCTTAAGTTTTTCACTCTTTTGGGGGCAGCTCTTTTCATCCTCTTTACAACAAAATTGGTTTCACCTAAATTCGAGTTTCCTAACTCAAATTGTTGCATTTTCCATATTGGAGGTTTTACCGGTTTGTCTTTTATAGATAGGTAAAACCTTTATTCATTTGTTTCTATCCTACTTTTATGGACTATGATTTTTATATGCATATTGTTGTAGAGCTCGTTGTTGTGATTTCAACGAGGCCAAGATCATCGAAATCGGAGTCCGGATACAAAAGTTCTTCAGGTTTTCGTATCGGGTGTTTGGGTAAAAACAGGGGGCTGGAACTACCGCCGGGAGCACCCCAGCACTGCCGGCCTGTCGCGATTTTGGCCCCAAAGGGCAGAAATCTGAGACCCATTTTAAAGGCTTTCTTCCTCCTCTCTCTCTCCCCACTTCTTCTTCCTTCTTTTGCTCTCCACCATTGTTGACTTTGAGAGCTTGCCATATCCCTCTACTCCTCAAATGCTTCTTGAATCCTTTTGAGGGAAAAGGAAGAGGAGATCTAGATCTACATTTCTACCAATCAAATCTATCTCCTTGTGAGTGGAATCCTCTAGATCTTGATCTTGGTGTTCTTTGTGAATTCCTTTGTTCTTCCTCTCTTATTCCCCCAATAGCTTTTGTAGCTTTGGTGGAATTTGAGAGTGAGGGACTTGCCATTGCATTTGGTGCATCGGTTTGAGTTCTCCATGGTGATTCATGGAAGGGAAATCAAGAAATTTGTTACTCTTGGGTTCTTGGAACCCTAGACGCACTACTAGGAAAAGGCCTATAGCTGCACAGTTTATTACCGGCGCACTACAATAGTGCTGCGCCAGCAGTAAATATCGCCGGCGCACAATAATTCTGACGCGCCAGCAGTAGCACTATACTGCCGGCGTAGCTCTTTGATGATGCGCCGGGGATAAAAGCTGGACAGTGTACACATCGCATCGTCACGTAGCCCCGGCAAACTAAAATCAAGGTCCGCCTGCGATAGATAGGTACAACCGGCGAAGTAAAATCGTGGTCTGCCTGTGGTATTCTTATCCCTGGATTTCGCAGGTGCACGAACCGGCCCTGGACATCACATGGCACTCCACCTACCAATCCAATGGCCATCTCCTAGCGCCACCTAACAATCCAAGTATCCAACGGTTAGTGCTAGGAATCTTATCCTGTCACGGCCCACAGCATAGCTCCATGGTATGATTAATTATCTCGTTCCTCTTTTTCCCCCCCTTGCTCACTCAGGAACACACCGGACGATAGCCAAAAAGAAAAACAAATAGCACTTGGGGCAGAGTAGAGCAATCGACGGCGCGAGGCTTCCTCTGCCGCGCAAGCTCGCAGCGCCGCCAGGCCTTGCGGACCTCTTCCGCACCGGCGCGCTTCGCTGGGTAGCCGGGATGCCCACTTCCCTCAAGACGGAGACGCACGCGGCGCGCGGTGCGTTCCCGATGCTCGCGCTGGCGGACGCCTTGGAGGCCACCTTTCCATCGACAGCGTCGACGAGGTCGACCCGAACCTCAACCTTGTCAAGGGCCGCGGCGGCTCGCTCCTCGTCAAGGGCTCCGGAGGCCACTTCGTCATCATCGTCGACGAATCCAAGTTCGTTCCCCGCCTCGGCTGCACGGGCGCTGTGCCTGTCTACTTTGCCCCCTTCCTGCAAGTCGTGACACCTCGCGCCACATGATCTTCTTCGCCGTCTAGGAAGGCCACGGCGGCAAAGGCGGCGAGCGCCGTCGAGCGCCGGCGTGGCAAGGACAGCGACACGAAGCTCCGGCCGAACCTGATTGCTTTTTTATTTTCTTCTCAGGGTGTTTTCTATAAATGTTCTTACCAGTTGTAAATGCTCTGGAAGTAATCATCACGTGCACTGTCTGTAGTCTGCAGCCATGCATGTGCGCAGATGCGGACGGTGGATCAGTTTTTTTTTTATTTCCAAAATGACATAGCGCCGGGGCGAACATAATTTGCTGCGCCGGTATCAGCTCATATATTGCGGGCGAACCAACTGGTGCGCCGGTACTAAAACGTTACCACCGGCCTGTAATAGCTGGCGGGCGCTAGTGCGCCGGCAGTAACGAAAATTGGTGCGCCAGCAGTAGCTGTTTTCCTAGTAGTGACGCATTTGAGGCCTTTGTGGCGATTTCTTGGGAGCCTCCAATTAAGTTGTGGATGTGTGCCCCAAGCTTTGTGTAAGGCCCGATTTCCGCCTCGAAGGAAATCCCTTAGTGGAACCGTGACCTAGGCCTTTGTGGCGAGGGTCACCGGAGAATAAGGTGAGGCGCCTTCGTGGCGCTCGGTGTGTGTGGTGTGACTACCGCATCTTGGGGTGAGGCCTTTGTGGCGTTGGTGTGCATCGAGGAACCATACCTCAAGGTGAGGTCATTTGTGGCGTTCGGGAGTACTAAGGGCCTGTTTGTTTGGGCTGTGGCTGGCTGGCTGTGCAGGAAGAGCTGATGTGCAGGAAAAGCTGCTGTGCAGGAGAAGCTGCTTTTCTGAGTTTCACTGTTTGGTTAATTTGCTGGCTGTCTGGCTGTGAACACATGAATTGTCTGAAATACCCTGGAGTGTTGAGAACATGTATTTAATGGGAATAGCTTTGTCATTGATACATATACATGCCATTACACAAATAAGATATCATCCATAATGAAATATATAGTTAACCAAAATACATATTAGTGTCCTTACGGTCATTAATAATCAAGCTAGCAGTAGTCGATTATCTTCTTCTAGCATTGAACAATGCGGTAGCAATGCGTTCACGCGTTGAGTCCATATCAACCGTGTGTAGTCCGCTCGGAGCAGTATCACCAGCTAATGTTACCGACTGTCTTTGGACCTTAGGGATGTAATTCTCATCAGAATCACATCGATCAAACTGTTTGTCACGTAAGTTCGAGTCCCTAATAAAATTGTGAAGTGCTATGCAAGCAAGAATGATTCTTTTCTGTGTAACCAAACCGTAAGAGGGAATATACTTCAATATGCGCCACTTGTTTTTCAAGATACCAAAGACACGCTCGATAGCATTCCGAAGTGATGAGTGTAGATAGTTGAAAATCTCTTCCTTGGTTGTTGGTCGTCCTTCTCAACGAAAATCTGGTATATGGTATGTGTTGTTCTTAAAAGGGGCTAAGAACCCTTTTCTGTTTGGATAACCAGAATCAACAAGATAATATGTATCTTCACATAAAAGAAAAAATATGAAACAAACAATAATGCATTTGTAGTCATGTGAATAAAGAAGATGAAGAATATTACCACCGGGAGGGGTCGGGAACTCTACTGGATACTTCTCAATGGTACGGTGTAGAATGCGTGTATCATGTGCCGAACCAGGCCATCCAGCAACAGCAAATGTGAATCTCAAATCGAAGTCACATATCGCTAGCAGATTTTGTGATGTGTAACCATGCCTTCCTGTGTGGTTAACCTCCTCAACTGCAGGTACTTCAACATCAATGTGTGATCCATCTATGGCACCAATGGCATCTTTGAAATGAGGCCAAAAACGTGCATCTTGAAGCCTTGGATGTACATCCGTGAAATTTCGATCTATTGGTTTTATGTTATCCTTACCCAACTTGTACATGCAATTCAAAACCATGTGGAACTTTCTGTGAATTGTTTCCGTTGAACGACTAAAATGATTCTCAACTTCTCTAAATGATTGCGGCCCTCCAACCATCCATAGGAACATGGCTAGACATTCTTTGGAGGACATGTCTCTAGTTGACTCTAGCCCATAGCTACAAACAAGCAGGTTGTGCAATTGTTCAAACACATCAGGATACATCCTAAACATTTTGTAGCATCTTTTTCTATTGCTAAGTTGTTCATTCACCCATTCAATCCCAGATTGTTCTGGAATCCTCTTAGGTTCTTTATTCAAATATTTCTCGCTATAAAGGTTACCGTAGTAGACCAACACAGCCATGTCACGCAGAGTTGCAAACATATTCCTTGTCCTTTCTAGTTCATCATCGCCACCACCATCCATCTACAAAGAGCAAAATAGAACATGTCAAAACGCACAATAGTTGCAAGCAACACAGAATGGTTATTTCTGGAAAGATAAGATAGTCTACAGCACATAAATTTATTCTCAAACAAATAGTACAATACAAATGGTCTACAGCACATAAATTTGTTCTCAAACAAATAGTACAATACAAATGGTCTACTGCACATAAATTTGTTCTCAAACAAATAGTACAATACAAATAGTCTACAGCACATAAATTTGTTCTCAAACAAATAGTACAATACAAATGGTTCTCAAACAAATAGCATCTATTTGTTCATCTCATCATGTGTCCTCTTCAGCCAATCAAGCCTGCCCTCTGATGTTGCAAATGCCGCAAATACCTCTCTATGATCCCTATTCATAGCTAACTTGCTCGCTGTGAACATTATGTCAGTTCCTTCACTCACTCCACACTCCCTAACCATTCCTAGAAATTCCTTCATAGTTGGGACCATGTCATTGTTGGTGCAAGAACTGCCTTCAGTGTGCTTTGAAACAAGTGAGTTCAATGCATTATTATACACCGTGAAAAAAGGGCTTTGAGAGATTTCCTTATCTCCGGCACCCAACTTGCGCTTCCCTGTTACTTTCGAGGTATCCTGATCATCATCCAGCAATATAGGAGCTTCCTTGCCATGTTCTTCCTGTCCTGCAATGGCGGCTGATTCTCCAGTAACATGTGCCTTCCTGAACATAACATCTTGCTGTTCCAGGTTGGGAGGTGGCCCATTCCTAAACTTTGCATGATCGGGACGAATCTGAAAAAAAGAACATAATAGCTAGATGAGTCAATTGCTGCGATAAAAATAATAGATGCATTCATAATGTAAGCCGTGAACATTATAACTTACAGCAAGGTGATTCTTCCACCAATCATCATCCGCATCCATAGTTCTAGTATCAGGATCCCAACCTAACCCAGTTGCATTTAGCAATTCCATCCACCCTGTGTAATCCTTCTTCAAAGCATCCCATTTTTTCTTGAATTGTTTCTTCAGTAGTCTATCCCCTGTTTTCTCCGCAAATTTATCCTCTAGATTCTTGTAGCCCTTTCTACTCAAGCAACCACCATCCCTATTGTTGGAGTTCACTTCTTCCATACATATGTCACAAAATACTCTAGTGTGGTATGCATCCCAATTGGCCTTCGACATTGCAAAGTAATACAATCTAAAACAACAAAAGAACACTAGACTATTAACAATCATTTGCATAGCAGACCAGTACCAGCAACAAGCATATCAATCTAATCTTCAAAGTATCTATTTTTTTTAACACAACAACATCACCAGATCAGTATCAGCAGCTACCATTGTCACAAAACCAATCAATTTCGAAGCATCAACCGAATATCATGGCATGACATCAGTACTAGCAGCAGCAAAAGCTTACAGTACATGAAGAAAAAAAGGGGATGGAAGGATCACCTTCAGGGAGCTCGGCCGGGGAGGAGCGGGCGGACAGGGGCGAGTCGGCCGACGGCGTGTTCCGGCTGGGACGGGGCCGAATCGAACTTGCTGCCGCCGTCGACCTTCAAGGACTAGGCGGGAGCGGACGGACGGGCGGACAGGGGCGAGTCGGGCGGACGGGGAGGGAGGACGGCGGGGGTCGGCCAGGAACGGAGGAGGGGGAGGGTCGCCGGAGGCCGGCAGGAGTGGCGGCGGCGGCCTTGTGCGGGTGGCGGCGCGGGTGATGCGTGGGGAAACCCTAGCCTGCCAGTCTCTCCTCTATCGTGAGTTCTGGAGACAAATGGATTTGGGTCGGCCGAGCATGAGGAGTTTGGGAAAATAGTGATTCCACTCAGCGGTGGCAGTCCACGTAAATATTGCGGAACGATATGGGCAAGTCAAAAAAAACGGTTAGCTGGTTAAAGGGAAAGCTACGGGAAGCCACACAAAGCACCTCCGGAGGTGCTTTCCCGAGCCTGCCTATTTCGGCCGATGGCTTCGGCAAAGCCAGAAGCGAAGCTGCCCCGTTTGTTTGGATATCGCTGCTGGAAAGCCCCCAAAAGCTGAAACAAACAGGCCCTAAGCCACCTCACCTCTCCAATGGAGATTAGCACTCGGAAGAGTGTGAACTTCGGGATAAATCATCGTCTCCCGCGTGCCTCGGTTATCTCTATACCCGAGCTCTTTACTTGTGCACTTTACTTTGTGATAGCCATCGTGCTTGAATTTATATATCTTGCTATCACATAGTTGCTTGTATTGCTTAGCATAAGTTGTTGGTGCACATAGGTGAACCATAGTATATAGGCTTTGGGCTTGACAAAGTAAACACTAGTTTTATTCCGTATTTGTGAATCCCATCTCGTAAAAGTTTTAAACCGTCTATTCACCCCCTCTAGGCGACATCCATGTCCTTTCAATTGGTATGAGAGCCCGGTCTCTCATTTTAGGCTTCACCGCCTTGAGAGTAAAGATGTCGGCTAGAGGATTCATGCTTGATGAAACTTTTATATTTTATGGCACAAATTATGATGTTTGGAAAATTCTCATGCATAGTCATTTTTGGGACATTGACCCTCATATGGGGCAAAATTGTAGATATAGGTTTTTCTCCTCCTATGAATTCCCAAAATCTATCTTTAGAGGATGAGAAAAATTTAGATCTCAATGCGCGTGCTTCTAATGATCTTATGACTGCTTTGAGATATGTAGGTCTTGTTCCATTCTTGCCTTTTGGGAGCGCTCATGAGTTATGGATGAAGATTCAAGATAAATATGATGTGTCCAATATTATTAAGGATAATTGCATTGCTTCCACTTTCGGCCGTGATGAGTTCTCATCTTCATCCACTTCACCAATGTGTGGCAAGACACAAGTTTAAATGATATGGTGAGTGGTGATGAAAATTGCAATGTTGATATTGAGCTTACTATTGATGATTCTTCATCTCTATCTCATTGCAATGCTTCATCTATGGACGTAAACACATCTAGCACTATAAATCATCTACATGCTTGTGTTGATAGTCCTTGCATATCATGTGTAAGTTGCTTGAATAAATCTCATGCTGATATGCTTGCTTTGTCTTGTGGCCATGATAAAAAATGCTTCAATTTCCTCTAGTTGTTGTGTGACTAACAATGTAGAGGAAGCCAAAGATTCTATTGGTCAAGACAAGATCTTGAAAGGAGCCTCAAGTAACTCCTCATCTTTATCTCACGGTTCTCATATATGCCTTATGGCCAAGGGTTTCACGGTATCTCCTACCATGGAACCTAATATTTCTCGTGGTGATAAGGATGAGGATGAGGATGATGATGATTATGAAGAAGAGGATTGGGTTGCCTCTCTACGCGATAATGGTAAGAGTGTATTTAGTGTTCTTTGCACAGATAAAATTGCTAGCTCTCACACTACAAGAAAAGTTCTGATAGACAACGTCCCAAAATCGTCAACTAAGGGGCATTTTTCGTCGCCTATGGGCCTAACCCGACGATATGGGTTCTTTGTCGAAACAGGCAAAGTCCTACGACGTTTTTTCGGTCCGTCGCGCTTGGGCGCGCCACGGAAAATCGGACCGTTGCGGAAGTGTTTTCGGGAGCCCGTTGACTGCCGACGTCATGCAACGACATGCGACTGCAGGGCGTTAACGGCGTTAACACGAAACCCGTGGTAGATGGTAGGCCCACAGGCCTGCCACGTCTTAAGCGGGTCGGGCCAGATGACATAGTTTGACCGGTCAACTATATAGCTGGGCTGGTCCATTAGTTACGTGGCCGGGCCTAACCTCTAAGGTTGACTGGTCAAAACTTAAATGGGCCTGCCCATTTAACATGTGGGGTCCACTTACAGCAATGGGCCGGCCCAAGAAGCAAGTGGCCGGGCAAAAACAGGGGTCCCACTTTCTGTTAAAAGGCCGGCCCATTTAGTGTGTGGGGTCCACCGTATAGCAAGTGGGCCGGCCCAACAAGCTAGTGGGCCGGGCCAAAAACATAGGTGGGTCCCACTTTCCTAAAGGGTCGGCCCATTTAGTTTGTGGGGTCCACCATATAGCAAGGGCGGCCCAACAAAATAGTGGGTCGGCCAAAAACACAGTGGGTCCCACTTTCGTTAAATGGCCGCCCATTTAGTATGTGGGGCCCACCATAGCATGGGTCCACCAAGATAGTGGGGGCCAAAAACAGGTGGGCCCCACATTCTGTTAATGGGCCGGCCCATTTGGTATGTGGGGTCCACCATATAGAGTGGGTCGGCCCAACAAGATAGGCGGCCAAAAACACAGTGGTCCCACCTTCTAATTAAAGGGGCCCATTTACCATGTGGGACCACCATAGAGCAAGTGGCCGGCCAACAAGATAGTGGCCGGCCCAATAAGCATGTGGAGCCCATTATCGTGTAACCGGGCTTCTACTAAAGAAGGGCCGGCCCAAAAAAAGGTCCCACACTACCGTAAGTGGGCCGCCCAATCTTGTAGGGCCCTACTTGTTTGACTAGTCAACTTGCATTAAATTTCATGAGCCTAAAATCTGATTTCAATGATACACACAAGTACATACACAAATAAAACAAATAGGAAAATTACAAGGCAATTAATGTGCCCAAATAAAAAATTACATAGAATCATTGAGGACTTCTATTAGCATCATCAATAACACGTTGACATTTGGCAATCGCCTTGATTGAATCTTGTGTACTCTTTGTCAACATATCAACTACAGATCTTAAAGCAGCAATACCATGTCTTTTATAAAGTACAGCCTTGAGATATTTACTGTTTGATGAAAGCAATGGTCTAGGTTGACGGCTATGAGAAGATGCATCAAAGAAAGATCAGAACTTTGTGGGCCTCACTTCTAATGAAGATTGTTTCATCACAACTGCATGATAATAATGCAAAAAGAGTTAAACGATGAACTATGCAAACATTTATTATGCAATATAGATATAAGATAATAACAAGTTGCATAAATAAGACATGTATGGAACTTGTACTAAGCACAAACTTACATCATAATGTTGCACAGGTCGCTACAGATCCTTTTTTGGCGACTATCTTCTAATGATGACTGCTTCATTAAAACTGCATTCTGGTAACATTGTAAACATAGTTACAACAATTAACTATTCAAACATGTATTACGCAATGTAGAGATCAGATAACAGCATGTAGCAGAAATAAGCACAAGATAAGATAAGATGCATGTACTAAGCACATACTGGCTCACTGCAGGTCCTTCTCTTGCGTGCACTAGTCGTGGTCAACATGCCTATCATTTTAGGTTCAGCCATCAAGTGAAATGCTAATCCTCCTGCTCCATTGTCCTTAATCCGTGTTTAGATATCACATTTAAGACCAAGTCAGCTGGTTTCAAATAAAAAAAACTTGAGCTGCCAAATGAATAAGCCAATATTTACTAGATATCAGATTAAAACCAACTAGATGTTGCTTTGCATGAGATACGAATTTCAGACATTCAGATTTAGAGTAGGGTAATGCCAAGGTTTTACACATAAAGTAAACTGGCATTAAGAATGACCAAATGTCAGGTTCAAATCACCCTCGCAGTTTCTCCAAGACAAGCATATCAAATAGGCAAACATAGTAAAGCATGAATGGCATTGCTATGGCAGGGTTCCAAGTGTTAATCTCTTGCATAAGGAACAATGCATATAGGTTATAGATAATAACGGAAGTAAACTGCCAAAATTACCAACCACGAACTCAGATTCCAACCTTACCTAGCGTCCCCGCTGTTAATGTTGGATGTTCTAATAAGTGGTTCGCATGATCAATCCCTAGGAAAAATAACATTAACAAGTCTACGATAATACAAAGACCAGACATGCACGCAACAATAACTATATAAGCTAAAGACGAGGTATAAGAGCAAGCAGATTGGAAATGCACATAGCATGATTATAAAAGCAGTGTGAGAATAGCAGACACGAGAAAACAGCTAGCGGTGAGCTAATGACGTGGTATAAGAACAAGCAGATTGGAAATGCCCATAGCACGACTATAAAAGCAGTGCGACAATAGCATGCAGTACAAAAACAGTTGGCAGCAAATGAATGGGTACAAGGCTATAAATATGTGGATGCACACAGGTGTCAGTAGAATGAACAGGATGGTAGCGACCGGATAATGCTTTTGTACTGTACAATATTTAAACAAACTTCATGCGAAGCAACACATCAAGAAAGTTAACGGCATATGAGATCTGCAAATAACTACACAAAACATGGCTAAAGAAACACCGCGCTCTAACGGGCCAGCTAACCAAGCTGCGGCGGGGTGGACGGGGGCGGCAACATTCCGCGGCGGCAACGCGGAGACGATGAATCGACCGTTTCGTAGAAGCGGCGTTAGTGAAGGTCTGGTTGGCTGGCAAGGTATTCGGTGAAGTTGATACACCGCCGCGCGAGGTAGTCGGTGGCGAGGTCAAGGTGAAGCGATCCGTCATTGGCGAGGTCGGCGGTGAGCGGATCCGTCGGTGACGAGGCGGCGGGAGCGGATCAGGTGGGTGGACAGCCAACACGATCAAGGCTACGCGTGGAGGAGTATGCCGGTGGCGACAGATCTAGTACTGTAGAGAGTCGAGCTTTGGCGTGTGAGAGTATTTTTGAGCTGATGGGGCGAATGGTTGGGGGGGTGTGGGCCTGTGGGGAGGGTTCGGGATCTAGGCAAGATATTTCATTGTTACCGAATGAGCCCTCCATGGTCGGGGGGTTGTAGCTTCCGGACCGGGTTAAAAGGGTAAAACTGTTCACGGGATTTTCGAATGGATGCGGCGGGATGATTTGGCGCGCGGCGAAATTTTCAGTTTCAAGCTACGAGCAGAACGACAAAATAATGTTCTTCCCTAGGAAGCTCTCATTTCTTCCTCTTCTCTTTCTCTCTCGAGTCTCTCCCACTCCCCCGGCTCCTCTCCGACTTCTCTCTGTATATTGTACACCCTCCGAACTAAATTAATTGATTCAACTTTCCTTAGACGTGTATGTATCTAGAGTAAAAACATGTGTGGATACATCCATATTTAGATAAGCAAAGTTGAGTCAGCTAATTTGGATCCGAGGGAGTTAGTGTTGTTGTAAGCTTAGATCCAGTGTTTCCTATGAGCGTAATGGCGCAATGGAGTCGGGGATCTCGTCATCGTCGTATCTGCCTATGGTGAATCTGGATCTTGCCGGCCAAACCCCGATCTGGTGCCATCAATGTGATGGCGCTAACGGTGAGGCTTGCTTTGGTCAGTGCTTATCTGGCCAATGGGGAAGTCAAGCTGCTAAAGTTCACAAGCTCGGGGCATACGACGGCGTCATCCGTCTTGCCCGTGCACATCTTGGACTTTCAGCGGCCCTTCTCAGAGCCAATATGCCGTTGCTGAGGCCCTTCTTCTCTTTTGTCCTCGCGACTACTGGCGACACCGTCCCAAGTGGTGCGTCCCCGGCGACGGAGTTGCTGGAAAGGATGCGGAGCAGAGATCTCGATGTGCGGTCGAGAAGGACTCGATTGATTTTCTTCTATATGTTTTGGGGTCCTTTTGTAAAGTTGCAGGTTCTATTAGTTATTGTCTAGTACTTTTGGTCCTCTATGTAATTTTTTGGACTAGTTTCCATTGGCACTGATAAACTTGAATTTTGACAAGTTCACGGGGAAAAAAATTCCTTTGCACATATGGCCTATCATGTATAAACATTCTTGAGATTTAAACTATATGTAATGTGCCATGCATTAACCCTAAACCATATATATGTAACTAACCCTAGCTGATCAAACCCTACTTAATTAAAACAAATAACCCTAAACTATACGCATGCACTTTATGCGCAAAGGCGCGGTATATGTGTGTGCGCACTCGATCGATGATCCCTAAACCTTATACAACCCCGAAACCCTAATCCCTAATCCCTAAACCCTAAACACCCTAAACACTAAACCCTAGACCCTAAACCCTAACCCTAACCCTAAACCCTAATTAAACCCTATATATAGGCCAACGACACTTAATTGTGCATCAAGCAGGGGTGCCTCGCGGTCCTCTAATTAAATTAAATGTGCCATGCATTAACCCCAAACCATATATATGTAACTAACCATAGCTAATCAACCCTACTTAATGAAAACACATAACCCTAAACTATACTAGCTATAACCCGATCTAATAAAAACATGCTCTATATATAGCAGCTAGCTAGAAACCGTAGATTAACACCAATTAATATATACATGGCCTATATCGATAATGTTGTATAACATATCCCTAGATTCATTAATTAATTATATAATTATCGTGATAAATTAATTAACTTTAATTTTGACAAGTTCTCTCGAATGAAAACACATTTGATTAAGTTGCCTCATAATATATATATAATTAGTGTGCATGCATGGCCTACCATGCATTCGTGCATATATTTTAATGTATATTTGAACATATTCTTGGGGATTTCAATCTCTCTCTCTCGATCATCTATATATCGTTGGTGGCCAAAAAACACACATATATATGCATGCAATTTATGCGTAAAGGCGCGGGTGCCTCTAATAATGTGTGTGCGCACTCGATCGATGATCCCTAAACCTTAAACAACCCTAAAACCTTAAATCCCTAATCCCTAAACCCTAAACACCCTAAACACTAAACCCTAAACCCTAGACCCTAAACGTACCCTAACCCTAACCCTAACCCTAACCCTAGCTAATCCTAAACCCCAATTAAACCCTATGTATAGGCCAACGACACTTAATTGTGCATCGATCGAGCGGGTCAGGGGTGCCTATCCTCTAATAAAATTAAATGTGCCATGCATTAACCCTAAATCATATATATGTAACTAACCCTAGCTAATCAACCCTACTTATTTAAAACACATAACCCTAAACTATACTAGCTAGCTATAACCCGGTCTAATAAAAACATGCTCTATATATAGCTAGCTAAAAGTAGATTAACACCAATTAAAATATACATGGCCTATATCGATCATGTTGTATAACATATCCCCGAGATTCATTAATTAATTATATAATTATCGTGATAAATTAATTAACTTGAACTTTGACAAGTTCTCTCGAATGAAAACACATTTGATTAAGTTGCCTCATAATATATATATAATTAGTGTATGCATGGCCTACAATGCATTCGTGCATATATTTTAATGTATATTTGAACATATTCTTGGAGATTTCAATCTCTCTCTCTATCATCTATATATCGTTGGCCCAAAAACACACATATATACGCATGCACTTTATGCGTAAAGGCGCGCAGCTCTAATAATGTGTGTGCGCACTCGATCGATGATCCCTAAACCTTAAACAACACTAAAACCCCTAAATCCCTAATCCCTAAACCCTAAACACCCTAAACACTAAACCCTAAACCCTAAACCCTAAAACCCTCTACCCTAGCTAACACTAAACCCTAATTAAACCCTATGTATAGGCCAACGTCACTTAATTGTGCATCGAGCAGCCCAGGGTGCCTTCTAATTAAATTAATTGTGCCATGCATTAACCCTAAACCATATATATGTAACTAACCCTAGCTAATTAACCCTACTTAATTAAAACACATAACCCTAAACTATACTAGATATAACCCGATCTAATAAAAACATGCTCTATATATAGCAGCTAGCTAGCAAACCGTAGATTAACACCAATTAAAATATACATGGCCTATATATCGATCATGTTGTATAACATATCCCTCAGATTCATTAATTAATTATATAATTATCGTGATAAATTAATTAACTTGAATTTTGACAAGTTCTCTCGAATGAAAACACATTTGATTAAGTTGCCTCATAATATATATATATATATATAATTAATTAGTGTGCATGCATGGCCTACCATGCATTCGTGCATATATTTTAATGTATATTTGAACATATTCTTAGGGATTTCAATCTCTCTCTCTCGATCATCAATATATCGTTGGTGGCCAAAAAACACACACATATATATATACACATGCAATTTATGCGTAAAGGCGCAGTGCCTCTAATAATGTGTGTGCGCACTCGATCGATGATCCCTAAACCTTAAACAACCCCTAAAACCTTAAATCCCTAATCCCTAATCCCTAAACCCTAAACACCCTAAACACTAAACCCTAAACCCTAGACCCTAACCCTAACCCTAACCCTAAACCCTAGCTGGCTAAACCCTAATTAAACCCTATGTATAGGCCAACGACACTTAATTGTGTGCATCGAGCAGGCCAGGGGTGCCTCGCGGTCCTCTAATTAAATTAAATGTGACATGCATTAACCCTAAACCATATATATGTAACTAACCCTAGCTAATCAACCCTACTTAATTAAAACACATAACCCTAAACTATACTAGATATAACCCGATCTAATAAAAGCATGCTCTATATATATAACAGCTAGCTAGCAAACCGTAGATTAACACCAATTAAAATATACATGGCCTATATCGATCATGTTGTATAACATATCCCTCAGATTCATTAATTAATTATATAATTATCTTGATAAATTAATTAACTTTAATTTTGACAAGTTCTCTCGAATGAAAACACATTTGATTAAGTTGCCTCATAATATATATATAATTTTAGTGTGCATGCATGGCCTACCATGCATTCGTGCATATATTTTAATGTATATTTGAACATATTCTTGGGGATTTCAATCTCTCTCTCTCTCGCGATCATCTATATATAACGTTGGTGGCAAAAACACACACATATATACGCATGCACTTTATGCGTAAAGACGCGGGTGCCTCTAATAATGTGTGTGCGCACTCGATCGATGATCCCTAAACCTTAAACGTACAACCCTAAAACCCTAAATTAATTATCGATCTCCCTGTGATTCATTAATTAATTATATATATAATTATCGATGATAAATTAATTAACTTGAATTTTGACAAGTTCTCTCGTATGAAAACACATTTGATCAAGTTGCCTAGCTCATAATATATATATAATTAGTGTGCATGCATGGCCTACCATGCATTCGTGCATATATTTTGATATATATTTGAACATATTCTTGGGGATTTCAATCTCTCTCTCTCGATCATCTATATATCGTTGTTGGTGGCAAAAACATACACATATATATACGCATGCACTTTATGCGCAAAGGCGCGGGGTGCCTCTAATAATGTGTGTGCGCACTTGTTACCACCCGATTTTGGCCAAATCAGGAGTTGGACCGTAAGTGAAGATGGGTTTGAAGGACGTACACGTGGAGCATCTTCGAAGCGGTCTTGCGCTAAGAATTTGGGCTAAGTGGCCCGTGTATCTGTAATATAGTAGATCGTATTGTAATTTAGATTAAAGAGATGGAGTCTGGCCCGTGCACGGTTAGGTGCACGCCTCAATTAGAAAGTCCCTTGTACTATAAATATGTATCTAGGGTTATCGGAAAGGAGGACAATCATCGTTCAACCAACACAAATCAAGCGCATCGCCACCCCTTCTCTTCGAGGGTTTCTCCCGGTAAGCACCATGCTGCCTAGATCGCATCTAGCGATCTAGGCAGATACGTTTATTCGTTAACCTTAACTGCTTCGTGTTGAAGCCTTGTTGATGGCGGCAGTACTATTTATCCTTAGGTGTTCAGGCTTGCATTGATGCTTTCACGTGCATATCTGCGTGGCAATGCCGTCCCTAGACACCTAGCTTGCCCTTACGTCGATCTAGACGTAAGGGCAACATCTTGCTTGTTCTTACTTAGTAGATCCGATCCGTTATAGTTGCTCCTTGCTACGCAAGGATTAGTTTAATATCTGCATAGTTAGGCCTTATGTTGGGGTCGGACGATCCGGTGGTGCGTTAGGAGTTGTTTACCGTCCCTGCGAGGGATGTTCCGGGGATCAACGTTATGTTGGTTTTTAGGCCTCTCGTAGGGGTAGTTTGCATCGTCTCTCGTAGCTGCTAGGCCCGATCGCACGTAGGACGTTCCGATTATGCGGTGAAAACCCTAAACTGTCGTGGATCGCTTTAGCTTTGTCCTGATCAAGCAGGATCCCCATGCCATTGTAAATCCAACGTGAACATGGGGCGATCGGCTCCTTGGCCGATCCACAGGGAAACCCGAGAGCCGATATGGCTCGTATTTAATGTTTACGTGTCTACCATGCAGAACAATCGAAGCACTAACACCTTCCCGATCGGGTCTAGGTCAGGTGGCACGCCTAGCAACCGCCAGGACGTTTGGCCGAAGATTTGCGGGACGACGCGAGGTGCCAGGGATCCACTAAGCGGCCCTGGGAGCTTCCCGGCTCTTCGTGTTGCTTAACCAACGCCCGTCGGGGGTTTTGGAGGGTAACACATTCTGGCACGCCCGGTGGGACATCCACGTCGACATCCACATCGACATCTTCTGCGACACCCACGTCAACATCCACATCAACATCGGCATCCGAGATGGCGGAGGAACAGTACGTACGAGGACCTTCCTCCTGATCATAAGAAGAAATACGATGAGCTGAAGGCCATCATTGAAGCCGAACTCATCGGCTCCTTTGAGAGACCCGTGCGCACGGTATCAGATTCAAAGGATTCACTCCACAAGGCGTCCTCGACGGGGTAGATCTGGCTCTCCCTTCAGATGAACGTACCTGCAGCCCTGCGACAGAGGTCAACTACATGGTGGCCCATTCACTGCATCGGCACTGAGAGCCGATGAACACTTTGGAGCGCGTTGCGCTCCGTGTGGTGCAAGAGATCATGGAGCGTCGATACTCCCCTTCAGGACCTGTTCTAGGGACTCACCAGGGAGAGATACAACTCCACACCAGGCCACCTCTGCCGTACGCAACGGCGGCTCCACAACAACAAGGCTCACCGGCATACGTCGTCTACAAAGTTGGGGGTGACCCGGGCGACTATCAGTTCTTCCATGACCCGCCCAAGGAAATCCCACACGGATACGTGTGCGCGTATGTGCCGGATTGCAACGCCTGGACGCAAGCGATCCAGGCCCCACTGGAGGGATCGCCGGACAGAGCGATTGTTCCGGCAGAAGAACGACGCAGCAGCGGGGAGTCTAGGAGCGGCTGAGAAACAAGCGTGGCTAGCCAAGTACACTACGCACCCGGGAAAGCTCAGCCGCCAGACCTCCACCAGATCAAATCAGCGCACTCAGAGATCGTTCGGCATCTTGCCGAAGAAGAAGATAATCGGCTATTCCAAGCCGTACCCCAATGAGTTCGACCTGATCCCACTACCGCCTAAGTACCGGCTTCCGGACTTCAACAAATTCAGTGGGTCGAAGGGTCGAGCTCCATCGAGCACGTGAGCCGATACCCCAACCGGGCATGGTTTCAGATCGGATCAGCTACGGTGAGATTTTCTCGCCTCCTCACCGGTCCAGCGTTTGGATGGTACACCTCGTTGCCACCAAATTCAGTGCAATCATGGAAGCAGTGGAGGAACTGCCCACACCCAGTACCATTAAGAACGGCGGTATTGCCGAACTAGCTCAAAGTTCGGCAGAAGAAGAGAGAAGTCTTGAATACATCCAATGTTTCAGAACTGTCAAGAACCGATGCTATTCGGCTCACTTAGCGAAAGAGGCAGTCGAGCTGGCCGTGGCAGGCCTTGCAGCGTCGTTCAAAGACCTGACGTTCCAGGTTGAGTACAACTCGTGACGCACCTGGTCAATAGACCGACCTTATATGAACAGCGCCATCCAGAACTGTACCAGACAAGTTCAAGCGCGATAACCCTGGTCAATGCTGATGAGGATGAAGATTCCGCGGAAGATCGGAAGTTGCAGTAGCCGAGTGGACTCGGACGCGTACTGTGTCCTGCAAATGGGTGAACCCGCCAGGGCCTCCAAGAGGGTTGGACTTTGACGTGACCAAGACTGAACAGATCTTCGATCTGCTACTGAAAGAGAAACAGTTGAGCTACCCGAAGGCCACAAGATCCCTACGGCACAGGAGATGAACAAGAGGCCATACGCAAATGGCATCATACGTTCACGCATGCCACCAACGACTGCAAAGTGTTACGCGCACAAATTCGGATGGCGATAGAATCAGGCCGATTAACTTTCGGACAGTTTGCCATGAAGGTAGACATGCGTCCGTTTCCGGACGTCAACATGGTGGACCTAAGCCACTCCATAAGAGAGCCAGGGTTCTCTTTCGATGTCAATATGGCAGGGTTTGTGATCCGCCATGGCGTGAACAAAGCAGAGAGCAGCCACTCCCGTGGCAAGGATAAAGAGGAGGCCGTTCCACGCGACCGGCCCCAAGACGACGATAGACGGTACCTAACCGAGGAGGAGGTGAGAAGCATACGGTATCAGCGCCCATTATCCGTGCATCTCCTCAACAAATATGAGCAGCAGTACGACCGACGTCGGCGCTACGACGAAGACGATGAAAGATATCGTCGGTCTGATGCGGAGAACAGGAGGTATCGTCAGAATAGCGGCAACAACGACGGGTACGAACGTCGCGCCAGTGGGAGGTCAAGGGAAGCAAGACAACGTGGATAGGCACTGGAACTGTCCTTCTTCAAACATTGCTGGGACTCAGAATGAGCCGATTGCCAACAATCGAGAACTGCCCAGAATGCACACAAGAAAGGAGAAGGACGAACGAAGTTTCGTTGTTCGAGCGTCTAGGACCTCTCCCACATCAGAGTAAACGAGCTGAGTCATCTCAAGAAGAAGACTTTGAGGAGTCGGATGGAGAAGAAGATAGGTATCACCGACCAAGGTGGTGCCCTGATGGACTCAGCCATTCTCGAACGTAGAGTGCGCGGAGCGAAACTTGGAAGAAGCCGAGGCACAGTACCTGTATACGTTGAGAAAAGCACGGCCCGATCTGGCCGTGAAAATCCAGCAGACGTTGGAGACAAAGCGCGCCCGCCAAAGAAAGTATGGCGCCCAAAGCAGCGAAAGCCGGCGTGCAGGAGCGGGCGATGCCGGCGAGCATCGGCCGATCGAACACGATATCCACGACCCGGTCGAGTAGCAAGTCCAAGACATTGGACATACGTGGCAAGGCCGGTCCACGAGATCGGCCCTCAAAATGAAAAGCAATGGATCTTATCTCCAGCATGCCACGTAGCTACAATGAAAATCCAAGAAGTTGCAAATCATCGCCAAAGCCTTGCAACGGAAAAGGAGGCCGATCCCCGCAATCGGCCAAAATTATCCTCAACATACCTTGTGCGTGCATTCATCCAACAGATGCCTGAAGAGCCGATGCCATCAATTACTTGACAGAATCGGCTCGGGGGGCACATAGAGGGATGAGATACGAGGATACGGAGCTGGGAACGGATGTCAAACGTCCAGCAGAGCAGCTCAAGCATGGGGGCCGATACATAAACAAATCGGCCATAAAATCGAAAATACAGAAATTTTTGAGCACAGCCGATGCAAAGGCATCGACTTGAGGATTAAAGCCGATGCACGGCCATCGACTCAGGATAGCTGGTATAAGCGAAGAAGCCTAATGGAGCAGTCAGGAGGTAGCGAAGTTCACGAAGGAGTCTCTGGTGGAATTGTTGTTGGCTCCGTTAGCAAACTTCCAAGTCCAGCAAGCTAGCAGCGGGCAGACGTGTGTTAGCGATATCGGTTGGGGCAAATTTAAGGGATCACGGCCCTGATCAACCGCTGGAGCAGCACAAACATGCAGTTCAGGGTAAGAGGAGCCCGACGAAGGAGCATGTCTCTGCTAACACCAGGGGGGCAGTCAATGATGAAGCAATCGGCTGTAGCATTTGTTGCTTAAGATTTGGCTATGACTTGGTCGGCGTTACTGTCAAAGGTTGTTGGGACCAAAGTGGGGAGAGCCTCAGGAAGCGTCCTCACCAGGAGCTGCATTGACCTGCCAAAGATGATGAGCCAATCTGATCAGCAAGGCGCAGGACTCGAGCGGAAGAAGCTCGGAGGGCAGTTTGCCCCGAAGGATCCTTTGCTAAAGGAAACCGATTTTTTCGGTTCAGCCGGCTCTGCATCGCAACTTGTCTGAGGAATGGTGGGATGTCGCCAGAAATATCAATTTCCGCATACAAGTCAATTGAGCGACAAGCCTAGAGCTCTATCGAGGACACCTGCCCAAAACCAAATTACCAGCCTGCTGGATTGGTGGGTAAGAGTCATGACCCTGTTTGAGGTGTCTCATGGTGCAAAGCCGATGCACAGCTATCGACTCTAGTACGGGTGCTCAAAATTGCCTCGTTGCCAGTTTGGCATGCTGCCAGGAGAGGGTTGGTATCCGAGACAGCCTGTTGCTCATTGAGCTATGAGTGATCATCTAAAGTATCGGCCAACAATGGAAGAAAGGTGATCGGCTGGTTGGCCCTGTGTGACTCTTTCAGACGTGATCAAGCCCGGGATTGTTTGTCTAAATTACGGGTTCTTATCACTGTTTTCACCTCGGCTGAGGCTCGGGGGGCAACTGGCCTCGTGGATGCTCTGTTTTTGGAAGCCGATTGGAGATTCATCGGCTGGTCCCGCAGACATTGACTTATTGAGCATTGACCAAGTTCACGATCACTCCGATGTCAAAAAGATGAAGAGTGAGTCATGGGGGATCGATGCGTGGAGATCGGCTCATTAAACATTGATTGAGTTGACAATCGGCTAAATTAGCATAAAAAAAAGAATCGGTAAAATCAAATTGGAGAAATTCTTCATTGATAAACCAGATTTCTTACAAGGGAAGAGCCGATTGTTTAAAGGGAGAACAAAAGGGTCTGTTGACCAATCTACTACTGCTAGGCCTACGCTAGTAAATCCTAGCCTACGGGCCGTCACTACCCTCGTCATCATCGGAGCCCCCATTGGCGCTGCTGCCGACGGGCTCCTCGTCGCTCCCATAGCCCTCTGCGGGAGCTTCATCCTCTTCTTCATCATCGCTGTCGTCGTCGTCCCACCACATGCGGAGGCGTCGCTGGTGGGTAACCCTTCGAGGGAGTCGTCGTCTTCTTCCTCCTCTTCATCCTCCTCGTCGGAGGAAAAGCTCCCCTCCCGGGGAAGAGGTCGTCCTCGCTTGTCGCCCCAGCTCCCCGTCAATGAGGAACTGAAGGTCTTCTTCCCCGTCGGTGAGGGGTTCGTCGTCTTCCGACTCGGTGGAGGAATCCCAGTCCCGCGCGTCCCAATGCTCTGGGGCGCGGGCCTCGTAGATGGCCATCAGATCGACCTCCTGCTCGAGCTCGCTGGAAGAGGAGGACTGGAGAGATAGGTCAGAAGAGACGGAGGAGGAGGATGAATCCATGGGGGCTAAGGAGGGTTTTTCGGTTTGCCAATGGCTACTGTGATGCAGAGGGAGGAAGAGGAGAACTATTTGGTGTGGCCGAATAAAAGGGGGAATATATGGTTTAATGCCTAAGCAGTTCCCGAGGACGTGGTGCCAGAACTGTCAAATCATGCAGAGGAGGCGAGGAGGCAAGACATCATCGCGAAGAAAACTGCGACGGTTCTGCCACGACATGACCCTTCGAAGAAAATAGATGGTTTTGCAATTATCATTATCAAAACCAGGGGGCATGTGTTACCACCCGATTTTGGCCAAATCAGGAGTTGGGCCGTAAGTGAAGATGGGTTTGAAGGACGTACACGTGGAGCATCTTCGAAGCGGCCTTGCGCTAAGAATTTGGGCTAAGTGGCCCGTGTATCTGTAATATAGTAGATCGTATTGTAATTTAGATTAGGGATTTCTATTTTCGTGCCCCTAGTTCGTTAGTTGTACTCAGTTTTCCCCAGCCCCTTAGTTTTTCCTCAGTTTTCCCCTCCCTCTAGTTTGAAACCCGTCGCAGACGCTCGACGGGAGGGTTGCCGTCTGGTCGCGGGCCTTCACCGTTACCGGTGACGGCTAGGGAGCCGCGTTGGTGTTGAATTGACCGTTTCTTTCGAACTATGTTGACTGTTGACTCGAGGAGCTCACCCAAAGCTTTCCACTCCGCCCGATACTGGAGGAGCTCACACACCGCCCCTCCGCCGCCACGCCGTCCTGCCCTCCTACCTTATGGCGTCGTCCGCCGCCGAGCCGCCCCCGCCCACCACCACCCCCGGGAGGCGGAGAGGGATCCGCCTCCAACAGATCTAGATCTACCCCTGTCGCGGTAGAGTTTGTATATCCGTCTGGTGTACCGCCTCTTCCCGTCAGCCGCGGAGAAGATTGGGAATCGGAGGGATCTAACGCATGGATTCCATCTGGGTAAGCATCGTCTGCCTATGTGAATTAACAGTAGGCAGTTTTTGAGCGCCAATCGTTGTTGCTCAACTAACTGCGTTGCTTTTCGAATAGGATTGATCCAGCTGGCTTTTCGGCTGGTGGTTAGGCTGGATTCTAGCTTTACGCGTGATTCTAAACGCCTAATGAATGGGTTTTACTTCCCTGCGGTGGTTGCAACCACCATCTCGTTGAGGGATTTGAAAGCTAACATCTTCGATAAGTACTCCTGGAGCTCTCTCGATGCAGTTCATTTCGAATATTTCAACAACGGAGCGAAGATTGGTTCCATAATTTCCGACGATGATCTGGGAATTCTTTTTGCTTTGAATGCTTCTTGCCATTTCGGTAAAATTCGTGTCCACGTGGACAGGCATCATCTGGTGTTGGGGCATCATCAGGTGGTCGGGCATCATGTCTCTCTACTGCTGCTGCCTCTGCTATAGTGTGCGCCGCGGCGATCCTTGTAGGTCCACAGCAGCACCATCTGTCCCCAGTGCGAGTGGTAGCCAGATCGTTCCTGTGGTCAATGTGGAGGACGATGCAGAGATTGCGGATCAGTCTCCTGAAGATGATGAGGATGAGTTAATGTTTCCTGAATTGGTAGATCGATGCAGTAAGCAGGCAATGGAAGATATTGCTTTTGGTGCCAGATTTGATGAGACTGATGATGAAGAGAAGAATGAGAACGATGACAGCCTCGTTTTAGCCGATTACGAAGGCGAAGACTTGCCAACAATTGAGTGGAACAGGGAGGATCCTCAGCTTGCAAAAGGCACCGTGTTTCAAACGATGATGGACTGCCGTAATGCAATTACTACATATCACATTCTCACTAAGAATAATTATGAGGTTATTAAAAGTGAGCCAGGTAGGTTCACAATTAAATGCCCATACCCAAGGTGTAGGTTTAGGCTGCATGCATCCACAATGCGCGGAAGCAGCTTGGTTCAGGTACTACGCCAACCAGTTGTGTATTTAGATCACGGTGTAAAATTTGTTATCTATTACTGACATCCCTTATCATTATGTTTCAGATAAAGGTTAATAAGGAGATCCATAGGTGTCCACCTCTAGGGGAGAGCCAGACCTGAAAACAAAGCTAGCGAAGACTAGGTGGTTGGCAGATATAATCCTAGATTGGCTGAGAGAAACTCCTTCACTTGGTCCAACGGCACTCCAGAAAAAGGTGGCTGAGAAGTATAAAGGGATGAAAGTACCTTACATGAGGATGTTCTATGCAAAGGAAATGGCTCTTGACAAGATCAATGGTCCATGGAATGAAAGCTTTCAGTTGCTTTACACTTTCAAAGCTGAAGTGGAGATGGCTAGTCCAGGCAGTGTTGTAGCAATAGACAAGCATACAGTTCCCTACAAATTGAAAAGCGGGAAGGTAATGCACAAGGAATGTTTTAGAAGGGCTTTTGTTTGTTTCAAAGCTTGCTGGAAAGGCTTTTTGGACGGTTGCAGGCCTTATTTGGCCGTGGATGCATCAGCTCTTCATGGTAGGTTTAAAGGACAGCTAGTTGCTGCTACTGCAGTTGATGGACATAATTGGATGTTCCCTGTTGCTTATGGAGTTTTGGAGGTTGAGTCAGAGGAAAGTTGGACTTGGTTTCTGCAGAACTTGCGCGACCTTATAGGTCATCCACCAGGACTTGTTATCCACACAGACGCTTGCAAAGGTTTGGAGAGTGCGGTAGAAGCAGTATTCCCTGGAGTGGAGCATAGGGAATGTATGCGACACTTGGTACATAATTTTACAAAGAAATTCAAGGGTAAAGTTTTTACTGACAACCTATGGCCAGCTTCATACACATGCAGCTCTAGGAAGCATAAGTTTCATTTGGATGTGTTGTATAAACAAAAACCTGGGGTGAAGGAGTACTTGGATGAACATCATGGTAGGGTGTGGTCAAGAAGCCAATTCAATGAAATTTGCAAGGTAGACTATGTAACAAGTAACCTTGCGGAGAGTTTCAACTCAAAGGTCAAGTCATTGAAAGGGCTTATGTTGTGGCAAATATTTGATAAGATTAGGCAGATGATCATGATAAAGATCGATCTGCGTCAAAGAATTGCATCCACAAATTATGTTGGCCATCTCATGCTCCCATCTTTGATTAAGTCTTTGCATGAGAGGGCAAAACAATTGAGGATGCAATGCGTCAGAAAAGGAATGGAGGCTGAGGTAACCTACACTGACAGTAAAAACAGGCAGTGGAGGTATCCAGTGAGTTTGGTTGATAGGACATGCCATTGTAGGGGATGGCAGATCCGTGGGATACCCTGCATACACGCATTGTTTTTCATGAGTGTTATAGGGGGTGAAGATGGTGAAGTTGATCAGTATGTGTCAGAGTATTTCTCTGTTGCAAAATTTAGGGCTGCATATGCTATGAATGTTCCTACCTTGTTGGGAAAAGACCAATGGATGAAAGTCGATCCAGGCTTCAAACTGTACTCTCCAGTATTGACTAGACCGGCAGGTAGGCCGAGGAAGAATAGGATCAGAGCTAGTGCAGAGGGTGGTGCACCGATTCGAAACGTAAGTGCAAACGTTGTGGAATCCCTGGACACATTGCTAGGCTTTGTAAAAATGGAGTTGATCCGGCTTTTGGAATGGAAGATCAGGCGGGAGCAGAATGCAGAGGAGAATGAAGCAGCAATTCAACTTGAGATTGAAGCAGCAGTTCAACATGAGGAGATTGAAGCAGCAAATGCAGAGGAGATTGAAGCAGCAATTCAACATGAGGAGATTGAAGCAGCAAATGAAGAGGAGAGCAACAGTTCAACATGAGGAGATTGAACCGATGGATCGAGAGCAGAGGGAACAGATGGATGTAGAATGGCTTCAACCGATGAGTCCAGAGAGAGAGTCAACAGTATTATCGACATTGCCTCGATAGTTGTAAGGCCATGTGTGATGCACACTTCGAAGAGCTCATGGCAGAAGAAAAAGCAGAAGCTTCGCAGAAGAAGAAGAACAAGAAAGAGGGCAAAAGGAAGGTAGACACCGGTAATATCCCTGGTAGGGTTACCCGGAGTAAGGTGGTGGCCCCGGCGAGTCACACCAGGAGCAAGAAAAAGATTTTATTCTGAACAACTAATTTGAATTTGTATGAACAATTTGTATTGGGGTTCCCTTTGTATTGGGGATCCCTTTGTGTTGAACAATTTGTATTGGGGTTCCCTTTGTATTGGGGTTCCCTTTGTATTGGGGATCCCTTTGTGTTGAACAATTTGTATTGGGGTTCCCTTTGTATTGGGGTTCCCTTTGTATTGGGGATCCTTTGTGTTGAACAATTTGTATTGGGGATGCCTTTGTGTTGAACAATTTGAATTTGTATGAACAATTTGTATGCCACATTTAAGCCACATTTATCATTTTAGGGTTTTAGGGTTTTAGGGTTTTAGGGTTTTAACATTTTAGGGTTCAATTCAAAATAATTCAAAACATGGTGGAACCTTCCCATTGAGCCTTGTTATGTTACCTACAACCTAGAGAAATAATAATGGAAAAGGAAATATAGAGATATGAAGTTTTTATGCCAAAAGCTTCAAAACCACTTCCTAGTCCATGAGCTACTAGATATGAAGATGCAGGGCTTTCTGCTCAATACACCTCCCAAATACCCACTATGCTTACAAACTTTGTCCAAATGAGTCCAAATTCGTCACACTTGTGTATCTTTGAGTTGCAAACAATATCTAGTCGGCCAAAATGTAATATATTGTTCAAATAACACAATTTTACAATTTTTATGCCAAAAGCTTCAATTTCCCTTAGTCCGTTTATTATTTGGGTGCCCCTGTTTTACTTAGTGTTACTCAGTTTTCCCCTCCGGGCCCACTTGTCTTACTCAGTCATACTCAGTTTTGCCCTTCATAAACATTTCCTCACTTTTCCCCCTCTCAGTTCTACTCAGTTTTCCTAACTTGTACTCACTGGCTGATCTCTGATTGGTCGAGATGTATGTCACACGGATCTTGGTTGGATGAAAGCTCAACGAACGCTTGCACCGTTCGATCATTGGTTGTACTCACGGCGTATCTATGGACCACGATGGACGCATACGGAGACAAGAGCAGAGCACATACCTACCAACCTCCTCTAACCGTGCGTGCGGCGCGGATCTAACCGTGCTTGCGGTGGCGTCGGCGGCGCGGATCTAACCGTGCTTGCGGCGGCGGCGGCGCGGATCTAACCGTGCGTGCGGCGGCGCGGATCTAACCGCGGCGGCGTGCGGCGGCGCAGATCTAACTGCGCGTGCGGCGGCGTGCGGCGGCGCGGATCTAACGTGCGTGCGGCGGGCGCTCTCTAACTGCGGCGTCGCGGCGGCGCAGATCTAACTGCGTGCGCGGCGTGCGCGGCGCGGATCTAACCGTGCGTGCGGCGGCGTGCATCTAACCGCGTGCGCCGTGGATCTAAGAGTGCCGGTGAGGATCTAACCGTCGAAATAGTTGAAATGTCTCTCTCTGTCTCACTTTCGATTCTATTCTCAGATCTGTTGAATGATGAAGAACACCAAGACGGCGGCCGTGCCGACAGTGGTCATCGATGCCACGAACATTGAAGCCATCGCCTACAACATCGCTTCGACGGCGCAGACCCAGCCTGTTGATGTCTCACTTCCGGTGCGAGAGTGCGAATCGATGCCAAGACGATTGAAGCCATCGTCTACAACCGCGCTGCAAAGCCGCCGATCCAGCCCTCCGCAGATCCGTCGCTGGTGAAGTACACCAAGACAGCGGCGGTTCCGACACTGGTCATCGATGCCACGAACATTGAAGCCATCGCCGATAACATCGCTTCAACGTTTGATGGCGCAAATTAGGATAAATTATTATAAATTTGTATTTTTCAATTTCCAATTGGGATAAAATTGTTTGAACTACTACCTCCGTCTCAAAAAAAGCTTCTTCACGTTCTTGATGTGTCCATGTACATCCGTATGTATGATTTGAATTCTATCCCAACTTGATTGGGAAGATATTGATATGTATTTGATCCGGAGGCTGGTACATGCATTCACTTTTGGGATCCCTTCACTTTTATAAAATGTTCATGCATGCTAAAATTATCGTGCGCATTACTTAGCACAAGTAGGAAATTGTACACCGAAATACAGTGCTTAGAGCCACAACAAAATACAGTGGTTAGAGCCATCTACTGAATAACAATTCTATACTAAATCGTCTACCAGAACCACATAACTGCTAGGACAGGGATGACACCTAATAAAACTGCACAGATGAATCTACTTTTCTCCTCTCCCATCACTTTAAGTTCATGTTCTAGATTTTCTACCACTTGATCAAATACGGCAAGATCTGTCTCAACTCTCAACTTCTCCTTGCGAATAAGCTCTGAATTCTTCTTTTCTTCCTCCACAATACGCTTCAGCTCGAATATCATCAGGTTTTTACGGGCCAATTCATCACCTAAATTGACCACCTTCTCCTCCAAATCCATCCTCTGGCTACACCACTGGGTTGATTCATCTTGGTATGCAATGTACCATGGATCATCGGCTTGCCTGGCTAACTGTAACAATAATGGAAAAAAGAACAACTGAAATCACCCCAACAAGCCATGGCGGAACTTCAAATTCAACGGTAGTACAGAGAGCTGAAGCTATATACCTGCACTTCCGACGAGGTAGGAGAAGTAGAACGTGGCCACGACATGATCGAATCCCCACCCTCGCCGGTGTACCCGCTACGACGAGACATTGAGCACTATTTCGTACCTGCAAACTCCAATAAATTACGGGAACCGAATCGATTAGGGGCGGGGGAGGCAGAAGCGGAGGTCTTACCAAGCTATGCCAATTGGTGCGCGGAACAAATCCCGGTCGTCGTGGGCGGCGGATCTGCTTGCGGCGGACTTTCCTGCGGTGGGTACAATGCGTGCGGACGAAACAAGTGCTGGAGCCGTGGTTGACGTGCAGCGCCGCAGTTCGTCCGACGCCGCCGGGGGACAGAGCCGGCGGCGCGACGAGGCGCCGGCGATGGCTGCTCCGGCCGACGGTGGGGAACGAGCTGCCAGCGCTTCTCCGGTCTAGCTTAAGAATAATTAATTAGCGAACTTGTTGCTTCTCTCTATGATATTCTCTAAAGACATATATCTGAGCGGCAATATATGATTTTTTCTCTCTAAATAAATAGACGACCCCACTGGTCATTGGCTGCGGCAGCCCCATAGAGCGGCAATATATGTCTTTTCCTGAAAAATAGACGACCCCACTGGTCATTGGCTGCGGAGGCCCCACAGGCGGCAATATATTTCTCTAAATAAATAGACGACCCCACCGGTCATTGGCTGCGGCAGCCCCACAGCGGCAATATATGTCTTTCTTGAAAATAGACGACCCCACTGGTCATTGGCTGCGAGGCCCTGCGAGCGGCACATATATGAGTTTCTCTTAATAAATAGACGACCCCACTCGGTCAATTGCTGCGGCAGCCCAAGCGGCAATATATGTCTTTTACTTGAAAAATATACGACCCCACTGGTCATTGGCTGCGGAGGCCCCATAGAGCGGCAATATTTGTCATTGAAATAGACGACCCCACGGGTCATTGGCTGCGGCAGCCCACAGAGCGGCAATATATGTCTTTTCTGAAAAATATACGACCCCATCATTGGCTGCGGCAGCCCTATAGAGCGGCCCCATTTGTCATTGGCAGCACCGCATATAAAATCATGAAAAATAAAACGGCCCACACGTCAGCGATAAATGGATGGCTGCTCCGACGTGTCTCCTGACCCTACCCGTCAGACGAGACGGTGGGGAGGAGCTGCCCTGTGCGGCCCCACCCGGTCGACTAACGGTCAAGGCCTCGACGACGGCTACGGCCGTTCCAGCACTTGTGCGTGTTTCAAACTAGAGGAGGGGAAAACTGAGGAAAAACTAAGGGACTGGGGAAAACTGAGTACAACTAACGAACTAGGGGCACGAAGTAGAAATCCCTTAGATTAAAAGATAGAGTGCCCGTGCACGGTTAGGTGCACGCCTCAATTAGAAAGTCCCTTGGACTATAAATATGTATCTAGGGTTATCGGAAAAGGAGGACAATCATCGTTCAACCAACACAAATCAGGCGCATCGCCACCCCCTTCTCTTCGAGGGTTTCTCCTGGGTAGCACCATGCTTAGATCGTATCTAGCGATCTAGGCGCATACGTCATTCGTTAACCTTGTCTTGCTCGTGCTGAAGCCTTGTTGATGGCGAGCGGTACTATTTATCCTTAGGTGTTCAGGGGCTTGCATTGATGCTTTCACGTGCATATCTGCAATGGCGTCCCTAGACACCTAGCTGCCCTTACGTCGATCTAGACGTAAGGGCAGCATCTTGCTTGTTCTTACTTAGTAGATCCGATCCGTTATAGTTGCTCCTTGCTACGCAAGGATTAGTTTAATATCTGCATGTTAGGCCTTATAGGTCGGACGATCCGGTGGTGCGTTAGGAGTTGTTTACCGTCCCTGCGAGGGATGTTCCGGGGATCAACGTTATGTTGGTTTTTGGGCCTCTCGTAGGGGTAGTTTGCATCGTCTCTCGTAGCTGCTAGGCCCGATCGCACGTAGGTTACGTTTATGCGGTGAAAACCCTAAACGGTGTCGTGCCTTTAGCTTTGTCCTGATCAAGCAGGATGCCCCACGTAAATCCAACGTGAACCATGGGGCGATCGGCTCTTTTGATCGCCCAGGGCAGCCTGAAACCTCAAACATATCCTCGTATTTAATGTTTACGTGTAAGCGGGGCGATCGGGTGGGCCCTAGCTAACCGAGGACGTTCGTAGATAGGATCCCCTATAAGGGCCACAGGCTGCATCGGGTCTAGGTCAGGTGGCACGCCTAGCAACCGCCGGACGTTTGGCGGAAGATTTGCGCCGCGAGGTGCTCCACTATAAGTCTTCGTGTTGCGCATCTCGACACTCGATCGATGATCCCTAAACCTTAAACAACCCTAAAACCTAATCCTAATCCCCTAAACCCTAAACACCCTAAACACACTAAACCCTAGACCCTAAACACCCTAAACACTAAACCTAAACCCTAGACCCTAAACACCGTAAACATTAAACCTAAACCCTAAACACCCTAAACACTAATTAAACCCTAAACCCTAGACCCTAAACACTAGACCCTAAACCCTAGACCCTAAACACCCTAAACACTAAACCCTAAACCCTAGACCCTAAACACCGTAAACACTAAACCCTAAACCCTAAACACCCTAAACACTAATTAAACCCTAAACCCTAGACCCTAAACACTAGACCCTAAACCCTAGACCCTAAACACCCTAAACACTAAACCCTAGACCCTAAACACCGTAAACACTAAACCCTAAACCCTAGACCCTAGCTAAACACCCTAAACACTAAACCCTAAACCCAGCTAGCTAACCCTAAACCCTAATTAAACCCTATATATAGGCCAACGACACTTAATTGTGCATCAAGCAGGCCAGGGGTGCCTCGCGGTCCTCTAGTTAAATTAAATGTGCCATGCATTAACCCTAAACCATATATATATAACTAACCCCTAGCTAATCAAACCCTAGTTAATTAAAACACATAACCCTAAACTATACTAGCTATAACCCGATCTAATAAAAACATGCTCTATATATAGCATGCAGCTAGCTAGCAAATTAAACGGTAGATTAAAACCAATTAATATATACATGGCCTATATCGATCATATGTTGTATAACATCTCCCTGAGATTCATTAATTAATTATATAATTATCGATGATAAATTAATTAACTTGAATTTTGACAAGTTCTCTCGAATGAAAACACATTTGATTAAGTTTCCTCATAATATATATATAATTAGTGTGCATGCATGGCCTACCATGCATGCATTCGTGCATATATTTTAATATATATTTGAACATATTCTTGGGGATTTCAATCTCTCTCTCTCTCGATCATCTATATGTCGTTGGTGGCCAAAAAACACACACATATACGCATGCACTTTATGCGCAAAGGCGCGTGTGCCTCTAATAATGTGTGTGTGCGCACTCGATCGATGATCCCTAAACCTTAAACCCTAAATAAACCCTAATCCCTAATCCCTAAACCCTAAACACCATAAACATTAAACCCTAAACCCTAGACCCTAAACCCTAACCTCCTAACCCTAAACCCTAATTAAACCCTATATATAGGCCAATGACACTTAATTGTGCATCAAGCAGGCCAGGGGTGCCTCGCGGTCCTCTAATTAAATTAAATGTGCCATGCATATATATGTGTTTAATTTGGGGATTTCAATCGCTCTCTCGTATGTAGCTCTCTACCTCTCTCTCTTTCTGTCTCTCTCTCTCTCTCGTTGGTGGCCAACAACACACACATGCACTTTGTGCGCAAAGGCATGCGCCTCTAATAATGTGTGCGCAGTCGATCGATCTAGTTTTGATTAATCATAGCACACAAATAAAGAAGTTGTATTTGAATCCACACAACCTAATCTAAAACACATAACCCCTAACATGGCCTAATTAATTAACCCTTCTCGATCTCTACCTAATTAGTGGAAATTGCACAAAATCAAAAGGGGTCCCTCACTAATTATGCATATCTGCTAGATTGTGATAAACTTTTGCCACATATATATTTGGTGGATGGGTGCATCTTGGCATGTAAACAATTAGTGTTTGCAAATGGCGTTGTCAAAATTTATGTACAAATGATTTCTTTCCATCCAAAGTGCATAAAATGGGAGTTTTAATGAAGAAAGTACAAATAAAACAGCTCAACATGCTTCCACACCCCGATTTTCACACGAAGTAGAGCATATTTAAAGGATAATTCCAGAGTTTTACTATTTTTCAAGCAACTTTGCTAATTTTCCCCCACTCACATGACTTTATGTCGATTTAACGAAAATATGGCGAATTTAAACTACATGGGCGGGATAGTTTGAATTGTGCGCGCGGCAAAGGGAACCGCCTATTCCTCAACCTTGTGCACGGCAAATTACACACGCAACTCCATTAAACGCCACCTACCGACCTTAATTATCACCCCGGCGGCCCGGCCGCATGACCCCCCACCCACCCGTACACAACTTATCCCCGTCCGTGCGAAGAGCTTCCCCTCCCCGTCCCGTCCGTGCGAAGAAGAAGCTTCCCCTCCCCGTCGTTCTTCTCGAGACGCACCGGCGGTCAAGTTGATCCACGGTAGGGCTGCTATCTCTAGCTCAATCATGTATCGGGCAAGACAGCCTAACGATTTATATTTTCTTGATGCTGCTAAAAAAATTCGTCAGTATGCTCGAACTAATTGGCACTTTATAGTTTTCCGCTCGATTTGTCATCGATCAATTTGTTCATTTGCGTGGGCATATAGAGTCAGTTCTGCACTCGATCCGTTAATTTGCTGAAATGCCATGGCAGAGTTTTGTACACGATCTGTTTGCTAAAATGTCGATGGGCATTTTTTGTTTTGTACTCGACATGATTGCTGAAATGCATAATCATGTAGTATAGTTTTGTACTCGATGGATATACATTTCCTACTTCGCCTTAAATTAATCACCAACCACTGTATCTCATAATTAAACAGATGGACAGAACTTGGATACTGCATGGACACTTATGTTCCCCTTCATATATAAATGGTGTTCAACCCTTTATGGGGTTTATTAGAGCTCATGATGGTCACAACCTGGACGTGTATTGCCCGCGCTGCACATGTATGAATGGTGAGAAGAGGCCTCACCCTGTAGTGGCAGATCATTTACACATTTTTGGGATGGACCGCACATATGTTAGGCGGGTTTAGCATGGTGAACCATATAATGATCCTTTAGCAGGAGAAGCAGATCTTGCTCACACTGTATGTGTGCTGGCATATGTAGTTAATTATTTATATTGATGTTGCCGCTGTTTCAATCAATAGTTTGCATTGCTGTGCAAGGTTCTGTACTCAAATTTAACTTGTTGCAGATGGATGGACGGGAAGGAGAGAAAAAGCGCTTGCTTCAGGAAACGGGTTTCAGCTCTGGGACATGTGCTGTGCCAGATGAGAAGGTAAATATGTAAAACGGCATTTGTTCAGGTTGCATCCCTTAGATGTTTGTCTAATCGGTTGATGTACTAATTGCAGAAGCATAGAGTTGAAGAGGTCTCTCAGTTTGATGGGAGATTTGAAGATGAATCTCAGTTTGATGCACCTGTGGATGGTACTGATGACGAGCCTTTCATAGACGAAGGTCCTGCACCTGAGATTATCCAGTCTACAGAAGGAGGCCGTGGACCGAGTACACAGCTTTGCGTTGAAGTGGATGCACGCCCGGAGATCATCACGGGCGTCCGGGTAGTCTCAAGACCACCCAGCCCTGATGCACCTGTGGATGGTACTGATGACGAGCCTCTCATAGACGAAGGTCCTGCACCTGAGATTATCCAGCCTACAGAAGGAGGCCGTGGACCGAGTACACAGCTTTGCGTTGAAGAGGATGCACACCCGGAGATCATCAGGGGCGTCCCGGTAGTCTCAGGACCACCCAGCCCTGATGCAAAATGTTGAGCTACTTTATGATTCGTACTCTTATGTTCTGGTGCTGTAGTATGTTATGATTTGTACGCCTTTGGCGCTAGATTAAGCATTCAGTGGATGATCGCGTTGCAAAATTCGACACCCACACAATCAGTTCATCGTATGAGTAGTAGCACAATTACTTCTACAGCGATTCCTGCCAGCGCATTAGTTGGTAGCATGAAACACTTTCAGGTACTCCCCTCTGATTCATATTAATTGACTCAATTCTGTCTAGATATGGATGTATCTAGATGCATTTGTTAACTAGACTAACAAACTTGAGTCAGTTAATATGAATCCGTGTAAACCGCCCAAGTCCTCGAGCAGCTAGTTTATTGACTCTGGACTCCAAGCCTCTCGCGGCAAGCCATCGACGAAGCTTTGACCAGATCTTGGCCCGCAATTTTTTGTGTGTGGCGAATAGCAAAGCTTTGACCAGTTCCTCTCGGGATACAGCACGCCGGTGAGCTTGCACGGTTGCCATGAGCACTTTCCGGCGGAACTTCCTCTTCAGCGCCCTCAAGCCGCTGCTGCGAGACAGCACGCAGTGCCTCGAGGTGGACGGAATTCTGGATCTCAGGGCGGGTGGTCCGCATCGTCCGGGAACGATCTCCAGCGGGTTAACGAGGACATGCATGGCGGCCAGGGGGTTTGTTTTTTTTTTTTGGTTTGAGCTTGGGATTTGGGGTTTTTTCGGATAGGGGAGGAGGAACCGAGGAAGAGGAAGGAACAGCCGCGTGCTTGGCGCGTGGCGGTGTGCTTGAATTTCGAATTTTTGTGAAATGTTTCATTTCCCCGCTACAATTCGGGGGTTTCTTGACGCGCCAATGCGTCCCGCCGGGCAGCTTCAAGTAAATTTGGGGTGCCACACTATGGGCCCTAGTTTCAGTGAGACATGTAATGACTAGTCACATCAGTAAGTTCACTGTGTAATAAAATATGTTACCCCTCCCCTTTATGTAGCACCCCTTCTCTCCCGATCGAGTGCCGATTGCCGACGGATGCAAGCCGCTAGCTCGATCCCCTCCTTTCGCCTCCACCGTCCAGGCATCCAGCTTGGAGGGGCAAGCTGCATCTAGCCCAAGCGGATTAGGTAGGACTAGTAATGTTCTCTCCTTTCTCGAGATCGGTTCTTTTTTCCTCTCCTCGATATCTTGCGCATCTCTTTCCTATTCTGGGCGAAGGGGTGTCTTTCTGGTCACCCTCGAGCTGGGAGTGATTGATGGGGGTGGGGGGCGGGGGCTACCTTTGCTTGGATTGGGGTGTTCTTCCTTTATTTGTCGACATTTGCAACCTTTGTAGTTTCTGCTGATCCTCACTGTATCTTTTGTCAGCTTGTACAGGAAAGGTAAGACCTCGGCGGTGGGGGCAATGGAGCGTAAGGCCACCACGCATGTGGGCAGTTGGCTGAGCCTGAGCTGCGTCCCCAGCCCCGCGAAGCAGGTACTCCGTTTGCTTATCCACTCTTTACCTTTTAAGTGTCTCTCTGGTCTCTGCATCCTCAATCTGTTCCTGTTCTGGAATATGCTTAAAGTAGCACATGTCTTCAGCTGTTTGTGCGTAAAGCCTCTGTGACACCATGCTCTATATTCTCTGTATCAGGTTGGTACCTCCAGGTTCCGTGCTGAGGCTATGGGGAACGAGAATAGCGCCCCACCTGCTGCAGGAGCATGGCCCGATCTGCAGCACAAGAAGCGAAATGCCACTGCCGAGCTGGGCAGGGACCGCCCAGGGGTAATTTTTTTAACCAACTTACCATGATGTAGTCTGAATCTGATACTCCCTCAGATCCAAATTAATTGACTCAACTATCTGTAGATACGGATGTATCTAGATGTGTTTTAGCTCTAGATACTACTGCCTCCATCCCAAAGCTTTGGGCTTATATTATTTTTAGAAAGTCAAACTATACCATGTTTGACTAAGCTTTTACCAAAAATCAGTAACATGCAAAATACAAAATTAATATCATTAAATAGATAATAAAATATATTTTCCTACGGTATCTACACAGTATTATATTTGTTGATAGAATGTTCTAAAATTTTGGTCAAACTTTGCTTGTTTTGATTTCTCAAAAATAAATAAGGCTTAAGCTTTTGGATGGTGGTAGTACATTCATATCTAGACAAAGCTGAGTTAACTAGTTTTTTTGTCTGTCCATAGCTAGTGTTCACGCTGCAAAAGGCTAAGAGCATCCACTATATGCATCAGTCTATCTCATACAGTAATTCAATATCACTGCTGAGGTCTGCCTTTTGTTTTGCTATTCATATGCAGACTGAAACTTTAGGGCCTTTACTCAAAAGGAAGATCAAAACTGCGGCTGATCAGGCTGCCAGTATGTTGATGCCGCCCCCATCTTCTAAATGCCTCTACAAGCACAAGGCCACGCACCAGCTGGGTGGTGATCTTTTAATGAATATGGTATATTTTCTTAATCCACAAAACATGCCTTGATTTTTCTCTGTTTATTGTCGGTTTTTTCTATGCTTGCCAAAAGTTTACAACAACAACAACAACCAAGCCTTTCAGTCCCAAACAAGTTGGGGTAGGCTAGAGTTGAAACCCATAAGATCTCGAAGCCAAAAGTTTAGAAACACCAAATTCGTTTGCTTACAATCATCATACAGTAATGTTCATCTACTCCAGTTCCCCTAACCCAACATAAAATGATGTTAATTACGATTTTTAGATTAAAAGAGCACCATTAGGCGCTGTTAATTACGACTTTGAGATTAAAATGTCATTTGCAATTGTTAATTACAATTTTGAGACAATTGGTTAGTTTAACCTCGATCTCTTCTGCTCTCCATTTTTCCCAACCGAACAAAAATGTAACCATTCCATTCCTCTGAAATGGAACCATTCCATTCCATTCCACGCTGTTTCAGAACCGAACACACCCTTGCATTGTTGTGAACTGTTGTCCATACACGGCCATACCCTTCCACTTACATCTAGCACTATATGCATCAGTCTGTCTCAGAGTCATTCAATATCACTGCTGAGATCTGTTCCCATTCTTATGCAGGCTGAAACTGCTGCGCCTTTACTCAAGTGGATGCAAAATGAGGCTAATGAGGCTGCTGTGAGGACGATGGTGCCGGCACCATCTTCCGAAAACCTCTACAAGCACGAGGCCATGGGCCAGCTGGGTGGTGACCTTTTAATGAATCTGGTATATTTTCTTAATCCACATACATGATTTCATTATTATCTGTTTAATTACTGTTGGCTTTGTCTAATGCTTACCAAAAGTTCAGAAACACTGCGTTTGCTTACAATCATCATACACTAATTTTTCACTTTTCAGTCTGTCTCATCCAGTATATAAACTGTTGATTTCCATTGGCTTCTTTTGTAATCATTTGCATTGTTGTCAACTGTTCTCTATGCACAACCCTATTCTTCCACTTACACCCGCACTATTTGCATCAGTCTATCTCATAGATTTATTAAATATCAATGATGAGTTCTGTTGCTATTCATATGCAGGATGAAACTTCTGTGCCTCTACTCAAATGGATAAAAAATGATCCTGATGAGGCTGCTGTGAAGACGATGGTGCTGCCACCATCTTCTGAAAACCTCCTCAAGCACAAGGCCACGGGCCAGCTGGGTGGTACCCTTTTCAGTAAGCAGGTATATTTTCTTAATCCTCATACATGATTTGATTTTTGTCTGTTTATTGCCGGCTTTGTCTAATGCTTACCAATAGTTCAGAAACACACACACCTATTCTTCCACTTACATCCAGCACTATATGCATCAGTGTCTCATAGATTCATTTTATATATCACTGCTGATGTCTGTTGCTCTTCAATTTTTATATGCAGACTGAAACTGCTAAGCCTTCATTGGTCAAAAGGATTGCAACTGCTGCTGATGAGGCATCTGCAGAGGCTGCCACCAAGTTACTGTCAGCCCCACCTTCTGGATGCTTATATAAGCTCAAGTCCAAGGACCAGCCGGGCCGTAACCATCCAAGGGTTCGGGTATATTTTCTTAAGCCACATATACATGCCATGATTTATGTCTGATATTATCACTGGCTCTGTCTAATGCTTTTTGGAATTCGGAAACACCAAATTAGCATGCTTATATTCATCATACACTAATTTTTCACTGTTCAGTTTGTAACATAGTGTTATGCACTTGCTTGTCAACATTTGCATTGCTCTGAACTATGCACTTTACACAACCTAATTCTTCCACTTACGTTCAGCGCTACGCACCAGTAGTACCTCCCATGTTTCCTTCACCATCCCGATGCCGAGCTTGCGGGAATATGGCGGGCCCATGTACATACCCCGCATATAACACCTCCTATGGCTCTATCTACCTTTCTAGTAGCTCCTTCACAGAGTTACAGGTATGTATTCTCAGTGGTTTAGCATGAATTGGCATATAGTAAAGTCTTGTTTTTAGTCTTCCTGCTTCTTACATTTGTATCAATTTTCACATGCAGACTGTACCTTGTGAACTTCGTCCAATGATTAACCAGATGTGTCCGCATGAAGGATCTTTCACTATGCATGGCAATGGCAAATTGATGAACACCTACACGGTCTATGAGGTGTATGTCTACAAGACGCAGGCCATCACATATTTGTATGGACATGATTGGAGAAAGTTTGCTTTTGACTACGGTCTGAAGAAGGGCGACGAGCTGAGGATCAGAAACTCAAACGGGCAGATATACGTAACTGCTTACAGAGTTGGAGACACTTCCAAATATATAATATGTAACTTTTTTCTACTCATATCTTTTGATAACTGCATTCTGAGCAGTTGTTCTAAACCATTCCCTCTGTTCTAGCTTGCTGGGTTTAACATGATCAAAGCTGCAGATCCCCTGATGGAACAGGAGCGGATGTCACAAAGGGCAACCACACCAGCACCGGCACCGGCTTCCCACTCTCCTGCATCAGCACCGGTTCCTGTACCAGCTCCGTTTACTGCATCTACCCAGCAGTCCCCTACATCAGCATTGGTTCCTGTAGAGGCCCCATATACTACACATGCCCAGCAGGCTCCTGCATCAGCACTGGTTCCTCTAGCTGCACCGTTTACTGCACCTGCCCAACAGTCTCCTGCATCAGCACCGGTTCCTCTAGAGGCACCGTTTACTGCACCTGCCCAGCAGTCTCCTGCATCAGCACCAGCTCGTGTACCAGCCCAGGCTCATGCACCTGCCCCAGCCAGATCACCGAGGTCTCAGCTCATTGCTGTGGCCACCCGTGTGGTGACCAGGACGCATCTGAAGGCTATGTTCGTGAGTATATGACAGCATAACTGCTCTTATCTTGATGTCTTCTCTGCTCAAAGTCTCACATGGTTCAGTGCATTGGTGCCATTGACTAATTTTTGGTGGTATCTCTTGCTTTGAATCAGAAATTGCCTAAAAGTATCTCCAAGGATCTCAATGCTGGCCGAAGGGGCAAGATATCCCTCGTCATGGAGAGTGAAGGTCTCACCGTGGAGGGACGGTACTCTGTCAGTCCCACAGATGGCCGCTTGGCTGTTACTTCCAGGTGGAAAAAGTTCATTGACGGTGCCAAACTTCGCATTGGATCAAAGTTGAAGGTCAAGATCTTTCGATGCCGCTGTGACATGCTGGTCATAAAGTTCGCGGTTGTCTAGTTCTGTTGTCCCATGAGCCCTTAGCAAATGCATTTGTAGTTATACTTATATAAGGTTATCTTATCTGAACTGCTAATTAATTGTATGGGTGGTAAAACTCTGGCAAGCTTTTGCTCTTAGCAAGTATGTATGTATGATCAGCTATTATGATAACTAATGTTTGTGTTCATCTTAATTTGCATTTCCGTTTTAGAAAAAAACTTAATTTCTATTTTGGCTGACCTGTTAGAGAACTATCAGATTGAACCCACAACATGATTCATATAGATTCATTACACCGAGCCACATGTCTTGACCTTGCGATACACTACTTCCATTAATTAGTGCAAGAAGGCTTACCTGAGCTGCCTGAACCATGGCAGATTCGAATCCACCTTATCTATCTAGAAATACAACCTTTGCAGAAAGAGGATTTGCAGTATGGGGAGGCTGACATTGGGGACCCATGAGCCAGCAGCGTCGTCAACGTTTTAAAGGTGGCAGGAGATCGAAAGAAAAAATAAGCCAAAAATCAGTTGGTAAACAAATTCAAGAAAAGAAACATTTACCTTTCTGAGAGGATGACATGCGGGACCCATGAGGCAGCAGCATCCTCAACTATTTCAAGGCGGCAGGGGATCAAAATAAAAAAGGAAATAGCCAGAAATTAATTAGGGTCAAAAATAAATCCATCAAAGGAAACTTTTATTGTTCATAGAGGATGACATGTGGGACCGACTTGCCAGCTGCGTCGTCATCGTTTCAAAGGGGGCAGGGGATCAAAAGAAAAAGACAAATAGCCAGAAATTAGGGGAAAAAAATAAATCCAACAAAGAAAACTTTTATTGTTCATAGAGGATGACATGCGGGACCCATGAGCCAGCAGCTTCCTCAACGTTTCAAAGTCGGCATGAGATTGAAAGAAAAAGTCAAGTGACATAATATCAGGAGCCAAAAATAATCCAAGAAAAGAAACTTTATTGTACATAGAGGATGACATGCGGGTCCCATTTTGTAGCAGCGGTCTCAACGCTTCCAAGGCGGCACAGGACCGAAAGAAAAATGAAGTAGCCAGAAATCAGGGTGTGAAAAAAATCCAAGAAAAGAAAGATTTCAATTGGGCTGTATCTGGACATCTGGGCCTTCGAACTATCCTGCTGGGCCTTTTGACTCGTACAATTTCAGCCCACTCCAAAACAGGAAAGGTCGGATTTTTCTCAAAAAAAAAACAGGAAAGTCCTATGCTTCGCAAAAACAAAAAACAAGGAGATTCAACATATAAGTTTGTTTATGTAGATATAAAGATTTAATTTATCCGTTTGCAATAGCTCAGAGCGAAATACAACGTTTATTGTCTGCAAAATAAAATATCACATGTTTCTTGTACGGGGAGGCTGACATCGGGGACCCATGAGCCAGCAGCGGAGTCAACGTTTCAAAGGCGGCAGGGGATCGAAAATAAAAAAAGCCAAAAATCAGTTGGTAAAAAAATATAAGAAAAGAAAACATTTATCGTTCTGAGAGGATGACATGCGGGACCCATGAGGCAGCAGCATCCTCAACGTTTCAAAGTCGGCATGAGATCGAAAGAAAAAGGCAAGTGACATAATATCAGGAGCCAAAAATAATCCAAGAAAAGAAACTTTATTGTACATAGAGGATGACATGCGGGTCCCATTTTGTAGCAGCGGTCTCAACGTTTCCAAGGCGGCACGGGACCAAAAGAAAAATGAGGCAACAACATTCTCAACAATTCCAAGGCGGCAGGGGATCAAAAGAAAAATAAAGGAAATAGCCAGAAATTAATTAGGGGTCAAAAATAAATCCACCAAAGGAAACTTTTATTGTTCATAGAGGATGACATGTGGGACCGACCTGCCAACAGCATCCTCATCGTTTCCAACGGGGGCGGGGATCAAAAGAAAAAGGAAAATAGCCAGAAATTAGGGGAAAAAAATAACTCCAAGAAAGGAAACTTTTATTGTTCGTAGAGGATGACATGCGGGACCCATGAGCCAGCAGCTTACTCAACGTTTCA
The DNA here is from genome assembly GCA_030979885.1 of Lolium multiflorum. NCBI lineage: Eukaryota > Viridiplantae > Streptophyta > Magnoliopsida > Poales > Poaceae > Lolium > Lolium multiflorum. The sequence continues at coordinate 342,399,265 of CM061749.1, forward strand.
AAGGCGGCATGAGATCGAAAGAAAAAGGCAAGTGACCAAATATCAGGAGCCAAAAATAATCCAAGATTTATTGTACATAGAGGATGACATGTGGGTCCCATTTTGCAGCAGCGGTCTCAATGTTTGTAATGCGGCTTGAGATCAAAAGAAAAAGAAAGTAGCTAGTAATTAGGGGGTGAAAAAAATCCAAGAAAAGAAAGTTGATGGACATAGAGGATGACATGCGGGTCCCTTGAACCAACAGCTTACTCAACGTTTCAAAGGGGGCAGGGGATCAAAAGAAAAAGGCAAGCCAAAAATCAGAGGGTGAAAAAAAATCCAACAAAGGAAACTTTTATAGCACACAGAGGATGACATGCGGGTCCCATGAGCCAGCAGGTACCTCAACGTTTCAAACGTGGCATGAGATCGAAAGAAAAGGCAAGTGACCAAATATGAGGTGCCAAAAAAACTCCAAGAAAAGAAAGTTGATTGCTCATAGAGGATGACATGCGGGTCCCATTTAGCTGCAGCGGTCTCACCGTTTGAGAGGCGGCGGGGATCGAAAGAAAAAGTCAAGTGACCAAATATGAGGTGCCAAAAATAATCCAAAAAAAGAAAGTTTTATAGTACATAGAGGATGACATGCGGGTCCCATTTAGCAGCAGCGGTATCACTGTTTGAGAGGCGGCAGGGGATCGAAAGAAAAAGTCAAGTTACCAAATATGAGGTGCCAAAAAATCCAAGAAAAGAAAGTTTTATAGTACATAGAGGATGACATGCGGGTCCCATTTAGCAGCAGCGGTATCACCGTTTGAGAGGCAGAGGATCGAAAGAAAAAGTCAAGTGACCAAATATGAGGTGCCAAAAAAATCCAAGAAAAGAAAGTTTTATAGTACATAGAGGATGACATGCGGGTCCCATTTAGCAGCAGCGGTATCACCGTTTGAGAGGCGGCAGGATCGAAAGAAAAAGGTAAGTGACCAAATATGAGGTGCCAAAAATAATTCAAGAAAAGAAAGTTTTATAGTACATAGAGGATGACATGCGGGTCCCATTTAGCAGCAGCGGTATCACCGTTTGAGAGGCGGCAGGGGATCGAAAGAAAAAGGTAAGTGACCAAATATGAGGTGCCAAAAATAATTCAAGAAAAGAAAGTTTTATAGTACATAGAGGATGACATGCGGGTCCCATTAGCAGCAGCGGTATCACCGTTTGAGAGGCGGGGGATCGAAAGAAAAGGCAAGTGACCAAATTTGAGGTGCCAAAAAAACTCCAAGAAAAGAAAGTTGATTGCACATAGAGGATGACATGCGGGTCCCATTTAGCAGCAGCGGTCTCAACGTTTCCAAGGCGGCAAGGGATCAAAAGAAAAAAAGTAAAATCAGGGGGTCAAAAAAATCCAAGAATAGAAAGAATTTTGGTTCATAGAGGATGACATGCGGGACCCATGATCCTGCATCGTAAACGGCTCGATCGGAGAACGTTGAACGAGATGGCGCGATCTAGAAAAAAACAATGCCAGAGAGGCTGCCATCTGGGCCCTACATCCCTCGGCGGTGCGGATTTGCGTTGACTCGGCCGGCGAACCCGAGATTTCGAGATGCACCACGTCCCGGGCCACCATACGCGACGTTTTGGCCGCTTTCGTCGGGCTAGGTGGCCTCAAAAACGAGAAAAAAAAAGTTTTGACATGCACCACAGAGGGACCAAAAATCGTCGGCCATGGTACACCAGCAACCACGGCGCGACTTCAACTTCGTCGGCCATGGCAACTTTTCTTGTAGTGTCACTTCTTTGAAATCTTGACTACCGCTATTGAGAGCCAAAAACTTATTTGGATGCATGAGAACACCATTGATAAAATGGGTGCTCTTGAACGAGAGTATGCCAATGATGTAGCATCCCTAAAGAATGATCTTGAAGAAGAACAAGAGACCGTAGCCTCTCTTGAGGAGAAACTTGAAACCCTTGAGGAGTCTCAAAATGAAATAATTGCTAAACTCACTAAAGAAAGAGACCATGCTAAAGCTCAATTAAAAATGCTTAAAAAGGAAAAGGCAAATTTGGTGTTGGTCATGATAAACTTGTTAAGGATCTAGATGATCTAGACAAGGCCCACAAGGTCTTGGAAAGCAAACACTCTATCCTTACCAAGTCTGATGAGCAACTTCAAGCTTCATATTTAAAAGAGCATGCCATGTTACCCTCTCTTCTTGATATGTCTTGTGATGATGCGTGTGCTACTAACTCTACTTCTTGTGAAGCATCTATCTTGAAGGAGAATGGTTAGCTAAGGGCTCAACTTGAATTGCCAACTAGCAATTATGGGAAATTGGAAGAAAATCATGGAAATCTTTCTAGCTCCCATGAGGATCTTCTAGCCTCCCATGATAGGCTAAATTTAGCTCATAAGGCTATCATATCAAAGGCAACACCTTGTGAGCCTCATGTGGATACTAGCACTACTACTCAAAATGCTATATTACCATGTTCTAGTCCTAGTAATTCATCTACTCATAGTATTGCTAAATCTTGTGATGAATTATCTTCCTTGCCTTGTTGCTCTAACAATGAAGGTTCTACTTCCTCTAGTACTTGTGTTGTTACTAACCATGTAGAGAAAATCAAAGAGCTCAAGGCCCAAGTCACTTCTTTGAAGAACGACTTGGTAAAGAGTCATGAAGGGAAATGCAAACTTGACACGATGTTGAGTGTGCAACAATCACCCAATGACAAGAGTGGACTTGGATTCAACAACCAAAAAGGGAAGTGACCTCAAGCTCAATGTGTGGTGTGACTACCGCATCTTGGGGTGAGGCTTTTGTGGCGTTGGTGTGCATCGAGCAACCACACCTCAAGGTGAGGCCATTTGTGGCGTTCGGGAGCACTAAGCCACCTCTCCAACGGAGATTAACACTCAGAAGAGTGTGAACTTCGGGATAAATCATCGTCTCCCGCGTGCCTCGGTTATCTCTATACCCGAGCTCTTTACTTATGCACTTTAATTTGTGATTGCCATTGTGTTTGAATATATATATCTTGCTATCACATAGTTGTTGTTGTTGGTGCACATAGGTGAACCATAGTATATAGTATTTGGGCTTGATAAAGTAAACACTAGTTTTATTCCGCATTTGTTAAGCCCATCTCGTAAAAGTTTTAAACGGCATATTCAACCCCCCTCTCCTCTAGACGATATCCGTGTCCTTTCACCGGGGTTTTTATCCCCATTTCGTGAAATAAAAACTCCGGTGCGTGGTTACGCTGATTCATGTAAAGCTTTCCCTCTGCTATAAATTGAAAACCGGCAGTTGCTAGATCTTTTTTAATAATAAAATAATTTCATGAGACTGTCGGCAATGCCTTTGTAAAGATTGAAGAGTTCACTGCTATGCTCGGACAATCAGAGTTGGGTTAGGCCAGTTTGATTAATCCTGACGTTTAGATGGGTAGTTTCACTTAGTGACCACTTCTTTTTAGAACATGAAAAAAATGTGAGGTGCTAAGGTTCAGCGACCCATTCTGCGCCCACATGTCCGGATGGATCAAGTCGGACAAAATCGTCGGCCCAATGCTGCGACGCATCCTAAAAGCGGATGGCCGCGCCTTCCGGGACGACGCAAAGCCGATCCAGATCTGGGACAGGTTTGCATGGCCGAGGATGGCACGCGGCGTCCCCCGCGTCCGCCTGCTTGCCTCCCAGTGCCCGGCTGTCGGTGGGCGGGCACGCGTCTTATTAAATGTGGACTGGGAGACTGTCCCTATCCAGTCCACTTCCCCTCTCCCACTCCAACTCCCCACGCACGCTCGCATATGCCGCCATGGCCCCGAAGCAACCTTTCGCTCCCGGCGCGAACGATGACGAGGCCGACAACAGCTGGCAGATCGCACCAGCGAGGAGGGCTACCCGCCAACACGGCGGGCTCTACATCCACGACGCTGGCCAAGTGGCCACGGCAGTGGCGCAACCCGCGCCAGTGCCGAAGCCCGACGAGGACGACGACCCCGAGCTGTGCGACACTCTGGCGGTGTCCCTCGAGGTCCACGAACTCGAGGAAGCCGCGAAGTGGCCGCATCTCACGGAGGTGCTCCGCACCTCCGCGCTGGAGGAGGAGGCCAGCCGGGCGCGCGAGGACGCCGAGGCCTAGGCGTTGCTGGCCATGGCGCGCCGGCAGGAGGAGGCCAGACACCAGGCTGAGGAGGACCACCACCTCCGCCTCAAGCAGGAGATGGAGCTGCAAGCTGCTGCGGTGGAGCTGCGGGAGAAGGAGGCGGCGCGGCTGGCTAGCCTGCGCATGCCGACCAACCCTCCGGACCCGCAGTCGGCCTGGGAAGAGGCCCAGTGGTCGCCGTGGCCAGAGTCCCCAGCGCACTCGAGCCGCAACAGCGTGTCGCCGCCCGGGGGCGTCATCGACGCCCACGCCCAGGAGGATGGCGACGAGGTCAACTGGGACTAGGCGGCGCGCTGGCGGCCACCTCGTCCACCTCGAACCCTAGCTAGGTTTTTTTTAGTTAAAGCCCATATAGAGCTTTCTTTTACATAAATTTGCCCAAAATAGGTCATATGTTTAAATGAACTATGTTTTAAATTTAATTATTTTTGGTTTTGTTTTTGTTTTTGCGGTCTTTTTGTTTTGCGATGCGTCCGCGTGTTGGACGCACTGCGCGAACCAAACAGACCGTCGGCCAGGTCCGCGTGTCCGTGTGTCCACGCGGCCACCCAAACGACCACGTCCGGACGGCCCAACGGCGTCTGGTTTGGGTCGGCGGCGTTGGAGATGGGATTTGCCCATTCAACCAAGATGCTTCCCAAAAGCTAGCCTTGCACCCATTTTCGATAGTATTTTTTGTGGCCACACAGAAGTGTTCCATTGCATGCCATGGTTGTCAGACGGATTGCCTATCTGAACCAAGTCTTATGTATAATAGTAGGGACATGGCTACAGAGTGCTATAGCACCATTTTGTCTTAGGGAGTGACCCCCTGTCGGAACCCACTTTTTTCCGGATTAGGGTGTGGTCCCCGTAACCTTTCCAAAAAAGGAAAGTTTTCTTTCCTGTTTCACATGCCGCCGGAATTGTTGACTTGCCCACCACAACAGGACGAGAAAAGGTGGGACCACGAGTATACAGACAAGAAAAACTACATTTAAAGCCCAGATCAGATCCAAAAACACAACACAAGGTCGGAGCCCAGTTCTACCTCTCCCTCTCGTCCACCGTTTCTTCCTCCAGCCGCCAGGGCAGAGCCCAGTTCTTCCCCAAATCTCCATGGCTGCACACCTTCTTGCTTCAAGTTGATCCCAAGAAAAGTACATCTGAAGAACAGATCTGCAGAACAACTCTCTGGAAAACAACAAGGAAGAGGTAAACAGACTCTAACTTCACCCCTGCCCCTCTTCCTCCAATTTCCCAATGATATGATGTTACCAACAAGAAATTACATCTGGATCTCAATCAAAAGGCCAAAAATCTACATCCAAAACAGAAATTACATCTTGCATGAACTTTCAATGGAACATTAGGCCCCAAATCATGCAGATTCACCAAAAACACAGGAGATGCAGATTTCGAAAAATATACATGCAAAAGTAAAAGGACAAGCTGAGGCAAAAACAACATAAAGGGAAGAGATGTAGGAAACCATGCATATAAACACATGTCATCTGCATGATTCATAGTAGGTATAGCATATAGATCCAGGAACAAACATGTAGAATAGTTGGTGCCTATATCTAGATGAGAAATAGTTTCTGAAAAATGCAGGCTTTGTATGAGAAACTGCACTTTCAGTTGAATCCATCAGAAAACCGTTTCTGAAATAGTTTCTGCTTGAGAACATGTAGTTTCCTTGCTGGAAAAACACCAAAATCATCATGAAAAATCTTCTCTTGAATCCATTAGAACCATAGCATCAAGAAATACTTGTAGGAAACTACAGCAAGTTGTCCATCTTGAGATTCCCTGTGTAGTTAAATGAAAAAAAAATATAAGTCACTATCCATTCCCAAAAAACAGAAACCATGTGCAGTTTAAAAAATGTATAGTAGACAGCATAATGAGCAAGTCAGTACTACATGCCTGTTTTTCTGTTTTGGATGTATAAATTTCTAGTTTCCATTTATACAGAAGCAGAGAATGGTGAGGAAGTCAGTAACAAGTTGTTTTGTATCTGCATTTTCAAGTCAGTACTACATGCTGTTTTTTTGTTTTGTATCTATAAATTTCAAGTTTCCATTACACAGTAGACTGCAAAAAAAATGATGAGGAAGCCAGTACTAGATGCTTTGTTGTTTTCTATGTAAAAAGCATGATATTAGTTAGCAGTATGTGATTGTATAAAAAATGAACTGACAGTATGTGCTTGTATGTGATGTCCCATATAATTACATGCTTCATGCCATTTTTCAACCAAAAGGTGATAGCAGTAGCACATGCAAAAACATAATCAACTAAGTGAAGAACAGCACAACTACTGTCATATGATCTCAAATGTTGAGTTTAAAAATACATTCCTGCAAGAAAATGCTAACATCTTAGTTCCTACTGACAGGTTATGGATCCAGAGTATGCTCCTGGAGTACTAGATCTGAATGAGCCAATACCCGAGGATGTCAGTGTGTTTGACGATTTGCAAAAAGAACATACACCACTGAACACCACAAGAACCGCAAGCAATGCAGATGTAACAAGAAGTTTTGAACAAAACAAGCCTGCTAGTGGTAGCAACATTGGTGCAAGTTCTGGACAGAGCAAGCATGCTAGTGGTAGCAACATAGGTGCATCCGCTGGCACAGACCCTATAACAGGTGAAACTCTATCTACTGATGATTCAGGAGGTGACGACGATGATGAAGTCCAATCAACTCCAGTAAGCCAAACTGAAGTGCAAACACCATATCCTGGCATGATTTTCGATTCATGGGATGAAGCGAAGATGCATTACAACAGATATGCTAAGAAGATTGGATTCTCCATCAAGTGTAGTACATCCAAGAACTCGACAATTGATGGTCAGAAGGACAAACAGATGTTCGTTTGCAACAAGAATGGAAAAAATGAGGACATAAACATGCAAGAGGCGGCACCGGTTAGGTAGCAGAACAAAAGCATCACTAAGAAAACTGAATGCAAGGCTAGGCTAAGGATTAAAAGGACAGGTAAAAAGTGGCATGTAACATATTTCATTGAAGAGCACAATCACAGTATGATAAAGAAGTTCTCTTTGAAGAAATATTTAAGGTCTCATAAAGGAATTCCTAAGGAAGAAAGGGATTTTGTCAAGCTCTTTCATAAGGTGAATCTCTCTGCTGGAAGGGTAATGAGGATCATGGGAGAAGTCTATGGTGGTCTGGCCAATGTACCCTATGATGCCAAGTCTGTTAGCAATTTCATGGCTACAATTAATGAAGATCAAACACACAAAGACATGTCAAAGCTGCTTTCTCACTTTGCAAAGATTAAAAAGGAAGACCCAGATTTCTACTTCAACTTGCATACAGATCATGCTGATAAGGTTGACCGCATATTTTGGGTTGATGGGCCAGCAATAGCTGCATACAAGAACTACAGCGATTGTCTCTCATTTGACACCACGTACATGACAAACATGTACAATATGCCATTTGCGCCGTTCATTGGCATCAATAGGTATTGTCAGAGCATCCAGCTAGGTTGTGGTTTCCTTAAAAATGAAAATGTGGAGAGTTTTGAGTGGCTCTTTCAAGAGTTTCTTGAAGCAATGGGTGGCCTCCAGCCCCAAAACTTCATTACTGATCAAGATGCAGCAATGAGATCTGCAATTCTCGCTGTATTTCCAAACTGTTGCCACAGAAACTGTAGGTGGCACATTATGCAGAATGCGCAGGCAGTTTTGGGAAATTTCTTGTCAAAACATGAGGAGCTAAGGCAAGAGTTGAATGCAATTATTGACTACAGCATGTCAGTTGATGAATTTGAAACAAGGTGGGCAGATATGCTTCGCAAACACATTGTAGCGGACAACACACATCTTGCTGATTTGTATCGCTTAAGAGCAACTTTTGTCCCAGCTTACTTCAAGGATCGCTTCTTCCCGTTCCTACAAACTACCGCCCGGAGTGAGGGGTTTAACGCTGTTCTGAAAACATACAGTAACCCTCACCAGAGCCTGCATCACTTCTTTGAACAATACTTGAAGTTGCAAAAGAAAATTAATGTAGCGGAGGATTCAGTCGAGTTTTTGGATGAAGATAAGACTTTTAGGGTGTGGGGTGACTACCCTCTTGAAGAGCAAGCGTTGACCGTTTATACGCGACCCATATACTTGCGTCCCAGGGCCGAGCTTCGTAAAGTGACATCCTACAATGTACAACTTATTGGTGGCCAAAGTTACGATGTACTCCCAATTAAAACCTACGTCTATGTCTATGGTAGTAGGAGCTACCAAGTTGAGGCTAATGTTGAAACTGAAACTTACAACAGCGAGTGCTGCAAGTTCAGTAGGGATGGATTGCTTTGCTGCCATATTTTTAGAGTAATGGTGCAATTGGGTTGTATTAATAAAATTCCAGAGAAATACATACTAGACAGGTGGAGAGTACAGGAGGAAACAGTTGTGGAGGAAAAATGGACTTGCCTAAGCAGCCTGTGGGCAGGAAGATGAATAACAAAGAAAGGCAGCAGTTGCGCTACGGCACTCTATGCAATGATTACACCAGAGTAGCAAGAGTGGCATCAACATCAGAGAAAGGGAAAGCCATTGCAGATAAATACATGCTAGCTTTGGAGAAAGAGTTGTTGGAAATGAAAGCTTCTGAATCTGCAAAAAGGAAGAAGAAGAAACAGGCTGCTCCATCTTCTGATGAGGAACCAGATGTAGAAAATGTAGGTGATGATGGGCAAGGGAATTCTTCAAAGTTTGACCATGTTGAAGATCCGGTTTATATTGCTAAACAAGGTCGTCCAGCTGAAAAGAGGAAGAAATCTGGACTGCACCTGAAGGCTACAAAGGTTGTGAAATGTGATACGTCTCCAACGTATCGATAATTTCTTATGTTCCATGCTACTTTATTGATGATACCTACATGTTTTATGCACATTATATGTCATATTCGTGCATTTTCTGGAACTAACCTATTAACAAGATGCCGAAGTGCCGTTCCTGTTTTCTGCTGTTTTTGGTTTCAAATCCTAGTAAGGAAATATTCTCGGAATTGGACGAAATCAACGCCCAGGTTCCTATTTTTCCACGAAGCTTCCAGAACACCCGGGAAGGACCAGAGGGGGGCCACAGGCCCCCCAGACCATAGGCCGGCGCGGCCTGGGTGTGGCCCGCGCCACCCTATGGTGTCGCCGCCTCTTCGACCCTCTGACGCCGCCTCTTCGCCTATATAAAGGTCCCTGACCAAAAACCCTTACGAGAGGAAGCCACGGTACGCAAAACCTTCCGAGCCACCGCCATCGCGAAGCCAAGATCTGGGGACAGGAGTCTCTGTTCCGGCACCGCGGACGGGGGAGTGCCCCCGGAAGGCTTCTCCATCGACACCGCTGCCATCTCCACCGCCATCTTCATCACCGCTGCTGCTCCCATGAAGAGGGAGTAGTTCTCCATCGAGGCTCGGGCTGTACCGGTAGCTATGTGGTTCATCTCTCTCCTATGTACTTCAATACAATAATCTCATGAGCTGCCTTACATGATTGAGATTCATATGAGTTTTGTATCACTATTCATCTATGTGCTACTCTAGTGATGTTATTAAAGTACTCTATTCCTCCTCCACGTGTGTAAAGGTGACAGTGTGTGCACCGTGTGAGTACTTGGCGTAGGCTATGATCATGATCTCTTGTAGATTGCGAAGTTAACTATTGCTATGATAGTATTGATGTGTATTATTCCTCCTACATAAGCATGAAGGTGACAGTGTGCATGCTATGCTAGTACTTGGTTTAGTCGTATCGATCTATCTTACACTATAAGGTTACTAAAATATGAACATTAATTGTGGAGCTTGTTAACTCCGGCATTGAGGGTTCGTGTAATCCTACGCAATGTGTTCATCATCCAACAAAAGTGTAGAGTATGCATTTATCTATTCTGTCATGTGATCAATGTTGAGAGTGTCCACTAGTGAAAGTCTAATCCCTAGGCCTTGTTCCTAAATACTGCTATCGCTGCTTGTTTACTGTTTTACTGAATTACTACTGCTGCGTTACTGCATGTTTACTTCCTACAATATTACTACCATCAACTGCACGCCAGCGAGCTATTTTCTGGCGCCGTACTACTGCTCATATTCATTCATACCACTTGTATTTCACTATCTCTTCGCCGAACTAGTGCACCTATTAGGTGTGTTGGGGACACAAGAGACTTCTTGCTTTGTGGTTGCAGGTTGCATGAGAGGGATATCTTTGACCTCTTCCTCCCTGAGTTCGATAAACCTTGGGTAATCCACTTAAGGGAAACTTGCTGCTGTTCTACAAACCTCTGCTCTTGGAGGCCCAACACTGTCTACAAGAATAGAAGCATCCGTAGACATCGAAATGCAGTGTATGTGGGTCAATCCAACACACTGCGGCTACATGCAAAGATAAGATAACGCCAAGACCAGAATCAAAGGAAATAGATTTCTTCCGTGACATGGCCTAGCTTATTGAAAAATGCAAAGTTGTTTTGTTTATGATTTAAGTTGTAATGAATTTATTTTTGTGTTGACGTCAAACTTGTTGTATTCTTACTGTGGTGGTAGGTGGCATGATCTTTTTACATGCACGTGCTTCATGATGTTAGATGAATGCGAAACTTTGTGTTGAACTGCTGTCCATGTGCTTACTGTTAGATGAATCATTTATTGATGTCCATGTGCTTACTAGACAGCAATCATTTATCATGTAAAAAAATAGCAAATGCACTTTGTGTAAGCACATTCAGGATGTATAAAAATACATTCAATCAAACATTGTTTCAGGAAAAATACAAGAAAACATATATGTATAAAAAAGTGTGTAGAAAAAAGCACATAGGAAAATACACTTATATACTACAGCTGTCATACAAAAAACAGACAACAAAGTACTCATTCTAGTCTTCAGACATTATTACCTGGCTCCCTATCATCATCAAGAGTAATATCAACACTTCCTTACTGGGAAGAGAAGTTCCTCCTAGTCAATCCTGTTCTCGACGTAATCCATCCATTTTTTCAGGAATATCTTCCTAAGCGCAGGCATGTCTGATGGGTTAATTGGTGCCATCCTTCTCCCATTCCAACACTCAATGTACTTGAGCATGAAGAACCCACAGTCATACCTTGGAAAACATAAAAAATGGAAAATGCATATATCAGCTAAAAAATCCATGGACAACTAGGGAAAAGTAGAATTGGAAATGCAAAAGGAACTAGTCCTTACGTAGTCAATTGCCTTGGTGTAGTTATGTGCACTGTTTTGTATTTCGAGATGTCGATTTTTGATTCACTGTAGTTTGTTGCCCACAAATGCTTGATACTTCCAATAATTGTTCGAGCATCAGCCATCAGCGCTTTGTCCCCCTCACGCCTTAGTGAGTCCATCACTTCAAACCTCCCCGACGTCAAGTTCAACACAATAAGATAGTAGTGCCCAGTCATTTTCTTGACTTCAGGTGTCAAATCTTGAAGAACTGAAAACATTATATGTACAGTTGTTGTAGAGAAAAGTAGGATCAGGAACATAACCGTAACGGGAACATAACCTTAGAAACACAGAAGCATGTTATATTTGAGAAGAAATGTAAAAAATACTTCCAATGGATGTTATAACTCTTTGAATCATGTATTGCTAATAAGTTTTTTAGTTACATGTAGAATCTCCATTGAAATAATTTATCATTGTATAAAAGAACACCCAGAAAAATGCAGTAAGCATGTATCCAGGAAGCTTTTAAAAAGAAAAAAATGGAGGAAGCATAAAAGCTAACAAGAGATAGAACATACCATATCTTTGTGGTCTAGGCGGTGCGTAGGTGAACACTCGAAAGCTTTCCTAACAGTCCTATCTAATATACAGTTGGTTGCACTCCTTAGTTTAGTCTGCACACCATTATAAAGTATAAAAAAGGGACAAGTTAAAGAGAGCAAAAAAAGACATATCCAGGAAAATGCATAGAAGAAAACATTTTAAGTGAAAAAATGATTTTACTAACCGCAATCATAAGAGGCATAATGAATTTCTTCTGCTTGGCCATCTCTGCAGAAAGCACTTGCAATGCGATCTCGCAGGTTGTGTTGCTTAGCCAACCTCCTGGCTTGACTGAGTCTGATAAATCGCGGAGATCAACGAAAAAACTTCCATAGTCGATAATCCTTTCCTCATTCAACTTATCTCTATTTCAGCCTCCATACATGCACACCTTGTTGTATAACTCAGTATCTGATTTGGGAACAGAAGTGTCAACACCCGGATTTTTAAGTCCGGATGCCTATTATGTCATACATCGCAATCCCAGGAATATTGTTGTTGCGAGGCATAATAGTTAAGTATCACAGTCATCATTTATTACAAACCATAATGTCTTACACTTTGGAATCACATGATCCATATTACACGAATAGTTGATCTATTGATCAACGAACAAACACAAGTTCATAGCGGAAGCGTAAAGATAAATGGACTCTATAGTCCACAGGCCAGCGCGTTAGCAGACTCCTAGTTGTTGTAGACGTCCTGTTGACCGTCCTCGTCGTACTGCTGCTCCTCTTCATAGCCTGGCCATTTGAATAGCCAGGGACACAGCCGTGAGTACTTTAAAGTACTCGCAAACTAATACTAATGTGGTTACTATTAATTGGAGTAAGGGGGTGCTAGGCTCTAGTTTTATTTGCATAAAGCCAATTTTGGTTCATAAGCATTTATATCGACCATTCATAAGTTAACTAACTCAAGTGGGAACATTAGTGTCATTCCCACAACTTAGTTGTGATTCACCACCATTCATCATTCACCATTCATATTTTCAAGATCTAATACTGGAAACTGTATGGCCTTTCCAACCGTCCGTAACCGTGGACACGGCTATTCGAATAGGTTTACACTCTGCAGGTTGCACACTTGTGCCACAACATTTGATTTCATCCGTCGGGATTACCCCGAATCATCGTAACACAGTACGCGGATCATCAACCATAACCTTTCATTTACTAACCCTAGTATGAGCACCTCTCCCCATGAGCTTGGCCTCCCAGTGAAGACCAACTGTCAACCTGGGAACTGCACAGGGCTTGGCCGTACAATTCACCTCAATTCACATCATTTCTCAACAACGGAGGCAGCCTCGGCATAACCCCTATGATGTGTGTTCAGAGGGAACCCATACTAAGATACATAAACTTCTAGTTAAGCCCTTACCCATAATCAGGTATTGTGGGGGTACTCAAATAATTGGAAAGGTATCGCATCCAAACCAACATTAGTTTTTAATCAAAAATCACTATCTTCTCTTGGTCATATTCACCTTCAAAATTCATTCCATAGTTTTCACCATCACCATTTCACCACACCTGTTCCCATCTAGAGTAGTCATTTTTAATTTAGCACTAGCCACTAGTCATGAGGGGTGCTAACTAGCTTTGAATTGCATGGGCTACCTTTGTTAACCTTGTTCTACTCTAGACTAAGTGAATCATGAATCAAAAGTACTTTGATAAAATAAAGCAGTAAAACTTGTAAGTAAAAGCTGGTAGTAAAAACTGGGATGGCTTAGTAAATATAAAGTAAAGTGTGGGGTGCTTTGCTCTTGGAGCTTTGCACATTGCAAGAGTGTTAGCTTGCCTTGAGTGGTGTACTGGTCAAAGTGGTCTTCCTCTTCTTGGAAGTAGACCTCCTCCTCTTTGGGGTACTCCTCGGTACTAGCGTCTAAATACGAATACAATTCACACTATCACCACACAAGCTTAAGTACTAGACTATGCACACATGGGTCACTCAAACTAAACTATCATCACAACATGTTTCTTATGTGAGTTGATTTTGTTTTATTCTTTAAAAAAAATTTCCTCTCATTGCATATATTAATTAAGGTTTCTATTTAATTCTTGGGAGAAATAATTTCCTCTTATTGAATCTTATTAAGATTTAATTTCCTCAATTAATAGTATATGACCTAGGTTGACCAAACTCAACCTCTTCACAAGTATTAATTGGGAAAGTGATTTAATTGAGGTGATGCACCTCATGCATGTTGACAACACATAGTAATGATTTAATATCATCCACTAATTCAATATGAGTTCTAGTTGACCATGGTCTCTACCTCATATTAACTTAGTTGAGACAAGATTTAAATGAGAGAGAGGCTCTCATACTTTTTAATAAATGATGTTGCATAATTAAAAAAAATGAACTAGAAATAGACTTAGGGCCAATTTTTAAACTTAGCCATGATCATACAAACAACTATGCCATATTTTTACATATTTAAATAGGTAGGGTGAAATATGATTTTGAGAGTTGGAATCAACTCAAAAGCATTTTTTATTTAATTTTTAATAATTAATTGAAGTTCATCGTCGTCTCCGGCGAGAAGAGGGCGCACGGGCGGCGGCAGTAGGGGGTCGACGGCTTACCGGCGGCGCGGCGAGGGTCGGCGAGGTGCGGAGAAGATGTTGTCGAGGATGGGGAAGCCGATGGTAGCAGTGGCGTCGCCGGAGGTGCACTGCAATGTCGGCGAGCTTCTCGTCACCTCCACGGGCTCCGACAGTACAATTGGATGGTGGCGGTGGCTAATCGAGCAGGGCGAGTGGACGAGGAGTTTGAGGAGAGGGAGGCGAGCAAGTTTGGTATGAAGAGCTAGGTGCGGGGATGCCTCCTTTTATAGTGGCGAGAGGTGGCCGGGGCGCATGGATGAGCTCATCGTCGACGACGGTGCTACAGGGGAGCTGGTGGCCTGGCGATGACGCGCGTGTGTGGGCGATGTCAATGCCGTCATGTTGCGCTTGATTGCGGGGAAAACCATGCACAGACGAGGACGATAGGGTGACGGGAGCTTGCGGTACCGCGGCGGAGGACGTAGTCGATGGCGTCGTCTACAGGCACGGCGCGGGCCAATGGCGGTGTCTGGGCGGTCGCTAGTGACGTCGTGAAGCCGTGGGCGCAGAGAGGAGATGCGGAGGTCAACGGAGCTGGCGGGGCAGCTGGCGCTCTGGGCGTGCCCGTGGCGTCGCCGTGCACGCTCTGGCGCGCGCGTGCACGTCACTGGCACGTCTGGGCGTCGCGTCCCTGGCGTGTCTGGTGCACGAAAAAGTCGAGCAAGGTGTCGAGCAGGCTCAGGGAGATGTGTAGAGGCTAGATGGCAAGGTGGTGCAAGGTGGAGAGGGCCAGAGAGCAAGTGGGCATGGTGAGCTCATGCCATGCCACGGCATGGCATGGTTTCCATCTGTTGATGATGCCCTAGTGTACCATTGTTTGTCTGGTGTGCTTGGCAGGGTAGAGGGAGGTCAATGGGGTACAATTGATGAGCTAGGCATGATGGTTTAGGCTAAGGACTGCTGGACATTGCAATGCATATGAATTCCAGATTTGTGCTCACAACCTGTTTGTTGAAATGGCCGCAAGAGAAAAGTTTGCAAATTTTGAAGTGAATTTTGGTGGAGTGTCATGATATAATCTGAGAAGTAGAATGGAGGTGGTGGTGGTCAAAATGGTGGTGAAAAGCAAAAATCCAAATTGCACATGATCTTCATTTTGAATTCTGGTTCCATCTTTGCTTGATGATATCTTTGAATCCAGAAGGAGTTTGCACAGGGTTGCTTTGACAAAGTTGTTCACTTTTATGTTGGCTTGGATGAGGTGCAAAGGTTTGTCAAAGTTTAGTTTGGAAATTTTGAAATAATAGGGCTCAAAGTAGGCATCAGGTTATAATTGTCAAATGTGACCATATTGCATGTAACTTGGGATTTGGATTTAATTTTTATTTGATTTGAGTTTCTTTGAGTTCAAAGGTGTTTAAATGTGTTTAGTAACCAATTACATCTAATGGTGCAAGCCCAAGTGGTCTTGGTTCATAATTTGCAAAAATGGCATAAGCCATATGTGAGTGTTGAGGTGAATTTTGTATTTTCTTTTCTTCTTTCTTTTTCCTTGTAGTTGGATGATCAAGAGATCATGGTGAGTGGTTTAGAGCAAAAGGGAACACATAAGCAAGCATCATGGCAATTGCACACTCAAAATAATTAACAAGGTGATCTCCATGCATAGTCCTATGATGAGAAAAAGTTTTTGTTAACTCTAATTTTTGGGATTCTTGGAAGCTCTCTCTCTTGTTCTTTTATTGAAAACTTGGGATGTTACAAACCCTTCCCCCTTATTGCTCCATTGAATCTTCAGAAAATTGATACTCCGGGTGCGGGTGGTTCGGTATGCTTCTTCCGGTATGCGAATAGGCACTTCGCGATACGTCAAGTCCGTGTTGATATCCACCGAGCGGTGATCGATATTCTTGAATACTTCGGTCTTCTCCGGTACTTCCAAGCATTTCCGGAGCAGTGAGATGTGAAACACATTGTGCACAGCTGCCATTTCTTCCGGTAGTTCCAGTTGATAAGATACGTCTCCTCGGCGACTCAAAACTTTGAAGGGTCCGACATATCGGGGCGCAAGCTTTCCTTTCAGCTGGAATCTCTGCATTCCTTTGAGGGGTGACACCTTGAGATAAACAAAGTCTCCGATCTCGAAGGTCATCTCTCGGTGTCTCTTGTCGGTGTAGCTCTTCTGTCTTGATTGCGCAGTCTTGAGGTACTCGCGGATCTTGTGAACCTTCTCTTCTCTCGAAGATCTGGTCCAAAGACTTGGCTTTCTCCGACTTCTGACCATTCAGAGGGGTACGGCATTTCCTTCCGTACAGGGCTTCAAAGGGGGCCATCTGGCTGGCTTGCTGTTGTTGTATGAGAATTCTGCGTAAGGTGGCGGTCTTCCCACTTGGATCCATACTCCAGTACACAGGCTCTCAACATGTCCTCGAGTATCTGGTTGACTCTTTCGTCTGTCCGTCGTCTGGGGTGATTGGCGGTGCTGAAATTAGCGGGTTCCAAGTCCTTCATGCACTTTCTGCCGAATCTTGAGGTGAACTGCGATCCTCTATCTGACACTATTGACTTCGGGGTTCCGTGCAAGGCAACTATTCCTGAGATGTATAGCTTAGCTAACTTGGGGCCTTGATAGGTGGTCTTGACAGGAATAAAATGTGCAACCTTGGTTAACCTATCGATGACTACCCAGATGGAGTCATTTCCTCTGCTAGATTTGGGCAATCCTGTGATAAAGTCCATGCCGACGAATCCCATTTCCACTCGGGAATCTGTAAGGGTTGCAACATCCGGCGGGTCGTTGATGTTACGCTGACTCTCGACAGATATCACACTTGGCGATGTAGCTCCCGATTTCTCGCTTCATTCCATGCCACCAAAATTGTTCCTTCAAATCTTGGTACATCTTGGTACCTCCGGGGTGGATAGAATATAGGGTGTCGTGGCCTCCTTCAGTATGACTTGCTTCAATTCTGAATCTGATGGCACACATAGGCGACCGTTGTACCAAAGTACTCCTTCTTCATCTTCGGTGAATCCCGGTGCCTTTCCTGCAGCTATCTGACTCTTGATTCCGTCAATGTTGGCATTTCCCTTCTGAGCTTCTTTGATCTGTCCAATCAAAGTAGGCTGCAGCTCTATGCTAGCTAGGTATCCTTCGCTAACTAGCTCAATTTTGAACTGTTCAAACTCTTGGTATAGGCTAGGCTGTTCTTCTGCTATCAGGTAGTTCAACTGACACGGCAGTCTACTCAGGGCATCCGCTACCACATTGGCATTGCCGGGGTGATTGTGGATTTCCATATCATAATCCTTGATTAGCTCTAACCATCTTCTTTGCCTCATATTCAGCTCCTTCTGTGTGAAGATATACTTCAGGCTCTTGTGATCCGAATAGATCTCGCATCGATTACCCATGAGGTAATGACGCCAAACTTTCAGGGCTAACACTATGGCTGCAGTTCGAGGTCATGGGTTGGATAGTTCTGCTCATGCTGCTTCAGTTGCCGGGATATATATGATATCACCTTGCCTTCTTGCATCAACACACATCCGAGACCAATCTTGGATGCATCACAGTAGACGTCAAAGGGCTTGGTGATGTCCGGCATGATCAATATTGGGGCTGTGGTCAATCTGCTCTTGAGTTGTTGGAAACTTTCTTCACATTTGGCAGTCCATTCAAACTTCTTATCCTTCTTCAACAGTTGGGTCATGGGTCGGGCTATGCTGGAAAATCCTTCAGCGAATCGGCGGTAATATCCCGCTAATCCGAGAAATGCGCGACCTCGGTCTGAGTGGTTGGGGCTTTCCATTCTGTGACGGTCTTGATCTTGGCGGGATCTACAACAATTCCTCCTGCAGACAAGATATGTCCCAGGAATCCTACTTCCTTCAACCAAAACTCGCACTTGCTGAACTTGGCATACAACTTGTGTTGCCTAAGGGTTTCTAGGATAACTTCCAGGTGCTGCTCGTGTTCCTCTTCGGTTTTGGAATAGATAAGGATGTCGTCGATGAAGAAAACGACAAACTTATCCAAAAAGTTCATGAAGATCTTATTCATGAGGTTCATGAAATAGGCGAGGGCATTGGTTAATCCAAATGACATGACATTGTACTCGTACAGTCCATATCTGGTGGTGAAAGCAGTCTTTGGGATATCCGTTGCACGGATCTTCAGCTGATGGTAACCAGTCCTAAGGTCAATCTTGGAGAATACGGTGGCACCGGTCAACTGGTCAAACAGGTCTTCTATCTTTGGCAAGGGGTATTTGTTTTTTATGGTGACATCGTTAAGTTTACGATAATCCGTACATAACCGATTGGCACCATCCTTCTTATCCACAAATAAAACTGGTGATCTCCAAGGCGACGCACTTGGTCGAATCAGACCTTTGAACAACATATCATCCAGTTGCTTCTTCAGCTCCACTAACTCTGCTGGGTTCATACTATAGGCTCTCTGGGCTATAGGTCCGGTTCCAGGAATTAACGATGATAAACTCGATATCCCGATCCGGGGGCATACCGGGTAGTCATCCGGAAACACATCAGGGTATCGACAGACGACCCTGATCTGATCCAAAGTTGGTTTGGCTAAACTCGGTTGCAGGTGAATTTTCGGGTAGTTTCTCAGACACATGTTCTATTTTATTCCGGTGCTACTAGTCATGGTGATGGCCTTCTTGGCGCAGTCTATCAATCCATGATGTTTCGCCATCCAATCCATACCCAGTACTACTTCCAATCCTTTTGTTCCCAGAACAATCAGTTTGCATAAAAATCTATTTCATGAATTCTGATGGGTACATCTTTGCAAAATTTTCTAGCTTTAGTTGTTGATCCAGGTATTTGAACTATCATGACATGTTTCAAGCTGATTGGTTGAATCTTACTAGTGCACACAAAATCTTCTGTAACAAATGAATGCGATGCTCCTGAATCAAACAACACTCTTGCTGGTATTGAGTTAACAGAGAACATACCCAGCACCACATCTGGGGCTTCCTGGGCTTCCTCGGCGTTCATGTGGTAGAGGCGACCTCCGCGGTTGTTCGGGTTGTTGGGGGCGAACTTCTTGCCGGTGGAGACACGGCGTTGCTGCTGAGCAGGTGCAGCGGTGTTGCCGGCGAGCTTGGCCAGCCTTTTGGGGCACTCATTGAGTAGTGTCCCACAACTCCACATTCATAGCAGGTGATTGTGGCCTTGTCCTTGGTTGCAACGGGGATGGCGTTGCTTCCGGTCCTTGGTGCGGTGTTGGTGTTGTTGTTGTTGTTGTTGTGTGGGGGCTCTGGCGCGCGGTTGAAGTTCTGTTGTGGTGCACATAGGAGTTGTTGTTGTGGTGGGGGCCTCCTGCCTTGGGTTTCCTCCACTCCGGTTCTGAAAACCGGGCGCGACATCGGTTCTCGGGTTTGTTGTTTCTGGGGCAAAACCACCGCTTGAGCTAGGGCGATACCGTGGGGTATTGCTGGGCCCGCTTTGGTGCATCATGCGGCGTTTGCGGTTCTCATTTGCTTGATGTAGTTTGCCTTCCATCTGGATGGAAGAATCCACTAGGGCTTCGAGGTCGGCAAAGGGGATGTTGACTAAGTCTGCGCATCTCGTCGTGCAGGCCGTTCAAGAATCTCTCCTTCCTTTTCTCATTGGTGTCAGTTTCATCGGGGGCGTACCTTGACAGGGTGAGGAACCTGTCGCGGTATTCTACCACCGACATCCGGCCTTGCTTCAGTTCCCGGAATTCATCCCTCATCTTCTTGATCAAACCTGGTGGTACATGATACTTGCTGAACTTGAGCTTAAAGTCAGCCCAAGTCATCATCTGTCCTGCGTTCATGGCACGGGTGCTGGTCCACCAAGCTCTTGCTGGTCCGGCGAGGTAGTGCGTAGCAAACAGCACTTTCTCATTCTCCTCAACTCCAGCTACTTCCAAGTTGTTTTCCATGGTTTGCAGCCAATCATCTGCATCTAAGGGCTCTTCAGTCTTGCTGAAGACAGGTGGGTTGGTGTTTTGGAAATTCTTGAGTTTGGACCCTGGGTGATCATGGTTCCCATGGCCATGCTGGTTGTTGGCTAATTGTTGCAGTGCTGCTATGGTGGCTTGGCGTTCAGCTCGTCTGTCTCCCTGTCTGTCATCAGGGTCTGCAGCAGTTGCATCATTGCATCCGGGTTCGCGTTGCGATGCGGACGAGCCATCTGAACAGGTAGATAGATCATGAGATGAGAGGGAATTTTCTATGGCTTGTTTTGGGGTATGTTTTAAAACTTAAAACTTGAGTCTTTTGATGGTGCACATAACACACAAACATTTATTCATATCATACAGCACATATTACAAGCTAACACACTAAGGGTTTTAAGAACCCTTCTTCTCCAAGCTACGATACATGGGGCGGAATACAACTCACACCTACATAGGTGAAGCTAGTGCAACTACTCCTCCACATCGACGTCCACATCGATGGGGATGATCTCATCCTCGCGGCCTCCAGGAACTCGTAGTCCACCTCCTCAGGGGTCCTCGTCCTCCTCAAGTCGTCGTCGTCACTCGGAAGGCTCCTCCTCCCTGAAGGTCGATGCCTCCATCGTCATCCTCAATCTCCCTCAGCTGGTCCTCCTGGGCCTTGACGGTGATCTCCAAGGCTGCTATCTTGGCGCGAAGGCGCACTATGGTAGCATCCTTCTTGGCACGCTGCAGCGGAGTGACTTGCGGTCCTTGTTGAGCATCCTGATGGCCTCACCATGCTGAGTCAGTGCAAAGTGAGTCTGGTTCGCGTGCCCACGGGAGTTATCCACCTCCTTCCGGGTCTTGCATGTAGTCCAGATGGTCCACATGGTGCCTCAGCACGGGGTGCATATGACAGGCTGCATGGGCACCCCAAGGGCATCACGCCTTGCAAGGTGAGCAAAGCGAGACGCGACACAGCTACCACGTTCTGTCCGCACAGACGCGCAAGTCCCTCCAGAAGGGCACGAGCGAGTCCGTCCAGCCAGTGCTTTCCCTGAAGGAAAAGAGGATCCTCTCTGAAGTGGGAGGCTCCACCTTGCCCCTCAAGTCAGCGGTGATAATCCACTGAAGCTCCCCTCCGTGCTGGTCGTTGACCTGGACTCCGTGAAACTCGGGGTGGGGGCGTCCAAGAGAGTCCGACAGGAAGTCAATGTCCCTCTCGAAGATCAAGTCCCCTCCGTTCCCGAGCTGGTAAAACTTCACGTTGGCCGGCTCCATCTGAAAGTGAATTGGATGAGTAAGTTAGAGAGTGAACAAGTGTGTCAAAATTTTAATTACTTTTAATAAGGAAGAGCATGGCATATCATTTTTTTAAAGATCTCAAGGAAAAGAGGGGTATAAGTTTTTGCAAATATTCATTTCCTTTGTTTTTGGTGAAACTAACTTTGTCAGAACGTCCATTCTAAACTAGGGTCTCCTAAGGTCAAACAATGGCTCTGATACCAACTTGTCAACACCCGGATTTTTAAGTCCGGATGCCTATTATGTCATACATCGCAATCCCAGGAATATTGTTGTTGCGAGGCATAATAGTTAAGTATCACAGTCATCATTTATTACAAACCATAATGTCTTACACTTTGGAATCACATGATCCATATTACACGAATAGTTGATCTATTGATCAACGAACAAACACAAGTTCATAGCGGAAGCGTAAAGATAAATGGACTCTATAGTCCACAGGCCAACGCTTGACGTTAGCGGAGACTCCTAGTTGTTGTAGACGTCCTGCTGACCGTCCTCCTTCTTCTGCTCCTCTTCATAGTCTGGCCATTTGAATAGCCAGGGACACAGCCGTGAGTACTTAAAGTACTCGCAAACTAATACTAATGTAAGTTACTATTAATTCTAGTAAGGGGGTGCTAAGCTCTAGTTTTATTTGCATAAAGCCAATTTTGGTTCATAAGAATTTCATATCGACCATTCATAAGTTAACTAACTCAAGTGGGAGCATTAGTGTCATTCCCACAACTTAGTTGTGATTCACCACCATTCATCATTCACCATTCATATTTTCAAGATCTAATACTGGAAACTGTATGGCCTTTCCAACCGTCCGTAACCGTGGACACGGCTATTCGAATAGGTTTACACTCTGCAGAGGTTGCACACTTGTGCCACAACATTTGATTTCATCCGTCGGGATTACCCCGAATCATCGTAACACAGTACGCGGATCATCAACCATAACCTTTCATTTACTAACCCTAGTATGAGCACCTCTCCCCATGAGCTTGGCCTCCCAGTGAAGACCAACTGTCAACCTGGGAACTGCACAGGGCTTGGCCGTACAATTCACCTCAATTCACATCATTTCTCAACAACGGAGGCAGCCTCGGCATAACCCTATGATGTGTGTTCAGAGGGAACCCATACTAAGATACATAAACTTCTAGTTAAGCCCTTACCCATAATCAGGTATTGTGGGGGTACTCAAATATTGGAAAGGTATCGCATCCAAACCAACATTAGTTTTTAATCAAAAATCACTATCTTCTCTTGGTCATATTCACCTTCAAAATTCATTCCATAGTTTTCACCATCACCATTTCACCACACCTGTTCCCATCTAGAGTAGTCATTTTTAATTTAGCACTAGCCACTAGTCATGAGGGGTGCTAACTAGCTTTGAATTGCATAGGCTACCTTTGTTAACCTTGTTCTACTCTAGACTAAGTGAATCATGAATCAAAAGTACTTTGATAAAATAAAGCAGTAAAACTTGTAAGTAAAAGCTGGTAGTAAAAACTGGGATGGCTTAGTAAATATAAAGTAAAGTGTGGGGTGCTTTGCTCTTGGAGCTTTGCACATTGCAAGAGTGTTAGCTTGCCTTGAGTGGTGTACTGGTCAAAGTGGTCTTCCTCTTCTTGGAAGTAGACCTCCTCCTCTTTGGGGTACTCCTCGGTACTAGCGTCTAAATACGAATACAATTCACACTATCACCACACAAGCTTAAGTACTAGACTATGCACACATGGGTCCACTACAAGAAAAGTTCTGATAGACAACGTCCCAAAATCGTCCACTAAGGGGTATTTTTCGTCGCCTATGGGCCTAACCCGACGATATGGGTTCTGTTGTCGAAACTGCGTCAGGCAAAGTCCAACGACGATTTTTTCGGTCCGTCGCGCTTGGGCGCCCTTCCGCCACGGAAAATCGGACCGTTGCCCAAGTGTTTCCGGGAGCCCGTTGACTGCTGACGTCATGCAAACTGACACGTGGCAGACGCCGTTAACTGGCAGTTAACGGCGTTAACCGGCTGAAACCCCGTGGTAGATGGTAGGCCCACACGAGGCCTGCCACGTCTTAAGCGGGCCGGGCCAGATGACATAGTTTGACCGGTCAACTATATGGCTGGGCTGGTCCATTAGTTACGTGGGCCGGGCCTAACCTCTAATGTTGACTGGTCAAAACTTAAATGGGTCGGCCCATTTAACATGTGGGGTCCACCTTACAGCAACTGGCCGGCCCAAGAAGCAAGTGGGCCGGGCCAAAACACAGGTGGGTCCCTTTCTGTTAAAAGGCCGGCCCATTTAGTGTGTGGGGTCCACCATATAGCAAGTGGGCCGGCCAACAAGCTAGTGGTGGGCCAAAAACACAGTGGGTCCTCTTTCCGTTATGAGGTCGGCCCATTTAGTATGTGGGGTCCACCATATAGCAGTGGGCCGGCCCAACAAGATAGTGGGCGGGCCAAAAACAGTGGGTCCCACCTTCTGTTAAAGGGCCCATTTAGTATGTGGGGTCCACCATATAGCAAGTGGGCTGGCCCACCTAGTGGGCGGGCCAAAAACAGGTGGGTCCCACATTCGTTAATGGGCCGGCCCATTTGGTATGTGGGGTCCACCATATAGAAAGTGGGCCGGCCCAACAAGATAGTGGGCGGGCCAAAAACACAGTGGGTCCCACCTTCCTATTAAAGGGCCGGCCCATTTACCACGTGGGACCACCATATAGCAAGTGGGCTGGCCCAACAAGATAGTGGGCCGGCCCAAAAGCACAGGTGGGCCCCACTTTCCTGTTGAAGGGCCGACCCAATTAGTATGTGGGGTCCACCATATAGCAGGTGGGCCGGCCCAACAAGATAGTGGGCCGGGCCAAAAACATAGGTGGGTCCCACTTTCCTCTTAAAGGGGCCCATTTAGTATGTGGGGTCCACCACAAAAGCAAATGGGCTGGCCCAACTATTTAGTGGGCCGGCCCAGTAGAGGGTGGGGTCCACATTAAAGCAAGTGGCCCCAATTAGAGTGTGGGGTCCACGGTAAATCAAATGGGCTGCCCAAGAAGTAAGTGGGCCAGCCCGTTTAGTTGTTGTTTATATGCCGGCATAATATGCGCTTTAGGATTTTGCGGGCAGGCACATATGTGATTTTGCTTAATTGGGCCGTTTAAGGGATGGGAATTCGTGATTTAGATACTGAGAATATTTACGCAGCATTGATTTCTGTCGGATAGCCTCACTTACCACAAGCACCAAAGAAAAAATGCGCGAAAGAACTATAAAAACTAACTAAATATTACATCAGCTGCAAGGCATTGAAAAAAATATTACAGAACCCAGAGAAATTGAATGGTAATTAAACCTAGCAATACAATGAAGCGATCCGGCAATCTTTTAAGTTGTCCATGCAGCACCTATATCGAAACAAAGACATTACAAGTTAAGACAGCAACAATGGAAAGGCAAAGACACTACAATATTGTTTGCCAAAGAATTTGGAACTCATCATTTCGTCGTTATAACAAGATCATTGTAATGCGCACAATAAGCAAACAAAGAGTGCATGCCGCATACCAACAGCCAATATAACAGAGCATGTTAGAATGAAACAGCAGACTTACTACTGTCGAGTCCCATGCAAACCAACATGTTCAGGGAGTACAAAATTGGCATGAACAACATAGTAGCAGGCTATAAATTTTGTAACGACTGAGCAAGATACATAATATAGTGGGATCACCTGTGAACTTGTATAAGAGGGAATGCAAACCAATATGTTCAGCATTCCATATGTGAGCGTCATGCCAAGTCAGAGAAACAAGTCGATAATGCAGCTTTTGAAGAACAAGATGGCACACAAAATTATTATCTAGTAATATGACAAGTTTATTTGTACTACAGGCTTAGATAGCAGAGTGATAGCATGCCAAACTAAGTCCTTACTTTGTTAGCTTACAATGAACTAGATACAAAACAATGGCATCACCTGTAGTACAGGGAATGCAAGCCAACATGTTCATGGAGTAAAAAATTGGCACAAACAACATAGTAGCAGGCCATAATTTTTGTAACAACAACTGAGCAAGATAAAGTTATGATGGCTAGATCTACAGAGCAGGGAATGTAAACCAAATATAGAAGTTACGATGCCAAAAGCTATAGAGCAGGGAATGCGAACCAACATGTGCAATTACTTAAAATTGGCCATGAACTAAATAATAGCAGGATGTTACTATAATAGCTAGGAATAAAACAGATAGGAGTTATAATGGCATCACTGATAAACTTGTAGATAAGGGAAACAAATCAATTTGTTTCGGGATATAAAGTTGTAATGAGCAACACATAGAGGATAGTTAATGCTACGGCTTAGGATGGACCAGAAACGGAATATAGTGGGATCTGAACTTGTAGAAAAGGGAATGCACACCAATATGTTCACAATTCTATATGTGAGCGCCATGCCAATTAAGAGAAACAAGTTAATATTGCAGCTTTTGAAGAATCAGATGGCAGACAAAATTATGATGGAAGTTGCTGCTGTGACGAGTTCAAATAAATTTGTACTGCAGGATGGCAGAGCGATAGCATGCAGGAACTAATAGCAGGCAGTTAATTTGTTAGCTTACGACGAAGTAGATAGAAATAACAATGGCATCACCGTAGTACAAGAAAAGTTGCCATGGCCGACGAAGTTGAAGTCGCGCCGTGGTTGCTGGTGTACCATGGCCGACGATTTTGGTCCCTCCGTGGTGCATGTCAAAACTTTTTTTCTCGTTTTTGAGGCCACCTAGCCCGACGAAAGCGGCCAAAACGTGGCGTATGGTGGCCCGGGACGTGGTGCATCTCAAAATCTCGGGTTCGCCGGCCGAGTCAACGCAAATCCGCACCACCGAGGGATGTAGGGCCCAGATGGCAGCCTCTCTGGCATTGTTTTTCTACATCGCGCCATCTCGTTCAACGAGCCGTTTACGATGCAGGATCATGGGTCCCGCATGTCATCCTCTATGAACCAAAATTCTTTCTATTCTTGGATTTTTTTTGACCCCCTGATTTCTGGCTACTTCCTTTTCTTTTGATCCCTTGCCGCCTTGGAAACGTTGAGACCGCTGCAAATGGGACCCGCATGTCATCCTCTATGTGCAATCAACTTTCTTTTCTTGGAGTTTTTGGCACCTCAAATTTGGTCACTTGCCTTTTTCTTTCGATCCTGCCGCCTCTCAAACGGTGATACCGCTGCTGCTAAATGGGACCCGCATGTCATCCTCTATGTACTATAAAACTTTCTTTTCTTGAATTATTTTTGGCACCTCATATTTGGTCACTTACCTTTTTCTTTCGATCCCCTGCCGCCTCTCAAACGGTGATACCGCTGCTGCTAACTGGGACCCGCATGTCATCCTCAATGTACTACAAAACTTTCTTTTCCTGGATTATTTTTGGCACCTCAAATTTGGTCACTTGCCTTTTTCTTTCGATCCCCTGCCGCCTCTCAAACGGTGATACCGCTGCTGCTAACTGGGACCCGCATGTCATCCTCAATGTACTATAAAACTTTCTTTTCTGGATTATTTTTGGCACCTCAAATTTGGTCACTTGCCTTTTTCTTTCGATCCCCTGCCGCCTCTCAAACGGTGATACCGCTGCTGCTACGGGACCCGCATGTCATCCTCTATGTACTATAAAACTTTCTTTTCTTGAATTATTTTTGGCACCTCATATTTGGTCACTTACCTTTTTCTTTCGATCCCCTGCCGCCTCTCAAACGGTGATACTGCTGCTCGTGGGACCCGCATGTCATCCTCTATGTACTATAAAACTTTCTTTTCTTGGATTTTTTGGCACCTCATATTTCGTCACTTGACTTTTTCTTTCGATCTGTGCTGCCTCTCAAACGGTGATACCGCTGCTAAATGGGACCCGCATGTCATCCTCTATGTACTATAAAATTTTCTTTTCTTGGATTTTTTTGGCACCTCATATTTGGTCACTTGACTTTTTCTTTCGATCCCCTGCTGCCTCTCAAACAGTGATACCGCTCCTGCTAAATGGGACCCGCATGTCATCCTCTATGTACTATAAAACTTTCTTTTCTTGGATTTTTTTGCACCTCATATTTGGTCACTTGACTTTTTCTTTCGATCCCTGCTGCCTCTCAAAGTGATACCGCTGCTGCTAAATGGGACCCGCATGTCATCCTCTATGTACTATAAAACTTTCTTTTCTTGAATTATTTTTGGCTCCTCATATTTGGGCACTTGCCTTTTTCTTTCGATCTCATGCCACGTTTGAAACGTTGAGGAACCTGCTGGCTCATGGGACCCGCATGTCATCCTCTATGTGCTATAAAAGTTTCCTTTGTTGGATTTTTTTTCACCCTCTGATTTTTGGCTTGCCTTTTTCTTTTGATCCCCTGCCCCCTTTGAAACGTTGAGTAAGCTGTTGGCTCAAGGGACCCGCATGTCATCCTCTATGTCCATCAACTTTCTTTTCTTGGATTTTTTTCACCCCCTAATTACTAGCTACTTTCTTTTTCTTTTGATCTCAAGCCGCATTACAAACATTGAGACCGCTGCTGCAAAATGGGACCCACATGTCATCCTCTATGTACAATAAATCTTGGATTATTTTTGGCTCCTGATATTTGGTCACTTGCCTTTTTCTTTCGATCTCATGCCGCCTTTGAAACGTTGAGTAAGCTGCTGGCTCATGGGTCCCGCATGTCATCCTCTACGAACAATAAAAGTTTCCTTTCTTGGAGTTATTTTTACCCCTAATTTCTGCTATTTGCCTTTTTCTTTTGATCCCCTGCCCCCGTTGAAACGATGAGGACGCTGTTGGCAGGTCGGTCCCACATGTCATCCTCTATGAACAATAAAAGTTTCCTTTGGTGGATTTATTTTTGACCCCTAATTAATTTCTGGCTATTTCCTTTATTTTTCTTTTGATCCCCTGCCGCCTTGGAATTGTTGAGAATGCTGCTGCCTCATTTTTCTTTTGGTCCTGTGCCGCCTTGGAAACGTTGAGACCGCTGCTACAAAATGGGACCCGCATGTCATCCTCTATGTACAATAAAGTTTCTTTTCTTGGATTATTTTTGGCTCCTGATATTATGTCACTTGCCTTTTTCTTTCGATCTCATGCCGACTTTGAAACGTTGAGGATGCTGCTGCCTCATGGGTCCCGCATGTCATCCTCTCAGAACGATAAATGTTTTCTTTTCTTGTATTTTTTTACCAACTGATTTTTGGCTTTTTTTATTTTCGATCCCCTGCCGCCTTTGAAACGTTGACTCCGCTGCTGGCTCATGGGTCCCCGATGTCAGCCTCCCCGTACAAGAAACATGTGATATTTTATTTTGCAGACAATAAACGTTGTATTTCGCTCTGAGCTATTGCAAACGGATAAATTAAATCTTTATATCTACATAAACAAACTTATATGTTGAATCTCCTTGTTTTTTGTTTTTGCGAAGCATAGGACTTTCCTGTTTTTTTTTTGAGAAAAATCCGACCTTTCCTGTTTTGGAGTGGGCTGAAATTGTACGAGTCAAAAGGCCCAGCAGTATAGTTCGAAGGCCCAGATGTCCAGATACAGCCCAATTAAAATCTTTTTTTTCTTGGATTTTTTTCACACCCTGATTTCTGGCTACTTCATTTTTCTTTCGGTCCTGTGCCGCCTTGGAAGCGTTGAGACCGCTGCTACAAAATGGGACCCGCATGTCATCCTCTATGTACAATAAAGTTTCTTTTCTTGGATTATTTTTGGCTCCTGATATTATGTCACTTGACTTTTTCTTTCAATCTCATGCCGACTTTGAAACGTTGAGGAAGCTGTGGCTCATGGGTCCCGCATGTCATCCTCTATGAACAATAAAAGTTTTCTTTGTTGGATTTATCTTTTTCCCCTAATTTCTGGCTATTTGTCTTTTTCTTTTGATCCCCTGCCCCCTTTGAAACGATGACGACGCAGCTGGCAAGTCGGTCCCACATGTCATCCTCTATGAACAATAAAAGTTTCCTTTGATGGATTTATTTTTTACCCTAATTAATTTCTGGCTATTTCCTTTTTTATTTTGATCCCCTGCCGCCTTGAAATAGTTGAGGATGCTGCTGCCTCATGGGTCCCGCATGTCATACTCTCAGAAAGGTAAATGTTTCTTTTCTTGAATTTGTTTACCAACTGATTTTTGGCTTATTTTTTCTTTCGATCTCCTGCCACCTTTAAAACGTTGACGACGCTGCTGGCTCATGGGTCCCCAATGTCAGCCTCCCCATACTGCAAATCCTCTTTCTGCAAAGGTTGTATTTCTAGATAGATAAGGTGGATTCGAATCTGCCATGGTTCAGGCAGCTCAGGTAAGCCTTCTTGCACTAATTAATGGAAGTAGTGTATCGCAAGGTCAAGACATGTGGCTCAGTGTAATGAATCTATATGAATCATGTTGTGGGTTCAATCTGATAGTTCTCTAACAGGTCAGCCAAAATAGAAATTAAGTTTTTTTCTAAAAGGGAAATGCAAATTAAGATGAACACAAACATTAGTTATCATAATAGCTGATCATACATACATACTTGCTAAGAGCAAAAGCTTGCCAGAGTTTTACCACCCATACAATTAATTAGCAGTTCAGATAAGATAACCTTATATAAGTATAACTACAAATGCATTTGCTAAGGGCTCATGGGACAACAGAACTAGACAACCGCGAACTTTATGACCAGCATGTCACAGCGGCATCGAAAGATCTTGACCTTCAACTTTGATCCAATGCGAAGTTTGGCACCGTCAATGAACTTTTTCCACCTGGAAGTAACAGCCAAGCGGCCATCTGTGGGACTGACAGAGTACCGTCCCTCCACGGTGAGACCTTCACTCTCCATGACGAGGGATATCTTGCCCCTTCGGCCAGCATTGAGATCCTTGGAGATACTTTTAGGCAATTTCTGATTCAAAGCAAGAGATACCACCAAAAATTAGTCAATGGCACCAATGCACTGAACCATGTGAGACTTTGAGCAGAGAAGACATCAAGATAAGAGCAGTTATGCTGTCATATACTCACGAACATAGCCTTCAGATGCGTCCTGGTCACCACACGGGTGGCCACAGCAATGAGCTGAGACCTCGGTGATCTGGCTGGGGCAGGTGCATGAGCCTGGGCTGGTACACGAGCTGGTGCTGATGCAGGAGACTGCTGGGCAGGTGCAGTAAACGGTGCCTCTAGAGGAACCGGTGCTGATGCAGGAGACTGTTGGGCAGGTGCAGTAAACGGTGCAGCTAGAGGAACCAGTGCTGATGCAGGAGCCTGCTGGGCATGTGTAGTATATGGGGCCTCTACAGGAACCAATGCTGATGTAGGGGACTGCTGGGTAGATGCAGTAAACGGAGCTGGTACAGGAACCGGTGCTGATGCAGGAGAGTGGGAAGCCGGTGCCGGTGCTGGTGTGGTTGCCCTTTGTGACATCCGCTCCTGTTCCGTCAGGGGATCTGCAGCTTTGATCATGTTAAACCCAGCAAGCTAGAACAGAGGGAATGGTTTAGAACAACTGCTCAGAATGCAGTTATCAAAAGATATGAGTAGAAAAAAGTTACATATTATATATTTGGAAGTGTCTCCAACTCTGTAAGCAGTTACGTATATCTGCCCGTTTGAGTTTCTGATCCTCAGCTCGTCGCCCTTCTTCAGACCGTAGTCAAAAGCAAACTTTCTCCAATCATGTCCATACAAATATGTGATGGCCTGCGTCTTGTAGACATACACCTCATAGACCGTGTAGGTGTTCATCAATTTGCCATTGCCATGCATAGTGAAAGATCCTTCATGCGGACACATCTGGTTAATCATTGGACGAAGTTCACAAGGTACAGTCTGCATGTGAAAATTGATACAAATGTAAGAAGCAGGAAGACTAAAAACAAGACTTTACTATATGCCAATTCATGCTAAACCACTGAGAATACATACCTGTAACTCTGTGAAGGAGCTACTAGAAAGGTAGATAGAGCCATAGGAGGTGTTATATGCGGGGTATGTACATGGGCCCGCCATATTCCCGCAAGCTCGGCATCGGGATGGTGAAGGAAACATGGGAGGTACTACTGGTGCGTAGCGCTGAACGTAAGTGGAAGAATTAGGTTGTGTAAAGTGCATAGTTCAGAGCAATGCAAATGTTGACAAGCAAGTGCATAACACTATGTTACAAACTGAACAGTGAAAAATTAGTGTATGATGAATATAAGCATGCTAATTTGGTGTTTCCGAATTCCAAAAAGCATTAGACAGAGCCAGGGATAATATCAGACATAAATCATGGCATGTATATGTGGCTTAAGAAAATATACCCGAACCCTTGGATGGTTACGGCCCGGCTGATCCTTGGACTTGAGCTTATATAAGCATCCAGAAGGTGGGGCTGACAGTAACTTGGTGGCAGCCTCTGCAGATGCCTCATCAGCAGCAGTTGCAATCCTTTTGACCAATGAAGGCTTAGCAGTTTCAGTCTGCATATAAAAATTGAAGAGCAACAGACATCAGCAGTGATATATAAAATGAATCTATGAGACACTGATGCATATAGTGCTGGATGTAAGTGGAAGAATAGGTGTGTGTGTTTCTGAACTATTGGTAAGCATTAGACAAAGCCGGCAATAAACAGACAAAAATCAAATCATGTATGAGGATTAAGAAAATATACCTGCTTACTGAAAAGGGTACCACCCAGCTGGCCCGTGGCCTTGTGCTTGAGGAGGTTTTCAGAAGATGGTGGCAGCACCATCGTCTTCACAGCAGCCTCATCAGGATCATTTTTTATCCATTTGAGTAGAGGAACAGAAGTTTCATCCTGCATATGAATAGCAACAGAACTCATCATTGATATTTAATAAATCTATGAGATAGACTGATGCAAATAGTGCGGGGTGTAAGTGGAAGAATAGGGTTGTGCATAGAGAACAGTTGACAACAATGCAAATGATTACAAAAGAAGCCAATGGAAATCAACAGTTTATATACTGGATGAGACAGACTGAAAAGTGAAAAATTAGTGTATGATGATTGTAAGCAAACGCAGTGTTTCTGAACTTTTGGTAAGCATTAGACAAAGCCAACAGTAATTAAACAGATAATAATGAAATCATGTATGTGGATTAAGAAAATATACCAGATTCATTAAAAGGTCACCACCCAGCTGGCCCATGGCCTCGTGCTTGTAGAGGTTTTCGGAAGATGGTGCCGGCACCATCGTCCTCACAGCAGCCTCATTAGCCCCATTTTGCATCCACTTGAGTAAAGGCGCAGCAGTTTCAGCCTGCATAAGAATGGGAACAGATCTCAGCAGTGATATTGAATGACTCTGAGACAGACTGATGCATATAGTGCTAGATGTAAGTGGAAGGGTATGGCCGTGTATGGACAACAGTTCACAACAATGCAAGGGTGTGTTCGGTTCTGAAACAGCGTGGAATGGAATGGAATGGTTCCATTTCAGAGGAATGGAATGGTTACATTTTTGTTCGGTTGGGAAAAATGGAGAGCAGAAGAGATCGAGGTTAAACTAACCAATTGTCTCAAAATTGTAATTAACAATTGCAAATGACATTTTAATCTCAAAGTCGTAATTAACAGCGCCTAATGGTGCTCTTTTAATCTAAAAATCGAAATTAACATCATTTTATGTTGGGTTAGGGGAACTGGAGTAGATGAACATTACTGTATGATGATTGTAAGCAAACGAATTTGGTGTTTCTAAACTTTTGGCTTCGAGATCTTATGGGTTTCAACTCTAGCCTACCCCAACTTGTTTGGGACTGAAAGGCTTGGTTGTTGTTGTTGTTGTTGTAAACTTTTGGCAAGCATAGAAAAAACCGACAATAAACAGAGAAAAATCAAGGCATGTTTTGTGGATTAAGAAAATATACCATATTCATTAAAAGATCACCACCCAGCTGGTGCGTGGCCTTGTGCTTGTAGAGGCATTTAGAAGATGGGGGCGGCATCAACATACTGGCAGCCTGATCAGCCGCAGTTTTGATCTTCCTTTTGAGTAAAGGCCCTAAAGTTTCAGTCTGCATATGAATAGCAAAACAAAAGGCAGACCTCAGCAGTGATATTGAATTACTGTATGAGATAGACTGATGCATATAGTGGATGCTCTTAGCCTTTTGCAGCGTGAACACTAGCTATGGACAGACAAAAAAACTAGTTAACTCAGCTTTGTCTAGATATGAATGTACTACCACCATCCAAAAGCTTAAGCCTTATTTATTTTTGAGAAATCAAAACAAGCAAAGTTTGACCAAAATTTTAGAACATTCTATCAACAAATATAATACTGTGTAGATACCGTAGGAAAATATATTTTATTATCTATTTAATGATATTAATTTTGTATTTTGCATGTTACTGATTTTTGGTAAAAGCTTAGTCAAACATGGTATAGTTTGACTTTCTAAAAATAATATAAGCCCAAAGCTTTGGGATGGAGGCAGTAGTATCTAGAGCTAAAACACATCTAGATACATCCGTATCTACAGATAGTTGAGTCAATTAATTTGGATCTGAGGGAGTATCAGATTCAGACTACATCATGGTAAGTTGGTTAAAAAAAATTACCCCTGGGCGGTCCCTGCCCAGCTCGGCAGTGGCATTTCGCTTCTTGTGCTGCAGATCGGGCCATGCTCCTGCAGCAGGTGGGGCGCTATTCTCGTTCCCCATAGCCTCAGCACGGAACCTGGAGGTACCAACCTGATACAGAGAATATAGAGCATGGTGTCACAGAGGCTTTACGCACAAACAGCTGAAGACATGTGCTACTTTAAGCATATTCCAGAACAGGAACAGATTGAGGATGCAGAGACCAGAGAGACACTTAAAAGGTAAAGAGTGGATAAGCAAACGGAGTACCTGCTTCGCGGGGCTGGGGACGCAGCTCAGGCTCAGCCAACTGCCCACATGCGTGGTGGCCTTACGCTCCATTGCCCCCACCGCCGAGGTCTTGCCTTTCCTGTACAAGCTGACAAAAGATACAGTGAGGATCAGCAGAAACTACAAAGGTTGCAAATGTCGACAAATAAAGGAAGAACACCCCAATCCAAGCAAAGGTAGCCCCCGCCCCCACCCCCATCAATCACTCCCAGCTCGAGGGTGACCAGAAAGACACCCCTTTGCCCAGAATAGGAAAGAGATGCGCAAGATATCGAGGAGAGGAAAAAAGAACCGATCTCGAGAAAGGAGAGAACATTACTAGTCCTACCTAATCCGCTTGGGCTAGATGCAGCTTGCCCCTCCAAGCTGGATGCCTGGACGGTGGAGGCGAAAGGAGGGGATCGAGCTAGCGGCTTGCATCCGTCGGCAATCGGCACTCGATCGGGAGAGAAGGGGTGCTACATAAAGGGGAGGGGTAACATATTTTATTACACAGTGAACTTACTGATGTGACTAGTCATTACATGTCTCACTGAAACTAGGGCCCATAGTGTGGCACCCCAAATTTACTTGAAGCTGCCCGGCGGGACGCATTGGCGCGTCAAGAAACCCCCGAATTGTAGCGGGGAAATGAAACATTTCACAAAAATTCGAAATTCAAGCACACCGCCACGCGCCAAGCACGCGGCTGTTCCTTCCTCTTCCTCGGTTCCTCCTCCCCTATCCGAAAAAACCCCAAATCCCAAGCTCAAACCAAAAAAAAAACAAAAAACAAATCCCCTGGCCGCCATGCATGTCCTCGTTAACCCGCTGGAGATCGTTCCCGGACGATGCGGACCACCCGCCCTGAGATCCAGAATTCCGTCCACCTCGAGGCACTGCGTGCTGTCTCGCAGCAGCGGCTTGAGGGCGCTGAAGAGGAAGTTCCGCCGGAAAGTGCTCATGGCAACCGTGCAAGCTCACCGGCGTGCTGTATCCCGAGAGGAACTGGTCAAAGCTTTGCTATTCGCCACACAAAAAAAATTGCGGGCCAAGATCTGGTCAAAGCTTCGTCGATGGCTTGCCGCGAGAGGCTTGGAGTCCAGAGTCAATAAACTAGCTGCTCGAGGACTTGGGCGGTTTACACGGATTCATATTAACTGACTCAAGTTTGTTAGTCTAGTTAACAAATGCATCTAGATACATCCATATCTAGACAGAATTGAGTCCATTAATATGAATCAGAGGGGAGTACCTGAAAGTGTTTCATGCTACCAACTAATGCGCTGGCAGGAATCGCTGTAGAAGTAATTGTGCTACTACTTGTACGATGAACTGATTGTGTGGGTGTCGAATTTTGCAACGCGATCATCCACTGAATGCTTAATCTAGCGCCAAAGGCGTACAAATCATAACATACTACAGCACCAGAACATAAGAGTACGAATCATAAAGTAGCTCAACATTTTGCATCAGGGCTGGGTGGTCCTGAGACTACCGGGACGCCCCTGATGATCTCCGGGTGTGCATCCTCTTCAACGCAAAGCTGTGTACTCGGTCCACGGCCTCCTTCTGTAGGCTGGATAATCTCAGGTGCAGGACCTTCGTCTATGAGAGGCTCGTCATCAGTACCATCCACAGGTGCATCAGGGCTGGGTGGTCTTGAGACTACCCGGACGCCCGTGATGATCTCCGGGCGTGCATCCACTTCAACGCAAAGCTGTGTACTCGGTCCACGGCCTCCTTCTGTAGGCTGGATAATCTCAGGTGCAGGACCTTCGTCTATGAAAGGCTCGTCATCAGTACCATCCACAGGTGCATCAAACTGAGATTCATCTTCAAATCTCCCATCAAACTGAGAGACCTCTTTAACTCTATGCTTCTGCAATTAGTACATCAACCGATTAGACAAACATCTAAGGGATGCAACCTGAACAAATGCCGTTTTACATATTTACCTTCTCATCTGGCACAGCACATGTCCCAGAGCTGAAACCCGTTTCCTGAAGCAAGCGCTTTTTCTCTCCTTCCCGTCCATCCATCTGCAACAAGTTAAATTTGAGTACAGAACCTTGCACAGCAATGCAAACTATTGATTGAAACAGCGGCAGCATCAATATAAATAATTAACTACATATGCCAGCACACATACAGTGTGAGCAAGATCTGCTTCTCCTGCTAAAGGATCATTATATGGTTCACCATGCTAAACCCGCCTAACATATGTGCGGTCCATCCCAAAAATGTGTAAATGATCTGCCACTACAGGGTGAGGCCTCTTCTCACCATTCATACATGTGCAGCGCGGGCAATACACGTCCAGGTTGTGACCATCATGAGCTCTAATAAACCCCATAAAGGGTTGAACACCATTTATATATGAAGGGGAACATAAGTGTCCATGCAGTTTCCAAGTTCTGTCCATCTGTTTAATTATGAGATACAGTGGTTGGTGATTAATTTAAGGCGAAGTAGGAAATGTATATCCATCGAGTACAAAACTATACTACATGATTATGCATTTCAGCAATCATGTCGAGTACAAAACAAAAAATGCCCATCGACATTTTAGCAAACAGATCGTGTACAAAACTCTGCCATGGCATTTCAGCAAATTAACGGATCGAGTGCAGAACTGACTCTATATGCCCACGCAAATGAACAAATTGATCGATGACAAATCGAGCGGAAAACTATAAAGTGCCAATTAGTTCGAGCATACTGACGAATTTTTTTAGCAGCATCAAGAAAATATAAATCGTTAGGCTGTCTTGCCCGATACATGATTGAGCTAGAGATAGCAGCCCTACCGTGGATCAACTTGACCGCCGGTGCGTCTCGAGAAGAACGACGGGGAGGGGAAGCTTCTTCTTCGCACGGACGGGACGGGGAGGGGAAGCTCTTCGCACGGACGGGGATAAGTTGTCTACGGGTGGGTGGGGGGTCATGCGGCCGGGCCGCCGGGGTGATAATTAAGGTTGGTAGGTGGCGTTTAATGGAGTTGCGTGTGTAATTTGCCGTGCACAAGGTTGAGGAATAGGCGGTTCCCTTTGCCGCGCGCACAATTCAAACTATCCCGCCCATGTAGTTTAAATTCGCCATATTTTCGTTAAATCGACATAAAGTCATGTGAGTGGGGGAAAATTAGCAAAGTTGCTTGAAAAATAGTAAAACTCTGGAATTATCCTTTAAATATGCTCTACTTCGTGTGAAAATCGGGGTGTGGAAGCATGTTGAGCTGTTTTATTTGTACTTTCTTCATTAAAACTCCCATTTTATGCACTTTGGATGGAAAGAAATCATTTGTACATAAATTTTGACAACGCCATTTGCAAACACTAATTGTTTACATGCCAAGATGCACCCATCCACCAAATATATATGTGGCAAAAGTTTATCACAATCTAGCAGATATGCATAATTAGTGAGGGACCCCTTTTGATTTTGTGCAATTTCCACTAATTAGGTAGAGATCGAGAAGGGTTAATTAATTAGGCCATGTTAGGGGTTATGTGTTTTAATAGGTTGTGTGGATTCAAATACAACTTCTTTATTTGTGTGCTATGATTAATCAAAACTAGATCGATCGACTGCGCACACATTATTAGAGGCGCATGCCTTTGCGCACAAAGTGCATGTGTGTGTTGTTGGCCACCAACGAGAGAGAGAGAGAGAGAGAGAGAGAGAGAGAGAGATAGAGAGAGCTACATACGAGAGAGCGATTGAAATCCCCAAATTAAACACATATATATGCATGGCACATTTAATTTAATTAGAGGACCGCGAGGCACCCCTGGCCTGCTTGATGCATAATTAAGTGTCATTGGCCTATATATATAGGGTTTAATTAGGGTTTAGGGTTTAGGGTTAGGAGGTTAGGGTTTAGGGTTTAATGTTTATGGTGTTTAGGGTTTAGGGATTAGGGATTAGGGTTTATTTAGGGTTTAAGGTTTAGGGATCATCGATCGAGTGCGCACACACACATTATTAGAGGCACACGCGCCTTTGCGCATAAAGTGCATGCGTATATGTGTGTGTTTTTTGGCCACCAACGACATATAGATGATCGAGAGAGAGAGATTGAAATCCCCCAAGAATATGTTCAAATATATATTAAAATATATGCACGAATTAATGCATGCATGGTAGGCCATGCATGCACACTAATTATATATATATTATGAGGAAACTTAATCAAATGTGTTTTCATTCGAGAGAACTTGTCAAAATTCAAGTTAATTAATTTATCATCGATAATTATATAATTAATTAATGAATCTCAGGGAGATGTTATACAACATATGATCGATATATAGGCCATGTATATATTAATTGGTTTTAATCTACCGTTTTTGCTAGCTAGCTGCATGCTATATATAGAGCATGTTTTTATTAGATCGGGTTATAGCTAGTATAGTTTAGGGTTATGTGTTTTAATTAACTAGGGTTTGATTAGCTAGGGGTTAGTTATATATATATGGTTTAGGGTTAATGCATGTCACATTTAATTTAACTAGAGGACCGCGAGGCACCCCTGGCCTGCTTGATGCACAATTAAGTGTCGTTGGCCTATATATATAGGGTTTAATTAGGGTTTAGGGTTAGCTAGCTGGGTTTAGGGTTTAGTGTTTTGGGTGTTTAGCTAGGGTCTAGGGTTTAGGGTTTAGTGTTTACTGTGTTTAGAGGGTCTAGGGTTTAGTGTTTAGGGTGTTTAGGGTCTAGGGTTTAGGGTCTAGTGTTTAGGGTCTATGGTTTAGGGTTTAATTAGTG
Organism: Lolium multiflorum; assembly: GCA_030979885.1. Lineage (NCBI taxonomy): Eukaryota > Viridiplantae > Streptophyta > Magnoliopsida > Poales > Poaceae > Lolium > Lolium multiflorum. Next base: position 342,438,689 of record CM061749.1, read on the forward strand.
TTTAGGGTGTTTAGGGTTTAGGGTTTAGTGTTTACGGTGTTTAGGGTCTAGGGTTTAGGGTTTAGTGTTTAGGGTCTAGGGTTTAGGGTTTAATTAGTGTTTAGGGTGTTTATAGGGTTTAGGGTTTAGGGTTTAGGGTTTTAGGGTTTAGGGTTTAGGGTTTAGGGTTTATGGTTTAGGGTTTACGGTGTTTAGGGTCTAGGGTTTAGGGTTTAGTACGTGTTTAGGGTGTTTAGGGTCTAGGGTTTAGTGTGTTTAGGGTGTTTAGGGTTTAGGGGATTAGGGATTAGGGTTTTAGGGTTGTTTAAGGTTTAGGGATCATCGATCGAGTGCGCACACACATTATTAGAGGCACACGCGCCTTTGCGCATAAAGTGCATGCGTATATGTGTGTGTTTTTTGGCCACCAACGACATATAGATGATCGAGAGAGAGAGATTGAAATCCCCCAAGAATATGTTCAAATATATATTAAAATATATGCACGAATTAATGCATGCATGGTAGGCCATGCATGCACACTAATTATATATATATTATGAGGAAACTTAATCAAATGTGTTTTCATTCGAGAGAACTTGTCAAAATTCAAGTTAATTAATTTATCATCGATAATTATATAATTAATTAATGAATCTCAGGGAGATGTTATACAACATATGATCGATATATAGGCCATGTATATATTAATTGGTTTTAATCTACCGTTTTTGCTAGCTAGCTGCATGCTATATATAGAGCATGTTTTTATTAGATCGGGTTATAGCTAGTATAGTTTAGGGTTATGTGTTTTAATTAACTAGGGTTTGATTAGCTAGGGGTTAGTTATATATATATGGTTTAGGGTTAATGCATGTCACATTTAATTTAACTAGAGGACCGCGAGGCACCCCTGGCCTGCTTGATGCACAATTAAGTGTCGTTGGCCTATATATATAGGGTTTAATTAGGGTTTAGGGTTAGCTAGCTGGGTTTAGGGTTTAGTGTTTTGGGTGTTTAGCTAGGGTCTAGGGTTTAGGGTTTAGTGTTTACTGTGTTTAGAGGGTCTAGGGTTTAGTGTTTAGGGTGTTTAGGGTCTAGGGTTTAGGGTCTAGTGTTTAGGGTCTATGGTTTAGGGTTTAATTAGTGTTTAGGGTGTTTAGGGTTTAGGGTTTAGTGTTTACGGTGTTTAGGGTCTAGGGTTTAGGGTTTAGTGTTTAGGGTCTAGGGTTTAGGTTTTAATTAGTGTTTAGGGTGTTTATAGGGTTTAGGGTTTAGTGTTTAGGGTTTAGGGTTTTAGGGTTTAGGGTTTAGGGTTTAGGGTTTAGGGTTTATGGTTTAGGGTTTACGGTGTTTAGGGTCTAGGGTTTAGGGTTTAGTGTTTAGGGTGTTTAGGGTCTAGGGTTTAGTGTGTTTAGGGTGTTTAGGGTTTAGGGGATTAGGGATTAGGGTTTTAGGGTTGTTTAAGGTTTAGGGATCATCGATCGAGTGCGCACACACATTATTAGAGGCACCCGCGCCTTTACGCATCAAGTGCATGCGTATATATGTGTGTTTTTTGGGCCACCAACGATATATAGATGATCGAGAGAGAGAGATCGATTGAAATCCCCAAGAATATGTTCAAATATACATTAAAATATATGCACGAATGCATTGTAGGCCATGCATGCACACTAATTATATATATATTATGAGGCAACTTAATCAAATGTGTTTTCATTCGAGAGAACTTGTCAAAGTTCAAGTTAATTAATTTATCACGATAATTATATAATTAATTAATGATTCTCAGGGATATGTTATACAACATGATCGATATAGGCCATGTATATTTTAATTGGTGTTAATCTACGGTTTGCTAGCTAGCTGCTATATATAGAGCATGTTTTTATTAGATCGGGTTATAGCTAGCTAGTATAGTTTAGGGTTATGTGTGTTAATTAAGTAGGGTTGATTAGCTAGGGTTAGTTACATATATATGGTTTAGGGTTAATGCATGGCACATTTAATTTTATTAGAGGATCACGAGGCACCCATGACCCACTCGATCGATGCACAATTAAGTGTCGTTGGCCTATACATAGGGTTTAATTGGGGTTTAGGATTAGCTAGGGTTTAGGGTTAGGGTTAGGGTACGTTTAGGGTCTAGGGTTTAGGGTTTAGTGTTTAGGGTTTAGGGATTAGGGATTTAAGGTTTTAGGGTTGTTTAAGGTTTAGGGATCATCGATCGAGTGCGCACACACATTATTAGAGGCACCCGCGCCGTTACGCATAAATTGCATGCATATATATGTGTGTTTTTTGGGCCACCAACGATATATAGATGATCGAGAGAGAGAGATCGATTGAAATCCCCAAGAATATGTTCAAATATACATTAAAATATATGCACGAATGCATTGTAGGCCATGCATGCACACTAATTATATATATATTATGAGGCAACTTAATCAAATGTGTTTTCATTCGAGAGAACTTGTCAAAGTTCAAGTTAATTAATTTATCACGATAATTATATAATTAATTAATGAATCTCAGGGATATGTTATGCAACATGATCGATATAGGCCATGTATATTTTAATTGGTGTTAATCTACGGTTTGCTAGCTAGCTGCTATATATAGAGCATGTTTTTATTAGATCGGGTTATAGCTAGCTAGTATAGTTTAGGGTTATGTGTTTTAATTAAGTAGGGTTGATTAGCTAGGGTTAGTTACATATATATGGTTTAGGGTTAATGCACGGCACATTTAATTTTATTAGAGGATCACGAGGCACCCATGACCCGCTCGATCGATGCACAATTAAGTGTCGTTGGCCTATACATAGGGTTTAATTGGGGTTTAGGATTAGCTAGGGTTTAGGGTTAGGGTTAGGGTTAGGGTTAGGGTATGTTTAGGGTCTAGGGTTTAGGGTTTAGTGTTTAGGGTGTTTAGGGTTTAGGGATTAGGGATTTTAAGGTTTTAGGGTTGTTTAAGGTTTAGGGATCATCGATCGAGTGCGCACACACATTATATTATTAGAGGCACCCGCGCCTTTACGCATAAATTGCATGCATATATATGTGTGTTTTTTGGGCCACCAACGATATATAGATGATCGAGAGAGAGAGAGAGATTGAAATCCCCAAGAATATGTTCAAATATACATTAAAATATATGCACGAATGCATTGTAGGCCATGCATGCACACTAATTATATATATATATATATATGAGGCAACTTAATCAAATGTGTTTTCATTCGAGAGAACTTGTAAAAGTTCAAGTTAATTAATTTATCATGATAATTATATAATTAATTAATGAATCTCGAGGGATATGTTATACAACATGATCGATATAGGCCATGTATATTTTAATTGGTGTTAATCTACGGTTTGCTAGCTAGCTGCTATATATAGAGCATGTTTTTATTAGATCGGGTTATATCTAGTATAGTTTAGGGTTATGTGTTTTAATTAAGTAGGGTTGATTAGCTAGGGTTAGTTACATATATATGGTTTATGGTTAATGCATGGCACATTTAATTTTATTAGAGGATCGCGAGGCACCCATGACCCGCTCGATCGATGCACAATTAAGTGTCGTTGGCATATACATAGGGTTTAATTGGGGTTTAGGATTAGCTAGGGTTTAGGGTTAGGGTTAGGGTTAGGGTTAGGGTTAGGGTACGTTTAGGGTCTAGGGTTTAGGGTTTAGTGTTTAGGGTGTTTAGGGTTTAGGGATTAGGGATTTAGGGGTTTTAGGGTTGTTTAAGGTTTAGGGATCATCGATCGAGTGCGCACACACATTATTAGAGGCACCCGCGCCTTTACGCATAAATTGCATGCATATATATATATGTGTGTTTTTGGCCACCAACGATATATAGATGATCGAGAGAGAGATTGAAATCCCCAAGAATATGTTCAAATATACATTAAAATATATGCACGAATGCATGGTAGGCCATGCATGCACACTAATTATATATATATATTATGAGGCAACTTAATCAAATGTGTTTTCATTCGAGAGAACTTGTCAAAATTAAAGTTAATTAATTTATCACGATAATTATATAATTAATTAATGAATCTCAGGGATATGTTATACAACATGATCGATATAGGCCATGTATATATTAATTGGTGTTAATCTACGGTTTGCTAGCTAGCTGCTATATATAGAGCATGTTTTTATTAGATCGGGTTATAGCTAGTATAGTTTAGGGTTATGTGTTTTAATTAAGTAGGGTTGATTAGCTATGGTTAGTTACATATATATGGTTTAGGGTTAATGCATGGCACATTTAATTTAATTAGAGGACCGCGAGGCACCCCTGGCCTGCTTGATGCACAATTAAGTGTCGTTGGCCTATATATAGGGTTTAATTAGGGTTTAGGGTTAGGGTTAGGGTTTAGGGTTTAGTGTTTAGGGTGTTTAGGGTTTAGGGATTAGGGATTAGGGTTTCAGGGTTGTATAAGGTTTAGGGATCATCGATCGAGTGCGCACACACATTATTAGAGGCACCCGCGCCTTTGCGCATAAAGTGCATGCGTATAGTTTAGGGTTATTTGTTTTAATTAAGTAGGGTTTGATCAGCTAGGGTTAGTTACATATATATGGTTTAGGGTTAATGCATGGCACATTACATATAGTTTAAATCTCAAGAATGTTTATACATGATAGGCCATATGTGCAAAGGATTTTTTTCCTCGTGAACTTGTCAAAATTCAAGTTTATCAGTGCCAATGGAAACTAGTCCAAAAAATTACATAGAGGACCAAAAGTACTAGACAATAACTAATAGAACCTGCAACTTTACAAAAAGGACCCCAAAACATATAGAAGAAAATCAATCGAGTCCTTCTCGACCGCACATCAGATCTCTGCTCCGCATCCTTTCCAGCAACTCCGTCGCCGGGGACGCACCACTTGGGACGGTGTCGCCGGTAGTCGCCAGGACGAAGGAGAAGAAGGGCCTCAGCAACGGCATATTGGCTCTGAGAAGGGTCGCTGAAAGTCCAAGATGTGCACGGGCAAGACGGATGACGCCGTCGTATGCCCCGAGCTTGTGAACTTTAGCAGCTTGACTTCCCCATTGGCCAGATCTGAAGCACTGACCAAAGCAAGCCTCACCGTTAGCGCCATCACATTGATGGCACCAGATCGGGGTTTGGCCGGCAAGATCCGCCAGATTCACCATAGGCCAGATCTGAAGCCGATGACGAGATCCCCGACTCCATTGCGCCATTCTGCTCATGGGAAACACTGGATCTAAGCTTACAACAACACTAACTCCCTCGGATCCAAATTAGCTGACTCAACTTTGCTTATCTAAATATGGATGTATCCACACATGTTTTTACTCTAGATACATACACGTCTAAGGAAAGTTGAATCAATTAATTTAGTTCGGAGGGTGTACAATATACAGAGAGAAGTCGGCCTCGTCTCCGGCCGGGCCGCCGGAGAGAAGGGGGAGAGGAGCCGGGGGAGTGGGAGAGACTCGAGAGAGAAAGAGAAGAGGAAGAAATGAGAGCTCCCTGGGGAAGAACATTATTTTTGTCGTTCTGCTCGTAGCTTGAAACTGAAAATTTCGGCCACGCGCCAAATCATCCCGCCGCATCCATTCGAAAATCCCGTGACCAGTTTTACCCTTTTAACCCTGGTCCGGAAGCTACAACCCACCGACCATGGAGGGCTCATTCGGTAACAATGAAATATCTTGCCTAGATCCCGAACCCTCCCCACAGGCCCACACCCACCCACCAACCATTCGCCCCATTAGCTCAAAAATACTCTCACACGCCAAAGCTCTGACTCTCTACAGTACTAGATCTGCTTCGCCGCCGGCATACTCCTCCACAGCGTAGCCTTGATCGTGTTGGCTGTCCACCCACCTGATCCGCTCCCCCGCCGCCCTCGTCACCGACGGATCTGCTTCACCGCCGACCTCGCCACCGACGGATCTGCTTCACCGCCGACCTCGCCACCGACGGATCTGCTTCACCGCCGACCTCGCCACCGACTACCTCGCCGCAGCGGCTGTATCAACTTCACCGAATACCTTGCCAGCCAACCAGATCTGCTTCACTAACGCCCGCTTCTACTGAAACATGGTCGATTCATCGTCTCCCGCGTTCGCCGCCGCTGGAATGCAAGTTGCCGCCCCCGTCCACCCCGCCGCAGCTTGGTTAGTACGCTGGCCCGTTAGATCGCGGTGTTTCTTTAGCCATGTTTTGTGTAGTTATTTGCAGATCTCATATGCCGTTAACTTTCTTGATGTGTTGCTTCGCATGAAGTTTGTTTAAATGTTGTACAGTACAAAAGCATTATCCGGTCGCTACCATCCTGTTCATTCTACTGACACCTGTGTGCATCCACATATTTATAGCCTTGTACCCATTCATTTGCTGCCAACTGTTTTTGTACTGCATGCTATTGTCGCACTGCTTTTATAGTCGTGCTATGGGCATTTCCAATCTGCTTGTTCTTATACCACGTCATTAGCTCACCGCTAGCTGTTTTCTCGTGTCTGCTATTCTCACACTGCTTTTATAATCATGCTATGTGCATTTCCAATCTGCTTGCTCTTATACCTCGTCTTTAGCTTATATAGTTATTGCTGCGTGCATGTCTGGTCTTTGTATTATCGTAGACTGACTTGTCAATGTTATTTTTCCTTGGGATTGATCATGCGAACCACTTATTAGAACATCCAACATTAACAGCGGGGACGCTAGGTAAGGTTGGAATCTGAGTTCGTGGTTGGTAATTTTGGCAGTTTACTTCCGTTATTATCTATAACCTATATGCATTGTTCCTTATGCAAGAGATTAACACTTGGAACCCTGCCATAGCAATGCCATTCATGCTTTACTATGTTTCTGCCTATTTGATATGCTTGTCTTGGAGAAACTTCGAGGGTGATTTGAACCTGACATTTGGTCATTCTTAATGCCAGTTTACTTTATGTGTAAAACCTTGGCATTACCCTACTCTAAATCTGAATGTCTGAAATTCGTATCTCATGCAAAGCAACATCTAGTTGGTTTTAATTTGATATCTGGTAACTATTGGCTTATTCATTTGGCAGCTCAAGTTTTTTGTTATTTGAAACCAGCTGACTTGGTCTTAAATGTGATATCTAAACACAGATTAAGGACAATGGAGCAGGAGGATTAGCATTTCACTTGATGGCTGAACCTAAAATGATAGGCATGTTGACCACGACTAGTGCACGCAAGAGAAGGACCTGCAGTGAGCCAGTATGTGCTTAGTACATGCATCTTATCTTATCTTGTGCTTATTTCTGCTACATGTTGTTATCTGATCTCTACATTGCGTAATACATGTTTGAATAGTTAATTGTTGTAACTATGTTTACAATGTTACCAGAATGCTGTTTTAATGAAGCAGTCATCATTAGAAGATAGTCGCCAAAAAAGGATCTGTAGCGACCCTGTGCAACATTATGATGTAAGTTTGTGCTTAGTACAAGTTCCATACATGTCTTATTTATGCAACTTGTTATTATCTTATATCTACATTGCATAATAAATGTTTGCATAGTTCATCGTTTAACTCTTTTTGCATTATTATCAGAATGCAGTTGTGATGAAGCAATCTTCATTACCAGTGAGGCCCACAAAAAGTTCTGATCTTTCTTCTGATGCATCTTCTCATAGCCGTCAACCTAGACCATTTCTTTCATCAGACAGTAAATATCTCAAGGCTGTACTTTATAAAAGACATGGTATTGCTGCTTTAAGATCTGTAGCTGATATGTTGACAAAGAGTACACAAGATTCAATCAAGGCGATTGCCAAATGTCAACCTGTTATTGATGATGCTAATAGAAGTCCTCAATGATTCTATGTAATTTTTTTATTTGGGCACATTAATTGCCTTGTAATTTTCCTATTTGTTTTATTTGTGTATGTAATTGTGTGTATCATTGAAATCAGATTTTAGGCTCATGAAATTTAATGCAAGTTGACTAGTCAAACAAGTAGGGCCCTACAACAGATTGGGCCGGCCCACTTACAGTAGTGTGGGACCCACTTTCATTTTGGGCCGGCCCACTTCTTTAGTAGGCCGGCCCGGTTACACGATAATGGGCTCCACATGCTTATTGGGCCGGCCCACTTGCTCTATGGTGGTCCCACATGGTAAATGGGCCGGCCCTTTAATAGGAAGGTGGGACCCACCTGTGTTTGACCCGGCCCACTATCTTGTTGGGCCCACTTTCTAGATGGTGGACCCCACATACCAAATGGGCCGGCCCACTTTCTATATGGTGGACCCCACACACCAAATGGGGCCCTTTAATAGGATGGTGGGACCCTTGTGTTTTGGCCCGGCCCACTATCTCGTTGGGCCGGCCCACTTTCTACATGGTGGACCCCACATACCAAATGGGCCGGCCCATTAACAGGAATGTGGGACCCACATGTGTTTTTGGCCCGGCCCACTATCTTGGTGGGCCAGCCCACTTGCTATATTGTGGACCCCACATACTAAATGGGCCGGCCCTTTAAAGATGGGTCCCACCTGTGTTTTTGGCCCGGCCCACTATCTTGTTGGGCCGGCCCACTTGATATATGGTGGACCCCACACACTAAATGGGCCGGCCCTTTAAAAGTGGGACCCACCGTGTTTTGGCCCGGCCCACTAGCTTGTTGGGCCGGCCCACTTGCTATACGGTGGACCCCACACACTAAATGGGCGGCCTTTTAACAGAAAGTGGGACCCACCTGTGTTTTGGCCCGGCCCACTTGCTTCTTGGGCCGGCCCAGTTGCTGTAAGGTGGACCCCAAATGTTAAATGGGCCGGCCCATTTAACTTTTGACCGTCAACATTAGAGGTTAGGCCCGGCCCACGTAACTAATGGACCGGCCCAGCTATATAGTTGACCGGTCAAACTATGTCATCTGGCCCGGCCCGCTTAAGACGTGGCAGGCCTCGTGTGGGCCTACCATCTACCACGGGGTTTCAGCCGGTTAACGCCGTTAACGCGTTAACGGCGTCTGCCACGTGTCAGTTTGCATGACGTCAGCAGTCAACGGGCTCCCGAAAACACTTCCGCAACGGTCCGATTTTCCGTGGCGGAAGGGCGCCCAAGCGCGACGGACCGAAAAAATCGTCGTTGGACTTTGCCTGACGCAGTTTCCACAACGGAACCCATATCGTCGGGTTAGGCCCATAGGCGACGAAAAATACCCCTTAGCGGACGATTTTGAGACGTTGTCTATCAGAACTTTTCTTGTAGTGGTAGTACAGGGAATGCAAACCAACATGTTCAGGGAGAACAAGATTGGCATGAACAACGAATGAGCAAGATAGAAGTTATGATGGCTACATCTACAGAGCAGGGAATGCAAACCAAAATGTTCAATCGCTTGAAGTTAGCAATGAACTAGAAAATAGCAAGGTGTTACGGTCATAACTAGGAATGAACTAAAAGAGCTTCAGACAAACAAGCATCTGAACCCAGAACATGGCGCTAAAACAAGGGACTTACATTAGGAGAAGCACTCTGTGGGAATCACAGCAGATCTTCCTGGGGTTGATAGATCCGGTGATGAAGTACACTACATGTGCTCCTTGGGGTTGGAGAGACGGCCATTAAACTTCATGGTTACTCATCTAATCTGCAAAGACGTAACGGCGCGTCGTTAGCACAAACAGGTTCCCCCAAGATTAAACAAGAACTTGCAGGCAAGCAATAGAAAAGCGACAGTAGAAGAGTTTAGATCATGCACGGCGCCGGTGAAGCAGATTCGGTTCATGCACATCGGTGTCGGTGAGCAAGATCCGATGCGGTGGACGATGCCGCAGCTGAAGCGACTGCGGTAGGCTGCTGGATGAGCATATGGTTTCGAGGTTCGGCGGGGATGATCCGGTCCGGTTGATGACGGCGTCGATGAAGCGGCTCCGGCAGGCAGCCGGATGACGAGGATCGCGAGGGCTCGGGTAGGCCAGGGAAGTCCGGCGGGGATGTTCCGGTGCGGTGGTCGTGGAGGTGGTAGAGAGAGGGACTTGGGAAGTTCCGGTGGGTGGTCTGAGGGAAATGAATTTTTTTGGGAGGGTTTCCGGGCTAGGGAGGTGGTGATCCAAAAAATGACGGGCAGACCCCCCCACCAACCGACTTTGCTGTCATCTCCACAAGGGTAGAATGGGAATTTGAAAGCGTGTGAATTTTTTGTATTTTGTGGGCGGGAAGTTTTGCCGCTATGAGATTTTGAATTTGGCTAAGGTCCAAGTATAATGATAAAAAATTGTGAGACCGTACTAGTACCTCTGTTCAAGGCCGAGTGCAAAATCAAATCATCATCACCTTGAATATCGGTTACTATCATCGTGTTCTATCTTCTTATCCCATTCAAAAACACGTCTGAAATATTTCTAGATTGGCGGGAGATTTTGCCGCCCGACTGAGATTTGATTTTGAATATGGCTATGGTCAAGTAATATAATATAATACTAATATAAAGACGGTACACCTGGTTAAGTACTAATTGCTCTGCTTCGGCAGTTAAGGCCAGCAGCCACATCAAGCCATCATCATTACAAACAAAATCAGTCAAATCTAGAAGCTAGTATAGGATAAATTCACAGCAGCATAATAAATCCAGAAAACTAAGTATAATACTACATAAACTGCATACAAGAGCCAAAAGCAGCCAATAACAATGTTAATGTTCACGACAAACTAATCTGAAAATAATACAAGACACAATGTATGGCCAACATGAAGATTAGGATACCCCAGGATGAACGAATATGTTCTTCATTCAGCATATATTTCTTCGTCACTCCATTGAAGGAAATTTTCATTGAACTCCTTCCGTCTGCAGTGTGCAGCCAATACATCCTCCAAACGGTATGGCCTTTGTTCATTTCTCATACCGTAGTTTCCTAATCTATTCACATGTATTGGCCACTCATCCCAGGCCTTTATATCATCAAAGTACTCTCTGATATAACCAAAATCTGTGTAGTAGATGCAGCCAGGTCGAAGTGTCGGGTGCACTCTGGTGTCGACGGAGATACACCGGATATAATGGACGAAGAAGGCACGACTGCCAATGTTATTGACGGCATGGAGAGAGCGGCTCTCAGTGTCCACACGGTACACCAATGGTTGACCTTCCTCCAAATGCTTGTTGTCCAACAACACAAGCAGCAGAGCACCATCCGACTTCACAAGGTAGAACTTGTTATTTCCAAGTTCTGGAAATGAAAATAGTGTATCCATTTTGACAGTGCTCGCACGCTGCTCCAACTGGACATTGTTGGTGCACACTAATTTTCCGAACTCAAAATTGTTCACAGCTATTGCATACAATTCACCATTGAACGGGGTAATGCAACGCAGACAATGGTGCTCGATCGAAAATCTTCCTTCTCCCCAATCTTCATCTATACCCTTAGTTGGAGTGCTCTCATCGACCCAAGCAATTTCCGCCGGGTAATCTTTGGAAACGAAGACCATAGTCGGGGACTTCATCACAGCGACTGACTTCAGAATAACGTTTGGCATATGCGCCTCAAACATAGTATTCAATGTCTTTGTGAGTGGGTTCAGAAGCCGTATCTTGTGCGGCTGGTTCTTCTGGGCAAGCACGATGACGCCACGGCAAAAGCCGACAAAGTAGTATCTAAAATATATTGATGAAGATAACATTCAGCACTAAGATGTTTACGATTGAAAATAAAAATAGATTAACTCTATAGATATGGAGGAATTTGAACCTTGCATGAACTTCCGTTAGATCGATGGTGACGTAGCGGGATGTGCGGAGGTGGAGGAAGGTGAAATCAGCAGCGCGTGGAAGGCCGTGGTCTAGCATGATCCATTCGTGCAGGTGCACGTCGGGCTCAGGTAAACCTGAGCGCCAATTTCTACAGACTTGCCTCATAGCAGAGTAGGTGTCAGCGTACTGCTCGTTCGCCAGTAAGCATTCGCCGATCTTGTGAAGTGGTCCATCAGCCGAGAGAGAGGCCCAGTTCACGGAGGCGACGGCCGCCGGCGCATTCTTCTTGTCCATCGCCGGCAGGGAGCGCGCGTGGGCGGTTGGTGTTTTTTCCTTCGATTTGGAGAAGTTGATGGGACGTGAGAGGCGTGGTTGCGTGCGTGAGTGAGAATGAGACTGTGTGCAGAGGGAGGGAGAGAGGGGGCTCTGGCAACGTGACGGTTGGTCTCGGCAGTTTCTCAAAAAAGCTAGACGTTTGGTCTCAACACGCGCACCGCCTAACCGCTGTGCACCGCGACACGCGTCCGTGGTACTGCACGTCTGCACCGTTACGTGTACTCAGTTAGCCTTACACTGGAAAAATATCTGCACTCAGTTTTCCCCTCGAGTACTAATACTGGCTAGTGCAATATACTCAGTTTTACCCTTGATACGTCCAATTTGCATCACTATTTTGTATCATAATTTGCTGTTATTCATTGATATATTTCATATTGGGACACAATACTTATGTTATTCCATCTATTTTGCATGTTTCATCATCATTGGAGGATCAAGCACCGGAGCCAGGATTCTGCTGGAAAAAGCACCGTCAGAACGCAATATTTCGGAAGATCAACTGTGGAAGGGAATTTCACGAAAATTCCTATTTTTCCAGATGACGGAGGGAGCCAGAAGGGGAAGAAGAGAGGGGCCACTGTGGGCCCAGACCATAGGGCGGCGCGGCCCAGGCCCTGGCCGCGCCACCCTATGCTCTGGGGGCCCCACAGCCTCTTTCGCCTCCTTTTCTTCGCGTACTCCTTCGTCCCGAAAACCTAAGCCACAGAGGGATCCTCACGAAGGGTTACAGCCGCCTCTGCGGGGCGGAGAGCACCAGAGAGAAAAGAGCTCTCCGGCGGGCAGGAATCCGCCGGGGAAATTCCCTCCCGGAGGGGGAAATCGACGCCATCGCCATCGTCATCGAGCGGGACATCATCTCCATCATCATCATCATCATCTCCACCATCTACACCGCCATCACCACCGCTGCACCTCGTCATCGCTGTAGCAATTCGGGTTAAATCTTGATTGTTTGATAGGGGAAACTCTCCCGGTGTTATTCTATACTTGTTGTAGATGCTATTGAGTGAAACCATTGAACCAAGGTTTATGTTCAGATTGTTATTCATCATCATATCACCTCTGATTGTATTCCATATGATGTCTCGTGAGTAGTTCGTTTAGTTCTTGAGGACATGGGTGAAGTCTAAATGCTAGTAGTGAATTATGGTTGAGTAATATTCAATGTTATGATATTTAAGTTGTGGTGTCATTCTTCTAGTGGTGTCGTGTGAACGTCGACTACACGACACTTCACCATTTATGGGCCTAGGGGAGTGCATCTTGTATTCGGTTGCTAATTGCGGGGTTGCCGGAGTGACAGAAACCTAAGCCCCCGTTAGTATATCGATGCAGGAGGGATCGCAGGATCTCAGAGTTTAAGGCTGTGGTTAGATTTATCTTAATTACTTTCTTGTAGTTGCGGATGCTTGCAAGGGGTATAATCACAAGTATGTATTAGTCCTAGGAAGGGCGGTGCATTAGCATAGGTTCACCCACACAACACTTATCAAAACAATGAAGATTAATCAGCTGTATGTAGCGAAAGCACTAGACTAAAATCCCGTGTGTCCTCAGAACGTTTGGTCATTATAAGTAAACAAACCGGCTTGTCCTTTGTGCTAAAAAGGATTGGGCCACTCGCTGCAATTATTTCTCTCGCATTTTATTTACTTGTACTTTATTTATCTGCAATATCAAAACCCCCTGAATACTTGTCTGTGAGCATTTACAGTGAAACCTTCATCGAAACTGCTTGTCAACACCTTCTGCTCCTCGTTGGGTTCGACACTCTTATTTATCGAAAGTACTACGATACACCCCCTATACTTGTGGGTCATCAAGACTATTTTCTGGCGCCGTTGCCGGGGAGTGAAGCGCTATTGGTAAGTGGAATTGGTAAGGAAATTTACTGTTTGTGCTGATTTTATTTCTGCCTGCTGCTATAATCATTATGGAGAGATCTTCTCTTCAATTTCTATTTGGGAAATCTACTACTACTGCAACGGTAGTGGATGAAGCGCCAGGTGAGGAAGTAGTACCATATAAAATACCTACGAAAATTATTGAACGTGTTATGGATAACCGCTATGAAGGGGATGGAACTGTCCATCCTGGTGATCATTTACTATTTTTGCATGAATTATGCGGGTTATTCAAATGTGCAGGTATTTCCATGAATGAAGTTAGGAAGAAACTATTCACTATATCGCTGTCTGGTAAAGCGGCGCACTGGTATAAATTGCTGAAGAATGGTGATTCTATTGATTGGGAGGACATTGTGCCTTTATTCTATTCCAAATTTTATCCTCCAAGTGAAATTCACAAAGATCGGAACCGCATATATAATTTCTGGCCTCATGATGGAGAAAGTATTGCCCAAGCTTGGGGGAGATTGAAGTCTTTAATGCTCAAATGCCCCATTCATGAGCTTCCTGGTAATGTTATTATTGATAATTTCTATGCAAGACTTTCTTTTCAAGACAAGACCTTGCTGGATACTTCTTGTTCTGGATCATTTACACGCAAGAATGAAGAGTTTAAAAGGGACCTTCTTGATCGGATCCAAGAAAATACTGAAGGATGGGAGAACGACAAAGATAGAGAATCAGGTATAATTTATGATTATAAATGCATTGAAGCTTTTATGGATACTGATAAATTTCGTAGTATGAGTGCTACATATGGTCTTGATTCCCAAGTTGTTGCAAATCTTTATAAAGCTTTTGCCTCTTATTATGAACTGCCTAAGAAGAATTTTGATAAGTATCATGAACCGTATAAAGATAAAATTGATTCATCTGTAAACAAATGTGTAGTGATTGAAACTGTTGATAATGTTATTCCTGAAGCTTATATTGAAAAAACTCCTTTCCCTGCTAAAATGAAGGAGTACTCTGTCATATCTAGTGCAGTTAATAAAAGTGAAAAGAAACCTAAAGAACCTGAAGAACAAATTAAAATTGAACCTGCTGTTGCAATAGTTAAAGATCTTGTGACTGAAAATGTGGAGGATGGTCATATTATTTTCTGTGAAGATGCTTCTAATATTGTTTCACATCCTAATAAACCCAAACAAGTTAGTGTTCCTATGCTATCTGTTAGAATTGGTGATCATTGCTATTATGGTTTATGTGATATTGGTGCAAGTGTTAGTGCTATACCTTATGAACTTTACACGGAGATTATGCACGAAATTGGTTCTTGTGAACTTGAAGATATTGATGTGGTTATTCATCTGGCTAATAGAGAAACTATTTCTCCAATTGGTATTGTTCGAGATGTGGAAGTTCTATGTGGTAAGATTAAATATCCTGCTGACTTTTTGGTACTTGGTTCTGCTGCTAGTGATTATTGTCCTATCATTTTTGGTAGACCTTTTCTAAATACTTGTGGAGCTATTATAGATTGTAAGAAAGAGAAAATTTTGACTAGATTTGCTGGTGAACCTTATGAATTTAACTTTTCTAAATTTACCAAAACTCCTTATAAAGTTGACTTGCCTAGTAATGATTTTAAAATGGAGCAGTGTGCATCTATTGTTCTTGTTCCTAATAACCCTTTGCAGCAACATTTGGAGAATAGTGAAAGTGAAGCTTTTAGGAAAGAAAGAGATGAGCTTGAGGAAATTTTTCGTCGCCAACCTATTCTCAAGCATGATTTACCGGTGGAAGATCTGGGTACAACACCACCACCGAAGGAAGATCCTGTTTTTGATCTAAAGCCTTTACCTGATAATCTTAAATATGCTCATATTGATGATAAGAAAATATATCCTGTTATTATTAGTTCTAAGCTTTCAGAGATTGAGGAAGAAAGGTTATTGGAAATATTGAAGAAACACCGAGGAGCTATTGGCTATACTCTTGATGATTTGAAAGGGATTTCTCCTTCTATTTGCCAACATGCTATTAATATGGAAGAAGATGCAAAGCCTGTTGTTGAACATCAACGTCGTCTAATTCCGAAGATGAAGGAAGTGGTAAGGAACGAGGTATTAAAACTCCTTGAAGCTGGTATTATATATCCTATTGCTGATAGTAGATGGGTTAGTCCTGTTCATTGTGTCCCTAAGAAAGGAGGAATGACTGTTGTGCCTAATGATAATGATGAGCTTATTCCTCAAAGAATAGTTGTAGGTTATAGAATGTGCATTGATTTTCGAAAAGTTAATAAAGTTACTAAGAAAGATCATTACCCTTTACCCTTTATTGATCAAATGTTAGAGAGGTTGTCTAAAAATACTCATTTTTGCTTTCTTGATGGTTATTCTGGGTTTTCACAAATTGCTGTTAAAGCTAAAGATCAAGAGAAAACCACTTTTACTTGTCCTTATGGAACTTATGCTTATAGGCGTATGCCTTTTGGTTTATGTAATGCTCCTGCTACTTTTCAAAGATGCATGTCTGCTATTTTTCATGGTTTTTGCGAAAGTATTGTAGAGGTGTTCATGGATGATTTTTCTGTCTATGGGAATTCTTTTGATAATTGCTTGCGAAACCTCGATAAAGTTTTGCAGAGATGTGAAGAAACTAACCTTGTTCTTAATTGGGAGAAATGCCATTTTATGGTTAATGAAGGAATTGTATTGGGACATAAAATTTCTGAGAAAGGTATTGAAGTTGATAGAGCTAAAGTTGAAGCGATTGAGAAGATGCCCTATCCGAGGGATGTTAAAGGTATTCGTAGTGTTCTTGGTCATGCTGGGTTTTATAGGAGATTTATTAAAGATTTCTCTAAAATTTCAAAGCCTCTTACTAATCTTCTTCAAAAAGATGTACCTTTTGTTTTTGATGATGATTGTAAGGAAGCTTTTGAAACTTTAAAGAAAGCCTTAACAACTGCTCCTGTAGTTGAACCTCCTGATTGGAATTTGCCTTTTGAAATTATGTGTGATGCTAGTGATTTTGCTGTAGGCGCTGTTCTTGGACAGCGAGTAGATAAAAAATTAAATGTTATTCATTATGCTAGTAAGACTCTTGATGCTGCTCAAAGAAATTATGCTACAACTGAAAAAGAATTGTTAGCTGTAGTCTTTGCTTGTGATAAGTTTAGACCTTATATTGTTGATTCAAAAGTTACAATTCATACTGATCATGCTGCAATTAGATACCTTATGACAAAGAAAGATGCTAAGCCAAGGCTTATTAGATGGGTACTTCTGTTGCAAGAATTTGATTTACATATTATAGATAGGAAAGGTGCTGATAATCCTGTTGCTGATAATTTGTCTAGATTGGAAAATATTGCTTATGATCCTGTTCCTGTTAATGATAGTTTTCCAAATGAACAATTGGCTGTAATAAAGGTGAGCTCGCGAGAGAGCCCTTGGTATGCAGATTATGCTAACTTTATTGTTTCGAAGTATTTGCCTCCAACCTTTTCAGCTCAGCAAAGGAGGAAATTCTTTTATGACTTGAGGCATTATTTTTGGGATGACCCACACTTATATAAAGAAGGAGTGGATGGTATTATGCGAAGATGTGTTCCTGAATATGAACAACAGGAGATATTGAATAAATGTCATGGAAGTGTTTATGGAGGACATCACGCTGGAGATAGAACCGCGCAAAAGGTTCTACAATCAGGTTTTTATTGGCCAACACTCTTCAAAGATGCAAGGAAATTTATTTTATCTTGTGATGAATGTCAAAGAGTTGGTAATATCTCTAGACGCAATGAAATGCCTATGAATTATACTCTTGTTATTGAACCATTCGATTGTTGGGGATTCGACTTCATGGGACCTTTCCCTTCTTCAGACGGTAACACTCATATACTTGTCGCTGTTGATTATGTTACTAAATGGGTAGAAGCTATACCTACAAAAAGTGCTGATGGTGAGACCTCTATAAAAATGCTGGTAGATATTATATTTCCTAGATTTGGAGTACCTAGATATATTATGACTGATGGAGGTTCTCATTTCATTCATGGAGGTTTTAGAAAAACTCTTGCTAAGTATGGTATTAATCATAGAATTGCTTCCGCTTATCACCCTCAAACTAGCGGTCAAGTAGAATTATCAAATAGAGAGATTAAAGCTATCTTGGGTAAGACTGTTAATAAATCTAGAAAGAATTGGCCTAGCAAATTGAAAGAAGCGTTATGGGCTTATAGAACTGCTTATAAAAATCCTATGGGAATGTCACCTTATAAAATGGTTTATGGAAAAGCTTGTCATTTACCTTTAGAACTAGAGCACAAAGCTTATTGGGCTGTTAGAGAATTAAATAAAGATCCTAAATTAGCCGGTAATAAGAGGTTGTTGCAATTAAGTTCTCTAGATGAATGGAGAAGTGAAGCTTATGAAAATGCTAAACTCTTTAAAGAAAAAGTTAAGAAATGGCATGATAGAAGGATCATCAAAAGAGAATTTAATGTTGGAGATCAAGTTCTATTGTATCGGTCTCGTCTCAGATTCTTTGCAGGGAAATTACTCTCGAAGTGGGAAGGACCATATGTTGTTGAGGAGGTGTATCGTTCAGGAGCAATTAAAATTAGCTCTCTCCAAGGCAATGCCACACAAGTGGTGAATGGACAAAGACTCAAGCATTATATCTCGGGCGATTCTTATAATGTTGATGTTGATATTATTCAAGTGGAAACACCGGAGGCTTTCATCAAAGGACAAATTGACAGTCCGCCAGAACTGGACTTTGAATAGGTAACAGTATAGGTAATAAAAAGTCCGCGTTTACCTTTCCGAACATTATTTTTGCTGTTTTTGGAAAATATGAAAAATTACGGAATCGAAACGGAGTGGAAAAGACGCGCGAGGGCGTGCCACCACAGGCCGGCGCGGGCCCCACCCTGGCCGCGCCGACCTATGGTGACGGCACCTCGGCGTCCCGTTTCCACTCGTTTTCGGCCTGGAACCTTCCTTTTGTCGTAAAAATATTTGCTATATAATCCCCCGGACCCCTGGAGGTCCGTAATATCGTTTTCTCGTCGTGTTTCGTTTCGAGCTGTTTTCTGCCAGATTTGTTTTGATCTAGAAGCACCATGGTCTCCAACAATAAAGACAAGGGGCCTTGGAGGGAAGAGATAGATGAAAGGATCAATAAGGAGAAGGAGAAGATAGCATCAGCAAAAGGAGAGTGGGAAACTACGAGGAGTAAGCCAATCTTGGTGGGATCGGTTAACACTGGGCGTTCTTTTTCTCATAACTTGCAGGGAGCTCTTCCGCCTGCTCTGGACCTCGACTCTTTCCCTTGTGTGGAGGAAGCAATACGGGTTGCTGATGAGTTTTGTGATCAATATCGTGCTCTAAGGAGGGAAGTGGAGATACTTCAGGAGGAGAACCAGCGACTTCGCAGAATGCTGGAATATTACTCAAATCCCAGCACAAGGCCGTCACCGCCACACTCGGATAACAATGAGTCTTTTCAGGTTTTGGTGCAGAATTGCAAAATTGAGAAGCTGAAGCTGAAGGAGATCCTTATGAAGCGCGAGAGGAATCCATCGCCATCATCACCGAGGAGTAATTCATCATCGGTATTGGCATCCCCTTGGTTTGTTCCAAGCTTGGGGGAGTGCCGCGGTATCACATCACCACCACCTTTATCTTTTACTATCAAGTAGCGTCATATCATGAGTAGGGAAGTTATCATATAGAATAGTATGCAATGTGGAAGTATCTCTCTTAGTTAGTTATCGATGTATCCGTTGGTGTGAGTTATCGTTATGGAATATTAATGAGAAGTCTTATCATTTACTTTTTGCACACCTTATTTTAGTTTGCAATCTCCATTATATGATTACTCTTGACATGAGTATTGATATCACTTTGGGAGCATCAAGTAAATCTATTTGGTTTTGGCAAACTTAGCATTGGTCAATAGCAACAACATCCTGATGTTTAATAAAAGAGAGAAATACACTTAGATACATTACTCCATTATCTCTATGCTTAGTATTCTTAAGTTAAAATTGCTTGTGCTTATGAGAAAGATGCATGATTGTTTCTATCATATGTATATTTGTTTGTTTCCCTCAACCTTTATGCTTGCTATCAAACCTTGCTAGCCAAAGACCTGTATCGAGAGGGAATGCTTCTCATACATCCATAACCTTAGACCAAACCTATGCCATTTGTGTCCACCATACCTACCTACTACATGGTATTTTCTGCCATTCCAAGTAAATACTTCATGTGCTACCTTTAAATTATTCAAACTATACTACTTCTTATTTGTGTCAATGTTTTATAGCTCATGAGGAAGTATGTGGTGTTTTATCTTTCAATCTTGTTGGGCGAACTTTTCCTAATGGACTAGCGGCACATCCGCTTACCCAATAACTTTGCAATAAGAGCTGGCAATGAGGTTCCCAGCCTCAATTAATAACTTTCATTAATAATTCTCTTCACATGTTTTGCTCTGATTCATCAGTAAGCAACTTAATTTTGCAATAGACACTCCTCCATGGTATGTGAATGTTGGAAGGCACCCGAGGATTCGGTTAGCCATGGATTGAGAAAGCCAAGGTTGGGGGGAGTGTCATCCTAAATAAAACTAAAATACATGTGTAAACAAAAGAGAAGGGGGATGATCTACCTTGCTGGTAGAGATGCCGTCCCTCATGGGAGCCGCTCTTGGAAGGTTCGTTTGGCAAGGGGGTTAGAGTGCCCGCTACCATTCGTTGACAACAACAAACACCGCTCAAAATCTTACTTTTATGCTCTTTATATGATTTCAAAACTTGAAAAGCTCTAGCACATGATTTAATCCCTGCTTCCCTCTGCGAAGGGCCTGTCTTTTACTTTTATGTTGAGTCAGTATACCTATTTCCCTCTATCCTAAGCAAGCAATTGAGTTGTTGTGAACCAATCATTTATGCTATGATTCAGTTGATCATGTCTTTTATACTTTCTTGTTTAGTACCAATTTTATCTGAATGAATATGACTTTGAAGTTATCAATGATTATGAAGAGATTGTTATGCTTAAATATGAAGGCTCAGCTATAAATTCTAATATGAAAGCTTTGCTTAGAAGTACAATCCGTTAGCAGTTCTCTGACCAAGAACAAAGTTTGCCATCACCAACTATGATTTCTTATGCACCTTTACTTGTGATTTCTCTTTACTTATTTCGAGATGAGTTATATGAGGAAGTTGTTTACTAGAATGTCTTGTGTGAATGAATATGATGCTTCTTGTCCGTATTTTATTTATCGACTCTTCACTCCATAAACATGTGGTCTTGTTTATCGAGCTCAGTTTCGCTTGGGGACAAGCGAGGTCTAAGCTTGGGGGGAGTTGATACGTCCAATTTGCATCACTATTTTGTATCATAATTTGCTGTTATTCATTGATATATTTCATATTGGGACACAATACTTATGTTATTCCATCTATTTTGCATGTTTCATCATCATTGGAGGATCAAGCACCGGAGCCAGGATTCTGCTGGAAAAAGCACCGTCAGAACGCAATATTTCGGAAGATCAACTGTGGAAGGGAATTTCACGAAAATTCCTATTTTTCCAGATGACGGAGGGAGCCAGAAGGGGAAGAAGAGAGGGGCCACTGTGGGCCCAGACCATAGGGCGGCGCGGCCCAGGCCCTGCCGCGCCACCCTATGCTCTGGGGGCCCCACAGCCTCTTTCGCCTCCTTTTCTTCGCGTACTCCTTCGTCCCGAAAACCTAAGCCACAGAGGGATCCTCACGAAGGGTTACAGCCGCCTCTGCGGGGCGGAGAGCACCAGAGAGAGAAGAGCTCTCCGGCGGGCAGGAATCCGCCGGGGAAATTCCCTCCCGGAGGGGGAAATCGACGCCATCGCCATCGTCATCGAGCGGGACATCATCTCCATCATCATCATCATCATCTCCACCATCTACACCGCCATCACCACCGCTGCACCTCGTCATCGCTGTAGCAATTCGGGTTAAATCTTGATTGTTTGATAGGGGAAACTCTCCCGGTGTTATTCTATACTTGTTGTAGATGCTATTGAGTGAAACCATTGAACCAAGGTTTATGTTCAGATTGTTATTCATCATCATATCACCTCTGATTGTATTCCATATGATGTCTCGTGAGTAGTTCGTTTAGTTCTTGAGGACATGGGTGAAGTCTAAATGCTAGTAGTGAATTATGGTTGAGTAATATTCAATGTTATGATATTTAAGTTGTGGTGTCATTCTTCTAGTGGTGTCGTGTGAACGTCGACTACACGACACTTCACCATTTATGGGCCTAGGGGAGTGCATCTTGTATTCGGTTGCTAATTGCGGGGTTGCCGGAGTGACAGAAACCTAAGCCCCCGTTAGTATATCGATGCAGGAGGGATCGCAGGATCTCAGAGTTTAAGGCTGTGGTTAGATTTATCTTAATTACTTTCTTGTAGTTGCGGATGCTTGCAAGGGGTATAATCACAAGTATGTATTAGTCCTAGGAAGGGCGGTGCATTAGCATAGGTTCACCCACACAACACTTATCAAAACAATGAAGATTAATCAGCTGTATGTAGCGAAAGCACTAGACTAAAATCCCCGTGTGTCCTCGAGAACGTTTGGTCATTATAAGTAAACAAACCGGCTTGTCCTTTGTGCTAAAAAGGATTGGGCCACTCGCTGCAATTATTTCTCTCGCATTTTATTTACTTGTACTTTATTTATCTGCAATATCAAAACCCCCTGAATACTTGTCTGTGAGCATTTACAGTGAAACCTTCATCGAAACTGCTTGTCAACACCTTCTGCTCCTCGTTGGGTTCGACACTCTTATTTATCGAAAGTACTACGATACACCCCCTATACTTGTGGGTCATCAACCCTCAAGTGGCTGATCAACAGAGAGTCAACAAATGGGATTAAGCTATCTAATTGAGTAATTTCATGCGCAAAAAAAAAATCATAGTGCCTCCTACTCTTGGAGTCTTGTTAAGAAGAGGAGGTCTAATACGTGGAAAACAGAATAGCACACCACAGGTCCGAAATGATGGAAAGGGCTAGGCAATCCACTTATTATAGAACTCAACAAAAACCACATGGAACTATATTAAACTTATGCAGTAGCCAACGCAACCAAAAGTCAGAAGTGCAGGCTGAATCCCAAAGGCACAACACAATAAGGAAACTTGCAACCTTATATAAAAGGGGCTATGCAACCCACTTATACACACATTAACAGCCATCCTCGTGTGTGACAAGAGAAATTCAACACTGGATTCGGAGGTAGGCACATGAAGCTTTACAAGGGCCAATGGGGCACCAACAATTTAAGGATGAATTGAACCACACCGTCAACAATTCAAACTCGAGACCTTGGCTCTAATACCATTTAAGTTCGAACGGATTGAAAAGGCTAGGCAACCAATTTCTAAAACATCCACAGGAACAACTACCAAGTTGATCCCAGCCGTAGATAAATGCATCCACCAACAAAATAGGAACAGTGCCTCAGTCTCAGTAAACATTTCACAATACCAAGGTACTCACATGTCAATGTCAGTGTTTTCATCTCCAATTATCTATGGCATTTTATTAGTCTTTGAGAGATTATAACAAACTTGATTGGCCTCCTGCAGTAGGGCATCACATGCTTCTGATCTCGATCTCAACATGTCAACTTGGTTTCTTAACACATCTGCTGCAGCTCGTTCTATTTGGATTTGTTCCTCCAGAACTTGTGCAGAGAAAGACTTGGACTTGGACTTGGACTTGGACTGCAAAAACCCAGCATTTCGCAGGAAAGTGTTTTTGGTGATATCTTTATTTTTAAGTACCATGGTAAATGTCTCCATACATTCTTCTAGAGTTTTTTCCATACCATCTTTCCCGGGTTTTGCCATCTCCAATTTCATATTTGCCTGAAAAGTTTTGAGTCGTGTAAAAATAAAAGTTATTACAGAGAAACATGCAGACGGTAGATTTAATGTGTATGAACTACTTCTAATCCTACAAGTTGGTATGCCTGATTACACATCAAATGCATTTTCACAAAAACGCCTACAAGATCATATTGACATGCCCATTATTGCTCCTACAAATTGGCAAGTGTGTAGTTAAAAAATTTAAATCATAAAGAAGACTTACAATAACACTTTCTGCAAGTTCTCCTATCACATTATGTTTGTTCTTCTGGCATGCCTCGAACTGCTCTGCCAGAGTCATCTCTTTGTCTGGTTGCATGTTGTTTGCATGATCTACTTTCTGCATTTTTGTACAATCATATGGAGATCAAATAACGTGGTTGAAATGGAGGATGGAAATATAACATGCACACGGAGTTCTACACAATTTACGAGTAACATATGTAGCAGTACAGACCAGCGGGGCATTACTTTTTGCCAGAGATGCCCAACCAAGTGACGAGATCCTGTACGGCTTGGTAAACGTTGTTTCAAGCGGTTAGCCTGGTTCCTTTTAGACAACGTCTGCAAAAGGAGACTAGTGAGACACTGGCGCAAAATAAGTATTCGGAATTTAATCTGGTTTCACGGTCCTCATAAGCCATACCACATTCTTTGGATCAGACCAATGCTTGACAAGATCTCCCCACTGCTCGTCAGTCATACAGGGTGCAGGAGACTTTGTTCGAACATTGGCAGTAATCTGGCCAGTGAAGTATGTCGCCTTAAGCTTATAGCGGTGCTGGCGCAACAATTCTTTGAATATGGAAGCGATGACAAACTTTACATCCTCATTATCCTCATCGAATTCAAACCTTAACTGCTCACAACGGTGGAATGATTGGTGAGTTATATAGCATAGAAACAACAGTAAGCTACAAGAAATGGGACAGATCAATGTGGAATAATTTATCATTACCAGGAGAAGCATGACTTACGTGTAAATTATGCACTAAACTCTCGAACTGTGAAGGGGTGTCAACGTGCTGCTTCCACAATGGGAAGGTAGGAAGTTCATTCCTGATAAAATGGCCAACCTGTGATACAAGATATGAAGATTCATGCGGATGAAGTGGCCTTCTGCCACCTACAATAGATGTGATGCGAAATCTTGAACCCATTCCGGAAATCTTAGCTGCAAGTTTTTTTCCTACCGTTGGCCCCCTCGTTTTTATTGATCGTGGCGAACCTACCAAGTTAAGCATTACATCAAGCTATCATGGTATATAGATACATAAGGGAGCATTAAACTACAAGTCTTGAAAAAAGTATTACCTTTTTTGGCGTGGGTCTCATCATCGGGAGAGGAGTTGTCTTTCGCAGGACTAAGGGTCGGAGGGAGATCATCACCAGTTTGCTGGTGTTGTGGCAGCACTGTTTGGACATTTGAGGCTGTATCATCTGGGACTAGCATCATGTGTCCTTGGCCATTATTACCTACCACCACTCCTGATGGTGCCAATTCTTGGCTAGAATTTGCTGTGGAAACTGGTTCTGTTGGCAATTGTTGCTGAGAAACAGTATTGGCAACTGGTGGTTGTGGAATGTGTGGGCTGGTACATGCTGGGGCTACTTCTGTCTGATTCGATGGTTTGTGGTTTTTACGAGACCTTTTACTGTTATCATTCTTGGCCTGTTCGCCACCTCGTGTCAGTCTCTTGTTAGACCTTGTAATAGGAGGAGCAGCACGAGCATCAGGCTTAACTCTTTTTTTATTACGCACTGTCACCCATCCTCCGGTATCAGCCTGAGGTTCCTGTTGAGTGTTCTTCCTCCTATTCGTTCTTGAAAAGTTCTTGCCCGAATCTGCAGATGCCTGTCACACATAAATGATATTTCAATGTACAATATTATATGATGATGATATGCAGATGGAATGGAAAAACAGTAAGGCAACATATGCCAAAACATATATGAGGCGTTAACTAAGCAGGAAAAATTGTAGTAATGAGATTGAACATGGCATGGGTAACATATTTGGTAGGACTGGGATACAACAAATGGAAGTTGGGACAAATAATTCGATGACAGGACAGAGAAAACTCACCTTGTTGTGTTGCAGACGATAGTCGACCAGGGCATCTTCCTGAGTCAGCTCGCCATCACAATCAGCAGGATCAAATTCTGAATCAGAGGAATGTTCCGTATCCTTTGTGAGGGAGGTGGGTGGCGTTTTTGCACTAGACCTTGTAGAAGGATGTAGTGTTAGGCCCAACGAGGCTGCAACTCGGCTATTATGCAGAATAGTTTGCCTCCGTTGCTCTTCGTACTCATTCTCGAGTGGAAGACCTAACATGCATTGGCGAGAAATGCAGATGAGATTTATCATGGAACTGTGCATATAAGAACAAATTAATAGTAGCAGTGAGACTGCTCAAAAGGTGTAATGACAAACAAACTATGGCTCAAAAATAATTGATGTTCATATTGTCAAGCTTCATGCACTAGCCAACGCAACCGGAAGTCCGGACTGATGGAAAGGGCAAACAAATTATGGCTCAAAAATAATTTATGTTGGGCAACAAAGGGCAGCAGCAACAATTTTTAGGATAAGTATGATGTCAAGCTTCATGCAGTAGCCAACGCAACCAAAAGTCCGAACTGATGGAAAGGGCTAAGCAATCCACATATAGACTCAAACACATATAAGTGTCATTTTCATGCCAATGGTTAACCATATGGAATGGCGTGTGCTTAATATAATTGCCTAGGGTCTTCCAAGTTCCAACAGATCGATCTATTGGATGAACTTGCTAGAGCATGCAATTCGAAATGGTATCAGACCTACAAGGTCCTGAGTTCAAATCCTAGCAAGTAGCAACGCAGTATTCAAAATAAATATTTGCAGCCTTCCTAAAAAAATATCTAATGATACATGCCTAAGGCTCGGTCTATTGAATGAGTGGTTTTATCACTTAGCACCACAAGTTGGGGATTTTTAATCACAAAACACCAACATTTGGGGAAATTATTTCACATAACACATTATTTGTCATTAGTCGGCTTGACAAGAGCATGACCCTACAGCGTGACACCAATTTACAGTACGTGAGCATGTTTGCTACAAACAAATGAATTTTGGTGTGAAATTTTGTAGACACTCTGTGGAAATGAGAATATGAGTCACACTTGTTACATATGCTACACACAAATGAATTACCATATGACAAATATCCACAAGAAATTATAACCACACAAGAACATGAGATTTGGGTAATATATTCTGTACCAGCATAAGGTTTTGATAATGTTTACCAATACAACTACCCTGGACATAAGATTTTATTTTGAACTGTCTGGACATAAGATTTAACAACTAGTGTTGACAAACAGCTTTGTATTTGCGTTTAACAGCAAATACCACAAAATAAAGTCTAATTGTCTTTCTCCTGCGGTCACTCTTAAACTGACGGTGGCCGGAGGTCACTAATGGGCTATCAAACAGAGATCATGTATTCTGCGAAACAATTACCCCAAATGTTAGTGTTTTGTGATACAAATTTCTAGGGTTGTGGTTCTGTGATAAAAAAAATCCTGAACTTCTGGTGTTAAGTGATAAAACCTCATTGGATGAACTGGCTAGAGCATGCAATTCCACATGGCGCACACAGAGTTGCAAATAGAAAAAAATACAGGCAGTTTAATACTATCAATAAATTGCTCTCCTAGCTTGACTGCTATCATAACCTTTGTAATACGTACTACCACCATCCCGAAGTTTTTATCAAAAATCATTAACATGCAAAATACAAATTTAATATCATTAAATAGATAACGAATATATTTTCGTACGGTATCTACAAAATATTATATTTCTTGATAGATTGTTCTGAAAGTTTGGTCAAACTTTACTTGGTTTGACTTTTATAAATAAGCCTTCAGGTTTGGGGTGGAGGTAGTAATGTAGTATACTTCAAACCCCAAAAAAGTACCGCACAGAAGTGATATTTGGAAAAGAAATGCGTAACGAAAGCGGACATAAGCTCTGCCTCTCCATCAGCAGATGTAAGGTTACGATCAGCAGAGTTCCGAGATAAAAAAAATACAGGCAGTTTAATACTATCAACAAATTGCTCTGCTAGCTTGACTGCTATCATAACCTTTGTAAAATGCATACTTCAAACCCCCAAAACATATCACACAGAAGTGATTCTCGGAAAAGAAATGCATAACGAAAGCGGACATAACCTCGATCTTCCTCTCGATCAGCAGATGTAAGGTTAAGATCTCATATAGCTACGCGGCAAACAACTATCTACACTGATCTAATATCAGCAAGAATGCATTGCAAGAAAGCAACGAAAACTAGTGTAAGAAATCAAATGCATATAACAAAAGCGGACATGTAAAGTATTCATCAACCTTCGTCTGAGGCCCGGGCGGATTTACTCTTTGGTTGGGGGTGGTCGACTTTGGGGCCGCGTTTTTTGCCCATCTCGATCTCCGGTGAGGTGGACTACAGAGTCGGGGAAGCAGATCCGGAGGAGATATGGCGCGGTGAACGTCGGCGTCGAGGAAGCTAATCCGGCTTGCTAGGCAGCAAGGGAGCCGGTAAAACGTGGTCGGTCACTACGGTGGCCGGTGAGAAGGCAGTGATGGTGAGGAGGGGCGGTGGGGCACGGCCGTCGTCGTGGGAGTGTGCCTGGTAGAAGCATGAGAAAGATGTGGTGTTCGAATTGTGCTCTACAGGGAAATATCCTCTGTGGACCGATGTTTATAGGCCGACGGGCAAACCGCAGGTTTTGGGGTAGCTTGAAAATGGGACGCGCCAACAATTTCGGCGCGTGTTTTGCGGCAGAGATGAAAGTCACCCATAAGAAACTTTCCTCATGGATGCTTGTTGCTTGGTCGTGTGGACAACATATATAGTGGGAGATGCCCATAGCTAGCTAGGCCATTCATATCAAACTCGAGTGATTATCACTAAGTTTACAATGAATATATTTCATGACACTTGATATTGGCCGGATAGTAGAAAATATATTTCATGACTATCGATCCCATATTAGTTAATTTATATTATTTCAATTGCTAAAATATTTTCATATTCTTTTAGAGTTCTAAAAAACACACTACACAATGACAATGGATATCACTACCTTCTAGGTCCCGGTCATCAGATTTAGAGTAAAGTAGCTTAGCGACAGATTTAGACCTTTGTGCAACAAATACATGAGTTGGTGATATGTGCAAAAGAACAGGTTAAGTGAGTGTTTTGTGCAACAATGACAACAATAAGTGGAGTTTCGATCGTGCAAAGGATAAAAGGTGGAAGAGGGATCACACGGAAGGAGAAAGAGAAAGGGAGAGCAGTGCCTCACGGGGCCGCTGTTATTTATGGTGAAAAGAAATGCTTCACTTTTTTCGGTGAGTGATGTTGACTGGCACACAGGGTTTCAGTTATGTAGACCTGCAGTGCAGGCTACGCGCCCGTCTAATATTCATTTTTTTTCAGCGACAAAAGGGAGAGAGAGAGAGAGTCTTGACGACGCGTCTTTACTTAACAAAGAAGATTGCTGGGAGTTTGCCTACCTACCGCACGTGACTTGTGCTCACTGATGTGTGGGACCTACACGCATGGGACCACACGTAAGTGACCGACCTACTTTATTCTAGGGGTGCCCCTCAAGCTAATACATAGTCTGCAACATGAAACTATATTCGCTTATAAAATCTGAACTTTGAAATCCAATTTAATTTAAGTCTATTATTGGTCATATCAACTATCAAGTCTAAAATTACATTCTGAAACTTGTTCAACGCTTTCTCATGAATTATTATGGTAGTTTTTTAAAATCAAATGCTAATTGATTTGAGATAATAAAAAAACATATATTATTGCACAACAATGGGATATTAAAATATCTATTTGTAAATAAAAATAAGAAGTCAATGTTGTGGTAAGTTAGGAGGTTCAAAGGGTAAACCAAATATAACGTTTTGTTCAATCTCATAGTTCATATTACCAAGTTTGATTATCCCTGGACAACATTGTTTGTTATAGTGTTCCCTAATTGGGCATGGTGGTGCATCTTGCCATTTCTAACAATGTTGATGACTAGACTTTTCAAGTTTTCGGTATAAAAAATCGTTTTTCATTTTCTAGATGATAAAATATGTTTTTTTGTGCATGGGGTAGAAAAGATATGGGTCAAAATGGCGCATCTACATTTTTTAAATAAATTACGCCATATTTTAATGACAAATCCCAAATTTACGGTTTTTAGTGCTTTCTAGCTAGTTTCGCACATTTAAATGACTTTATGCTGATTTATTGAAAGTAATTCAAATTTGAATTGTAGATATGTTATAACTTGGTCCTACAAGTCCCCATAAATAATTTTTATATACATATTACTTACTATATATAGAAACCAGTGATAGTACTGAAATATTCAACCCCTTTGCAGGATAATCATGTAAAACATTTTGACCTGGTTTTGAAATAAATAAATGAAACTGAAGAAAACCTGAAAAATGAAACCCTTCTACATGGAGTGTGCTTGTATGTGTTAGTTGACAGGGAAAATAAGAAACATGTGATAGGGTAGTGAAAAACAAAATGTCTTCACAAAGCGGACTATCGTGTATGAAGATTCATGGTTTGCAAGCCAAATGATATAGTTATGGCCATATTTGTGGCACAGTTTGTTACAATGTGCCCAAATTGGGCATGGTGGTGCATCTTGCCATTCCCAACAATGTTAATGACTAGACTTTTCAACTTTTCGGTATAAAAAATATTTTTTTCATTTTCTAGATGACAAAATATGTTTATTTTGTGAATGGTGTACATAAGATACGGGTCAAACTGGCAACTCTACATTTTTTAGATAAATTACGCCATATTTTAGTGCCAATTCCCAACTTTTACGGTTTTAGTACTTTCAAGATAGTTTCGCACATTTAAACGACTTTATGCTGATTTACTGAAAGTAATTCCAATGTGAAATGTGGGGGTGTTATAACTTCGTCAAAGAAATCCCCCAAAAACATAGTTTAGGGTTGGGGGTAGATACGGAGTACATGATTTGTATGTTTTGAATATGTCTAGACCTTGTTTATCAACTTGAATGCTTAATTACTATATATATGACGTAAGAAGGCTATGTGCTTTGGGTTTTCATTTTTTTTGATTTTTTCTGAATTTTTATGCTCATTTGAATCTTGGTCAAATCCTAGGTTTGACTAGGATTTAAACAAACTTAAAACATGAAAATGAAAAGGTAAGCCTGGATCCTTCCTAGTCACTCTAAAATTAAGCTTTTGGGAAGTTTTAGAAATTTCCATGTTTGAAACCCGAAACCACTTCTCTTCATGCTTGACTTCATAAGACAAAGTTAAGGGTTAGGGGTAGATACATGCCTTTTCTGTTTTGAATATGTCTAGACCTTGTTCATCAACTTGAATGCTTACTATATATATATATGACATAAGAAGGCTATATATATATGTGCTTTGGTTTTTGGTTTTTGTTTTTTCTGAATGTTTATATATGCCCATTTGAATCTTGGTCAAATCCTAGGTTTGACCAAGATTTAAACAAGTTTAAAACATGAAAGTGAAAAGGTAAGCATGGATCCTTCTTAGTCATTCTAAAATGAAGCTTTTGGGGGGTTCTTGAAATCTCAATGTTTGAAACCCAAAACCACTTCTCTTCATGGTTGACTTCATAAGACAGATGAGTTTAGGGTTATGGGGTAGATACATGATTTGTCGGGTTTGAATATGTCTAGACATGCTTGTTTATCAACTTGAATGCTTACTATATGACCTAAGAAGACTATGCATGTGCATTGGTTTTTCATTTTTTGTTCTTTCTGAATGTTTATGCCCATTTGAATCTTGGCCAAATCCTAGGGTTTGACCAAGATTTAAACAAGTTTAAAACATTAAAATGAAAAGGTAATCATGGATCCTTCTTAGTCACTCTAAGATGAAGTTTTTGGGAGGTTTTCGAAATTTCCATGTTTGAAACCCAAAACCACTTCTCTTCATGTTTGACTTCATAAGACAGAGTTTAGGGTTAGGGCCAGGGGTAGATACATGATTTTCTAGTTTGAATATGTCTAGACCATGTTTATCAACTTGAATCTTGGCCAAATCCTAGGTTTGACCAAGATTTAAACAAGTTTAAAACATGAAAATGAAAAGGTAAGCCTGGATCCTTCTTAGTCACTCTAAAATGAAGCTTTTGGGAGGTTTTTGAAATTTCCATGTTTGAAACCCAAAACCATTTCTCATCATGCTTGACTTCATTAGATATAGTTTAGGGTTAGGTGTAGATACACGATTTGTCTGGTTTGAATATGTCTAGACCTTGTTTATCAGCTTCAATTCTTACTATATGACATAAGAAGACTATATGTGCTTTGGTTTTTGATTTTTTGATTTTTTTGAATGTTTATGCCCATTTGAATCTTGGTCAAATCCTAGGTTTGACCAAGATTTAAACAAGTCTATAACATGAAAATGAAAAGGTAAGCCTGGATCCTTCTTAGTCATTCTAAAATGAAGCTTTTGGGGGGTTCTTGAAATCTCAATGTTTGAAACCCAAAACCATTTCTCATCATGCTTGACTTCATTAGATATAGTTTAGGGTTAGGTGTAGATACACGATTTGTCTGGTTTGAATATGTCTAGACCTTGTTTATCAACTTCAATTCTTACTATATGACATAAGAAGACTATATGTGCTTTGGTTTTTGATTTTTTGATTTTTTTGAATGTTTATGCCCATTTGAATCTTGGTCAAATCCTAGGTTTGACCAAGATTTAAACAAGTCTATAACATGAAAATGAAAAGGTAAGCCTGGATCCTTCTTAGTCATTCTAAAATGAAGCTTTTGGGGGGTTCTTGAAATCTCAATGTTTGAAACCCAAAACCATTTCTCATCATGCTTGACTTCATTAGATATAGTTTAGGGTTAGGTGTAGATACACGATTTGTCTGGTTTGAATATGTCTAGACCTTGTTTATCAACTTCAATTCTTACTATATGACATAAGAAGACTATATGTGCTTTGGTTTTTGATTTTTTGATTTTTTCTGAATGTTTATGCCCATTTGAATCTTGGTCAAATCCTAGGTTTGACCAAGATTTAAACAAGTCTATAACATGAAAATGAAAAGGTAAGCCTGGATCCTTCTTAGTCATTCTAAAATGAAGCTTTTGGGGGTTCTTGAAATCTCAATGTTTGAAACCCAAAACCATTTCTCATCATGCTTGACTTCATTAGATATAGTTTAGGGTTAGGTGTAGATACACGATTTGTCTGGTTTGAATATGTCTAGACCTTGTTTATCAACTTCAATTCTTACTATATGACATAAGAAGACTATATGTGCTTTGGTTTTTGATTTTTTGATTTTTCTGAATGTTTATGCCCATTTGAATCTTGGTCAAATCCTAGGTTTGACCAAGATTTAAACAAGTCTATAACATGAAAATGAAAAGGTAAGCCTGGATCCTTCTTAGTCATTCTAAAATGAAGCTTTTGGGGGGTTCTTGAAATCTCAATGTTTGAAACCCAAAACCACTTCTCTTCATGGTTGACTTCATAAGACATGCAGAGTTTAGGGTTAGGGGTAGATACATGATTTGTCGGGTTTGAATATGTCTAGACATGCTTGTTTATCAACTTGAATGCTTACTATATGACATAAGAAGGCTATGTGCTTTGGTTTTTCATTTTTCCGGTTTTTTGAATTTTATGCCCATTTGAAGATTTTGGGAGGTTCTTGAAATTTTCATGTTTGAAACCAATACGACTTCTCTTCATGCTAGACTTCATAAGATCGACCGAGTTTATGGTTAGGGGGTAGATACATGATTTGTCTGGTTTGAACATGTCTAAACCTTGTTTATCAACTTGAAAGCTTACTATATGACATAAGAAGACTATGTGCTTTTGTTTTTCATTCTTCTATTTTTTTATTTTATGCCCATTTGAATCTTGGTCAAATCCTATGTTTGACCTGGATTTAAACAAGTATAAAATATGAAAACGAAAAGGTAAGCCTGGATCCTTCTTAGTCACTCTAAAATGAAGCGGCTTTTGGGATGTTCTTGAAATTTTCATGTTTGAAACCCAAAACCACTTCTCTTCATGATTGACTTCATAAGACAGAGTTTAAGGTTAGGGGCAGATATATACATGATTTTCTAGTTTGAATATGTCTAGACCTTATTTATCAACTTGAATGCTTACTATATGACATAAGAATGCTATGTGCTTTGGTTTATCAATCTTTTGGTTTTTTCCTGAATTTTTATGCCCATTTGAATCTTGGTCAAATCCTAGGTTTCACAAAGATTTAAACAAGTTTAAAATCTGAAAATTAAAAGGTAAGCATGGATCCTTCTTAGTCACTCTAAAATGAAGCTTTTGGGAGGTTTTTGAAATTTCCATGTTTGAAACCCAAAACCACTTCTCTTCATGCTTAATTGACTTCATAAGACAGAGTTTAGAGTGTAAGGGGTAGATACATGATTTGTCTAGTTTGAATATGTCTAGACCTTGTTTATCAACTTGAATTCTTACTATATGACATAAGAAGGCTATGTGCTTTGGTTTTTCATTTTTCTGATTTTTTTGAATTTTATGCCCATTTGAATATTGGTCAAATACTAGCTAGGTTTGACCAAGATTTAAACAAGTTTAAAACATGAAAATGAAAAGGTAAGCCTCGATCCTTCTTAGTCACTCTAAAATGAAGCTTTTGGGAGGTTTTTGAAATTTGCATGTTTGAAACCCAAAACCACTTCTCTTCATGCCTTACTTCATAAGACGGAGTTTAGGGTCGTTAGGGAGTAGATACATGATTTGCCTGGTTTGAATATGTCTAGACCTTGTTTATCATCTTGAATGCTTACTATATGACAGAAGAAGACTATGTGCATTGGTATTTCATTTTTTTTTGAATTTTCATGCCCATTTCAATCTTGGTGAAATCCTAGGTTTGAGCAAGATTTAAACAAATTTAACACGTGAAAACGAATAAGCATGGATCCTTCTTAGTCACTCCAAAATGTACCAATTGATAGATGTGTTAACTTTGCTTCATGGAAAAATTAATGTCATGTAAATGAGTTAACTTGGATTTCCTACCGTTGAATCCATAGGAAACTTTGTTCTAATGCACTATAATAATCAACCGAGTTTTTACACCAACAGGTCTGTCACTTACGTGTGGTGCCCATGCGTGAGGTCCCACACTTCAGTGAGCACAAGTCAAGTGCAGTAGGTACGCAAACTCCAAGCCATCTTCTTTGTCAAGAGAAGACGCATCAGGATGCGTTTTGGAAGTCTGTGGGTCCTTCTGGATCCTTCGGTTGTCCCTCTCACAAAAAAACAAATCTCTCTCATTCTCGGCCTCGCTCGACTCGCTCGCTCGCTCGCTCGCACCTCCTGCTCACTGACAAACCCTGCAAAAAGTCAACATCATCACCCGAAAAAGGGAGACACCATAATTCTCTCCCTTCTTCTCTCCTTCCGAGTGATCCCTCTTCCTCCGAGTTTCACTCGACGGGCAAACACACATGTGCTGCATAGTAATAATAATAAAAAGGTAGAAAAATCAACCTACGAATCTATAATTAAATACGTTAAACTAGGGTTTTGCCCAGTACTACAGATCAAGTTCATAAAAAATCCAACTACGGGGTTCGAACAACCCCATTTCTAATCCAAGATTTTTTTCGACCTCATCCAAATGGCCTCAAACTATAGGGTTAATTAGCATCTAGTGCAGTATGTGTGAACATGTATGCACTATGTGTGCTATAACTTGTATGTCTTTCAAATTTGAACCAAATTTGAAATATATGAAATGGGGCTTTTGGCTTAAACGTTTGAAACCCAAAACGACTTCTCTTCATGCTAGGCATCATAAGACCGAGTTTAGGGTTAGGGGGTAGATACAGGATTTGTCTGTTTTGAATATGTCTATACCTTGTTTATCTACTTGAATATGCTTACTATAGATATATATGACGTAAGAAGACTATGTGCTTTGGTTTTTTTTTCCAGAATTTTTATGCCCATTTGAATCTTGGTCAAATCCTAGGTTTGACCAATATTTAAACAAGCTTAAAACATGAAAATGAAAAGGTAAGCTTGGATCCTTCTTTGTCACTCTAAGATGAAGTTTTTGGGAGGTTTTCAAAATTTCCATGTCTGAAACCCAAAACCACTTCTCTTCATGCTTGACTTCATAAGACAGAGTTTAGGGTTAGCCAGGGACAGGGTAGATACACGATTTTCTAGTTTGAATATGTCTAGACCATGTTTATCAACTTGAATGATCATTATATGACAGAAAAAGGCTAGGTGCGTTTTTTATTTTATTTTATACCCATTTGAATCTTGATCAAATCCTAGTTTTGACCAGGATTTAAATAATTTTAAAACATGAAAATGAAAAGGTAAGCCTGGATCCTTCTTAGTCACTCTAAAATGAAGCTTTTGGGAGGTTTTTGAAATTTCCATGTTTGAAACCCAAAACCATTTCTCATCATGCTTGACTTCATTAGATATAGTTTAGGGTTAGGTGTAGATACACGATTTGTCTGGTTTGAATATGTCTAGACCTTGTTTATCAACTTCAATTCTTACTATATGACATAAGAAGACTATATGTGCTTTGGTTTTTGATTTTTTGATTTTTTCTGAATGTTTATGCCCATTTGAATCTTGGTCAAATCCTAGGTTTGACCAAGATTTAAACAAGTCTATAACATGAAAATGAAAAGGTAAGCCTGGATCCTTCTTAGTCATTCTAAAATGAAGCTTTTGGGGGGTTCTTGAAATCTCAATGTTTGAAACCCAAAACCATTTCTCATCATGCTTGACTTCATTAGATATAGTTTAGGGTTAGGTGTAGATACACGATTTGTCTGGTTTGAATATGTCTATACCTTGTTTATCAACTTCAATTCTTACTATATGACATAAGAAGACTATATGTGCTTTGGTTTTTGATTTTTTGATTTTTTGAATGTTTATGCCCATTTGAATCTTGGTCAAATCCTAGGTTTGACCAAGATTTAAACAAGTCTATAACATGAAAATGAAAAGGTAAGCCTGGATCCTTCTTAGTCATTCTAAAATGAAGCTTTTGGGGGGTTCTTGAAATCTCAATGTTTGAAACCCAAAACCACTTCTCTTCATGGTTGACTTCATAAGACATGCAGAGTTTAGGGTTAGGGGTAGATACATGATTTGTCGGGTTTGAATATGTCTAGACATGCTTGTTTATCAACTTGAATGCTTACTATATGACATAAGAAGGCTATGTGCTTTGGTTTTTCATTTTTCCGGTTTTTTGAATTTTATGCCCATTTGAAGATTTTGGGAGGTTCTTGAAATTTTCATGTTTGAAACCAATACGACTTCTCTTCATGCTAGACTTCATAAGATCGACCGAGTTTATGGTTAGGGGGTAGATACATGATTTGTCTGGTTTGAACATGTCTAAACCTTGTTTATCAACTTGAAAGCTTACTATATGACATAAGAAGACTATGTGCTTTTGTTTTTCATTCTTCTATTTTTTTATTTTATGCCCATTTGAATCTTGGTCAAATCCTATGTTTGACCTGGATTTAAACAAGTATAAAATATGAAAACGAAAAGGTAAGCCTGGATCCTTCTTAGTCACTCTAAAATGAAGCGGCTTTTGGGATGTTCTTGAAATTTTCATGTTTGAAACCCAAAACCACTTCTCTTCATGATTGACTTCATAAGACAGAGTTTAAGGTTAGGGGCAGATATATACATGATTTTCTAGTTTGAATATGTCTAGACCTTATTTATCAACTTGAATGCTTACTATATGACATAAGAATGCTATGTGCTTTGGTTTATCAATCTTTTGGTTTTTTCCTGAATTTTTATGCCCATTTGAATCTTGGTCAAATCCTAGGTTTCACAAAGATTTAAACAAGTTTAAAATCTGAAAATTAAAAGGTAAGCATGGATCCTTCTTAGTCACTCTAAAATGAAGCTTTTGGGAGGTTTTTGAAATTTCCATGTTTGAAACCCAAAACCACTTCTCTTCATGCTTAATTGACTTCATAAGACATAGTTTAGAGTGTAAGGGGTAGATACATGATTTGTCTAGTTTGAATATGTCTAGACCTTGTTTATCAACTTGAATTCTTACTATATGACATAAGAAGGCTATGTGCTTTGGTTTTTCATTTTTCTGATTTTTTTGAATTTTATGCCCATTTGAATATTGGTCAAGCTAGGTTTGACCAAGATTTAAACAAGTTTAAAACATGAAAATGAAAAGGTAAGCCTCGATCCTTCTTAGTCACTCTAAAATGAAGCTTTTGGGAGGTTTTTGAAATTTGCATGTTTGAAACCCAAAACCACTTCTCTTCATGCCTTACTTCATAAGACGGAGTTTAGGGTCGTTAGGGAGTAGATACATGATTTGCCTGGTTTGAATATGTCTAGACCTTGTTTATCATCTTGAATGCTTACTATATGACAGAAGAAGACTATGTGCATTGGTATTTCATTTTTTTTTGAATTTTCATGCCCATTTCAATCTTGGTGAAATCCTAGGTTTGAGCAAGATTTAAACAAATTTAACACGTGAAAACGAATAAGCATGGATCCTTCTTAGTCACTCCAAAATGTACCAATTGATAGATGTGTTAAC
This sequence comes from Lolium multiflorum, assembly GCA_030979885.1. Taxonomy (NCBI): domain Eukaryota; kingdom Viridiplantae; phylum Streptophyta; class Magnoliopsida; order Poales; family Poaceae; genus Lolium; species Lolium multiflorum. The sequence continues at coordinate 342,477,268 of CM061749.1, forward strand.
TTTGCTTCATGGAAAAATTAATGTCATGTAAATGAGTTAACTTGGATTTCCTACCGTTGAATCCATAGGAAACTTTGTTCTAATGCACTATAATAATCAACCGAGTTTTTACACCAACAGGTCTGTCACTTACGTGTGGTGCCCATGCGTGAGGTCCCACACTTCAGTGAGCACAAGTCAAGTGCAGTAGGTACGCAAACTCCAAGCCATCTTCTTTGTCAAGAGAAGACGCATCAGGATGCGTTTTGGAAGTCTGTGGGTCCTTCTGGATCCTTCGGTTGTCCCTCTCACAAAAAAAACAAATCTCTCTCATTCTCGGCCTCGCTCGACTCGCTCGCTCGCTCGCACCTCCTGCTCACTGACAAACCCTGCACAAAAGTCAACATCATCACCCGAAAAAGGGGAGACACCATAATTCTCTCCCTTCTTCTCTCCTTCCGAGTGATCCCTCTTCCTCCGAGTTTCACTCGACGGGCAAACACACATGTGCTGCATAGTAATAATAATAAAAAGGTAGAAAAATCAACCTACGAATCTATAATTAAATACGTTAAACTAGGGTTTTGCCCAGTACTACAGATCAAGTTCATAAAAAATCCAACTACGGGGTTCGAACAACCCCATTTCTAATCCAAGATTTTTTCGACCTCATCCAAATGGCCTCAAACTATAGGGTTAATTAGCATCTAGTGCAGTATGTGTGAACATGTATGCACTATGTGTGCTATAACTTGTATGTCTTTCAAATTTGAACCAAATTTGAAATATATGAAATGGGGCTTTTGGCTTAAACGTTTGAAACCCAAAACGACTTCTCTTCATGCTAGGCATCATAAGACCGAGTTTAGGGTTAGGGGGTAGATACAGGATTTGTCTGTTTTGAATATGTCTATACCTTGTTTATCTACTTGAATATGCTTACTATAGATATATATGACGTAAGAAGACTATGTGCTTTGGTTTTTTTTTTTTTCCAGAATTTTTATGCCCATTTGAATCTTGGTCAAATCCTAGGCTTGACCAATATTTAAACAAGCTTAAAACATGAAAATGAAAAGGTAAGCTTGGATCCTTCTTTGTCACTCTAAGATGAAGTTTTTGGGAGGTTTTCAAAATTTCCATGTCTGAAACCCAAAACCACTTCTCTTCATGCTTGACTTCATAAGACAGAGTTTAGGGTTAGCCAGGGACAGGGTAGATACACGATTTTCTAGTTTGAATATGTCTAGACCATGTTTATCAACTTGAATGATCATTATATGACAGAAAAAGGCTAGGTGCGTTTTTTATTTTATTTTATACCCATTTGAATCTTGATCAAATCCTAGTTTTGACCAGGATTTAAATAATTTTAAAACATGAAAATGAAAAGGTAAGCCTGGATCCTTCTTAGTCACTCTAAAATGAAGCTTTTGGGAGGTTTTTGAAATTTCCATGTTTGAAACCCAAAACCATTTCTCATCATGCTTGACTTCATTAGATATAGTTTAGGGTTAGGTGTAGATACACGATTTGTCTGGTTTGAATATGTCTAGACCTTGTTTATCAACTTCAATTCTTACTATATGACATAAGAAGACTATATGTGCTTTGGTTTTTGATTTTTTGATTTTTTTGAATGTTTATGCCCATTTGAATCTTGGTCAAATCCTAGGTTTGACCAAGATTTAAACAAGTCTATAACATGAAAATGAAAAGGTAAGCCTGGATCCTTCTTAGTCATTCTAAAATGAAGCTTTTGGGGGGTTCTTGAAATCTCAATGTTTGAAACCCAAAACCACTTCTCTTCATGGTTGACTTCATAAGACATGCAGAGTTTAGGGTTAGGGGTAGATACATGATTTGTTGGGTTTGAATATGTCTAGACATGCTTGTTTATCAACTTGAATGCTTACTATATGACATAAGAAGGCTATGTGCTTTGGTTTTTCATTTTTCCGGTTTTTGAATTTTATGCCCATTTGAAGATTTTGGGAGGTTCTTGAAATTTTCATGTTTGAAACCAATACGACTTCTCTTCATGCTAGACTTCATAAGATCGACCGAGTTTATGGTTAGGGGTAGATACATGATTTGTCTGGTTTGAACATGTCTAAACCTTGTTTATCAACTTGAAAGCTTACTATATGACATAAGAAGACTATGTGCTTTTGTTTTTCATTCTTCTATTTTTTTATTTTATGCCCATTTGAATCTTGGTCAAATCCTATGTTTGACCTGGATTTAAACAAGTATAAAATATGAAAACGAAAAGGTAAGCCTGGATCCTTCTTAGTCACTCTAAAATGAAGCGGCTTTTGGGATGTTCTTGAAATTTTAATGTTTGAAACCCAAAACCACTTCTCTTCATGATTGACTTCATAAGACAGAGTTTAAGGTTAGGGGCAGATATATACATGATTTTCTAGTTTGAATATGTCTAGACCTTATTTATCAACTTGAATGCTTACTATATGACATAAGAATGCTATGTGCTTTGGTTTATCAATCTTTTGGTTTTTCCTGAATTTTTATGCCCATTTGAATCTTGGTCAAATCCTAGGTTTCACAAAGATTTAAACAAGTTTAAAATCTGAAAATTAAAAGGTAAGCATGGATCCTTCTTAGTCACTCTAAAATGAAGCTTTTGGGAGGTTTTTGAAATTTCCATGTTTGAAACCCAAAACCACTTCTCTTCATGCTTAATTGACTTCATAAGACAGAGTTTAGAGTGTAAGGGGTAGATACATGATTTGTCTAGTTTGAATATGTCTAGACCTTGTTTATCAACTTGAATTCTTACTATATGACATAAGAAGGCTATGTGCTTTGGTTTTTCATTTTTCTGATTTTTTAATTTTATGCCCATTTGAATATTGGTCAAATACTAGCTAGGTTTGACCAAGATTTAAACAAGTTTAAAACATGAAAATGAAAAGGTAAGCCTCGATCCTTCTTAGTCACTCTAAAATGAAGCTTTTGGGAGGTTTTTGAAATTTGCATGTTTGAAACCCAAAACCACTTCTCTTCATGCATTACTTCATAAGACGGAGTTTAGGGTCGTTAGGGAGTAGATACATGATTTGCCTGGTTTGAATATGTCTAGACCTTGTTTATCATCTTGAATGCTTACTATATGACAGAAGAAGACTATGTGCATTGGTATTTCATTTTTTTTTGAATTTTCATGCCCATTTCAATCTTGGTGAAATCCTAGGTTTGAGCAAGATTTAAACAAATTTAACACGTGAAAACGAATAAGCATGGATCCTTCTTAGTCACTCCAAAATGTACCAATTGATAGATGTGTTAACTTTGCTTCATGGAAAAATTAATGTCATGTAAATGAGTTAACTTGGATTTCCTACCGTTGAATCCATAGGAAACTTTGTTCTAATGCACTATAATAATCAATCGAGTTTTTACACCAACAGGTCTGTCACTTACGTGTGGTGCCCATGCGTGAGGTCCCACACTTCAGTGAGCACAAGTCAAGTGCAGTAGGTACGCAAACTCCAAGCCATCTTCTTTGTCAAGAGAAGACGCATCAGGATGCGTTTTGGAAGTCTGTGGGTCCTTCTGGATCCTTCGGTTGTCCCTCTCACAAAAAACAAATCTCTCATTCTCGGCCTCGCTCGACTCGCTCGCTCGCTCCATCTTGCTCCTGACAAACCACTGGGCGCCAACTGTCGTCGTGGGGAACAAACAGATGCCATAGGATGGCTTATCTTGGGGCCGAATGGACGCTAGAGGATTCGGGGGAGGGTTTGTGACTAGATGGGACGAACTTCCGGATGGTTTCCTCAAGAACTTGGCCAAGGCCAGAGGTTGAAGAAGAAAGACACAAGGAAGAACTCACGCTAGATCACTATCTTCATTGATCTCCACAGGTTACAGGTTCAAGCTTACAAGGTTCTCTCTCTATCTTCTCTATTGCTCCGCGCGTATGAAAGAGGCTGCCCCCTCTCCTTATATAGGGGAGAGGGTGGCTTACAGGACAAGAAACCCTAATGGGATCTTTGACTAGACAAACTACTTTACAAAGATACTTTATAAAGCTACTTTAATCATAGATGACACCGGGGTCTTCTTTAAACAGGGAGGCTGACGTCCTCCGGCTTCTTTGGCCGTCATCCTCTTCTTTGTCTTCAGGCCTTCGTTTAAAGCTACTTTGCTTAGCTCATCCTTGTCTTTTAGCTCCTGACGGAATCTTTGACCAGCCAGCCGACATGCTCTTCCTTCCGGTGCTCCGGTATCTTTCCTTCCCGGTTCCGGTATACCCCTCTTGGGGATACCGGCTTAGCTTACTTAGCCAAATTCCTATCTTTGAGTTTCGGTGCAAATATTAAACCGGTATCTTGATGGATAAGACCATCCGGTTTGGCATGCCTTTGGCATACCGGGGGTCATCCCCCCAACATTAGTCCCCGAAGCTGGTATAGTCGGCGGATTCTATCCAACAGACCATGCCAGGTTCCCATGTTTTTGTATACCGGTTTAATATATCCGGCGCTCTGCTTGGCTCCGGCATCTTTGCCCGGACTCATGCCCTCTTTCTTTGCAAGGCATTCTCCGGTTGCTTATCTTCCGGCATCTCGTTCATTTAACACTTCCTCGGCGAAGTCGAGAATATATCGGGTTCCGCACCTGTCAGTGACATGCGCACTGTGACTGACGCGCCAGTGTCAGGGGTCACTTCCGTTCGGCTTCCGCGCGCGCATTAATTGATCCCAACCACTTCTCCGGATCTGTGTGTCTCACTGTGGCTCTTCTCTTCCGCGCGTGTATCATCGCGCCACGTGGCGATACGCGGGGCGAACCGTCGCGGCCCACGGGCTGAACCGCTACGGTTCGGCGGTTTTTCAGCCCACCTCTTTTTCTTTATAAGGCCAAACCGCCCCTTCTCCTTCTTCTTCTTCGCATTCTCCCGTTCCTTGCGCGCTAGTGCTCCTTGTTCGTACGCCTCTGCCACTCCCTTTGCTTGCTCGAGTTCCGCCGCCCAGCAAATCCTCACCAGCGCGCCGCCGGACGCCGCCGGACTTCGCCGCGGGAAGAACTTCTGTGGCGCCTTTTTCTCGGCCGCGACATTGGTGCTCCTTCAAGCTCTTCTCCGCCTTGCCGTCGCCGGACCTCCTTGCCTACAGCGAGCTCACCCAAACACCGGCGAACCTCTTCCTCTGCGAGTGCCGCCCCAGGTTAGGCCTTATTCATGTTTACTCCTCTTTTGCTTGCAGTTCAGATCTTGAGTTGGAAACGTATTTATCCTTTCTTTTTCTTTGCTTTTTCTCTCTTTCGTAGATCTTCTCGCGGGGGTAGTTCTTGGGGAAGTTGTTTTTTCGAGTAGGTACCGGAATTTCCCAAACCCAAATGTCTTCCGAACAATATCTTTCCACCTCTTCCTCCAGTAATCCGGAAGATCGCGCCTCCGATGGGGTTAGCGCAGATCTGGCCCAGATGGAATCCGACGGCGGCCAAGAACAAGATGCCGGTAGCTCTAGCCAAGCTTCCGGCGCTGATTCTTCTGAGGTCACCCGCGGGGCCTGGATGGGCTCCAGCGTCAGCGAATATGAGATTGACTGGTTATACCGGTCCCGGAGGATTCCGGAAGGAGTATCTGCCGGATTCCCGGCGACGAGATCGAACCGGTGCCTAACCCCGGCGAATACGTCGTCTTCCTTGCTCATTTTGAGCGCGGCTTCGGCCTTCTTCCTTTTTTCCGGATTTCCTTGACTTCTACAAACTTCAACCTCACCATCTTCCCGGCAACGCCATTTTCTACCTTTCTGCTATGTCACCTTCATGGAGGCATACATCGGCATTCGTCCCACTCGCGAGACGTTTGCTCGATTCTTCGCCCTTCGGATTAATTCCGTTCAGGGCTTAGACATTCCGAAACCCAAACCCCCCGTTCAATGCGGGTCTTGCATCATTGGCTCCCGTCAAGGGAGCCCCTTCTTTAAGTTTTCCGGTCTCGAGTCATGCCGGTCATGGCAAGGGACCTTTTTCTATGTTAGGAACAACGGCACCGCAGATCTCATTGATCTGCCTCCTTTTGATCCGGCGCCGCCCACCAAGACTAACTGGAGCTACAATCCGAAGGAGTCTCACAACGAGACAAACCGGATTATACGCTTCATGAAACAGCGGATGAAGGATACCAACCTCTGCTCTGACGACATCATCCGCACCTTCATCTCGCGCCGGGTGCTTCCTCTTAAGCGCCGCGCCCACAAGATGTGCGAGATGTACGGCCCTGGCGACCCTACCAAGATTACCGGCCTCCCTCTCAGCAAGAAGGATGTCGTTCTTAAGGCCAGGCAGATCTGCCAGACCTCCATGCCGGAAGATTGGGAATGGGGCCTCCGGCCTCTTAGCTCCACTAACCCTCCGACCCAAGAAGTAAGAAATTACACAACTCGGGTCGGTTCTCCGGAAGCTTTTATTGCGGCTAACCTCTTCTTTCATTTTTGTTTGTTCGGGCCAAGGACCGTTTCCCCGGCATCGAATCCGACAAGCGAGGCCGTTGCCGGAAGCGCGGTCTCGACAAGTTTGACCCCGACCCCGTCATTTTCTAGCATGATTTGAAGATGGGCCGGACTCCAGCCGCGCGCCTTGGCAAGGCTCCGCCGGAACCTGCCGGTTCGTCTAATGAACTGACCATCCTTGAGGTAGCTTTTCTTTTATACTTCTCATATTCCTTTGCTATTGTTCTTCTGTAGATGTGCCCTCAGCCAACGTCAACCCACAGGTCCATGAGCATGTGGCGCCGCTGCAGGCCGAGGCAGGCCAAGAGTTTGTGGACAAACTCATGGCCCAGGGCCAGAAGAACAAGACGCCGGCCTCTGATGCCGGCTCAAGCCAACCTCCTCCTGCCAAGCGCTTCCGGACCGAACCTGTCGCGGGTAAGGTCGTTGCCATGAGGCGCCACAAGGGCAAGCAGATGCCGGCTACCGGGTAAGGCTTCTCTTTTCTGCTTGTTTTGTTTTCACCGAGTTCTTTTCCGGTTGCTTTTTTCCCAACCTTCTCCTTTTTTCTCTTTCAGCCCCACGCTCAAGCTTGGCCCCAGGCCTGAGGGCTCTGCCGGCTCGGCCAGGACCTCGACTCCTCCTCCTCATTCCAGCCCGGCACCATCTGGTGCCGGCACACCGCCTCCCCTGCAGGGCACAACAAGTTCGGGCGCGCGGCCCCTACACCGCCAGATCCCCGCGGAGGAGGGGACTTTGCCTCCCCTCCAGAGACCCAAGACACCGGCGCCGGCAACATGGGCGCCGGAAAGAACCTGCCGGGCGGGCGGAACCTTCTTTCCTCCCGTCCCTGAGAAGAAGAAAAGGAAGAAGACTTCCTCCAAGACCGCGCCGGAAGCTTCCGCGCCGGCCTTCAGAACCGACGCCGCTGCCGAAAACCTCTGCTCCTGAGGCAACCGGGCCCACGCCAACGCCTCCACCGACCCAAGGAGCTTCTGCGACCGCGCCCAAGCCGCCGCCGGCGTCCCTCAAGATCACCGACTATCTCAAGCCGGGGGCGTCCCGCGGAAAGGCCGCGGATGGCAGCGCCTCAAGCGGCTCGCAGCCTTTAGTGCTGCATGTCGGGCCTGCCGCCATCGTGGTCCAAGACAAACCTTCCGGCCTCTTGGGCCGGATCGTTGAGCTGAAGCGCGGGGGCCAAGACTTGGGGCCTCTCCTCCCTTATGCCCAGCGCTGGAATGATGCGGACATCTCCGCAGCTACCCGCGGCTTGGGGAAGGACCGCCTCCCAGCGCCAGATCCTGCCGGCCCTCGCTCTACTGAAGAACACTTCACGCGCCTCAAGCGTGCCGTGAAGGAGTTCGACAGCGCGTGGTACGACGCCACCGCCAACGTGGTGGTAAGTGATGGCGTGTAACTCACACGTTCGTTGGGAACCCCAAGAGGAAGGTATGATGCGCACAGTAGCAAGTTTTCCCTCAGAAAGAAACCAAGGTTTAATCGAACCAGTAGGAGCCAAGAAGCACGTTGAAGGTTGATGGTCGCGAAATGTGATGCGGCGCAACACCAGGGATTCCGGCGCCAACTAGGAACCTGCACAACACAACCCAAGTACTTTGTCCCAACGAAGCAGTGAGGTTGTCAATCTCTTGCTGTAACAAAAGGATTAAACGTATCGAGTGGAAGATGTTTGCAAAGAAAACAGTAAAACAAGTAGATTGTATGCTATGTAAAGAATAGGACCGGGGTCCACGGTTCACTAGAGGTGTCTCTCCCATAAGATAAAAGCATGTTGGGTGAACAAATTACAGTCGGGCAATTGACAAATAGAGAAAGGCATAATAATGCATATACATGACATGATAAATATAGTGAGATTTAATTGGGCATTACGACAAAGAACATAGACCGCCATCCAACTGCATCTATGCCTAAAAAGTCCACCTTCAGGTTATCGTCCGAACCCCCTCCAGTATTAAGTTGCAAAGCAACAGACAATTGCATTAAGTATTGTGCGTAATGTAATCAATAACTACATCCTTAGACATAGCATCAATGTTTTATCCCTAGTGGCAACAGCACATCACAACCTTAGAACTTTCTGTCACTGTCCCAGGTATCAATGAAGGCATGAACCCACTATCGAGCATAATTACTCCCTCTTGGAGTTAAGAGTAAAAACTTGGCCAGAGCCTCTACTAATAACGGAGAGCATGCAAGATCATAAACAACACATGAACAATAGATTGATAATCACCATAATCATAGTACTCTCTATCCATCGGATCCCGACAAACACAACATATAGAATTACATATAGATGATCTTGATCATGTTAGGCAGCTCACAAGATCCAACAATGAAGCACAACAAGGAGAAGACGACCATCTAGCTACTGCTATGGACCCATGGTCCAGGGGTGAACTACTCACTCATCACTCCGGAGGCGATCATGGCGATGAAGAGTCCTCCGGAGATGAATCCCCTCTCCGGCAGGGTGCGGAGGCGATCTCCGAATCCCCGAGATGGGATTCGCGGCGGCGCGTCTCGTAAGGTTTTCCGTATCGTGGCTCTCGGTACTGGGGGTTTCGCGACGGGAGCTTTAAGTAGGCGGAAGGTCAACGCGAGGGGCCACACGAGGGCCCGGGGGCTAGGTCGGCGCGGCCAGGGCCTGGGCGCGGCCCCCGGCTGCCTCGTGGCCCCACTTCGTTAGGTCTTCGGTCTTGGAAGCTTCGTGCAAAAATAGGACCCTGGGCGAAAGTTTCGTCCAATTCCGAGAATATTTCTTTACTAGGATTTCTGAAACCAAAAACAGCAGAAAACAAATGGCTCTTCGGCATCTTGTTAATAGGTTAGTTCCAGAAAATGCATAAATATGACATATAATGTGCATAAAACATGTAGGTATCATCAATAAAGTAGCATGGAACATAAGAAATTATCGATACGTTGGAGACGTATCAGCATCCTCAAGCTTAGTTCTGCTCGTCCCGAGCAGGTAAAACGATAACAAAGATAATTTCAAGTGACATGCCATCATAATCTTGATCATACTATTTGTAAACATATGTAATGAATGCAGCGATCAAAGCAAAGGTAATGACATGAGTAAACAAGTGAATCATATAGCAAAGACTTTTCATGAATAGTACTTCAAGACAAGCATCAATAAGTCTTGCATAAGAGTTAACTCGTAAAGCAATAAATCAAAGTAAAGGTGTTGAAGCAACACATAAGAAGATTAAGTTTCAGCGGTTGCTTTCAACTTGTAACATGTATATCTCATGGATATTGTCAACATAAAGTAATATAACAAGTGCAATATGCAAGTATGTAGGAATCAATGCACAGTTCACACAAGTGTTTGCTTCTTAAGGTGGAAGGAGATAGGTAAACTGACTCAACAATAAAAGTAAAAGAATAGTCCTTCAAAGAGGATCGATTGCTGTATTTGTGCTAGAGCTTTTATTTTGAAAACATGAAACAATTTTGTCAACGGTAGTAATAAAGCATATGAGTTATGTAAATTATATCTTACAAGTTGCAAGCCTCACGCATAGTATACTAATAGTGCCCGCACCTTGTCCTACTTAACTTGGACTACCGGATCTTTGCATGCCATGTTTCAACCAAGTGTCACAAAGGGGTACCTCCATGCCGCCAAAGGTCCAAGGAGAATGCTCGCATTTCGGATTTCTCGCTTTTGATTATTCTCAACTTAGACATCCATACCGGGACAACATGGACAACAGATAATGGACTCCTCTTTAATGCATAAGCATGTAACAAAGTTATTATTCTCATATGAGATTGAGGATATATGTCCAAAACTGAAACTTCCACCATGATTCATGGCTTTAGTTAGCGGCCCAATGTTCTTCTCTAACAATTTTGCATGCTCCAACCACTAAAATGATAGACCTTCAGACAAGACGGACATGCATAGCAACTCACATGATATTCAACAATAGTTGATGGCGTTCCCCAGAAACATGGTTATCGCACAACAAGCAACTTAATAAAATATAAAGTGCATAAGTACATATTCAATACTACGATAGTTTTTAAGGCTATTTTGTCCCATGAGCTATATATTGCAAAGGTGAATGATGGAATTTTAAAGGTAGCACTCAAGCAATTTACTTTGGAATGGCGGAGAAATACCATGTAGTAGGTAGGTATGGTGGACACAAATGGCATAGTAGTTGGCTCAAGGATTTTGGATGCATGAGAAGTATTCCCTCTCGATACAAGGTTTAGGCTAGCAAGGTTATTTGAAGCAAACTCAAGGATGAACAAGTGCAGCAAAACTCACATAAAAGACATATTGTAAACATTATAAGACTCTACACTGTCTTCCTTGTTGTTCAAAACTCAATACTAGATATTATCTAGACCTTAGAGAAACCAAATATGCAAATCAAATTTTAGCAAGCTCTATGTATTTCTTCATTAATGGGTGCAAAGCATATGATGCAAGAGCTTAAACATGAGCACAACAATTGCCAAGTATCACATTATCCAAGACATTTTAGAATTACTACATGTAGCATTTTCCAATTCCAACCATATAACAAATTAACGAAGAAGAAACTTCGCCTTGAACATTATGAGTAAAGCCTAAGGACACATGTGTCCATATGCAACAACGGAGCGTGTCTCTCTCCCACAAAGTGAATGCTAGGATCCATCTTATTCAAACAAAAACAAAAACGAAAACAAACCGACGCTCCAAGTAAAGAACACAAGATGTGACTGAATAAAAATATAGTTTCAGGGGAGGAACCTGATGATGTTGTCGATGAAGAAGGGGATGCCTTGGGCATCCCCAAGCTTAGACGCTTGAGTCTTCTTAAAATATGCAGGGATGAACCACGGGGGCATCCCCAAGCTTAGAGCTTTCACTCCTCTTGATCTTAGTATATCATTCTCCTCTCTTGACCCTTGAAAACTTCCTTCACACCAAACTTCAAGCAAACTCATTAGAGGGTTAGTGCATCATTAATAATTCACACATTCAGAGGTGACACAATCATTCTTTTCACTTCTGGATATTGCATAATGCTACTGGACATTAATGGATCAAAGAAATAAATCCAACATAGCAAAAGAGGCAATGCGAAATAAAAGGCAGAATCTGTCAAAAACAGAACAGTCCGTAAAGACGAATTTATAAATGGCACCAGACTTGCTCAAATGGAAAAACTCAAAACTAATGAAAGTTGCGTATATATCTGAGGATCACGCTCGTAAATTGGCAGATTTTTTCGAATTTTCTACAGAGAATTATGCCCAGATTCGTGACAGACAGCAATGCTGTTTCTGTGCAGCGATCCCAAATATAACATCAACTTTGACATAGAAACTTTACTTGGCACAAAGACATGATAAGGAGAGGTTGCTACAGTAGTAAACAACTTCCAAGACTCAATAAAACAAAAAATTGCTGTAGGTAAAAACATGGGTTGTCTCCCATAAGCGCTTTTCTTTAACGCCTTTCAGCTAGGCGCAGAAAGTGCAAATCAAGTAACATCGAGAGTAGAAGCATCAACATCATAGCTTGTTCTAATAATAGAATCAAAAGGCAACTTCATTCTCTTTCTAGGGAAGTGTTCCATACCTTTCTTGAGAGGAAATTGATATTTAATATTACCTTCCCTCATATCAATAACAGCACCAACAGTTCGAAGAAAAGGTCTTCCCAACACAATTGGACAAGATGCATTGCATTCGATATCCAAGACAACAAAATCAACGGGGACAAGGTTATTGTTAACCGTAATATGCACATTATCAATCCTCCCCAAAGGTTTCTTTTTAACATTATCGGCAAGATTAACATCCAAATAACAATTCTTTAATGGTGGCAAGTCAAGCATATCATAAATCTTTTTAGGCATAACAGAAATACTTGCACCAAGATCACATAAAGCATTACATTCAAAGTCATTGAATTTCATTTTAATGATGGGCTCCCAACCATCTTCTAACTTTCTAGGAATAGAAGTTTCAAGTTTTAGTTTCTCTTCTCTAGCTTTTATGAGAGCATTTGTAATATGTTTTGTAAAGGCTAAATTTATAGCACTAGCATTAGGACTTTTAGCAAGTTTTTGCAAGAACTTTATAACTTCAGAGATGTGGCAATCATCAAAATCTAAATCATTATGAGCTACAGCAATGGGATCATTATTCCCAAGGTTGGAAAAAATTTCAGCAGTTTTATCACAAGCAGTTTCAGCAGTTTTAGCAATTTCAGGCAGTTTTGTACGCTTTGCACTAGGAGTAGAAACATTGCCAACACCAATTATATTACCATTGATAGTAGGAGGTGTAGCAACATGTGAAGAATTAACATTACTAGTGGTGGTAATAGTCCAAACTTTAGCTACATTATTCTCTTTAGCTAGTTTTTCATTTTCTTCTCTATCCCACCTAGCACGCAACTCAGCCATTAATCTTATATTCTCATTAATTCTAACTTGGATGGCATTTGCTGTAGTAGTAATCTTATTATCAAGATCATTATTAGGCATAACTTTCAACTTTAAAAGATTAACATCAGAGGCAAGCCTATCAACTCTAGAAGCGATAGTATCAATTTTATCAAGCTTTTCCTCAACAGATTTGTTAAAAGCAGTTTGTGTACTAATAAATTCTTTAAGCATGGCTTCAAGACCAGAGGGTACACTTCTATTATTGTTGTAAGAATTCCCATAAGAATTACCATAACCATTACCATTAGTAGAAGGATATGGCCTATAGTTATTACCAGAGTTGTTCCTATAAGCATTGTTGTTGAAATTATTATTTTTAATGAAATTCACATCAACATTTTCTTCTTGAGCAACCAATGAAGCTAAAGGAACATTATTTGGATCAACATTAGATCTACCATTCACAAGCATAGACATAATCACATCAATCTTATCACTCAAGGAAGAGGTTTCTTCAACAGAATTTACCTTCTTACCTTGTGGAGCTCTTTCCGTGTGCCATTCAGAGTAATTCACCATCATATCATCAAGAAGTTTTGTAGCCGCCCCAATGTGATGGACATAAAAGTACCTCCAGCAGCTGAATCCAATAAATTCCGTGAAGAAAAATTTAGTCCTGCATAGAAGGTTTGGATGATCATCCAAGTAGTCAGTCCATGGGTTGGGCAATTCTTTACCAAAGTTTTCATTCTCTCCCATGCTTGAGCAACATGTTCAGTATCTAATTGTTTAAAATTCATTATGCTACTTCTCAAAGAAATAATTTTAGCGGGAGGATAATATCTACTAATAAAAGCATCCTTGCATTTAGTCCATGAATCAATACTATTCTTAGGCAAAGATAGCAACCAATCTTTAGCTCTTCCTCTTAATGAGAAAGGAAACACTTTCAATTTAATAATATCACCATCTACATCTTTATACTTTTGCATTTCACAAAGTTCAACAAAATTATTGAGATGGGCAGCAGCATCATCAGAACTAGCACCAGAAAATTGTTCTCTCATGACTAGATTTAGTAAAGCAGGTTTAATTTCAAAGAATTCTGCTGTAGTAGCAGGTGGAGCAATAGGTGTGCATAGGAAATCATTATTATTTGCATTTGTGAAGTCACACAACTTAGTATTTTCAGGGTTGGCCATTTTAGCAACAGTAAATAAAGCAAACTAGATAAAGTAAATGCGAGTAACTAATTTTTTTGTGTTTTTGATATAGAGAGCAAGACAGTAAATAAAGTAAAACTAGCAACTAATTTTTTTGTGTTTTGATTTAGTGCAGCAAACAAAGTAGTAAATAAAATAAAGCAAGACAAAAACAAAGTAAAGAGATTGAGAAGTGGAGACTCCCCTTGCAGCGTGTCTTGATCTCCCGGCAACGGCGCCAGAAAAGAGCTTGATGGCGTGTAACTCACACGTTCGTTGGGAACCCCAAGAGGAAGGTATGATGCGCACAGTAGCAAGTTTTCCCTCGGAAAGAAACCAAGGTTTAATCGAACCAGTAGGAGCCAAGAAGCACGTTGAAGGTTGATGGTCGCGAAATGTGATGCGGCGCAACACCAGGGATTCCGGCGCCAACTAGAACCCTGCACAACCAAGTACTTTGTCCCAACGAAAGTGAGGTTGTCAATCTCACCGGCTTGTGTAACAAAGGATTAAACGTATCGAGTGGAAGATGTTTGCAAAGAAAACAGTAAAACAAGTAGATTGTATGCTATGTAAAGAATAGGACCGGGGTCCACAGTTCACTAGAGGTGTCTCTCCCATAAGATAAAAGCATGTTGGGTGAACAAATTACAGTCGGGCAATTGACAAATAGAGAAAGGCATAATAATGCATATACATGACATGATAAATATAGTGAGATTTAATTGGGCATTACGACAAAGAACATAGACCGCCATCCAACTGCATCTATGCCTAAAAAGTCCACCTTCAGGTTATCGTCCGAACCCCCTCCAGTATTAAGTTGCAAAGCAACAGACAATTGCATTAAGTATTGTGCGTAATGTAATCAATAACTACATCCTTAGACATAGCATCAATGTTTTATCCCTAGTGGCAACAGCACATCACAACCTTAGAACTTTCTGTCACTGTCCCAGGTATCAATGAAGGCATGAACCCACTATCGAGCATAATTACTCCCTCTTGGAGTTAAGAGTAAAAACTTGGCCAGAGCCTCTACTAATAACGGAGAGCATGCAAGATCATAAACAACACATGAACAATAGATTGATAATCACCATAATCATAGTACTCTCTATCCATCGGATCCCGACAAACACAACATATAGAATTACATATAGATGATCTTGATCATGTTAGGCAGCTCACAAGATCCAACAATGAAGCACAACAAGGAGAAGACGACCATCTAGCTACTGCTATGGACCCATGGTCCAGGGGTGAACTACTCACTCATCACTCCGGAGGCGATCATGGCGATGAAGAGTCCTCCGGGAGATGAATCCCCTCTCCGGCAGGGTGCGGACGATCTCCAAATCCCGAGATGGGATTCGCGGCGGCGGCGTCTCTGGTTTTCCGTATCGTGGCTCTCGGTCTGGGGGTTTCGCGACGGGAGCTTTAAGTAGGCGGAAGGTCAACGCGAGGGGCCACACGAGGGGCCCAGGGGGTAGGTCGGCGCGGCCAGGGCCTGGGCGCGCCGGCCACCCTGGCTGCCTCGTGGCCCCACTTCGTTAGGTCTTCGGTCTTCTGGAAGCTTCGTGCAAAAATAGGACCCTGGGCGAAAGTTTCGTCCAATTCCGAGAATATTTCTTTACTAGGATTTCTGAAACCAAAAACAGCAGAAAACAGCAACTGGCTCTTCGGCATCTTGTTAATAGGTTAGTTCCAGAAAATGCATAAATATGACATATAATGTGCATAAAACATGTAGGTATCATCAATAAAGTAGCATGGAACATAAGAAATTATCGATACGTTGGAGACGTATCAGTAAGTTCTATCAATCTCTTTGTAAATTTTCTTGATGCCGGTTTTCTTCTTTCCGGATCTTGTCTATTCTCCCAGTCCCCGAGTTTTGGGTTTAGAGTGCAACTCTTAGCGCAAAACTTTCTTTTAAAGAATTTCCGAAACCGGCATCTTTCTCATAGTAAACCGCAAATTCCCAGTCCCCGAGTTTTGGGTTGAGAGTGCAACTCTTAGCGCAAAACTTTCTTTTAAAGAATTTCCGAAACCGGCATCTTTCTCATAGTAAACCGCAAACTCCCAGTCCCCGAGTTTTGGGTTGAGAGTTTGCTCTTAGCGCAAAACTTACTAGAAATGCACGAAACCGACATAACCAGTCCCCGAGTTTCGGGTTAAAATCCTTCGTTCTCCGTTAACATCATTTCCTTAAACAGAGCACGGCCGACGCCCGGAAGGCTCTCTTTGAGGAGCTTCTATGGGAGCACCGGAGCCTTGCTGAGGCGCACAGCAAGTGCCAAGGTAATCTCTCGTGCCTTCGGCATCTTTTTACCGGAAAGTTTTCTTTTCTTTGTTACTTACAAGTTTTTCCATGCAACAGCTATTCCGGAAGCCTCCATTGAGGCCCTTAAAGCCCAGATTGCCACACTCCAAGGTACAACTTCTATCTTTCCGGTTAACTTGCTTCTCTTTGTTTCATCTGTCTTTGTGTTTTTGCTAACATCTTCTTTTTCGCCTTTAGCTGAAAAGAAGCAGCTCCTCCGGGATCACCAGAAGGCCCTGGAGGCCCAGAAGGAGATCTCCAGAGAGCTCAAGGATCAGGCTATCCGGGCCGGAGTCCGGCACGCGAGGAGCTGAAGGCCGCGAAGGCTGCTGCGGGAGGAGGCTTACGAGGCGCTGGAGGATGCCGGCAACGCCAATGTGGTGTTGCAGGCAGAGCTGGAAGAGGGCGCCAAGGCGCTAAAAGCAGCCGAGGGCAAAGCCGCAAAAGCGCACAAGGCTGCCGCGGAGGAGGCCAAGAAGGCCCAGAAAGCAGCCGAGGGCGAGGTTGCGCGGTTGAAAGCGGAACAGAAGGAGTACGACCTTCTGGTCACGCGGACTGACGCGCTTGCCCTTCGTATGTTTCTCCTTTTCTCTTTCCGGTTTCTGCTTACAAGTTTATTCACTCCGGTATCATATACTTAGCTTTCTTTTGTCTCGTAGGGCTCTTTCCGGACTCCCAGGCTCATGCCATAAAGAAGGTTGCGGAACACCGGGCGCAGCAGGCCGGCAACAACTTGGGTGCACCTTGGGATCCCTATGATCACTTGGTTGCTTTAAACGCCCGGGTCTCGCACATGCGCTCGGTGGACCGGAATCTTTCCGACATCCCTGAGGTGGCCTCCCAGCTCTTCAAGGCCCTCTGGCCCGGCGAAGTGGTGCCCGACACCTTCTCCCTTATCAGCGACCGCTTGAAAGGTGCCTGCCGGCGGATCCGGGAGTGGCAGTGCTCTGCTGCCCGCGCCGGAGCGGACTCAGCGCTCCGCATTGCCTGCTCCTGGTATCCGGAGCTGGATCTGGATGCTTTCGTCGGCGTGCGTGAAGGTGCTCCCACTGATGTGGACCCGGTTCTTACCGCTAAGCGGCAGGACCGCGCGTACCACATCGCGGAGTACGCTGAAATGCGCACCTTCATCCCCCTCCTGAAGATGTCAAAGATTATCTGAGCGAGGAGGAGGAAGATGAAGGCGAGGATGTGCCACCGCCAACTCCTGATGCCGGCGCTGCTCCCCCGGAAGCCCCTGCTGCCTGACTTTGTCTTGTCACAAGATATCACCTGTTCCTGGTTACTTTGTAACAAAACTTGTTAAATTCTACCCCGGTATGCCGGGGTTTATGATGTAAGATGAAACTTAACCTTTTGGTTTGTGCTGCAACATTTTATGCCGGTAAGCTGTACCGGTAACTTATTAAGTTATGTTTGTCTTAAGATATTTGCTTGTTGAGTTGCTTTTTCTTGCACTTGCAATGATTCCGAAATTGTTTCCGCATCCAATTGATGCATACTTGGCTCTTTTGCCTTGGCTCTGCCTACCTTCTCTGGGCATTTTTGGCGTATGAGCACAAAGTTCTTTTACCAAGCAAGCATTTTCTTGAACTTAGAAATAACTCGAAATTTTTGCAAAAAACCGGTATAACCGGGGTTAGTTAAACTTTTCCGGATTGTTCTTTCCTGCTCTCTCTTTCCGCAGTTCATGTGCTTATCCCCTACCGGTTTATCTTGCTTGCCATGAAGCCAAGTTATGGACAACAGCAGAGTCGAAGACTCCGGTATGGTCTAGCACATTACTAAACCGGAAAGAAAAAACATTCAATAAGCAACCGGCAACAGAAAAAATAAACATGTTTCATGCAACTTAGTAAGGGTAGTCCCCGAGATTCATTCGAGGTTCCGACATCTTTTTATTCATAGCAATTAAGGTACAAAAAGGAACTCTTACAGCACCACTTCAAGAGTAGAAATGGACGCAACAAAGCTACATTCCATGGGCGTTTGGTCTCCTCTCCTGACTTGTCCGCCTTTCCTTTCTTCCATTCCTGTGCATCAATTAGGTAATAGGCATCATTGTGGAGAGCCTTGCTCACAATGAAAGGTCCTTCCCATGGAGGGGAAAGCTTGTGCCGGCCTTCAGTGCGCTGCACTAGGCGTAGCACCAGGTCCCCTTCTCGGAACACTCTTGGATTAACTTTCCGGCTATGATAGCGTCTGAGGTTTTGAAGATAAATGGCTGTTCTTGCCAGAGCTAGTTCTCTTGCTTCTTCTAGCAAGTCCACATCATTTTCCCGGGCCTCCTTTACCTCTTCTTCGGTATAGAGCTGCACCCTTGGGGAATCATGGAGAATGTCGGTTGGTATGACCGCTTCTGCCCCATAAACCATGAAGAATGGCGTGTATCCGGTAGACCGGTTCGGAGTTGTTCTTAGACTCCACAGCACTGATGGTAGCTCATCGATCCAACATCCCGGCGATTTTTCCATTGCATCAATGAGTCTTGGTTTGATACCGGAAAGGACCAAAGCATTCGTTCTTTCAACTTGGCCATTGCCTTGTGGGTGCGCCACTGAGCACAAATCCAACCGGATGTTCTTGTCTTCACAAAATCGTTTGAACTCTCCTTGAGCAAAGTTTGAGCCATTGTCAGTTATGATACTGTGCGGGTATCCATACCGCAGAATTACATCTTTTAGGAACTTTACCGCTGTGTGGCCATCACATTTTGCGATAGGCTTCACTTCCAGCCACTTGGTGAACTTATCCACCATTACCAAGATGTGGGTCATGTTTCCCCTTGCGGTTTTAAATGGTCCAACCATGTCCAGGCACCAGACAGCGAATGGCCAAGTTAGCGGTATGGTTTTTAAACCGGATGCTGGGGTATGGTTTTGCTTGGCGTACCTCTGGCACCCATTGCATTTTCTTACCATATCCTCCGCATTTTCCAAAGCCGTTGGCCAATAGAATCCATGCCGGAACACTTTTGCCACCAGTGCCCTTGACGAGGCGTGGTGCCCGCATTCTCCTCGATGAATTTCCTCAAGCATTTCTCTTCCTTCTTCCGGCTCCACACATCTTTGGAGGACACCGGTAACACTTCTTTTGTATGCCTCACCGTTGATGATAGTGTAAGCTTTGGACCTCCTCTGTATCCTTCTGGACTCATTTTCGTCAACCGGCAAGGTGCCGTTGACCAGGAACTCCTTAATAGGTTTAACCCAAGATGGCGCTTCTCTAACCACGAACACCGGCATGTCTATGTCCATGCTGTCCACGAGCATTGCCTCCTCCGGTATGGGCGTCGCAGTCCCCGAGTTTACCGGTACAGTCCCCGAGTTTGCCGGAGCAGTCCCCGGGTTTCCTTCGTCAATCTCCATTGGCACCACATGCGACTCCGGTACGAAAATTGATTCCGACTCCGGGCTTGGCTTGATTGATGGAACTCTTAGATGTGCCAAGGCTATTCCGGGTGGAATTTCTTGCCTAGATGAGCCCATGTTGGATAGAGCATCCGCGGCTTCATTTTCAGCCCGCGGTACATGGTGAAACTCACACCCCTCGAAGAAGCCGGCAATCTTTTGCACATGAAACCGGTATGAGGCCATGTTGGCATCTTTTGCATCCCAATCTCCGGAACACTGTTGCACCACCAGATCTGAATCGCCGTAGCAAATGATCCGGAGCGCTCCGATTTCTTTTGCGACCTTAAGCCCGTGTATCAGAGCTTCATACTCAGCGACATTGTTTGATGCCCTGAAGTGCACTTGTAAAACATACCGGAGGTGATCTCCCTTAGGTGAGGTGAGTACCACACCGGCACCCAGACCTTCTTTGAGTTTGGATCCGTCAAAGTGCATCTTCCAGTATTCTATTTTGTGTTCCGGCGGCTTGTATTGTATCTCCGCCCAATCGACCAAGAAATCAGCTAAAGCTTGCGACTTTATGGCATCTCTTCTTTCATACACCGGTACATATGGTGATAGCTGAATTGCCCATTTTGCAATCCGGCCGCTGGCGTCCTTGTTACCCATGATATCGGAGATAGGTGCCTCACTCACTACCTTCATGGGGTGCTCCTCAAAGTAATGCTTGAGTTTCGTGGCGGCCATGAACACGCCATAAGTCATCTTTTGGAAGTGTGGGTAGTTCTGCTTTGAGGAGGAGAGCACCTCGCTCAGGTAGTATACCGGCCTCTGGACGGTTTTTCCTTCCTCTTCTCTTTCCACCACTACCACAACACTAACCACCCGGTTTGTTGCCGCTATATAAAGCAACATAGGCTCTCTTTCCAAGGGCGAGGCCAAGATCGGGGCCGTTACGAGCATGTTCTTCAATTCTTTGAACGCTGCGTCTGCCTGTGTGGTCCAGACGAAAGTATCCGATTTTTTCATCAAAGCATAGAGTGGCAAGGCCTTTTCTCCTAGCCTGCTTATGAACCGGCTTAGCGATGCCAAGCTTCCGGTAAACTTTTGCACATCTTTCAGTTCTCGTGGGATAGTCATTCTTTCTATTGCCCGGATTTTTACCGGATTGACCTCAATGCCCCGACTTGACACAAGGAAACCAAGCAGCTTGCCGGCAGGGACACCGAAGGTGCATTTTGCCGGATTGAGTTTCATCCGGAACCGTCTTAGGTTATCAAATGTTTGCCGGATGTCATCGATTAAGGTATCTTTTACTTTAGTTTTTATCACAATATCATCCACATAGACTTGCACGTTCTTTCCGATTTGATCAAACAAGCATTTTTGCATACAGCGCTGGTACGTTGCACCAGCGTTGCGCAAACCAAAAGGCATTGTAACATAGCAATAAGCCCCGTGCGGGGTAATGAACGCAGTTTTTATTTGATCTTCTTTTTCAGAGGGATTTGGTGGAAGCCGGAATACGCATCCAGGAACGACAACAACTCACACCCAGCAGTAGAATCAATCACTTGATCGATTCGGGGCAAAGGGAAAGGATCTCTTGGGCAAGCTTTGTTGAGGTTGGTGTAGTCGATGCACATGCGCCACACCTTCGGAGCTTGTGCCTCCAGGTTCTCATCTTTTTTCTTCTCGACCATCACCGGATTAGCCAGCCACTCTGTGTGCGTGACCTCCACGATGAAACCGGCAACTAACAGCTTTGTCACTTCTTCTCCAATGATTTTTCTCCTATCTTCTGCGAACCGGCGCAAAGGTTGACGCACCGGCTTAGCATCCTTCCGGACGTTTAGAGAGTGCTCAGCCAGCTCCCTCGGAACTCCTACCAAGTCATCAGTAGACCAGGCAAAGATGTTCCGATTCTCACGGAGGAAGCTGACGAGCGCGCTTTCCTATGCTTGACGAGGCCGGCACCGATACGAACGGTGCGCTCTGGGTAAGCCGGATCCAGCACAATGTCCTTTGTCTCGTTTGTCGGCTTGAATGCCGGTGAGGCCAAGTTTCCACTCATTGCCGCTAAGCTCAACTTTGAGGACTGAGCCAGCGCAACAGCAGTTTGCATTCTTTTCTTTTCCTCCGCTATCACCAGTGATTCTGCCAGGTTTGATCCGGCGGAGCGGTTTCCATTGAGACTTTATAGTTTCCCACCACGGTCAAGGGTCCACGAGGTGCCGGCATCTTCATCTTGAGGTAAGCCGTATGGGTTGAGGCCATGAAAGCTGCCAATGCCGGTCTTCCCAGCAGTGCATGGTAAGGACTATCTAAGTCCACCACCTCAAACTCAATGTTCTCAACACGACAATTGTCACGTCCTCCAAACGACACATCCACCCGAACTTTTCCTATCGGGGCGCAAGACAAACCGGGAACAATCCCATGGAAAGTTGTGTGAGTTGGCTGTAGCATATTCTCCGTTATGCCCAGCGTACGCAGGGAAATGGAAGTACGTCTTACTTTCATTTCCCTAGGTTCTGGGACAGGCAGGAGGAAATGGAACTAGGTCCTTGTCTAATTTCCCTTAGTTCTGCGACAGGCTGCAGTGTAATCGAAGTACGTCTTAGTTTCATTTCCCTTGATTCTGGGACAGGCAGGAGGGAAATGGAAGTACGTCTTAGTTGCATTTCCCTAGGTTCTGGGACAGGCAGGAGGGAAATGGAAATAGGTCGTCATTTCATTTCCCTTAGTTCTGGGACAGGCTGCAGGGTAATGGAAGTAGGTCGAAGTTTCATTTCCCTTGGTTCTGCGACAGGCTGCAGGGTAATGGAAGTAGGTCGAAGTTTCATTTCCCTTGGTTCTGCGACAGGCTTGAAGGTCGTTGGGCTGGGAGGGAAATGGAAGTACGTCTTAGTTTCATTTTCTCTTGATTCTGGGACATGCAGGAGGGAAATGGAACTAGGTCGAAGTTTCATTTCCCTTGTTTCTGCGACAGGCTGCAGGGTAATGGAAGTAGGTCGAACTTTCATTTCCCCTGGTTCTGCGACAGGCTTCAGGGTAATGGAAGTACGTCGTCATTTCATTTCCCTTTGTTCTGGGACAGGCAGGAGGGAAATGGAACTAGGTTGTTGTTTCATTTCCCTTTGTTCTGCGACAGGCATGAGGGAAATGGAACTAGGTCGTTGTTTCATTTCCCTTTGTTCTGCGACAGGCAGGAGGGAAATGAAAGTACGTCTTAGTTGCATTTCCCTAGGTTCTGGGACAGGCAGGAGGGAAATGGAAGTAGGTCCTTGTTTCATTTCCCTTGAAGCCCTGAGCTCTGAATGCAATTTCTGTGTGCACACTGAACGGATCATAACACACGACATGTCTCACCCTGTAGGTCCGGACCCCACAGATGCGATAAAGCCCAGTGACCCGCCGGGTGAAGTTTTGTGTGTGGATTCTGCGTACGCCCGTTCCTCCTAGACACGCGCATTTTTTTGACCGGGGGACACGCGCATTTATTCCCTTGCTGATTGCTGATGTATCATTCTTAGTTTCTCACAGCCCCCTCATGTTCAGAACTTCAGATCTCCCCAGATCCATCTCCCCTGAGTCCTCTCTCTACACCACCGGCGTCCACCACCGCTCGGACTACACGGCTTGGACTCCGTCCTCTACGGATGCGGCGACGTCGCATCTAAAAACTCCACTAAGGCGGCGCGGCATCCCCGATTCTCTCGGTCCATGGCTGCAATGGCGGTATGTTTCCCCCGAATCACTAGCGTTGCCGGTCACATCTTTATTATGTCTAAGCTGTATTGCCGGTTGCTTAGCATTGTTTGATATACAGTACTTCTCTCAGCCAGTGTATATATTAATCCTCTGGTAAAGACTCGGGTTACACATGCACCCATGCTAGCTATGTTGGGACTGGATCTAATGTGTGCAGTAATAATCGTTCAAATATGATATTGGTCAATCCACGGCCGATGATCACATATGAGGACACCGAGCATGCATGTCTGGCTTGTGGACTCTTTAGGCCGACGCTGATTTTTTTTGTTTGCTTGGTCAATCTGTACTGGCGGATGATGAACTGCATGCATTACTCTGATGCTAGACATAGCCAGCAAGCATGCATGGCTCATGCTAGCTTGATTTCTATTCTCATAGCTACTATTTATATCGATTTGGCTTCTGCGATACAATGATACACTATGCTGAATAATTTGATGATACAAGGTTGTACATATCAGCCTAGCTAGATTCAGAAGCTTATTGTTCAGACTGTGTGTTTGATAAGAACAATGATCCGCTGAGTTTGCTAGGTGCCTTTGATTATGCATTTGCTTGGAATTACGGTCAGAAGCTAGAGGCATTATCTAATTGAGGCCTCTTTTTTGCAGTGTTCAAACAAGAAGCTCAAGCTTGGAGAGAGCTTATCATGGAAGGAGACATCTGTAGAGCCAGCCCCAGTGTGCAAGGTGTTTGGGCGCATCGATGAGGAGAATACCCCTGACAGCTTCTGCAAGGTACTATGTACATCGGAGTTAGAGGTGATTTCCATCCCCAGTCGTGTTCTACCCTGGTTTTACGGTGGGTGTCCAGAGTCCATCAACCTGAAGATGTCCACTGCATGCACCTGGATTGTGGACCTGAAGCAACAAGATGGCAATGTTTTAATGGACGAAGGATGGCCAGAGTTTGTCAAAGCACATGACTTGAAGGTAGGATACCTCCTGACCTTCAAGAAGCTTGACACCAAATCATTGCAGGTGCTCATATTTGGTTACAATTGCTGTGAGAAGGTTATATGGTGTTCAGGTTATCACCCATCGCTGGGGCAACAATATGAATCACAGCTGTATTAAGTTGTCTTACAAATGTTCTGTAGAGAGAGCTGGTCTATAATAGTATACTGCTCTCTTTAATGATGCATTGTGGTGAACATGATGGTACCATTACTGGATTGTGGTCACATGTGAGGGGGGATGTTGAAATGTATAATTGGATTGCCTAGCCCTTTCCATTAGTTCGGACTTTTGGTTGCGTTGGCTAGTGCATGAAGCTTGACAAACCTTATTTATGTGTACAGCTCTCTAGTTGTACTATTAATTATTATGTGCTTATGTTGGCTGGATTGTGATGAACATGAGATGTTTTGTTGTTTACGTAAAGAAAAAAACGTGATGTTTTTTTGAATCCTGCGCTGGATATGTTTTGCACAAACTAGTGAAGTGCCCGCTGACAAAACATATTATGCGCAAATAGGCAACCCTCAGCAACGATCATGGGTTCAAGTGTCCAGGATCCAGTGCCTTGACATAAGCAAGGCACAGATGAACAGTACGGTGACTTGTAGATTTGGCCGTTGGATTGAAAATAGATAGCTAAGATCAAAGTACTGTAGCATGTAGCATATGTACTGTTCATGGTTCTAAAGCACATGCACTGTGGACGACGTACTGTAGCACATGTCCTGTACATTGGTTGGTACTGTAGCAGTTACTAGTTAATAGCACTGTTCAAAAACAAGGCCGATTCAATGATTATTAGGCCGATTAATCGCTACTAGGGGCTTGACCGTGTCGATTACCATTAATCTATTGTGTTAATCCTTTAGCCCGATTAATCAGTCTAAACGTCCGATTACTAGGTATTTTCCCGATTAACTACCACACTTGGTAAAAAAAAGTTACAATATTTTCAATGCATATCACTAATACAGGCGCTACCCGTCCCCAATAAAGTAGATTTTGCGAAGCTCCCGCTTGATTGCAGCCTCCAGTAGCTTCATTTTCACTGTTGCCAAATAGTTTCTTGACCTCCCAGACCAGTTACTCATAGTTTTCAGACCTCAGATACAGGAGCTCGATCACCATGAGGAGCTCATCCAGGAACTGGAGGACGCCTTCAATAGGTTATGTGGTTGAGGTGTAAGAGGGGTCGTATCCTAGGTAGGTGGTGGGAGAATATAAACTTCAGAGGTGAGAGGAGAAGAAGTGGAAGGAAGGAACGCGGCTTCGGCTAGTGGATCCTGATTCGCTCCTGACCTTAAAGATTAGGTCATGGAGGAGAAGCGTACAAGTTTTTCTAGGATTTTAGGTTTCAGGGAAGTAGGGAGAGACATATAGAGGCTCATATACTATTATTTTTCTTATATAAATTTTTTTAAGTGCTAATTTATGTAGGTTGCACCGATTAATAGCTGACCGATTAAATCAGTTAATCGTCCGAATTTCGATTAATCGCTACTCCCAAGCCGGCCGAGCAGTTAACGATTACCGATTTCCTTAACATTGGTTAATAGTCATCTGTCTAATTATTTTTTATCCAACGGTTGAAAGGGAGGGGCAAGGCATGGTACGGAGTACTATTTATGTGTGCCTCGCCTTCATCAAGGCACTCGATCTCATTCCGGGTTCAAGTATTACCCCATGTAGCACCACTTTTTTTTTGGGTTAGCCAACCTTCCCAATAAAAAAAAGTACTACCTTCCCTGCATGGGCCAATTGTTTGTACTTTTGGGCTGCCGCCGGCCATGTACATGGTGATTGCTGTCAGCCTGCTTACTTCGCTGATAACAATCCAAAAACACTTAATGGGCCTCCGACTCATGCCATTGGGGCCCTTCCTAATTTAAACACGGAGATCCTATGATTGGCCCTCTAGAAACCGAGATTCTACATATAAAGTTATTTTTATTTCGTATCAATTATGATTATGATTCTTTTTAAATGCGCATAGCCAGTATGCGCATCTACATGGGCTCTATATTTTGATATATTCATATAGTCGATTTCAAAATTGTCATTAATTATATAAAGTTCCAAGATTTATTCTATTAGTGTGCAAGATCTTAGAGTGTATTTGTAGTTTAAAAAAAATGACAAACCTCTTCATCAGATTGTTGTTAACAAGTGCAGTGTTGTGAACCCAAAATATATTACATACTCCCTCGTAGATCAAATTTGATCTAATTAAGTTGAACTAAAACCCGGATCAAAAATTAGTATGGATTAGATGCATGGAGTACGGAAAACAAATGAATAGGCAATATTTCAGTTTTTCCTTCAGTTGAGAATGCTAGAGCAGGACCCATTTGCCAGTAGCGTCCCTCAACATTTGAAGGTAAAAAAAAACAGAAGGGATCGAAAAAAAGCATCCTACATATCTCGGCTTAAAATATATCGAGAATTCACATATTTCTTGTACATAGAGGCTGACATCGGGGACCCATTGGCCAGCAGTGGAAAAAAATCAAAGAGAGGAAACAATTATCGTACAGAGAAGCTGACATGTGGGACGCATTTTGCAGCAGCGTCCTCAACTTTAACAAAGGCGGCGGGGATCGAAAGAAAAAGCAAAGTTGCCAGAAATCAGCGGTCAAAAATAAATCCAAGAAACGAAATGTTTATTGTTCCTAGAGGCTGACATATGGGACCCACGAGCGAGCAGTCCTCAACGTTTCAAAGGCGGCAGGATCGAAAAAAAGGCAAGTGACCATATATCAGGTGCCAAAAATAATCCAAGGAAAGAAATTTTATTGTACATAGAGGATGACATATGGGTCCCGTTTTGCAGGAGCCGTCTCACCGTTTCCAAGGCGGCACGGGATCGAAAAAAAAAGAAAGGAAAGGTTTATCGTTCAGAGAGGCTGAGATGTGGGACCCATGGGCCAGCAGCGTCCTCTTAGTTTCAAAGGCGGGGGATAAAAAAGGCAAATAGCCAGTAATTAGGGTAAAAAAATCAAACAAAGGAAACTTTGACTGTTCATAGAGGCTGACATGTGGGACCCATGAGCCACAGCGTCTCAACGTTTCAGAGGCGGCATGAGATCGAAAGAAAAAGGCAAATAGCCAGAAATTATGGGTCAATAATAAATCAAACAAAGGAAAGGTTTATTGTTCATAGAGGCTGACATGTGGGACCTCTGAGCCAGCAGCGTCCTCAACGTTTTAATGGCGGCACGAGATCGAAAGATAAAATAAGCCAAAAATCATTTGGTAAGCAAAATCCAAGAAAAGAAACATTTACCGTTCTGAGAGGATGACATGCAGGACCCATGAGGCAGCATCCTCAACGATTCCAAGGCGGCAGGGGATCAAAAGAAAAAAGGAAATATCCAGAAATTAATTAGGGGTTCAAAATAAATCCATCAAAAGAAACTTTTATTGTTCATAGAGGATGACATGTGGGACCGACGTGCCAACAGCATCCTCATCGTTTCAAAGGGGGCAGGAGATCAAAAGAAAAAGGCAAATAGCCGGACATTAGGGTCAAAAATAACTCCAAAAAGGAAATTTTTATTGTTCGTAGAGGATGACATGCGGGACCCATGATTCAGCAGCTTACTCAACGTTTCAAAGGCGGCATGAGATCGAAGAAAAACGCAAGTGACAAAATATCGAGGCAAAGATAATCCAAGAAAAAAGAAACTTTATTGTACATAGAGGATGACATGCGGGTCCCATTTAGCAGCAGCGGTCTCAACGTTTCAAATGCGGCTTGAGATCAAAGAAAAAGAAAATAGCCAGAAATTAGGGGTAAAAACTCCAAGAAAGGAAAGCTTTATCGTTCATACAGGTGACATGTGGGACCTATGAGCCTGCAGCTTACTCACAAAGGCGGCAGGGGGGGATCAAAAGAAAAGGAAATAGCCAAAAATCAGATGGTGAAAAAAAATCCAAGAAAAGAAACTTTTATTGTACATAGAGGATGACATGCGGGTCCCATGAGCGCAGGTTCCTCAACGTTTCAAACGTGGCATGAGATCGAAAGAAAAGGAAAGTGACCAAATATCAAGAGCCAAAAATAATCCAAGAAAAGAAACTTTATTGTACATAGAGGATGACATGCGGGTCCCATTTTGCAGCAGGTTCCTCAACGTTTCAAACGTGGCATGAGATCGAAAGAAAAAGGAAAGTGACCAAATATCAAGAGCCAAAAATAATCCAAGAAAAGAAACTTTATTGTACATAGAGGATGACATGCGGGTCCCATGAGCCAGCAGGTTCCTCAACGTTTCAAACATGGAATGAGATCGAAAGAAAAAGGAAAGTGACCAAATATCAAGAGCCAAAAATAATCCAAGAAAAGAAACTTTATTGTACATAGAGGATGACATGCGGGTCCCATTTTGCAGCGGTCTCAACGTTTCCAAGGCGGCACGGACGAAAGAAAAATGAAGTAGCCAGAAATCAGGGGGTAAAAAAATCCAAGAAAAGAAAGATTTCAATTGGGCTATATCTGGACATCTGGGCCTTCGAACTATCCTGCTGGGCCTTTTGTCTCGTACAATTTCAGCCCACTCCAAAACAGGAAAGTTCGGATTTTTCTAAAAAAAACAGGAAAGTCCTATGCTTCGCAAAAACAAAAAACAAGGACACTCAACATATAAGTTTGTTTATGTAAAAATAAAGATTTAATTTATCCGTTTGCAATAGCTCGAAGCGAAATACACTTTTTATTGTCTGCAAAATAATCAAGATATCACATGTTTCTTGTACGGGGAGGCTGACATCGGGGACCCATGAGCCAGCAGCGTCGTCAACGTTTCAAAGGCGGCAGGGGATCGAAAATAAAATAAAAAACAAAAGTCAGTTGGTAACAAAATCCTAGAAAAGAAAACATTTATCGTTCTGAGAGGATGACATGCGGGACCCATGAGGCAGCAGCATTCTCAAACGTTTCCAAGGCGGGAGGGGATCAAAAGAAAAATAAAGGAAATAGCCAGAAATTATTTAGGGGTCAAAAATAAATCCACCAAAGGAAACTTTTATTGTTCATAGAGGATGACATGTGGGACCGACCTGCCAATAGCGTCCTCATCGTTTCAACGTGGGCAGGGGATCAAAAGAAAAAGGCAAATAGCCAGAAATTAGGGGTCAAAAATAACTCCAATAAAGGAAAATTTTATTGTTCGTAGAGGATGACATGCGGGACCCATGAGCCAGCAGCTTACTCAACGTTTCAAAGGCGGCATGAGATCGAAAGAAAAAGGCAAGTGACCAAATATCAGAGCCAAAAATAATCCAAGAATTATTGTACATAGAGGATGACATGTGGGTCCCATTTTGCAGCAGCGGTCTCAATGTTTGTAATGCGGCTTGAGATCAAAAGAAAAAGAAAGTAGCTAGTAATTAGGGGGTGAAAAAAAATCCAAGAAAAAGAAAGTTGATGGACATAGAGGATGACATGCGGGTCCCTTGAACCAACAGCTTACTCAACGTTTCAAAGGGGAGGGGATCAAAAGAAAAAGGCAAGCCAAAAATCAGAGGGTGAAAAAAATCCAACAAAGGAAACTTTTATAGCACACGAGAGGATGACATGCGGGTCCCATGAGCCAGCAGGTACCTCCGTTTCAAACGTGGCATGAGATCGAAAGAAAAAGGCAAGTGACTAAATATGAGGTGCCAAAAAAACTCCAAGAAAAGAAAGTTGATTGCTCATAGAGGATGACATGCGGGTCCCATTTAGCTGCAGCGGTCTCACCGTTTGAGAGGCGGCAGGGGATCGAAAGAAAAAGTCAAGTGACCAAATATGAGGTGCCAAAAAAAATCCAAGAAAAGAAAGTTTTATAGTACATAGAGGATGACATGCGGGTCCCATTTAGCAGCAGCGGTATCAACGTTTGAGAGGCAACAGGGATCGAAAGAAAAAGTCAAGTTACCAAATATGAGGTGCCAAAAAATCCAAGAAAAGAAAGTTTTATAGTACATAGAGGATGACATGCGGGTCCCATTTAGCGACAGCGGTATCACTGTTTGAGAGGCAGGGGGGATCGTAAGAAAAAGTCAAGTGACCAAATATGAGGTGCCAAAAAAATCCAAGAAAAGAAAGTTTTATAGTACATAGAGGATGACATGCGGGTCCCATTTAGCAGCAGCGGTATCACCGTTTGAGAGGCGGCAGGGGATCGAAAGAAAAAGGTAAGTGACCAAATATGAGGTGCCAAAAATAATTCAAGAAAAGAAAGTTTTATAGTACATAGAGGATGACATGCGGGTCCCGCAGCAGCGGTATCACCGTTTGAGAGGCGGCAGGGGATCGAAAGAAAAGGCAAGTGACCAAATTTGAGGTGCCAAAAAAACTCCAAGAAAAGAAAGTTGATTGCACATAGAGGATGACATGCGGGTCCCATTTAGCAGCAGGTCTCAATGTTTCCAAGGCGGCAAGGGATCAAAAAAAAGGAGAAATCAGGGGGTCAAAAAATCCAAGAATAGAAAGAATTTTGGTTCATAGAGGATGACATGCGGGACCCATGATCCTGCATCGTAAACGGCTCGATCGGAGAACGTTGAACGAGATGGCGCGATCTAGAAAAAAACAATGCCAGAGAGGCTGCCATCTGGGCCCTACATCCCTCGGTGGTGCGGATTTGCGTTGACTCGGCCGGCGAACCCGAGATTTCGAGATGCACCACGTCCCGGGCCACCATACGCGACGTTTTGGCCGCTTTCGTCGGGCTAGGTGGCCTCAAAAACGAGAAAAAAGTTTTGACATGAACCACGGAGGGACCAAAAATCGTCAGCCATGGTACACCAGCAACCACGGCGCGACTTCAACTTCGTCGGCCATGGCAACTTTTCTTGTAGTGGTCACTCAAACTAAACTATCATCACAACATGTTTCTTATGTGAGTTGATTTTGTTTTATTCTTTAAAAAAAATTTCCTCTCATTACATATATTAATTAAGGTTTCTATTTAATTCTTGGGAGAAATAATTTCCTCTCATTGAATTTTATTAAGATTTAATTTCCTCAATTAATAGTATATGACCTAGGTTGACCAAACTCAACCTCTTCACAAGTATTAATTGGGAAAGTGATTTAATTGAGGTGATGCACCTCATGCATGTTGACAACACATAGTAATGATTTAATATCATCCACTAATTCAATATGAGTTCTAGTTGACCATGGTCTCTACCTCATATTAACTTAGTTGAGACAAGATTTAAATGAGAGAGAGGCTCTCATACTTTTTAATAAATGATGTTGCATAATTAAAAAAAAAATGAACTAGAAATAGCCTTAGGGCCAATTTTTAAACTTAGCCATGATCATACAAACAACTATGCCATATTTTTACAGATTTAAATAGGTAGGGTGAAATATGATTTTTGAGAGTTGGAATCAACTCAAAAGCATTTTTATTTAATTTTTAATAATTAATTGAAGTGGAAAAAGGCCCTGCCTTGTTTATTTTGTCACATTTATTCTACACTAAATCTAAGGTTTGGACCAGTGTAGTCTTGTAGATAATTTAACAAGGTTTCCAAATATATAAAATTTGTTCAATTTGGTTTGGTAGATTTTATTCTATTTAATTTTCAAAACAGCATCTGAGAAGAAATAATCAAATTCGAAATTCTTTATTTGAATTGGTGGGCTTAGGCGGGAAATGCTAATGGGCTGAACAGAGAGAGAGGGAAGTGGGCCGGCCCAGTAGCGCATCCACGCAACGGGGCCACGCGTCAGTGGGTTTTAAACCCCGAAGCGGTATGAGGAAGGGAGCCGTAGGATTAGAGGTCGATCGGACGCACGACGTTCATCGTCGTCTCCGGCGAGAAGAGGGCGCACGGGCGGCGGCAGTAGGGGGTCGACGGCTTACCGGCGGCGCGGCGAGGGTCGGCGAGGTGCGGAGAAGACGTTGTCGAGGATGGGGAAGCCGATGGTAGCAGTGGCGTCGCCGGAGGTGCACTGCAACGGCGGCGAGCTTCTCGTCACCTCCACGGGCTCCGACAGTGCAATTGGACGGCGGCGGTGGCTAATCGAGCAGGGCGAGTGGACGAGGAGTTTGAGGAGAGGGAGGCGAGCAAGTTTGGTGTGAAGAGCTAGGTGCGGGGATGCCTCCTTTTATAGTGGCGAGAGGTGGTCGGGGCGCATGGATGAGCTCATCGTCGACGACGGTGCTACAGGGGAGCTGGTGGCCTGGCGATGACGCGCGTTTGTGGGCGATGTCAATGCCGTCATGCTGCGCTTGATTGCGGGGAAAACCATGCACAGACGAGGACGAGAGGGTGACGGGAGCTTGCGGTACCGCAGCGGAGGACGTCGTCGATGGCGTCGTCTACATGCACGGCACGGGCCAATGGCGGTGCTCGGCTCCGTCGTCGTGAAGCCGTGAAGGAGATGCGGCGGAGCTGGCGCTGGGCGCCGCTGGCGTGTCGTGCACGCTCTGGCGCGCGCGTGCACGTCACTGGCACGTCTGGGCGTCGCGTCCCTAGCGTGTCTGGTGCACGAAAAAGTCGAGCAAGGTGTCGAGCAGGCTCAGGGAGATGTGTAGAGGCTAGATGGCAAGGTGGTGCAAGGTGGAGAGGGCCAGAGAGCAAGTGGGCATGGTGAGCTCATGCCATGCCACGGCATGGCATGGTTTCCATCTGTTGATGATGCCCTAGTGTACCATTGTTTGTCTGGTGTGCTTGGCAGGGTAGAGGGAGGTCAATGGGGTACAATTGATGAGCTAGGCATGATGGTTTAGGCTAAGGACTGCTGGACATTGCAATGCATATGAATTCCAGATTTGTGCTCACAACCTGTTTGTTGAAATGGCCGCAAGAGAAAAGTTTGCAAATTTTGAAGTGAATTTTGGTGGAGTGTCATGATATAATATGAGAAGTAGAATGGAGGTGGTGGTGGTCAAAATGGTGGTGAAAAGCAAAATTCCAAATTGCACATGATCTTCATTTTGAATTCTGGTTCCATCTTTGCTTGATGATATCTTTGAATCCAGAAGGAGTTTGCATAGGGTTGCTTTGACAAAGTTGTTCACTTTTATGTTGGCTTGGATGAGGTGCAAAGTTTTGTCAAAGTTTAGTTTGGAAATTTTGAAATAATAGGGCTCAAAGTAGGCATCAGGTTATAATTGTCAAATGTGACCATATTGCATGTAACTTGGGATTTGGATTTAATTTTTATTTGATTTGAGTTTCTTTGAGTTCAAAGGTGTTTAAATGTGTTTAGTAACCAATTACATCTAATGGTGCAAGCCCAAGTGGTCTTGGTTCATAATTTGCAAAAATGGCATAAGCCATATGTGAGTGTTGAGGTGAATTTTGTATTTTCTTTTCTTCTTTCTTTTTCCTTGTAGTTGGATGATCAAGAGATCATGGTGAGTGGTTTAGAGCAAAAGGGAACACATAAGCAAGCATCATGGCAATTGCACACTCAAAATAATTAACAAGGTGATCTCCATGCATAGTCCTATGATGAGAAAAAGTTTTTGTTAACTCTAATTTTTGGGATTCTTGGAAGCTCTCTCTCTTGTTCTTTTATTGAAAACTTGGGATGTTACAAGAAGGCTTCTTATCGTTTGCATCAAATGGCGATTTCTGTTGAGGTCCTAGCTTCAAAATCCTTTTTGTTTGAGGAATGGGTGTGGAACTACCAGGAGTTGTAGGTGAAACAACAGATGAATTCTGCAAGTTAATGGCTTTTCCTCCTAAGATAGGCATCTCAATTGAAGCAAAAATCTTGTCGAGGGAGTCACCACTATCATTGCTAGAAATGACAATAACTTCATCCACCTGTGAATCTTGATCCTTTTGTACTGTTTCAACTTGCTGGACATGTACTGTCTGCTCAGGAACTGTCTGCTCAGGAACTGTCTGCTCAGAAACTGTTAGCTCATGAACTGTGATCTCAGGAACTGTCAGCTCAGGACCTGTATGCTGAACCACTGTCTTCTTGCCAGGACTGAATCCGAGATCAAAAGATGGGCAATCCTCTGCCAACTCTCTAACCTTCCTCTGATGTTCTGATTCTGGAGTTTCTGCATTTTCAAGTTCGATAGACAAGTTCTTGGACATGTTTCTAAAAGACTTTGAAGAAGATGAAGGAGAATTACAAAGCTTCGTCAAACTAGCATTAGCCCGTGCTTCAGCAGTAGCAAACCTCGTAAGCCTCCTTTGGCTAGGAGAAGTATTTTTGACATCTTCCTTATGAAATGGAGATTTTCCAGGAGACATTGATCTAGTGACAGGCCTCCTGGCAACTGGAGTAACCTGCCCCTGGTCTGAAAATGAAACAGATTTACTCGTCTTTGTTTTCAGTTGAGCAGAACCATTGCTTCTCTCATCCTCTTGCTCCACTTGCATGCCTTCTCCAGTGATGTGAACTTGTGGAGTTTCAGTGCTTGATTGAGATCCAGTACCATATCCTTGAAGAATCCTCAATGCATCAACCGTGTTTGTATGCGGAAGAGATACTTCTGTCTCCACAGGCACTATAGGAAGTACTTTCTCACTGGCTTGAACAAGTTCTTCAAGGTTCACATTGCCTTCATCAGTACCATCTTCCTCGTATAGTTTCGCAGGTTCTTTGTTAAGTGTCTGATCATCTTCAGCAAACATGTTACATGTAATGTCACCACTTTGACCATCTGATGCTTTTTCTTCAGAAACAACTGCGGGTCCTTCGACATGAAAATCTTCACTGACAACAGACACTTTCATCTTCTTCTTCTTAGGTCGTCCCGCAGCTATAAATCTATCATCGGGTTTCCTTTTCTTGGATTTTACCTCATTGTCTCTTCGATTTGCTTCACCTTCCATCTGGTCCACTTGCACACCTTTCTGATTCCCGTCGTCTCTGACAGTATGTTGCACTTTTGTAGCTCTCCTACGGTGTTTGTGCTTGCTCATGTTATCAACTTCCTCCTGTACCTTATGAAAATCA
This sequence comes from Lolium multiflorum, assembly GCA_030979885.1. Taxonomy (NCBI): domain Eukaryota; kingdom Viridiplantae; phylum Streptophyta; class Magnoliopsida; order Poales; family Poaceae; genus Lolium; species Lolium multiflorum. The sequence continues at coordinate 342,512,689 of CM061749.1, forward strand.
GGATTGCCTTCTTTTACTTGATTCGGAGCAAAGGACCTGATAAACTGAGATAATCCATCCTCAAACACACTGCACATGTTTATGACAGCTTCTGTTGCAAAAAAACAGAAAAATAGAATGGAAAAACATTAGAAACTTGTGCACTCATAGTAACTACAAAATATTTCATGTCAACTGGAACAAGAAACTTACTTCTTCGTTTGGATATTCTGGTGCATGACATCTGATGAACATGTCTATAGCAGATGGGTCATTTTTGAAAAGAACAGTCTTGTTCCGAAAGCAAGCCTTGAGCTGTGACAGTTACACAAAATTCTTAGAAATGAAAAGGTTGTTAAGTAAAATCAAACATGGTATTCTAAAAAGATGTTGAACATCCAATAATGGTACCATATTTACAAAAGACAGTGTATATTTATTAGGAGAACCAGTACATAATTTGCAGAAAAATAAAAAAAATTGAAAGAATTAAAAGAAACAATGGGAAGTACCGGTAATTTTCCAAATGATCCATCAGTGTTGGTATCCAAACGTACAACATGCCTTATTAACTGGTTAGTCCAAACACAAATGCGAGGTCCAGGAGGCAAATCAACAACAACATCTGTTTCCAGTGAATCTACATATAGAACCTACAAAAACAATGTAGAAAACAACAAGTGATTATGTATTTTAAGCAAATTGTTACAAAAAACAAAAGAAAAGAAGAAATAGAAAGAGTCAAAACAGAAATGAAGGAACTCACCATTAGGTATGGCATGCAAGCTTTAAACCAGTTCTTTTTTCCTTTGGCTTTCGCGGTCTTAATGAGGATATCGATAATAAATCTTGCCCAGTCCAACCTTCGGATTGCTTCTATGTTAATCACCGCTGGATAGCACTTTGGGCTAACATAAATTCCGGTTGTAGGAGCAAACACAGAAGACATAAGGAAGATAATGAACTTCTTCAAGTAAGCATCATCAGCGGGATAGCTGCGTTCCAACTGCTTCTCCACCTCTGATAAGGTTGGTTGCCTCCCACTGTTGATCCCCATCATCTCTAGCACAGAACTTGTTGCATCGACGTTTTGCTTGTATGGGACAGGGTGTGTACCCATGGGTACTGCCATCACACTCACAACCGACTGAACATTAACTGGGATTTTCCCCCTCTCACCAAAATCTAGAACACAGGCCACTGGATCAAAGTGTTCCATGAGAAATATGCATAGCTCTGGGATTAGCTTTGAACACTTCATGTTAAGGATGGCACTAAAATCCGCTCCTCTGATCAAAGCACGCTGCTTAGATGTCATTCCTTTGCAAACCCTAACAACCTTCATTGGCGAAGATCGGTTGAATAAGTTATTCTGCAGCAAAAATGTAGTAGCATGAGAAACAACACCCATTTACACCATGCATAAGTAAGAAAAAGAAATGAAAAAGGGGAAGCATACAGTAGAAACAAAAAAAAGAGTTACAGAAAAAACCTTCTTCTCTCCAACATTATCCTCTTCATCTGACTTTTCATCATCATGTAATGGATGCTCTGGCACATCGATAGGGGGCTCATCAGAAGGAGGAACAGTCTGCAATGGTACTGGTTCTTCTTGCACACCCTGAGATACATTTTTATACTGTAACCTCTCCTTCATCCTCTTGAATTTAGAATGTTTCTGCCGGCTCTTTGGAGTTTTAGAATGTTTCTGCAACATACAAAAATTAGAAAAAAAGCAAAAATTACCTAATCAGCATGACATAACAAAAATATACATAAAAATCATGCATACGGTGGGACAGATTTCTTACGAGTGGGATTACAGGTTTCATTGCAACCTAATAGAGGACAAAAACAAATGATCCAGAATAAAAAAAACCTGAAAAAATAACATGTTAATAAGCTTTTATACAACCAAAGTATTTAATATATACATCCAAAAAAGATAAGTCAGACTTCTTTGTAACCTTGCTGACTTGAAAATGCATATGCAGATCTGAAGATGTTGATAAAATTTTATACACCCACAGTATTTAAATATACATCCAAAGAAGATAAGTCAACTTGAAAATGCATATGCAAAAAACAACATGTTAATAAGCTTTTATACACCCACTGTATTTAATATATACATTCAAAAAAGATAAGTCACACTTCTCTGTAACCTTGCTGACTTGAAAATGCATATGCAGATCTGAAGATGTTAATAAAATTTTATACACAAACAGTACTTAAATATACATCCAAAGGGTAAGTCAATCTTCCTATAACCTTGCTGACTTGAAAATGCAGATACAACAATAATAAGTTAATGAAGTTTTATACACCAACCACTACTTAAATATACATGCAAAAGGTAAAATCAATCTTCCGGGAATGGTGTTTTGGCACATGGGAGCATATGCTCCCTTTATTTTGAAATGCATGTTACATACTTTTTCAAATTTCAAAAAAAAAAATTAAAATTAACTTCTCTTCACGTGCTACATGCTCACAAAGTTGTTTCATAAAAATCCGACTTGTAATGTGACGTGTGTAAAAAAACAAAATTCAATGCTGAAATAAGGCTTAAATATACTTTTCAAAAAAAAACATATTGGTTCCTCGCGAAACTTGACGAACGTACGTATATTATGGAGATGTACACAATTTTTTGTCAAAATTTTCGACATTTCGAAATATAATTTTTTGATAGAGGCAAAAGGGAAAATTTCCGCAATCTTCCTATAAACCTTGCTGACTTTAAAATGCAGATACAAAAAAAAAACATGTTAATGAAGTTTTATACACCCACAGTATTAAAAAAGTACATGCAACAGCACTTAAAACACATACATCCATCAAAAATAAGAAAAAATCTTCCTATAATCTTGATGACTTCATAAATATACATCCGAATATAAATGACAACAACTGAAAACTACATTGGATTTTAGCACAACAAGAATGACCTGCTCAAATCATCACATCAAAAACATTTTGATTACATCAGAGCAACTTGAACTACTCAAAAATGTACATCACGAAGAACTTGAACTACTCTAAAGTACATGACAGCCATCATTGGATTTGGATTTTATCTGTGGGGCGTAGGATGAACTACTAGAATCTAATACTGCTAGTAGGGCAACTCGATTTGCTATAAGTGCTACTACCATAACTCGATCTGCTACAAGTGCTACTACCATAACTCGATCTGCTACTAGTACTACTACGATAACTCGATATGCTACTTCTCGTGCTACTTGTGACAATGAGCAAACAGTACAACTGCAAAATCGAGATACTAATCATCAAAATCGACATGATCCGGTGCGAATCAAACACACCAGTGGAACTAATGCAAACTATACCAAGCCGCCGATGAGTTTCCGCCACAAAATCAACAGGCATACGACCCAAAAATCTCCGCCACGGCCAAAATCATCTCGGCGGACGAACAACTCTAGCTATCGGGACGAAATCAAAGCATGTAAGAGGGGCAGGGCGCGCGAAATCGAAGCACTAACCAGCGTACCAACTGTGGATCGACGCGGGCTCGACGCAGAACAAGACGCCGTCGCAGACGCCTCCTCTCCACCTCGAATGGGACGAAATCACACCGACGGGCGAGTCGATCCCCGCGTCCACGACACCGATTCTACTCACCAGAGCAGCCCGACGGCTCCCCCGGCGACGAGCTCGGCAGCGGCGCGGTGATTTAGGGGAGGGGATCCATCGATTTAGAGGAGAAGCGGAGCAGCGCGAGGAGAGAGAGAGGAATCGGGATCAGTTTCGGTTTGGGCAGAGAGGCGATGAAGAAGGCGAGTAGGCCACGCGTGTGGATGTCGTCGTCAGCAGCCGTTTGGACGTTAGCGAGGAGGAACGCGAGCGGTCAGATTTTGATCCGACGGTTAAAACGAGAGGTCACCGTCTAAGACAAGCCAGAGACCCAGCACGTAATAGAAATTGGGTAATAGTAGGTCCCAGCAAACCAAGGCTCCCAAACGTATCTGTTACGCACCCAGACGGTTGGGCCGAGAGACGGCCTTTCAGTTTATCTTGCAATTGCCACCAGAGATCTTGTCACATCCAGCCCAAAGAAAGGCTCGTTTAAAACCACGAACACCTACGATACCGACACGATTCTGATACGAACAGGAGATCCGATCGTGCTTAGGAGTGCGCTGGTGTCGTCAGGTACTATATATATGTGGGCACTTGGGCATCGATCACATCGGAGATTCAGAGTCGACGAATTCCAACCCGCCGGACGACGTCGTGATCGAGCAAATAGCACGAGTACGCAATCGTCTCGTCTTCGATGGCGGCTGCGTTCCGGTTCGCCGCGAAGAGGCTTTGCGGCGGCGCCCTCGAGCGGCCGCCGCAAGCGTTTCTCACGGTCGCAAAGGAGCTAGCAGGACCGACGAGGACTGTTCCTAACCGCCTGGGCGGGACCTCGCTTCGCCGGCCGTTCAGCAGCTCCGCCGCCTCGTCATCGCCAGCGGCGCCAAACCTCCACGGCAACAACAAGGCAGAGCCCATGACGAGCCTGTCCGCGCGAGCGATGGAGAAGGCGCAGGAGCTGCAAGACCTGGTCCGCCAGATGAACCGCCAGCAAGCGCTGGCCTTCGCCAAGGAGGTGGAGAAGAAGAGGCTGCTCCCGCCGGACATGCTTGGGGAGCTCCGGTAATTCATTACTACTACGTTTTAATGCAACTACTACTAGCAAGTTTTTCTTTTCTTGCATTTTTTCTCGAACAAGTTTCTAACTCGCTTTACTCTTCTCCAATTGCAGCTTGGTTAACGAACTTATGTTTATAAAGAATCATGCGTTTAAGATAGTCGCGGGGACGCTTTCCGCAACCGGTGCACTCTTGTACCTAGAGGCAAAGTTTATCTTCCCTCTCCTTTAGTAGCATGGTTGGAGCATCCGCCTTCTTCCACCAGAGCAGAATGACCAACCAGATCATGCACATCTATGCATGCATGCTTTGTCAGCTAAAATATATATGTGTCTTAATCAGTGTATCTGTGGAGTACAGTACGTTGTTGAACAATGGTTATGATGATTAATAAAACATGTTTACCCAAAGTCGTTTTTTTTCGAGGGGGGCCGGGGGGTTAAATCCCACCGCTTATGATTCCATTACTCGAAAAGGCCAAGCAGCCGGTCTGATGATACATGGGGGGAGGTACAACAGGGGGGAAGAGAGATACACGTCAATCACATCTCATAAGCATGTAAGAACGGAGAGAGTCGACGTCGGCCCGGCCGAGGTGCGGGATACGCCATCTCCAAAGCGCAATATCATCACATGCTCGTCTAATAGCGAAAACCGGAGAGGTGGTGATGCCATTGAACACAAGGTCGTTGCGGGTCTTCCAGATGGACCACATGATCGCCGCAACACCGAAGTGCCAAGTGGCCGTGGCAACACCAAGGGGGACAGGGAGCTCCCAAATGGAGAACTGCTCGGAAGGAACAAGGACGCCAAGGCGAGCCCAGACGTGGCTGGCCGTGGTGCACTCCAAGAAGAGGTGGCGAGAAGTCTCCACCGCATCGCAAACGGCGCAAGTCTCCGATGGGGCGCAACTCTTATGAAAGAGGTTTGCCCTCGTGCTCAGGCGGTTGATGTCGTCGAGGTACGCGAAGATCTTCAGCTTGGAGGGAAGCCGAAGAGACCAGGCCACACAGGCAGAGGCGTCAGGAGGGTGCGGAGGCGACAGCATGCGGTATGCTTCCCGAGAGCAGAAACTGGCGCGTTGCATGTAGTCGATGAAGCGTCTATCGGCGCCAGAACCAAGGGAGATGCCGGCCACCAGTCGCTGCACCACAAGAAGCTCGCATGCCGCAGCCGTGGAGAGGCGAGGCTGGAGGTCAAACCCCCTCCCGACCACCGCTGCCACCGTGGCGTGGAGGCGAGTACAGTGGGAGAAGATGGCGGGGAAGCGAGTAGCCAGGTGGACCTCGGCGCCCATTTGTCTAGCCAAAAGGACGTGGCGCGGCCGTCCACCACCTCCACCCAAAGTTGTTAATTATAAAATATGTTTTTTTTACCTTCTAAAATATATATTTTTACGTAAAGAGAACATATATGCACCCGGTGGCATCTTCTACCACATTACTGATCTCCAAGATCCAATAAAACACGTTTAAACTATGGATGGAACCACGTAATTCCTGGTTAACATTCCTTGTCGCTTCAGTTCTCGAGCCTTCATTAGTTCCTGATGCAACAAAACCAGTAATTATACCAGTTTATTAGCGTTAATTAGTTAATTCGAGATGGTTATGTAGAGCTGGAAGATTGAAATCTTAACTATGGAAGTATTAGCTTCATGCAACAATAAAGTATATATTGTCTTTTACCTGAATTGGAGCAATACTTGGCGGCTGCGGGACATGCCAGGTGCACCTCTCATTGTCCCATCGTCGAGGCAACTGCTCGACGAACTCGGCTTTGTTGGAGACGAGGTTGCATCTCCACACTTCAACCTTCTCAGGCTCAAGGTATTGAAGTTGTAGAAGACGAAGTAGGCGCACCCGCCTTCTTGGTCGCGGAGCCTCGAGGCATCTATGGCAAAGCTGTTGGGTGTTCCCAGGAACAACACACGGTCGGCCAGGCTACGGCCATCTTTCTTCACCCACCGCGTCTTCTTCTCCCGTGTTGATGTCTCCTCCTCTAGCACATGCAGCCGGAACGACACAACGTATTTCAGGTACTCCCCTTAATTTCGGCCTAATGGGGTAGCGTATATATCAACTTGGATCAACGCCCAGAGTAGCTCGCCGCGGGACTCCACGAGGAAGCTGTAATGGCGTGAGTAGTATTTCCGCTCCAATAACATCGACTTTGGCAGCGGGACCAGCACGTCTTTGGCACCGTCGTCGCCACCGTCCAGCGCGAGGATGCGGTGGAGGGTACCCTCTACGGTGACCATGATCTTGCCTCCGTGGTACGCCGCGCAGAACTCGGGGCGTATACGGGACACCACAAGGATTCTCTCGACGACCATCCACTGCGTGGCGCCGGTACGCAGGAGCGCCGCCCTGAACCTGACAGTGTTATCAGTGGCGTTCCGGAAGCTGTAGAAGAAGGTGGTGCCGTCGCTGTAGATGATGCCACTGGGTTTCTCCTCCCACACCCTGACATCGTACTCGTACCGAAAGAGGGGCAGGCGGGTGAATTCTCCGGTGAAAGGGTCGTGGAGGGTAGGGCGGAGGTTTTCCACGGTCAGGTACCGGACTTCGGTGCCGTCGGCGCTGGAGACCCAGCTTCGAGCTCCCGGCGGCGGCGGCGGCGGAGACAGCGGGCGCGGCAGCACAAGTTGGAGAAGATGCATGTGAGCCTGAGGTCGGCAGATACATTGTTGGCCGCGGGGAGGAGGCATGGCGGGAACTGGGTCGTCGTCTTCCGCCGGGACAGCGGGTCGCAGGAGTTACGCCATGGCTTGCAGACCGCGTGGAAGCAGACGAAGTCGGTGGCAGAACCGAAGCAGAGGCGGCTGGAGATCTCGCGGAGCACATCCGGCACGAGGTCCGACCACCGCCGCTGGTCCATCTTGGAGGCGGAGCAGATGGATCTTCGAGAGTACACGTGATATACTGATAGGAACGTGATTATGGCCGATCAAGAGATGGCTGACCAACTGATGGAGTTTCCAACATCTTCTAGCCCAGTTTGGGCCGCAACTCGTCGAGCTTATGTAACTCGCCGGAAATCTGTTGTGGCGACGAGATAGAGCCTTTTGCCTTTCTTATGTCACGCCATGTAAGGATATACTTACACGACACACGCGCGTACGTACTCGTGTTGCAGCTGGACTACGATCGAACTCCTACCGGAAAGTAACGGTTAGACGTATCGACTAGTTTTGCCAAACAAGGTCCTGTGGGTGCACAAGACCAGCTCTCGTTCCTCTCAACAACATACCGGCCCTGAAGATTCTTTTTTTTTTTTGCGAAAATTCCACCGATCTATTAATAATCATCAATAGTAGTACAAAGAGACCTAAAAATAATAAACAAATAGGTCATTGAACCACCAGAGAATCCTCGCCCCTCCATCACGGAGTCAGGCAAAGCTTGTCGTAGTAGAGCTTGTAGTAGACAGAAAAGTCGTCGTGCTAAGGCCCCAAAGGACCAGCGCATATCGCCAATGATGACAAAGATCGGAAGAGACTTGAAACCACACCCGTGAACACGAAAACCGACCAGATCCCAGGAGATCCGCCGGACACACAACTCCACGCGCCCTCCGCCGATGCTAGATGCACCACCGGAGCGAGGATAGGGCGGGGAGGACCTTATTCTGAGTTCAGGAAGTAGCCGCCGCCTCACCATCCTGAAGAAGACACTGAAAACAAACTAAACGAAGAACGGAAACCTTCCCGCCGGCGAGAGGAATTTTAAAAAATAAATCAAAACATGCATATACTCCGGAGTAAAACTTTGACAGAATCTGCACCTCACAAAATCGAAGTGATTAATGTTGGTAAAATGACATGGTGTCTACCAAATCATGTCCGTTGTTCAACACGAGCTTATATCGAAGAGGAACAAAAACAACTACATGGAGACGATCACCTCACCCATTAATTTGTACTACCGGAGAAGAAACCATCAAATTCATATTACAGCAACAGCTAATGTCTATAGAAAATTACATGTTGGCAATATAACTTGCATATACGTAATACATGATGAATCGATCTCGAGTAAGAAGTCAAGATTAAGAACGTTATTTATCTTGATCGGGAGATAAAAATCAGCGGAAACCAGATGCACGAGTTTATGAGCATCCACTTGACTGCCATGGTTTGAAACTTGGCGTGCCGGAGCAGCTCTGCGTTCTTCTTCTGTAGGGCGAGCTTCTCGGCGCGGAGACGACCCAGCTGCCGGAGCGGGTTCCGCCCCTGGATGGCCGTCCTCGAGGACGTCGAGGACACGAGCCGACGCTGTCCTTCCCTGGCGGCCGCCGTGAAGTTCGCCTGCGGTGCGCGGAGGTTCCTCGCTGCTGACCGAAGCGCCGCAACCGCTGCCATCGACTTACGACGATTGTTTCGCTCGCGGTGATCTCTCTCCCTAGCTAACTAGTTTCGGTTCGAGTTTAGCAGTCCCGGTTTGTGTCGATCGACGTGATCGCGTGTTGTCGGCTCAGGGTGCCTCCCTGCGTACTCATATACTACTAGCCTAGGATTTCCTGTTTCCGACTCGAAGACAGCCTGCGGGCAGTGCATTGTCCTGAAGTCCTGATCCGAAGGTGTAAAGGAGAGGTTCTGCACTTGTGCTTCTACGACAAGCTGTGCTCGAGCGACGTCGACATCGACATGATGCCAACGGCGAGGAGCACCTGGCCGTGAATGTGCGTTGGAGTTCTGCTTCTCTGAGCGAAAATAAATAAATCCAGAATGGAAATTATGTTTATCTGTCTATGGTGCTATATATTCAAGCATGTGTGCATGACAGGGTATTCAATTGCATTGATTTTTTTGCACTGGATTTGTTCGATGAAAGAATCCAAAAAAAATGTGTTTTTATAGTATCTTTCCTTTTTCTTTGACAAATAGTGAGTTCTGACGTGCCCACGCACTCATCATGTGTGGTAGACCGGTTAAGCTTTTTTTAACAATCGATGCTATATTAATGTCAATCTGATACCAAATATACACTTGGTGTCCATGTTAACATGATATCTAGAGCATAGTCCAGACATCAAGGGACCTGGTAGACAAATTGTCAGAGTAAAAAATTAATTTTTCACCCTTGTTTGTAAGTCCACAATAGTGATTAATTACTCCATTAGAAATTGTCACATTGTTTGTTCAATATCGGAACGCTTAGAGTTTTGACAGTCAAAATACTCAAAATTAATTGGACCTTTGCATGACGAAAAACTAATAATTCAAAGGAAAAGTAGCTGTAAACGGATTCATTGTTAGAGTAGCACATGTGCACATATGTTGATCAATCTAAAATAAAAGACATACACTAGTAAGTGAGGTAGTATTCTTAGCAATTTTGCTTTCCAATTTATCCTAATACACATCATAGCGTTTTGCAAAATTCTAGGCTTCGAGTAGACAATCATTAGCAAGACATCAATTTGCTGCGATCGAGTAGCATAGCAAAGCAGCAGCACGGTGGGATGGCAACTGATCAGTCTCCCTCTGTCTCAAATAGTAGTACGATCCACTTTTGTACGAGTACGACCTCCGGAGTAGTGAAACCAAAACGGCGTCGCTGTTACTCCCATGAGCTCGCAGTAATGTCAATGCTCTTTATCCAACGCACTTCGATTCCCGCACTACAGCTCCAGTACTCGCCTAAATAACCTCTTCATCTACCCCTGTTCTTCAGCTACGAGAAGAGAAATTAGATTCAGCATCTCACAGCACCTCTCCACTCCGAAGCCTCCCTCCCTTTGGCCATGCGGCCAGACTGGTCGTCCCTCCCGTCCGAGCTCCTCGGCCACATCGCCGACTGCCTCCTCGCCACCAACGACGTGGACTGCTACATGGACTTCCGCGCCGTCTGCACCAGCTGGCGCTCCGCCACGGAAGACCCCAAAAGCAATCTCTCCGACCTCCGCTTCCGCCCTCGGCGGTGGATCATCGTTGACGAGGTCTTCCAGACAGACGCGCGCCTGATGATCAACACCGTCACGGGCCGCGTCCGCCGGAAGGACCTCCCGCTGCTCCGCAAGTACGATGTCATCACCACCACTCCATGCGGCTTCCTCGTCCTCGCCGACATGGAACCCCCTCACGCTGCGCGTGTCCTCAACCCTTTGACTGGCCACATGATCCGCTTCATGGCGGAGGTGCCCTTCGAGCTCGGTATTTCGGCGGCCGCTCTGTCCTGTGGGTCTTCGCCCAAACTCCTCTTGTTATCCGACAGATGCCAGGAGCAGTACTCTGCGTCTCTAGACGGTACTGGTTATTTCAGTCTGGATGAAAGCTTCATCTGTTTTCTTGCTACGCGGCTGGCCGTGGGCGGCGGCTTCAGCACCGACGGCAGGGCAATGTTTGTACCTTATCCGTTTTGTTTTCCTGGGAAGATGTGTCATGTGTTGGAGCAGTTCGCCATTGATGGTTCAAGGTTGTTCTCCTACCATGCTAGCACTGGGTTTGCCGATCTTCCGGGGACGGGGCATACGAACCACTGTTTCTATGTGTGGTGCGCTGGGCAGCCATTGGTTGTCATTATGCAACAAGATCGCTTCAAGGTTTTCTGTATGCAGACCGCTTGCGATGAGGATGAGCTCGAGCCTGTGAACAACATCCGCGACCAGGCCATCTTCGTCGGTTACCGGAGGAGCCTGTCTGTCAGTTCTGGGAGTGTACCGTCGGTCGATGCCAACTGCATCTACTATGTGAAGTCCACAGATTCAGCGCTGGATATCTACAAGTACGACCTCGAGACTCAGAAACAAGAGAGGGTCTCTGAAGCCATAGACTCATTGAACCCCAACACACTGTCTTTGGCCAGCCCTCCGTTCACCATCCTGCAGCTCCTCTCTAGCTACACCATCAACGCTTGCGAATCTCAGCTTGTGATCCAAAGGCGACAGCAGATGGAGCTCGATGATCGTGCTGACTCTGAATATTTTGAATCCATGTTGGAGACGCTGAGGTCTATGAATGAAGTATCAGGCAGCTCAACTTCAACATGTTGAGCGAGTAATACAATTGCTTAAGCTGAACTTTATCTCTTCTTTCGGTTCAGTCTTTGCTCAAACTTCAGGTTCTGAACTGTATCCAACTTGCTTCAGCGTGTATGCTTGTTGGCGGATATTTGAAACTAGGGCGAGCACTTCAGAACTTTCTCGATACAAGAACATACAACTTTCCATCTTCGTTTTTCTCCTAATATCTGATATCGGAACGCTTAGAGTTTTGACCGTCAAAATACTCAAACTTAATTCCACTTTTGCAAGCCGAAGAACGAACAATTCAAAGGAAAAGTAGCTGTAAAAGGATTCATTGTTCGAGAGATACACTACCACATAGCACATGTGCACATATGTTGATCAATCTAAAATAAAAGAGATACACTAGTAAGTGAAGTTTTCTTAGCAATTTTGCTTTCCAATTTATCCTAATACATCTCATATCGTTTTGCAAAATCCGAAGCTTCAACTAGACAATGAAATGAACTAACTAGTAGTGAATTTCTCATTATACACCTCATATCGTGGGCGCCCTTTAGGCGTGGAAGAAGTGGAAACGCCTGATATGCTTAAACTTGTTGTGGATTGTTATAAAATTCTCTCTGTGAAGGAAGGGAAGGTTGACATTTTATTGATCGATTTCATTCGGGAACCTAATGATATGGTTAATGAGGAGGAAAATGCTATGTTTGATGCTCCTTTCTGGGAGGAAAAGAGCAAGGAGTCAGTGTTTGCGTCATATATGCTGAGGGGGCTCCGCGACCGGATGGTTTCTCCTTTCTTTACTATCAAAACATTTGGGAGGTAATTAACTTGGACCTGATCAATTTCTTTAAAGATTTTGATGATATCAAAGCTGATGTGTATAGACTGAACTTTAGTTTGGTTGGTCACAAATTCCAAAAGAGATTGATAACTACACTGGTACTCCCTCCGTTTTAAAATAAGTGATTTAACTTTTTATAGATATGAAAATATCTATAAGTAAAAAACATCTAGATACATTTGTATCTAGAGAAAGTTAAGTTATTTGTTTATGAGTAGAGGAAGTACTTTTCTTGAATTCTTTGAATCTTCAAATTTGAGGCACTCTGTTCTGTATGCATGCATGCAGCTTGGTTGGCCCGCTGTTATGCGCAAACAAGCCTTTTCATCAGTAGAGAAGCACATGTTACGGCAAAAAAGAAAAAATTAAAGACTGTTAAGACCTTTTAACACGACACACACATTGCCACCGAATATATGTAAGCAGCACTAATTCCGTTTATTATTCTCCTACTCCGTCCCGATTGGAGACATATGAAAGATGGAAGCATCACCGAGAAGAAAAAAGGTCATGTCAAACATCATGTGTGAAATTCAAACCTAAATACAACTCCTAGAAGACTCGAAATGAACCATAACACAACTATTCGTGAACGACGCAAACTCATCGATCGTAACCATGGACGCAGCATCGGTACGGTACAGAACAATGGCAGCTTCAGACCTGGACACTATAACTGTTCTTGTTCTTTTTTTTGTAGCAGGGCAATACGTGTGCATCCCTAATATCTTTAGGTACCTCGCGATACTAAAAAAATTTATCCTTTGTTGAAATAAAATAGTCGTAATCTTCGAAAGACCTTATCAGGTGGCGCTCCAGTTCTATGCGTCTTTGCTTCTCAGCTTTATCCCGCCTTATCAGAGAACCTAAATGCAGTAGCAGGATCACCGGGCTTGCTAGTTTCGCCACAAGCCACAGTTGTTTTTTCCACAAGGTCCCAGATTTGCCGTTCCCCGTTGAAGAAGATCCTGCAGCGCGCCTGCCGTGCGTACGTGACCACGCATACATAGAGATTTAGGTACGGCACGCGAATATATAACTTCAATTGATGGAGAGCCCGAACCGAGTATGTACGATTAATTGTACCTTTTTGTTAAGCGGATTTATGGAGCTGCTGAACGGCCGGCGAAGCGAGCTCCCGCCATGGCCATGGCTGGTCCTTGGTGCTGCTAGCTCCTTGGTGGCCGTGAGAAACGCCTGCGGCGGTCGCTGGAGGGCACCGCCGCAGATCCTCTTCGCCGCTAACTGAAGCGCTGCCGCCATCGAGGAGACGAGTATTCAGTTGGCGAAACTTTGTTTTTAGTTCTCTCCCAAGTTCCAGGTCCGTATTTATATACTGCTGGGAACGTGTAAGCTAGCTAGGATTTCGTGTTGATGTCGTGTTCGTCTGCTGGTGTCCTATTCTGTCTCCAAACCTCGCTATCCTGACACATCATCTCCGACGTAAAAACTACCAATCGAATCGGCGGCCACCCTGTTCGATACCATGCCGATTCGATGTGTCAGATCTCAGATGCACAGAAGCGAACGACCTTAGCAAGTACTTCGTTTAAATAAAAATGACACGATACACACTAAAATCAATGTTTAAAATAGCATGCTAAATTAAATAGCGGTAGCCTCTTCTAAATATTATAGTATATCGTGCTAATAGCATGCTACACTTTAAATATAATTTTGAGAAAAAGAAAACCTAGATATGACCTAAAAAATAAAGGATTATAGGAAAAATAAAGGATATATAGTGCAAAAATTGCAGAACAATACATTACATAAACATATAAAAAATAGTTCTCTAATTTTTTAGAAGCCCATCCCGCAGGGTAATAACATAGCACAAATTACTTATTTACAATCATCAGGTGTCATCTTCCTATTCAGATGAGAAACCCACAAATTGCAGTTCATCGCCATAAGCAACTTCTTCTTCCTTATAACGAGAACTCAGGTCTTTGGGCTAATATGCTCGAAAAACGCGTTAACGCTATGACGTTTTAGTGCGATATAGCATGTTATTTTGAAAATAGCACCATAGCAAGCAAAACTACTAAAATTTAGTGTGGAGTTTCTAGATATGCCATAGCGAGCTGATATTAGTGGCGAACTATCGCGCTATCTAAAACCATGCATGACTAAAATACAAAGTTAGAAGTTAGAACCCCTCATAGGCGACTCGAGAGAAACCCTAACCGTCACACTCTTGCCCTCTTCTAGGGGCGCGTTCGGTAGCATGCATCAGATTGTTGCACCACTGGCGCAGCGAGAAGAAATCCCCTGCGCATCGCAGACGGGCCATGAGCCATAAAAGCCACGTTGTTTCGTGGCATGCACAGAGTTTTTCAGCCCCGTGGAGATTTGGGCTCTGCCCGTTTGGTAGGTTGGATTTCAGGTCTTGTAGCAGCCCAGAACGGGGCCCGTGTTGTTTGGTTCCAACCCAGAATCTGCTTCTGCTTACCTCTTACCTTCGGTGGTGAGGTTACCAACGATCAACAGCAAAAGCAAGAACACAATTCACAGTTCAGGCAAACTTAGCACTGATCATAGTTTAAACACGGCCATAGTTCACGACACAGGACGATCATATTTCACGACACACCATAGACGATCATAGTTAAACAGACGATAGGAACAAGAACTAGACACAGACATGGTAGGAGTGACACAGAAGCAGGTAAGCTTCAGACATGACTTTGGAAGACGACATACCTAATGGCGTCGCCATGGTAACGGCACATGGTCATCACCTCAGTGCAGGTGTTGTCGAATATGACCACATTGTACTGGAAGGTGGACACCTTATTGAAGATGAGGAACTGGCCTGTCTGCAACTGATGAGCGACGGCGAAGGCCGCCCACCCCTGGTCGATGTATGCGTCATCGCCTTCTGTCACCGTTGTCATCCTCCAGTAGCAGCCAGTGTTGGTGGTGACAATGATGTTCGAAGGGATTTCTCCGAAACACATGACGAAATCTTGAGAGATCCGTAGCAGGTTGAAGGTGGGCCTGAAGACGATGCGCAGGAACTGGTCCGGCCCTACGTCCGGTGGGAAGTGGCTGACGTTAGCCGCCCTTCGCTTCTTGGACGGTCCCTCCTCGGGGGGTCTCAGGTGACCCAAGCTTGAGCTTTTCAGTCTGCTAGAAGAATACATGCCATTAGAGATGTGCCTGCTCACAAGTATATAGAGGAAAACGAACATTGAAAACATGTGATGCCTCATACATTTGATCACACGGCAGCTCAAGGATCTGCCCTCAAACTAAGTCTAGTGTGCAAGTAATCACACACACACGACTAAGTTTGAGGGCAGCACCTTGCCTTCCAGTGTGTCATTGTTGAATCATTGGCCAATGCAGTAGACAAACAAAATGAGGCCTCATAAATTGGACCACACGGCAGGAAAAGGGACTGTCTGCAAACTAAGTCTAGTGTGCAAGAAATATGGCACACGCGACTAAGTTTGAGGGGGGCACCTGCCTTCCGTTGTGCCATAGTTAAATCATTGGCCATTGCACAACTGAAGAAGTATAAACATGGAAAGCAAGGTAGCATAAGCCTCATACAATGAGCACATATGGAGGAGATGTTTGATCAAAACCAACGGCATGGTGATGTTCAGTCATGCCATAGGTTCTGATCAATCATCTCCTCACACTATGATTCCCGGTTACAATCATCGGCCTAGTTCAATAAGAAACAACACAATCTCGAACAAACTAGCGCGACTCATTTTGCACATCAATCTGAGCATGCTAAACCCCCAGCACAAAAAACTCTTCCCCTCTTTGCATGCACAGTAAGATCTGGCAGTTTCAGCAATCCACAGTCCGATGTAGGAAGGATCTACAGCAATTCGATATTAGAGTAACAGATCTAAGAAAATCGAGACCGTGAAAAGCAAGAACTGGACAAGAACAGCAAAAAATGGGGACGAACACCTTGCAAACATCAATCCGAACGCTAACCTAATGGAAACCCTAGCAGATCTAATGTGCATGTCGTCGCAAATGACCGAGAATGGCATGTTCTGGCAGAACGAGTACGAAGGTGAGAAGGAGAGGTCGTTACCGCCATTGTTCCGTCTGGGGATGAGCTCGAGGTCGCGGGCTCGAGATGCCGATGAAGACTGCGGAGCTGGTTGCGGCCGATGTCGCGGTGTTGCTCGCCGATGTCTCCTCCTCCGGCATCGGTGCTCCTCCGTGCGGCGGTGCGGCGGATTGGTCTGCGGGAAGGGAACCGCCGGGTGATGTGACAGTTTGGGGGAGGTCGCGAGTGAGAGGAAGGAGAGGGAGAGGTGACCCTAATTATGGCGTGTGTTCCCGAAGGGACGCGGCGTTTCCGCCTCCCTTCTCCACGCGTGCAGCCTTCTGGCCGCAACGGGCCTGCCCCCGGAGAAACTGCCATTCCGGGCGTTCCTCCGGAGCCTGTCCCGGGGGTGCTTTAAAACCCGGTTCATGCAAGAACGCAGTGGCCTGCAGGCATCCAAACGGACCGAAATTTTTGGACCGATGCGAGCCAAGGTCCATCCAGCCTACCAAACGCGCCCTAGGCTTCCTCCTCGTGCGACGTTGTTGTTGGTTTCACCGTGGGGGCAGCGGCCCCCACCTTCGAAAGTGGCGCTCAAAGTTGGCACACTATGGTGAGCCTGCGTGGTAATTCCAGGGAGTAGTGTGCGGTGGGGATTGAGGTGGACGCGGGAGAGAGGGTGAGTAAAAGTAGTTGCATCGTGTGCGGTGGATACACGGCCCCATTTGGGACTGGTATGGGCTCTACGGGCCCTGGCTTCAACCTGGAGTTGCACCCCTGGTGGTGCATGGCACCAAACTGCTAGGGCTGACAGGGGCGTCCTATGGATGCGGTGGACTTGGTGGAGCGATGGGCGGTAGTAGCAATGGATGAAGATGGAAAAATTACCACTATGGACAACACTGTAATCTCTCTATCTTAGTGGGGTCATCCTCCATAAATTAGCTAATTCTAATTGTTGAAGGAATTTGTATCGTCCATGGGGGTCAGCTGACCCCACCAGCTCAAGGAAGCTCCATCACCGGCGGTAGCAGTGTTGAAAGCAACAAAAAGTTATGGCACCTGGTACCTAATGATGAATCTTAGGCCACCAAACAAAGTGGAGACATGGCCAAACATGTAGTAACTAGAATTTGGTACCACCTTTTGATGCCAATAGCAAATTCCAAGCACCCCGAACAACAGAATTCAAATTAAAAGTCATACTTTTTTATCTTGAATTTGGAATTCCCATTCCAATTCAATCTTAGACCCAATTCGGTGCATGCAAACACCACAAAATTTCAGGATAAAAAATCGACACAGTACAAATTAATTACTCTGCTATGTCTGGTCAGGAGCTAACATGAAAGATGGAAGCCTTCAGAAGACAAAGGGCAAAACCAAAACAGCATTAGTGAAACTCAAATAATCCTACTAGCAACCATCATCATAGTACAGCCCTTGTTCAGGCCTAAATAGCAACCAAGACAGTTTCTAATGTCGTCGCTCAGCTGCGCGTGCGTAACCAGTCTCTGTGTTCTCTCTCAGCAGCGCGCCTCTGGGCACCTCGCCTAATGATGGAAAGGTACAGCGGCGACAAGGCCAGCGACCCGACTGCCAGGCCTGATAGCGCATACCCGATTGCTGCTTTACGTACATCTCCGACCTGTACGCAAAAAGATTTAGGTAAGCGGCGGCCATGATCGGTGCTGGAAGAACTTTGGCCGGAAAAGCGTGCGCGCGTACCTTGGTGAGAAGAGTTGCTGGTGGTTGGGAGGCGGTCCCGCCATGGCTAATCCTCGGTGCTACCTCCTTGACAGCCGTAAGAAACGGTCGCTCGAGGGCGCGGCCGAAGAGCTTCTTTGCCGCGAGCCGAAGCGCTGCCGCCATCGTGGATACGAAGACTATTGTTCAATTGGTAGATGCCCAGTCGGTTCTCTCCCTCTCGTGCGACGACTCTCCCAATCCCAACTCCATACATATATGCGCCCGTATACCGTATCCAACTCGAAGACGGCCGGTCTGCTCGTGCTAAATCCAGGTGTGTTCCTCTCTGTGTTCCTCTTCAAAGTCCGGCACGTTCTCTTCCTGACGAGTAAATTGCAAGAATCTGCGAAAATTGGGAGAATTCGTTCCATTGCTTACGTACCAATCCTCGATTTAAACCGTGTTAAAGACGTCACTGGCAAGCCGACCCACTCTCAGTTCTACGTGGCACGGTAACGGTGGTTGAATAAGACAAACATTAGATATATCTTTTTTCGATAAAAGACGCTTTATTACTTAAAAAGTTTAAGCAAATTACCCGACCTCTGCATAGTTAAGAAGCATACACCTTTCAAAGAAGTATAGAACCATACAAAAAATTACAAAAGAACGCTCGTTAAAGTGTAAGCATCCAATTATTTTATAGGAGCCGCAATCCTACGATTATGCAGCTACCATGTTGGGTAATAAACTTCTTAGCCGTATTTTTCAATCGTGTAGACACCTCCGTAAAGAGGTCGCCGTTCTCCAAGCACCAAAGCAATGACCATAAACAAAGCAAAACCGTACATCGGTAGATGACCTGCATAAGAGAAAAAAAAATAGAATTAAAAACCTACTTAGCCAAAGCGACCATATAATGGCTATCGCTCCCACTCTAATAAAAATCTTAAACCTAGAATCCACCCCGTTTAGCCAGTTGCTAAAGATATTTGCAACTTAGCTAGGTTTTTTTTTTTAAAGGACACACCTGACATCCTCAAATCTCCACTCTCCTCTCCTTTTAATTTTTTCTTTTCTTTTATTTCATCTTCCCCAAATCCCACAACCACCGCCTTCGTCTCTCACAACTCCGTACATATATATATGCACCCATATTCCAAATTCGGCTGTAAGACGGCTGATCTGCTCCTACTAAATCCTGGCGTGTTCCCTCTCCCTGTCCCTCTCCAAAATCTGGCACGGTCTCGGATGTGAACATTATTCGACACAATGGTCATATAGAACTGGTTCAATAAACCGCGCCATGCTGATTGAATGTCTCATAGCTTCTTTGTTTCAATATATATTGATCTGACATAATAGCACAGACTACAGAGACCAGTTTTCTGCTAATTAAGTGATTACCTTCTTCTTAATTAATTAAATGGATAAGGCAAATAAACATCTTAGTCTCAAAAAAATTACATACAGAGTTGTGAGATATGATAGCCCTCCGCCTGCGAAAGTTTTGAACCAGAGGAGAGTGCTGAACTATTTTGTTTGTCTTCCAATGCACAATTCTAGAGCACCACTTGTGGTTATCGGGTGGGTGTCACTCAGACCCGTACAACAAGTGTTTTTTATAATAAACATCCAAATTTTCTTTGTTAGAAGTTGAATATGGGAGGCTGGTTTGTGCATCCACTCCCCTAGCAAAATGAGTTAGGCTCGCTTCTGCTCTTAGCACTCAATAACAAAACTGATTTTTTTTTGAGTAAAGCATTGTCATCATGATAAGTTTTTATGATTGTGCTTGACGTGTTGAGCTATTTAAAATATATCTCATGATAATATGTTTTTTTAATTATTTTTGCACTTCATGAATTGCGACATCACTACATTTTCTCTACCTTATTTCAACAATTATTTTTTAAAGTGTGTCTCCCCATTTTTTTAATGTCTTTTCATGTATTGTTTGTGTACTGCCTTGCCTCTAGTAGCCGCATTGTATCTCTTTTGTTCTAGATTTATGGTCCTTTTAATTGTACTGACATTGGATATACTATCAAGCACCTTCGTAGGCATTGCAAGAGGAAGCATTTATTTTTGTTATATTTTGATTATTATTTTTATATTTTGGTCTTTGTGTTTATCTTTTTTCATTAAATTGCGCATGGGTCCCTATAATCTGTTGTGCCTAAAAACATATTCACCAAGCACTTCAAATTTTCACGGATGTTACACTATTTATTCACTATGCTATGTAAACATGTTCAAATAGGTCTTATGATTGATTCAGCAGCTGCCCACTAAAGTTAAAATATCATTATCAATTGTAGAACAAGAAAAGAACATGGCAAATACAGGTTGTTTTCTTAACAAACCGAGCTGAACAGCAACTTTTACTCGTTGAGGTTAACTAGCTAAATAAACGGCAATGCTCATGAACTACTCGTTAAGATTGATAAAAACAAAATGCTTGGCCAGCACATCGTTGTATTGTATCCTTACTCTCCTAGCCGATCTAAGGTGAGGAAAATAGTCTACAACCAAGCCCATCAAGAAAAACCAAAGGAGTGACCCATGTGCATGTCAGTTCGTACAATACACTTAAGTACTGATGCACATGTATGAGCGTTGACGCTATGCTAGCTTGCTTTGCATTGCCTAATTTTAATGCTAGATAGATATCCTAGCTTGCTTAGCTGTATCCGCGTTTCTATTTCTTAATGATTCTTAACGAGCTGTTCATGAGTGTTCGCTGGCACATGATGAACCGATCTAAACGGTAATTTTGGCTCGTTATTCTTAACGAGCTTAATGAGCCGAGCCTTAACGATCCGAACAGCTCATAGTCTACCCCTACACACAAATACAATTGTGCTTTCGACCCTCAAAAAAGAAATAAATTGTGCTTTCGGTGAACCTGTGCATTGATTTTTTTAGCAGTACGTGAAATTTAAGAAAGAATGACAAATGGCACCATGCTGTCATCCTTGTCTGTAGGGATTTGCTACATGTACGTCAACCAAATATTTTTCCTCCACACTTGTAGTCTCGGTTGAATTGTGTCACTTGGACAGACGGATACCATCCAAGCCTGTAAGGCCACTTAGGTAAAACAAAAGGGAAACGATGACAGACTTCCAGGATGGTTTGTAAGGACACGGAATATTGTAAAAAATAAGGCACCAACCAATGAAAAAGAGAGAGATGTGTAAACGTCCTATGATTGGCGTACTGTCATAGGGGAAATCGCCAGAACAAGAAAAAATGATTGATGTAAACAATCATACTGTCACACCAATGGAACCTCTGTTTGAACTAAGCAGCACCAGTGCACTAAGGATCAGGAATGCATATGCTCTTGAACACTTTAAATACAGACCATCACATCTGCATCTCTCACACAACACAAAAGGAAAGAGTACTTCCTTTGAGAGCCAATAATCCTAGCCATGGCCTGGCCTAGCCGCGCCCTGTCCCTTCTCTTCCTCTCGCATTTGATTGTTGTCAAGGCTGACCCTTCCTTCATGTGCCCCATTGTTCCCTGTGAGCGTGAGATAAACTTGCGTCTGTACTTACACCAAGTAATTGATGGACCAGATCACAACCAGGTGGTTACAGTTAATTCTGGCCACCGATCATGGTTTGGTACGACCGCCGTCATCGACTGGACAGTCACCGATGCGCCTGAACCTGATGCGACAATTGTAGCTCGTGCAAAAGGGATGCAAGTGCAGGCAGACTTAGATGGTCCTGGCTGGTTCCATTATTTCAGCATGGTATTTCAAGATCCCAGGTTCGTGCATGAGAATTTTCTGCTTCAGGAGTCAGGACTAGAAGTTTTTGATAAATAATTTACATGGTAAATATTGTCTGTTCAATTTCACGGTGATACTACATGATATTGCTCTTCAATCCTAAAATATAGGTTCAAAGGGTCAACACTTGCAGTGATGGGGCAGTATCTTATGGAAGGCGAGATGGCCATTATGGGTGGGACAGGAGAGTTCGCCATGGCACGTGGCGTCATCAAGTACAAAACAGTCATTAACACTCGCCGCGAAAGCTACAAAGAACTTGACATCCATGCGCTCTATGTCCCAACATCTGTAAGTATATAATTTAAATGAATATGTATATACTCATTTTCATATTATAAGTGTCTATACCAAGTTATAAGCAGATATATGCTGAGATAGCATGGTCAGAAAATTCATCCAAATGTGTAAGATTGGTGGTAACTCAAGCAGAATTCATAAATGCCAACTTATGTGGAACATGTTAACATTTGATACCTGGATTACATTGTAATCTTGTTCCATAGAAATTTAATGATTTATTTTGATATATTACCTCAATGCCGGGTTTATCAATGTGCACAGTAAACTAATACTATGCTCAATGTTTCATTATTTCCGACATGCAGGGCCATCAATCCATACCTTCATCCAGTATAATTGTTTAAGGTGTGTCTGGACTCTAGGAAACACTTGCAGTGTGACAGGACAATGTGCGATGAGCTTGACGTGTTTTACTCTCCAGTTATGATTCTGAGTGTTGGATTGTCAACAAACCCCACTATATGGGTTCTTTGTATCACCTGTTCAGTTATGTATGTAGGATTATATCTTACGGGTACGGACAAGAACAACCCGATTGAAGTTCCGCTTTCATTATCTTGGTCATTCTCTTGAAATGCTTTCTTCGAGGGCGCTCTGTTTTTTATTACAATTTATTGTTAATTTTGTTGGAGCTGCACCTTGCAACTCTTCTTCTTCTCTTCTACTTCACAAGACCACACACGCTGACACGCACACATCTGGAAACTCAAGAACCCACAAGATAGAAACACCCACCCACACACACACATAGACCAAGGAAGAACACGCAAAGGCTTTGCCTAGAATATATGCTTCCTTGGTGAACACAATGACTACGTTGTTTTACTGCCCGTAGGCCACAAATAAAACTTGTTTACAATGCCTTAAATAAGCCCACGCAATGGCTAAACCACCTTACCTATTCCTAAGCCAAACGGCCACGATCTGCATGCATCAACATGCCAGGAATCTTTTTTTTTCGAGAGTGCGCTAAATGCGCACCATATCTTTATAGAAGGCAGAAAACAGATATACAAGGAGCCGTACAACAAGTTGCATCAACATGCCAGGAATCACTTTGAGTCTTTGACTAACCTGTTCACTCCTATAGCTAGTTTTCCGCTGGGAGCACATGTACGAGTCTATCCTCTCAGCTAACAATGACTTGGACCTGTTACAAACTAATCCAGACCATTAGCTTATCTTCACACATGATCACACCTTTGTGTGTGCTGACTGCCGCAGCTTCTGGCCGGTGAGTCTATTACAAGTGCAACTCAAAACAAAACAAATTAAAATTAATCTAATCACCTAGATCTAGCACTGATAACAAGATTAGTTCCAACAAATTTATAAATCTTAACATCTGCAAGAAGTTCATTTACTCCTTGGAGAAATGTACATTAATACACTTTAAATAGTTGTATAATGCGGGAACTAGTTGATGACTATATATACCTTCATTTCCAACTAAAAGACATTTTGAAACGGAGCCAAACCAACATTGCAACCTGCCCCAATATTGAAATATACTAGTATTCAGTATCTGAATTCTGAGATTTGTGATCCTTCGAATGGATTAGCATAAACAAGGTAGGTAACACTAGCCGGGGTCCAGCACCGCAGTCATATATTACTTCATCCAAATAAGATGAGTGTGTGTAATCAGGTATCTCTGATGGTCATTTGGTTTTTAATCAAGTTCACGACATAGTCAGCAACCCAGAAGGACCCAGCCTCCGTGCAGCAGTAGCCATGTGTGTGACCTTCTTTCTCGACCGACAAGGCAACCCCAGGAGCATGCTTTGAGATCTGTAATTGAATATTCGAAGAGAAAATACTGTGAGCTAAGATATCCACATATTAACAGAATAATGCCATTGGGTTAACAAATGAGAACTGTTCACCTCTTCCATGTGAGCTAAAGGACCCCAGTGATCATCCACACCAAACAGAAAAGCAATTTGGTCTTGTTTTGCTCTAATGAAATTCCAGTCCGGTTTTTCATGAAGCTGAAAAACAGTAACATAGTAAATAACTGACTGGTAAGCAAGTAAAACAGGAAGAATCTATAGCTTAGTATTGTAAGTGATGGAACTGCCGTAATAATACTCTTGACTCTTGTGACTGATAATCCGGTTGAATTTAGCATTGACAATGTTGTAAATTACCTTTAGGAATTCCGTCTTTGCCATGAAAAGCACATTGTGCATCGTGTGGTACTGCACGTTTTGTAAAAAAAATTGCAAAATTCCTCAATACTTTTTAAGATAACGAATAATTATGGACTTATAAGTTCAAAACTCACCTGCAAGAGATGGCTACAACCAGCATCGACAGCGGCTGCAGACCAAGAAGATCCAAGGAGCCGTCTCACAATGCTCCTTGTAACTGAAGGTTGGAGTGAGCCAATAAAAGACACAAGCAAACTAACCCCTTTACTAAGGAGAGATGACCTGACATGTCCATTTGAAAACACAAATTTCAGAAAAAAAAATGCTCATTTGGTAATGTACAAGGTAATTGCTTCAACACTGAACTCAAAAGTTAGGTATTGGTTAACCCTGTATGAGATATAAGTCACAAAAAGAAATAGATGCAGATATCTATTATTCGATTATTTGTTGTATGCCTAGTATCTAACCACTTATGTGGATTGCTCTCTAAATAGAGAAGCAGTTTAGATTTTCCTTATCACTCGACTTGACTATCAATGCTCATGTTGTCATGCAAGCACATCACCTTATTTGATTTAGATAGAAGTTTGGGCAGCATAGCAACAAGGTATTGTGCTGATAGTTTTTTGTACCTTGCAATATATCCAATTGTTGATTGCTTCATAGAGCTCTTGTTTAACGACAAAAATGGGTATAGCCCTACAAAAAAGTCCACCTGCCCAGAAGAGTAAAAATAATGAATCAACAAATATGTACTTCACGAAAGGAGGACCAATACTCCTCTACCTTTTTCTGGAGTCTCTTGAATATCTCCAGACCTATGTATGCACCAATAGAATGACCCACCTTCATTTAAATGAAGAACTAGAGTTAAGCTGCACTTTCTATAAGAAAACCGTGTACAGAAGTATACAAAGATACCCACATATCAACCTATCATAGAACGGACCAAATTTAACCAAAGAGCATGTGGTAGGGAAGAAAAAAACATACCAGAATTATTGATTGCTCGGTATGCAGAACCTCTTGCTCAAGAAAATCAACCTGCAAAGATGGACATGTGAAACAGGAAACTGTTATAACCACAGTACGAAGAACTGCAATATGGCACTTTTTAATTTCCAAGTGCTTTTCCTTTCGAAGGCATGGCAGATAAAAAGCTGTTGCGACAGGAACAAAATTGCAAAGAGAACTTTGAACTGAAATATGAGATCAAACATGCCAAACGAACCTTGTGATCAATTTGTTCCTGCAACGAAAATAATCTTCCACGCTCACAATCCTGTCTTGGATAGTGTAAAGATCAAATGCAGTAGAAATATTAAAATATTGACTAAGCAATAGAAACCAAGCTTCATCATAGTATATAAACGCCAATGGATCATAAAGACAGTGTACATTTGCAAGGCTTATTTGGTAGACTTATTTCTGAACATGGTAGTGACAAAGAAAACTTAGGATGAAAACTTTGACGACTGATACACCAAAAAGAAAATAGTTCGTTTTTTAAAATACAGCATTAGGTAGAACCAGGACGCTGCACAACTTTTATCATACCATGTAGCGACAGAGTGCAGTAGTAAGTGGAATGTGGGAGACCAATTCTCCATAGAAATTTGCAACCTCAACCAAGATAGCAACAACCCTAAGAACCTAGACAGGAATTCCCTAACATGTTGCATATTTCGGAGAGCTCCATTTATGTATTAGGTTTAAATCATCAGTAAAGAAAAACAACTAAGAACATCCAATGATACGGAGCTATGACTAATTACAGATAATTCATCATCATTTTACTGTCTTTCATACATATAAACAATACATGTGACAGTCCCATGTCGATTCATCACCAATTCAACATGATGCTATGAATAAGCCTGAAGAAAGTTGTATTATTACCTTCTGGCCATGTGAAATATGCCCAATTGCTGCACAACGCGCGCACAAGCTTCATCAGCAAGCAGCAAGTCGCATCGACAATACATCAGAGCAAAATACGCACAGATCAAGCGAGCGAGCTTACCCGTAACAGATGCCTGCCCACCAAGGTTTTCGTAGAGGGCTTCAACAAAGTCCTTGTAGAATCCAACAATACCTGCCACACATAAACATCAGAGCAAATGTAAAGCCCTGGTCCTGCACCCATGAGCATTCTAGCACACGAACAAGGGGTATAACTTGTACCTACCTGGATTGCCGGGGATGACTAGCACGTGAAGCGGCGGCGATGGCTCTCTGGATCTTATCTCGAGCAACTCCGTCGCGAAGCTGCGGTGAATTTTCTTACTCTTATTAGTACTAACAATTACTGAACGCTAGTTGACACTACAGCTCAGAACTCTGAGGCTGGCCATAGTGCTAGTATCATAGGTAGTATCATGTATCTTAGGCCCACAAAAATGCTGATGTGTCATCTAATTAATGAGGAAAGATAAGATTAGAGTAACATAGGTAGATACTGTATCATAGCGCACGTTACGAGAAAAGCTAATGCTAAATAGATCTTGTACACACATTTTGTATTGGGATTCTACAAAACAATAAATTTAGAAGATTATGATACTACTTTATAATACCACCCACTATAGTGATAGTATCATAGACAAGTATCATATGCATGATACTACAATATGATACTATGCACTATGACCAGCCTGAAGCGAATAGAGCCGTCGCGGCCGGGTACCTGGAGACCATGCACACCCTGGCCGTGGCTTGCTCCCTCGGAGGGAACGGCGCGAGCAGCCTCCCTCTCTCCATACCGGATCCGGCGCTCGAAAGCCTCGCCCCGCCGCCGCAGGCCGCCGGTCTGAACAGCCTGGAGAGCTACCCGGTAGAGCACCGCACCGTGAGCCGAGCTAGCTAGGGGAGATCAGCTCAAGGTAACAACACCTATTACCTGTGTTCTGCACCGGAAATCAGCCGCGCGCAGGCACGATCCTGAGTGGATTTAGAGGGGGCATAATTTCGAGTTGAGATCGTAGGGGATTTGATTCGTGGGAGCGGAGATAGGTGCTTACCCATCCAGAAGGAGCGAGAGGCGGAGGAGGGGGCGCGGCGGGGACTCGCCGGGAGGGTCCGCCGGCCGCCGGAGGAGAGAGCCAGAGAGGTTCAGAATTCAGAGTGGCAGTGGAGAGTTTTTTTTGAGAATTCAGAATTCAGAGTGGCAGTGGAGAGTTGGAGACTGACTTTGTAGGGTTCACCGGTTCCAAGTTTTTTTAAAAGCGACCCCTCTAATAAGAAAACGGTGTTTAAGCGTCGTCCGATTATAGATCTTAGATTTTATGTTTTTACCTTGCAAAAAGTCTCCGCTCTCAAAAAATATCTTCAACAAGGTTATTGTCAGACACGGCAAATTAAAGCTAGATCTTGATTTTACACCTGAATGGTAATGCATTGAACTTCTAATGTGATGTCACCCCATTTGTATGCCGCTACTATGAACCCCTATTCACCAAGCAAGTTTCTCATCGTCGCAAAGACTCGAACCACCATTACTAGTCCTCACATCATGGATTTCATATCATTCTCTGCCTCTGACTTCACTATGAAACTAAAAGACAAGTTCCATGATGGCAACAAATGGCAGAGCTTCGCACCACTCCCTTCGAAACCAAACGGTTGGAAAAAAATATAGGTGCGCGTGACAAATCCCATCCGACCCAGCAATCACTAGGCATGAGGCACCCAATGGAGTTCGCCGGCGGAGCCTTCCAGAACTCGACATTTCCGCCAGATCAAGGAGGACAAGCATCCACTAGATCTTCGTCTTAGTGCGAGAGAAACCCTAGGACCGCCACCTTTATTCGAACTAGACCTATATGCAGCAGTCCGCGCAGCCACCCCATGTCAACCGTGTCTAGCGGGGTCCACTAGCATGGCCAGGCATAAACCACGCTAGGAGGCCAAGCATGGCCCCTCCCGACCAGGTTCGGTCGCCACCAGCATCAACGCCATCGCTTTCCCGCAGCTTGTTGACGTGGCCGATCTTCGGATGCGCCGGACCCACCAAGATTCTTCGAGAACCATGGCCGAGCACCACCAAGTAGATGGTCGGAACGCCTCTAGGACCAACCCGCGTCGGCCCAACAACCGCAAAGGCCGCCACAGCTGAGCATATTAGGAGGGTCATCGCCCTTGGTCCAAGCCATCCCGCGTCGCCACGGGAGGAGACATCCCCGCCGCGCACGTCCGCTGCATGGGCTTAGCCCACCATCCTCCTCCAGCGGCAGCGATAGAGGGGAGGGTGGGAGGGTGGCGGTGGTGATTTCTAGGGTTTCCCCTGTGCCGCCTAGGGAGGACGATGCGAGGGTATCCTGACTTGGTTTCTAGATAGTTTCATAGGCTCGGCTACTGCCTTCATATGTTTTTTGAAAAAAAGATAAAATACTCCTTTCATCTCTTCTAGTTTTTTTTAAACCAAACTATTTAGAACTTTAACCTAGTTAGAACACAATTCAAATACAACAATACATACTTATACATTTACTTTGTTAGCTTCAAAGGGCACAAACCGAGTTAGAGATATTGCACAAAAGGTTATTCGGCCAATCCGAATGGTTTTTATATATGATAGCGATGCACATCTTGTAAAGGATGATGGTCCTCCATGAAATAATTTATGAGCTTCACAGGAAGAAAATAAATGATATTCTACTAAAATAGATACTGAAAAAGCGTTCAATAAAATTCAATGGTATTTTCTTCAACAAGTTATGTGTATGAAGGGTTTTGACCTGAAGTAGTGCCAACAGTTATATAACTTCGTCAGACATGGAAGCGTAGGTATTAAAGTAAATGATGGTATTGATAGTTACTTATTACTGTGAACATGCGCGCTGTAGACCTTGATGTGAGTGGCACAATGGTAGGCTTTCCATGCTTTTATTTCCTTTTTCATTTCTTTTTATAGTATTGCAAGATCAACAGGCCATGCTTAAGAGCCAGAGCATCCAAACAAAGATCACCAAACCCAAACTTTTATAAAACCAAATCAAATACCAAATTTAATGTTACAAGAATCATCATGGCATATTTTTTTATAATGTATACATTTGTTAGTATGACTATCGATATTAATCACATAAGTAAACTTTACTCCCTCCATTTCAAATTAGTTGTCGCTGATCAACTATGGAATAGGGGGTAGTTAGGCCTTCCACAGCGTTGTGATTTTTCGGTGCCCAAACCAGTTTGGGCTTCAATCATCGGTGCCCTCACGCTGTGGAGCCGGTGCCCCAACGAAAATTTCAAGGAATCGGAGCACGTAGAGTAACCGATGCCCAAACTCAGGGAGGGTTAAAATATTATTCTTTCCCATGCCAGCACGACAAGCATTCTCTCTATGCATGCAACAAGTACAGCTTTTCCCTATAATCAGTTCAGCTCAATGTATATTTTATCAATGTGGGATCAGCCATGCGGTGCCCTCCGTTGTGCAGCCGGTGCCACAAAAATTGTATTGGGCATCGGTGGTGACGTGTCAACTTTTTTAGAAACTGGGCACCGCCAACATTGTGGAGGGCCTTATGCAGGCTTAGGACATTTTCTTTAATGAGTTAGTTAGAATTTTTTTTCTATTATGCTTGTGCACTTATATACATTTCTATTAATACGGACGGGCGCGGCAACGCGCACATATATGTTCTAGTACTTTTTTAAGATAGAGGGATTATACTGCTGATTGATTTGTTTTGAACGAGGAAAATACTTCCTTTTTGGAACTCTTATTTTTCCATATCCATCCACGAAAAAAAAGCGTTGGCTGCTAGGAATTAAACTCGACAGTTATTTTTTTAGGTTGCCGCTGAATCGATTCCCCAAAGTCCAAACAAACCCTTGATTCGTAAAATCCTCGCATTCCCCGACCACACATCACTACCAAGCCCCAAACCCTCGCTTCTGCTTCTCTCGCCAGCCATGGAGGCGGTGGCGGCGGCGGCCTCCGCTGCTGCTGCGGCTGCCAAGGACTTGGCGGCGGCTGCTGCGAAGGATGCAGCGGCGGCTGCAGCGACTGCCAAGGAGAAGAAGGCTGCCGCGAAGGAGGCGGCTGTGGCGGCTTCGACCGCGGAGTTGAATGCCGAGCAGGCGGCTGCGAGGGCTTCCGCTTTGGCACTAGATGCGAAGGAGGCAGCTGCCGTGGCGGCCGCTGCGACGGCGGCGGCGGCGGCGCAAGCTTCCAGGAAGCGTAAGTTCCATCTGGTCGACGACCAAGTTCCATCTGATGGGGATTTCATCAGCCGCCTCCCCGACCACCTCCTCGACACAATCGTCTTGCGTATCCCCACCAAGGAACGCATCCGCACGCAGGCCATCTCTCGCCGGTGGCGCCCGCTCTGGCGCTCCACTCCTCTGGACCTAGTGGCGGACTACGAATTCAAGAGCAAGGGCCGTAAGACCGTCGACTTGATCCATAAGATCATCTCCCAGCATCCCGGCCCTGCGCGCCGCTTCTCGCTCCGCCTCTCCATCACCGACTGTTACCACGGGCTCGTAGGCTGGATTGGTTCTCGGGCCCTGGACAATCTGCAGGAGCTCGAGCTTGACTACACCCACACTCACTCGTCCAATGACAGGAAGAAGATGTACATGTGGCAGCTGCCATCGGCTGTGTTTCGGTTCGCGCCCACACTCCGCGTGGCCAAGTTTTACAACTGCATTTTCCCCGACTTTATTGTTCAGCTGGCCCTCAAGTTTCCGCGCCTCAAGCAGCTCACCCTGGATACGGTCACCATGTCGGAGGATGCTCTTCAGAGCTTGCTCTCTGGCTGCACTCTACTGGAAAGCCTTGAGCTCAGGGACAATCTCGGCATTGGTCGCCTATGCATCAGCTCCCAAACTCTCAAGAGTTTAGGCTTCAGCGCCGACAATAGGAACAAATGTGTCCTATTACAAGAATTGGTCGTCGAGGACGCCCCGTCCCTCGAGAGGTTGCTGCCACTTGATCCAAAGTATGGTCCAGCGACTATACGGATAATCTCGGCACCTAAACTGAAGATATTGGGTATACTATCTGAAGACATATCAGAACTTCAGTTCGGAAACACGGTTTTTCAGGTACCAGCAGTCTTCAACCATTGCTCATTCAGCATTCATATATGCAGACTATTGTTCTTACTTGCACTTGTTTTATATTTCTGCAGAAAATGATTGTTGTCGGCTTGGCAACCAAAATGCACACCGTGAGGGTTTTGGCTCTTGGATCTACTGGCCCCAATCAGGCTACAGTGGCTAACTTCCTCAAGTGCTTCCCAAACTTGGAGAGGCTGTATGTCATTGTGAGTGCATATCATAGTTGCTTGCCTTAGATGTCAAAATCAGCATTTGATTCGACATGTAATCTAGCCAACTACCATATCGCTAACCTGTTGGCAACCTCTTTTTATTGTTCCTTCTCTCTGTCTCCAGTTCCAGCCATCGATGGATAAGGATGATGTCCTGAAGTATGATCCCATTGAATGCCTTGAGCTCCATCTCAAAGTAGTTGTGTTGAAGAATTATAACAGCATCACGGGGTCATCTATTAGCTTCGCCAAGTTCTTTATTTTGAATGCCAAAGTGCTAAAGGAAATGAAAATCTCATTGGTTTACCACCGCCAGCAAAACTGGTTTGCTAATCAACGCAGGCTGCTACAAATTGAAAATAGAGCTTCTCAAGATGCTCGAATTGAGTTGACATGTGGTCGTGGTTCTAGGGATAATTTCACACACAACAGGCATACCCATGATTTGTCAGTGGCTGATCCGTTTGACATCCCCTCCGGAGAATGCTATGGTTGTATGGAGCTAATAAGGAAGAAATCACTTCTACTTTGATGACCATTTGGAAGATTGCCTTGTCTTCTGTCCTTAGCTCACATTTTATGTTGCTACTTTTGTCTGTAGCCTATTTCCTAGCCTTCTAAGTTCTGATGGTCTAGGAAAGGATCTACTTCATTCGGTGATGGAGTATTTTGTGGCCTGCTCAAGATTATACCGGGGTTGAGGAGGTAATGTCTATGCTCAAGCTTCAAATCTGAGCTTGCTGGTTGAAGGGGGTTGTCAATAGTTAATTTTCTGTCGTTTTAAATTTGTTATGTTTGGTTGGTTGTCGTTGTTTCTTTGCTGTTTGGTCCTGTATTGTAAGCTGCTGCCACCAGTGGTTACTATATGTATGTATGAACTTGGAGAGGTTGTATGTCACAATTGGATTAGTTATATTTATCCTAACTTCCTTCATTCTTAGAATAATAGCATGTGAAGTTTGAATGCTGATTTTTTCGGTATACTTACATCTGTAAGGTGTCATAAATAAGGTAAAGTGTTTGGCACTTTTCGGACCTCGTTCCTCTATGAACTGTGCACGTCAGGAAGAAGTGCTACTTGATTAATCAATATTATTTCTCTGACCTGTTCCCACGTGAACTGCACAAGCTGGGAAGAAATGCTACTTGATTAATCAATATTATTTCTCTACTATCCTATCAGCAGTGTGTTAACATGATGGATGTATCGTGTTTTAATCATCTATAAAGAACTGGAGGATATAAGCAGAGCTGTAGAAGCTTAGTGTGGCAGGATTTATGTGACTAGGGGATTTGAGTTCTGTATAGTCTGACATAATTCATGGATGTAGCATACAAATAACACATGTATTTTGTTTGTAGCAAATCAGTAGTGAAAATAGTACCAAGGTTCCGTGAGGAAGAAGTGTGTATCTTCCTGGCAATATTAATATTAATATACCAATGCTTGACAAGCCGGCTAATGGTGGGGGATTGGGTACAAATAACAGAGGGATGGGCCGAGTAGATATGCAAATATTGTTCATCTCCAAATATCAATCTATTTGATGCTCTGGTCAATAAGAACCTGTGTAGTGGCAAAAGTACAACACGTTCATTTCTTGCATGTGACGCACATGATTTATTCAGGAAATACATAAATGGATGCTTGGTTAAATTATTTCGCTGTATACTTGGAGAAAGCACATATGCCTGCATATTCTGCTGATTTTTGTCTTAGCAATGGTGCAATTGTGTATCCATGTAGTAGCGAAGCTCAGTTTTCTATTTGAATGCATGATTCTTTCTTCTCAATATTTGTTGCTATCATCATGCTCAATTCATTAAGACTCTGGTGTGATACATATAGATATGGTGTTCTTCGTTTTCCTGAAAATATATTTTTATGTTGAGATGGGGTCATGTAGGTTCAGCAGCGTGTCTACGTTTACTAATATCCCCACTCTTATTTTCTATGAAATGACTGTTTTGGAGGTTCGGTCATATAGGTTAAAATGGAATTCATTTTCATCCCTTTCTCAAGAAAAACTTCTGTAGGTGTAGCAATAGGTCTATCTATCTAGTACTGGGGTATTACCCTTACCATAGTGACCCATGCGTAAGCAACTACAAGCTAGTATGTTAATAATTATTATTGGGTTCTTGTCATCGTGGTCATTGTTTGGCCAGTTACACAGTTCTAGCATTTCATCGCCGTGATTATTAGCAGCCTGCATTAATTTCATCGTGTACATCTTTTTCTTGGAGTGTATCTGACAACAACAACAACACATCAAATCCTTTTTCCCAAGCAAGTTAGTCATACATGCTGAACCTGATGCATGTTCTGTTTCATAAACTTCCTTAGACTTTTTGAATGTGCTTTGCATCATCGGATTATACATTTTGTCCTCATTCCGAGCTATACTGCAAATGTAGTACATAAATGCTCTATAAGATTACTTTTATTAAAGCATCCTATATTGAGGCAAAGTATATTTTGTGATTTTTTTCTGGTATAATTCAGCGATGCCCACTTAATGTTTACATGATAAGTTTTGGGTATTTTACAAAATGTATATCCTTTTTTGTAGTGATTTGAATCTTGTATTCGTTTGATAGAACACATATCACTTTTGAAGTCTCCAGGCTTCAAAGTATGCATGTTGAACCTCATGCCTGTTCCGTTTCACAAACTTAGTCTTTTGAGTCCCCCCCTCATAAATTATAGATTTTTCACTTCATCCCTATCTATAGTGCAGCAGTACATATATGCTCTGTGAGAATGTTTTTGTTCAAGTATCCTATACTAAGGCAAAGCACAGTCTGTGATTTTCTTCTGGTATAAATCAGCAATACCTGCTTAATCTTTACATGGTAGAGTCGAGCCACTGAGTACTCCAAATTGAGTGGCGTAACGGCCTCAGAATAGGGTACCGGTGGTTTACTGACAGGTGAAGTTTTGGTTACTTATCTTCTTAGCTATGGCCAGCTTTGTAAAGTTTCTTGTAGCCATCTACATCACCGGGAAGTTTTTTTTCCCAAGAAAACACAATAATATAATTGTTTTTCATTTCATTGAAAAAGGATGAGTTTGTTTTACCGGTCTCCTAGGAGTAGGAGGTGGTGCTTACAACAGGTTACAGGTGTTTTAATGGACGTCCCACGTTGCCAGCAGAGTCACCTGGAGTCCAAGGGCTTATGCCCACATAGCTGCCTGGCCATGAGATGGCTGACTGATGGTTGTGCTCCATCGAAGACGCAACTGTTCCAATGCTTCCACATCACTGGGAAGTTGTGATATCATGCAACAGACAGAAAGTTGTGATCTTCAGAGACACTAGGTCTGGTAAAGCAGAGCTGTGTAAAATTTGTGTAAGGAGCCTTAATGCAACAGGTTGGCCTTGATAGATGTCCATCGACAATGTGCGTTGCATCATTGAAATGTAGCTAGGTTCACCGGCTGCTTGAACTGATGCTGAGTTTGTCGGAGGATCGGGTTCACGATTGAATCTGTTAAAAATCTGAAATGCAGTTGATAGTGAGATAGAGTTCATATCTGCTGAGCTCTGTTTCAGTGAAATCTGCACCAATTAATTAACTGGGCCGGAGTCGGATGGGTGGCCATTTGGTCAGAAGATTGGTAGCATGATTTTTATTCTGGTGATTTGGATGTAGTAGAAGAATTATAGTTTATCCTGTACTCACAATATGCGCATACTTCAGATTACTTCATGCGCTGTGGACAGAGCTCACGAATGATCCGGTGACTAGGTTCAGGGACATGGTTACGAACGGACAGTCTCCAGTTTCAGGAAACAGTAACAAGTATGGCAGGGCTTGGAGCTGCCCGCAGTCTGCGGCTTCAAAATGACACCACGGTAAATTGGATCAAAATGACACCACATTTCCTTAACCTGTATATATGTGGCTGACGGTTGAGAGCAAAAGAAATGAAGATGTAAAATAACCATCGTTTCCATCACATTGGAGCAAAAACCAGTTTCAGCAGATGATGTAGATGTTTTCTCGCAAGTTTCTGGCCTGATACAATAGTCTCTATCTCTACTTAAAAAGACTAAAATGGTTCCTTATTCTGCCAATACGTCGTTCCTTTCGTCGTTCCTTTCGTCGTCGCTCTTCCTCGTCAGTCGTCCACATGGGCCAGGCCCAATGAACTTGCACCTGTCTCGCTAGCTTTCCATACCATCCCCGCTCGATGCCCCTGTTCCCTGGCCGAAAATCAGCCCCCAAATCGCCGCTCAAGATCTCGACCATGCGCGCGGCTGCCCGCTCCGCCGTCCCCCTCCCCCCTACGGGCGTGTGTGGCTTGCCGTCCATGGCGTCTGCGACGACGGCGCTCCGCCGTGCAGCTCCTCTTGGATGCGCGGCGCTGAACCCCTCGGCTTGCTACGACGCGCGGCCGGCCGCGCGCAGCTTGCCCACCCTAACGTGACGCCTGCTCCACCACCAAGGGCGCGTGAGGCTTGCTTGGTCTGCAAGATCTGCCATGGTGCTCCACGACGCATGCGGCTCAACCCCACGGCACCGCCTAGATCCATCGCGTGGCTGTCCTCCGTCGGTGACGATATAGTCAGGTATGTATTCTATACCATTCTTCCTCTGCTGTTACTTGATTCTTAATTAAAGGACATAGAGTCCACATAACTTATTCTGATTTTTTGTGTGTTCAGAAATAGGCGATTTCAGATAGACACAATTTGGTACTCCACTAGGAAGGGTTGAGTTTAGAGTGGCAGGAAGTATTGGCGACTAGATCCGAAGCAACTCCAGCCCCTCCAAGCTTCAGGTTTATATATTCCGTATCTATCTACCTTGGTCTCCCAGGGAACTATTCTACTTAAAAAGACTAAAATGGTTCCTTATTCTGCCAATACGTCGTTCCTTTCGTCGTTCCTTTCGTCGTCGCTCTTCCTCGTCAGTCGTCCACATGGGCCAGGCCCAATGAACTTGCACCTGTCTCGCTAGCTTTCCATACCATCCCCGCTCGATGCCCCTGTTCCCTGGCCGAAAATCAGCCCCCAAATCGCCGCTCAAGATCTCGACCATGCGCGCGGCTGCCCGCTCCGCCGTCCCCCTCCCCCCTACGGGCGTGTGTGGCTTGCCGTCCATGGCGTCTGCGACGACGGCGCTCCGCCGTGCAGCTCCTCTTGGATGCGCGGCGCTGAACCCCTCGGCTTGCTACGACGCGCGGCCGGCCGCGCGCAGCTTGCCCACCCTAACGTGACGCCTGCTCCACCACCAAGGGCGCGTGAGGCTTGCTTGGTCTGCAAGATCTGCCATGGTGCTCCACGACGCATGCGGCTCAACCCCACGGCACCGCCTAGATCCATCGCGTGGCTGTCCTCCGTCGGTGACGATATAGTCAGGTATGTATTCTATACCATTCTTCCTCTGCTGTTACTTGATTCTTAATTAAAGGACATAGAGTCCACATAACTTATTCTGATTTTTTGTGTGTTCAGAAATAGGCGATTTCAGATAGACACAATTTGGTACTCCACTAGGAAGGGTTGAGTTTAGAGTGGCAGGAAGTATTGGCGACTAGATCCGAAGCAACTCCAGCCCCTCCAAGCTTCAGGTTTATATATTCCGTATCTATCTACCTTGGTCTCCCAGGGAACTATTTTCATAATACGCCAACTTGGATGGTTTGACTCTGTATGTGCTTTGTTTTTTTTAGACCAGAACATTGTGGAATATGGGATTTGAGTTAGGATGCAGGTTATGGAACTAGCATAAAAATAAACTAGGACGCAGGTTGAGTTACTAGGCAAGGAAGAATGAGCTTGGACTATCCATGGAATATTTTCTAGGATTGGAGTATGCTGGTGTGGGGTAGCATGTAAGATACAACAATGTTGTGACATTGATGGCACTGTAACAATAGTTACTGTAATAGAAGGTAAACCAATGCTTATTACTAGGACACTGGTTGTGCTCAAAAGTTGTACATAGTAAACAATCCATATTTTATAGTAACTTTTCTTCTCATTTTATCACTAATATTTTAGTCCACGATCGTCAAACTATCTTTCACATATGAGTTATTAGAATGTCATTTTCAGTTAACTTTGCCAGATCGCACTTCATTGTGACACATGTGTATATTCAACTTCACAGATGATCATATATTTTTTGCCGGGTTTGGTTGTGCATGCACAACCAACTAAGTACATGTATGTTAATACAGGTTGTGCTTGAGCTCCAGTAACATTGTCATGCTAAAATTTGATACTACAAATTGTGCTTGAGCTTCAGTCTTTACCCATTTACACATTTGTTTCAGCTGAAATCGAGGCCCCCACTCTAGGCTAGAGATAAATATTGATGTGAAAGAATCTCATGGAACCGATGCACAAATCGATGCACGTCGGCTCTCTTGGTTTATCTGCAATCCTTCAGTAGCAATAGCAACAAACTAAGTTGCCAATTCAAAATACTCGAGTTAGTCTTCTTGATTGTTAAAAATAGAATTTACATGTTCGGGCTTTTCGATTTGAAGTATTTTCTGAAACTTGTCTTTGTGATGCAGCATTTCTAAATCAGCAGCATTATAAGTAGGAATTACAAAGCCTTCAAAACCTGACCAAGATACTCAGAAAGGATACAACCGGATACAACCAGTATCTAAAACTTCAAATGCAATAGTTCAAGAGTTGTGTGGTGTTTACAATGGAATCTTGCTGGGTGCGTGGAATGTTAGCCCACGGCAGACCGCCTCCAGGTTTTCACCGGCATGAGAAAGCACGACCTCCGCAGAAAAAGTACGGTAGTAGGTTTACAATGGTAATTCTTCTCTAAGCGTCTAAGAAATTTCTATATTTTGTTGTTTCAGAAAAACTTGAGCTGAAATTCTTGAGCTGAAACACCATGCTCTTTATGTATCTGGTTGAGCAGGAGGCTACTCATTTGATTGAAGAAACAAATGAAGATGCTGAGCCAAAAGTGCAAGAATATGTTGCCCCTGTCGAGGGAGTCGGCGAAGGTGACTAAGTAAACTTCTTTAAATTGGTGTGTGTTGTCCCCACGATCTACATAACCATAAAATGTTTTGGGAACAGAGGCGGGTCAAGGTACATAAAGAGCACACGACACTTCAGGTAGGGTAACTGTACTTGCGGCAACAACAAAATCAGGTAATGTGATGTGTGACTAATTGTTTCCGTGCATTGTGGGCTTGAGGATGACTTTATCTGGGATAAAGATTGTAAGGTCATTCCATCTGGGGTGTGGATTCCTGAGGTTAAATAGTATTTATATGATGTTTCATATGGATCTAGGGAAATTGCGATGTAGATAATAATAATAACATAGGACTCTGCATTGGTGTTCTCTGCAAAACACCAAAAAATAGAACTTACTATATTCTATGAATAAATTTATTTGTAGTTCACCCTATTTGGTGGAAGACCTAGATGATCGGTTGTAGGGATTGATCCACCGAATGGACATCTAACTAAAAGAGGCATTTTCTCTTACTATTTACCATTATTAGCTGAATTTTTCTTATTGCATTTGATTAATAGTGATGGGCTGCTAGCAGTTTCTGTTTAGAAGCCTTACTGTCGACTAGCACTGATGGTGTATCACCTCAGTTTTCTAGCCTTATTTAAAGTATTGTTGTAGCATAAAATAGTAATGGGGTGCTATATTGTAGTTCACACAAGCATAGTTGTTACTACTGTGGCTAGCCGATTTTTTGTTACGTCTAATTTTTTGGATGGGGCTTGTTTCACTGAAGGGTGATATAGATGAAGGAAAAGATCGAGCAGCGACTGTTTAAAAATTTCATGGGAGGAAGCTGATTTTGCATCTGCGGAAATCATAGCGAAGGTAAGCTAAGAGCTATACAACTTTACTGCAAAAATGTTTCACATAGTTAAAAGTGAATGATTATAAATCAGAATATTATATTGTTCAAACCTCAAATTGTTGCTTGTTGTATTGGTGCCCAACTACGAGATTGTTTCTGCTTCAACCTTTATATGATTCTAGGAATGTGAAAACTCAAAAGTTAATCTTCTATACTTGTTCCTGTACTAAATTTGTGGTATCGTTCATAAATACGTTCATGGATAGGGAGCGAGGTTTCTGATGTCGGTTGATTGATGAGAATGGGTCCTGATCTTTCTTCATCTTTTTGTATTTCAGGATCCGTGCTCCACTGGTGAGCTCGATCTGTGACTCCATCCTCTCCCCTCCCTTTGGCTGCCAAAGTCTCCTCACCAGCCAGCGGTCTGTAGGTCAACACACATAAAAAAAGAGCTAAAATACTGAACCTGGTTAGAGTGTTAGAAATTCTCACGAAAAGCTTACTGAGTTGAGAGCTAAAATACTTAACCTGGTTGGTGATGAGCTACATCTGGAGCTTCACGGCATCACTGTAGTTATCAGGTTAGACTAGATTTAAACAGGGCTGATGGTGTGTTCGTCTTACAATTTTATCAGTGTAGTTATCAGGTTATCACGGCATCACTGTAGTTATCAGGTTATCACGGCATCTCTGATTTTCTGAAAGCTTACTGCTATTTTTTCTTGTGCTCCTATGGGCCATGCTCTGGACATAGAAGATAGGTTTCAAATGTATATATCTGCGTATTCATGGAAATTTCATATCCTTTATGAGTTTTCCTGATAGATGTTTTTTCTTGTAAATGATTTGAGGCCTGAAAGACGTGCTAATCAACATGAAAGCTACAGGTTTCGGGCAGTTTCTCACAATTTTCTTGCTCCTAACTCTTTAGCAGGAGATGTCTATGGCACTTTCAGCATTCAATTCCCTTAAATATGGTCATCATTTCAGGTATACTTCCCATGGTATATGTCAGTGATAACGTGCTAAGGATTCGTCGAATTATGACAAGCTGATAGTGTAAATTTATTAGGAATGTTGATTGAGAATAAATTTTGTCTCATATTTTCATCTCCTACTTTTATGGACTTTTGGCATTCCAATCCTTGAAATGTATTCATCACGACACATCACGTATGCAATCAGAAGTAGTGCAGTGAGCACATCTCCATTTGTTCCTGTGTTTGTCACCCATAACCTGTTCGGTGTAATGTATCAACAACTTCGTCATGTTTTTTGTTGCTTCATTCAGAATTTCATCTATAGGATTTGGCATCAATTTGACATTTGTGTTGTATAACATCTCTAAAGTTTTCCTTTCTGGCCAGATGGAGAAGACATGGTATTGTGCTCCCATTAATTTTAGAAGATTGGGTCGAGTTTTGGTGCTTGGAGCATGCATGTGTCACCTAATTTTCAGCCCACTTTTATCTTCAGAGATCTGTCTTATTTCCTTCTCACCTATTTCACTATGGTGAAAAGAAGCAGGTGATCTGAGTTGATTCAGTTTTGATATTATCGCTACAAGATTTTAAACAATGCGCTTTGAAATTGCAACTCCATTTCACTTCTGAATATTGTCTTTGGCCATGGTATAAACATTACTGAAGCTGCAAAGGTATGGTTCAATTCAGTTTGGGATTTTATTACAGTAAAAAAGGCTATTGTATTATCTGATGGAATAATTTGCAACTCGAGAGCCTTAGCTATTTTGTTCAGGTTTACATTTATATTGCAGTTCACCTGTGAATCTTTGTTGGAACATGAGTATTTAAATATATTGTGTTGGTAGGTAATCTTTTCCCAATGAATGAAAGTGTTGTGCCGACAATAAAAAAACCTTAATATTAAGAATGAAAGGGTAATTTTTCTATCTTTGAAAAACGTCTTGAAAGAATAGCATATGTATTTATTTTTCAGTTCTTCATTCACATTACCAAATCTATATTTCCAGTTTTTCGTTGTCACTTCTGTTCTTACTGAACCTGTCACTGTTAACGGTAGGTAGTACTGGTAGGTATGAAAATAAGGTTTGTTTACCAATTGGAGGTATCTCTTGTACTTACGTTGCTATTACCTCCATTCCAAAATTTAATTATCTTTCTAAAAAGGCATACATTTTGTAATGGAGGTAGTACTTGTTACTGTTGTACTACATCTCAAGAGCAAGTTGTGATGTCGATCCCGTCATTTCCACACAGTAGTTTTAACATAACATGGGATCGACTGATTGAATTTAGTCACCATATTTAAAGCACCTTTGTTCAAGACAATGGAGGATGGAAACAGTCTCTTCAGATTATGATTTGTGCATCAAGGTTGGCTCTAGGATTTTGATAGAAAAATGCATCTTCCTATCTATGTGGTGGTAGGCAGATGTAGGGTTTACATTTCTCTCAATACATTGGCGCTTGAGTGCCGTTGATAGATTTCCATGGTTTATCCCATTTATAGCATCTTTGTGTAAATCCGTTAGGTCTAATGAGTATCAAATGCTACGAAAAGTTAAAAATCCGCATGAGAAAAGTTAAGAGGACTGATTTTGATTTATGCATCCCTGCATATTGTTAATCTTAGTTGTGCTCTGTAAAATAATTTTTCATAGTAGTTCAAATAAATGTATCTGGTACCACAAAAGGAATAGTTACCCACTTAATACTTGCAAATACTGGACCTTAAAGAAAGTGTACTTTAAGATCTTGAAAATAGTAGCTATATACATGTCAATAGAGCATCGAATTTGATAAAAAAATGATTTTGCTGGTGCTTGTTTCCTTAAAACAATCAGTTAGTTTAGGATAATTTAAAAACATGGAAATCTCACTTCTATGCAAAAATAAGGCAATCAGTTTTTTTGTAGGTGTGCCTCCCGTGTTTGATTCATGAATAGGGATTGCATCAGCACTCATAGCGCTAGAAGGTACTTTTACTTTGTGAGCCTCTTAAACTTCACCTTATCTGATTTATTCATTTTTGCATATAGTTAGTTTTAGTTGTGCTCTGGTAAATGGTGTTGCATAGTAGTTCAAATAAATGTATCTCGTACCATGAA
The DNA here is from genome assembly GCA_030979885.1 of Lolium multiflorum. NCBI lineage: Eukaryota > Viridiplantae > Streptophyta > Magnoliopsida > Poales > Poaceae > Lolium > Lolium multiflorum. The sequence continues at coordinate 342,555,316 of CM061749.1, forward strand.
AGGAATGAGTACCCACTTAATACTTCACTTTAATATCTTGAAACAGTAGCTGTGCAGATGTAAATATATAGCATCAAAGTTTATATAAAATGATTTTTAATGGTTTTGCTGGTTTCTTAGGTTTATAGCATGACTCATGGTGCTAACGGAAATGGCAGTGGTTCTTGGCAACGGTGGCTAGAGTTATCAGGTTAATTAACCCGTGCATATTCTTTTTGGTTTTAAGACATGGTGGTTTCCTTCTAGGATGCCACACTGACAGCATATAAACTAGGCGTTTGTGATTCACACATTATAATCCCACATCTGCCATCTTTACTAAAAATCCCATGTGTGTGATAACTGAGAAGTAGAATGTGAGTAACAGAAATTTCATATTTGCAAAATAAATGAGAAAGCGGAATAAACCAAGGGACACTTATTTTGTAAGCTTGCAAACAAATAGATATGTGTTCCTGCTTAATCCGTGAAATCTACTTATTTTGATCGGGAGACTTATGTTCATAGACTCATCGCACGGTATGCTTAGTAGTAGTACCGCTAAAGCTGTTTATACATTATTACGCAGTGAATTTCATAGTCCATGCTTGTTCCAGATATGGAGATGGAGAAGATTCTGGGTTAGCACCTATGGATTTCTTTGTTAGTACAGTGAATCCATTGAAAGAGCCTCCACTAATCACTGCAAACACTGTGCTGTCCATTCTTGCGGTGGACTATCCTGTTGAGAGGGTTTCGTGCTACGTCTCTGACGACGGAGCTTCTATGCTCACGTAGTCACGTTTGAATCACTTGCTGAAACTGCGGAATTTGCAAGGAGATGGGTTCCATTTTGCAAGATGTATGCCATTGAGCCACGAACCCCTGAGTTCTACTTCTCGCAGAAGATTGACTACTTGAAGGATAAAATACACCTGTCTTTCATCAAGGAGCGGACGACTATGAAGGTAGATTTCTATTGCATAGTTTAACTACGCCCTTATTTTGACAGCTTGCGCATTTTGCTCTTGGTTGTGTAAATAAGTAGTGTGTTTCACGCAGATAGATTATGAAGAGTACAAGGTGAGGATAAATGCTTTGGTTGCCAAGGCTCAGAGGACACCTGAGGAAGGTTGGGTCATGCCTAGGAACAACTCCTGTGACCACCCTGGCATGATTCGCTGAAAGCTCAATCTAGAAAATTTGTGGTCATATGAGTCAATCATTTTATAAGACCATAGGACGTGATCTTTGACCGTAATTGTATGTTCTTACCTCATAGGCATGAGAACGTTTAAGTTTATACATGCTATAATACCGCAGTTGCCACCTCATAGACAGATATCAGGGAAACCCAGAGGGTGGTCTGCTGGGTTGCCACTACAGTAGCTCAAATATCTTATGTGCATTATTTTTATATATTGTAGCAATCAAATATACTTTGAGCCCCGTGGCAACGCACGGGCATTTGTACTAGTATATATAAAATTGGAAATGGCACTGCAAGTCTTGACCTGCTGCACATTAAGAGTGCATAGCTCTCATTGTGCAACTAAAAGTTGCTGACAAGATAGCTACAGTCTGTTTTAGTGCGAAGAACTCTTGTACTTTTGTTGATGAATCTCTGAATTTTTTTGAGAATACACCCTGAAAGGTATATCAATTAGAAGTAAAGGTCAAGACGGTTTGTACAACGCTACTCCACGGTACAATGCTACGTCACGATACGATGCCAAGCGACAAACAACGAACCCTCTACAAACTCGATAATAAACGAATCACCTTATGATGAGAAGAGGAGTCATGGCTCCCTGATTTTTCTTTTGAATTTTCTTTTCGTGAACCATTTAATTATTGTTTAGTCATCAATAAAGTTGGACGTGGTGGCTTTTCCCAGAAAAAAAGGAAAAAGAGCTTAGGCCGGTGCCAACGCTGGGCGAGGCGCGCCGCGCGGCGGGCGGGGGCGGGAGGCGGCGGGACGGGAGGCGAGCGGTGCGCTCGCCGGCGCGCCGCCCGCCGGCTCCGCCCGCGTTGGCGGCGGGAGTGAGGCGGGGCGGCGCGTTGGCGGGCCCGGGCGAGAGGGTGGCGGGCGGGAGTGGGCGGGAGTGGGGCGGGAGTGGGGCGGGAGCGGGCGGGAGTGGGGCGGTAGCGTGTAACGGCTAGCTGACGTGGCGCGACCTGATTCGTCCACTTCAGCTAGCCGTTGCTGGTTCAAAAACCCCTATAAATACCCCCCATATGTTTCACTCACTCCACACCCATTTCATCTCCATTCATCATCTTCCCTCTCTCAAATCTTCTCCACCATGGCCGGTTGGACTCCACCAAATTTGACCACGTTCACCGATCTGCTTCACGACGGGTCACCAATAGACATAGATGGTCTCTCTCCGACACATCGTCGCACCAATGCCGGTTCTTCGCCGATTCCCCGAGTTTTATACCCCTCCGGCACACCTCCGGGGCCATATGGTTCATACCCTCCTCCTCCGGGGCCATACGCTCCACCTCCGGGGCCATATGGTTCATACCCTCCGTATCCATACCCCCAACCACCTCCAAATGCTCCACCTACAGGTAGCGGTAGTGCAACTGTACCTCCTTACCCACCACCTTCGTACGGTTCATACCCTCCACCTCCGTATCCATACGCGCCATATGGTCCGTACCCCCCCTGCACCTTTTGAAGCTCCCGCTCCAAGCTCCGAGTCCAATGCCGCGGAAACAATCGTACCTCCGCGTGCAAAGAGGCTTGACTGGACTGTTCGGAAGAGGAAAACTGGTACTTTACTAACCCATCACATATTTATTTCGGGTTGGTTCTTGGTAGGATTTTTCACTAACAATATCTATTTCGGGGTAGGTTAATGCTTGGCTTTTTCACTCCAAGGACTCTGTTGCCGGTAATTGCAAGACCGGCACTAGTTTTTGGGGTCAGATAGCTGAAACCTTCAACTCTACCTCGGATCCTTCCCGTCATCGGACCTCGAAGCAGCTGAAGGATCATTGGAACGTCTACAACAAGGAGGTGTCCCTGTTCAATGCATACCACATCCAAGAATCAAATATGCGTCAGAGTGGAGCAGACGATGCTATGGTCATGAAGGCGGCAATGGAGAGGTACGCGAATGACAAAAGAGTGACGGGGCCGTTCAGAAAGCACCACTGGTGGGATGCGGTAAAAAATGAAGCGAAGTGGAAAGGACAACATGGTCCTGGTAGTGGAACCGACCAAGAGAAGCCGTCTGGACCTTGGTGAGTACAGCTCTAGCGACGCAACAGGCGACACGGAGGAAGAGCGTCCAATGGGCCGCGATAGGGCCAAGACCGCGGCACGTAAGGGCAGGAGGAAGGGGAAGGAAACCTCATCAAGCAGTGAGGTAGGAAGTAAATTCTTCGCGATGAGTAACATGATGAAGGGTTTAGTGAAGGCTAAGCTATTCAAGCAATGTAATAAAATGAAAGACCGATCAACCGTCGACATGAACGAAGCAGAAAAGCGCAAACATGCGAAAGCCATCAAGATGGTGGAAACAGAGCTTGGTCTGGAAGATGACAACGAGGAGGAGGAGCAGGACCAAGAGGAAGAAGAGTATAATTTTTATTTATTATGTAATTTTTAATTTTTATTATGCAATTTTATTAATTATTATGTAATCGGTAATATTTTAAGTTCAATAAAATAATTTTCTTGCATTATTTTGAATGTCTAAAATAAATCGAGTGAAATAACTTAATGTGAAAAGGAAATGGTGATGTGGAGGAGAGAGAAGTGAGACTATAGCCCATGCATTGGCAAGGTGGGGTGAGAGTGGGGTGAGAGCGGGGTGAGAGTGAGAGAAAAGCTGACGTGGCGGGGCGGGAGTGGGGCGGTGCATTGGCACCAGCCTTAAAAAGACCTGAATAATCACTGTAGGAGACTACCAATTCGGCGAACCTCCACCGTCTCCCCCTCCCCGCATTCCCACCTTCCCGGCCCGGTCTCCGCGCGCCACGGCGGCGGGCATGGACGTCGACGACCCGGCGCCGCGCGGCGGCGGAGGCGGCGGGGAACCGCCCCGCATCCGGCGGCTGGAGGAGTCGGTGGTGAACCGCATCGCCGCGGGGGAGGTGATCCAGCGGCCGTCCTCGGCGGTGAAGGAGCTCGTCGAGAACAGCATCGACGCCGGCGCGTCCACCGTCTCCGTCACCGTCAAGGACGGCGGCCTCAAGCTCATCCAGGTCTCCGACGACGGCCACGGCATCCGGGTACGCCCGCTTCCTAAACCCTAAACCCCGAAACGAATCCCCACTCCAATACATTCCAGTGCTAAATTCCTGCGAAATGCTGGGATTCGCGAGCTGTTACTTGCGATTTCTGCCTAATCCTGTGGTCATGTGGTGGATTTGCCAGGCATGTGGATGTGGGCGATTTGTTTTGGGAATTATAGTCTTGTGAATTTGCACACTGAATCTGTTTGTTCCGACTTTAGCTGTAAACGTTGCATAGGAAGCGGCCTATGGGTAGTTGAGGGCGCACCTTACCGTTAACAGGCAACACAATATTGTTATCGCCAGTTGCCTCCAGGCGGCATGCCAGCATTTCAGTTGTTTGCCGTGCTACAATGTATCGTATATTAGGCTTGTGGCGTACTATCAAGGGAGCCTAGTCACTGGCAGCCTACTATACATAGGATTACAATGCTGATGTTGGGCATATGAAGAGTTCGGCATGTTCAGAATTTTGCTTAAGCAGCACACAGATCAAGCATTTGCGTAAGCATTGTTGATCACCAGGACCTATGTCAGGTAACTTGGATTCATTTCGCAGTTTGAGGACTTGCCAATATTGGTGAGAATGATTGGGAATTTTAGTCTTATTATTTCGTACGCTCTGTTTGTTCCACCTTAGCTGTGAAATTTGCGTAGGAGCAGCATATGAGGAGTCCAGGGAGCGCACCTTCTCATTAAAAGGAAGCTCAAGATTGTTAACAGCAGTTGCCTCTAGGCAGCATTTTTAGTTGTTTGCCGCGCAGTGCTGTATCGTATATTGTGTTTGAGGCATGCTATCAAGGGAGCCTAGTCACCGGCAGCCTATTCTGCAGGATTACAATATTGATGTTGGGCACATGAAGAGTTGGGCATGCTCAAAATTTTGCTTGAACAGCACATAGATGAAGCGTTTGTGTAAGCACTGTTGATCGCCAGTACCTTTGTAAGCTAACTTGGATTCGTTTCACAGTTTGAGGACTTGCCAATACTGTGTGAGAGGCATACTACCTCCAAGTTGTCTGCATACGAGGATCTGCAGACGATTACATCCATGGGGTTCAGAGGAGAGGCTTTGGCCAGTATGACTTACGTTGGCCATGTTACCGTGACAACAATAACGGAAGGCCAACTGCACGGCTACAGGTCAGTCCATGTGCAACTTCAAGTCTTTCTGTCCGACTCTGAAGCCGTTAGTTAATTTCCCGACAAAAAAAATTCGTTTTGTTAATGATCATTACCATGTTTCCCCTCAGGGTGTCATATAGGGATGGAGTAATGGAGAATGATCCGAAGCCATGTGCTGCAGTTAAAGGAACTCAAGTCATGGTGGGTTTGCAGCTTTGCATATAGTACTATTGCTGTATTTGATATGTACTGCGTTTCTTACAGCAATTTTTTTCTATGCAGGTTGAAAATTTATTTTACAATATGGTAGCTCGCAGGAAAACATTGCAGAACTCCAATGATGACTATCCCAAGATAGTGGACTTCATCAGTCGGTTTGCAGTCCATCACATCAACGTGAATTTCTCGTGTAGAAAGGTAAATATAGATATTTATGTGAACTCATCACTTTTAAGAGGGTGACATTTGCATCCTCTCTTGTCACAGCATGGATCCAATAGAGCAGATGTTCATAGTGCAAGCACATCTTCAAGGATAGATGCTATCAGGAATGTCTATGGGGCTTCTGTTGTCCGTGATCTGATGGAAATAGAGGTTTCAGATGAGAATGCTGTAGATGAAATATTCAGGATGGATGGTTTCATCTCAAATGCTAACTATGTGGCAAAGAAGACTACTATGATTCTTTTCATAAATGGTAAAGAAGATAGCTGCAACTCAATGGCATTTGCAGATCACACATGGCAGTAGAGTTTTTTTTTTAGAATTTTTCCTCCATAAATAAATCATGTTAATTTTATGCACTAAAAGTCTGGATAATACATGTCATGTAAATCTAACCAGAGTTTGGCAGTTTGGCCATTTAGCTGAATATATAAGATAGAGATATACTTGTCAATTAAAAAAAAGAGCGGCAATTTGGCCATTTAACTGATGTCTACTTTGATAGACACAGGGTTATCTTTTATGAAATGCTTTTGTAAGACCAACAAAGTTTCAAATTATGCACCCATTGAATTTTTGTATAGCTCTTCTGTTTTCATGTCGTGCTTGTTTCTTTGCTTTCTATCAATGCATCGAAACGCAAGGCTTTTGCATTTTCGCTATATGCTTGTCTCTTTGCTTTAGCGAATAACTGTCTCCATTTTACTCTCCAGATAGGCTTGTAGACTGCACTTCTTTGAAAAGAGCTATTGAATTTGTGTACTCTGCAATATTGCCTCAAGCATCTAAACCCTTCATATACATGTCCATCAATCTTCCACCAGAACATGTGGATGTCAATATACATCCAACCAAAAAAGAGGTATGCTGTGACAAAATCCGGTGCTTGATGTGCAAGTATTTCTGCAATTGCTAGATTTGAACAAATGGTTTAATGATTCTTTTGGTTGCAGGTTAGCCTCTTGAATCAAGAGCGTATTATTGAAATGATTAAAGATGCTATTGAGGAAAAGCTGATGAATTGTAATACCACAAGGATATTCCAAACTCAGGTTATTCATCGCTTATGCTTACGTAAATCCATTGATACTTGGCCTTTTATTCTATGTTAAGTGCAAGTATGCTTACTTCTCTGACAAACTGTTTGGTTACTTTCACTGTAAAAAAAACTGTTTGGTTACTCTCCACTGCATAACTGGTCACCGTCTTTGGAGACTGTATCTGTTCCAAAGCTACTACCACTTGCATAAATGCCTCAGTTTCCAAATATGTGTAATAGTTGCAGAAAGTTATGCACAAGTTCGTACGTTGATATTTTCTTACAAACTTGCTCTCGTGGAAAATGGACTTATCACTAGATGATCCTTGGTGAAATAGTCAAGCTTAGATCTTTAGTCAAGCCTCACTTTTTACTTGTACAATTTTACTTCTATGGTCAATCCTGTTTATATACTCCTTTCAAAGTAGATTGTTATATTTGCGACACTTAGGAATGCAGTATATTGCAGAACTATACCCAGGGTTTCTACATTTAGGCAACCACCCACTTGTATTTAATACTTGATGCTAGTGCTTTTACCTATTTTTTAAGCGTGCCTGTTTGCAAAAGCTACTTATCTCCTGTGCAATGTACTTTTGTAGTACATGGTCCAACCTACTTCTAACTTATGGATATATACTTAGCTATCTGGACAATGAATATTATGTGCATATGTATTTTACATTTTGATGTGAACTTTTGTGCACATTGGTGATGCTTTTCGATGTGCATTGCAGGCAGTAAATACTTCAGCACTTACTCAAGCTAGCACACAAAAGGAGAAAGGTACTGAGGTCAACACGCCTACTGGTATGTAGCATATCATCCCATAAATATGCGTCAGTGTCAATTTTAGTACTTTTTCAACCTAAGAAGTTTCAAAATAGACACTATATTTAGACTGTGTATTATTGAGCTATCTAGTAAATAATGCGTGAAACTGCCACCAGCGAATAATCTTACTATAATCATATTATTATACTGTAGGAGCAAAATCTCAAAAGATTCCGAGCCAAATGGTCAGAACAGATCCACGTGATCCTTCTGGAAGGCTGCACACTTATTGGCATGGACAATCTTCAAATCTTGAAAAGAAATCTGACCTTGTTTCTGTAAGGTGTTGTCCTGAACTCCTCCTTGCTAGCTGACAGCATTCACCACTTTCTGTATTTTCTTATGCCCTTCAAATTCTGTACCAAGTACCTCTGGACCTTTTTCTACACTGGTGGCAAATTCATAAATTCTGTTAGAGGAACAGATAGAGTATTTTACTGACATTTCTTCTACTTACTGGGACTGATTATGTCTTATATTTTTCTATGGTTCCCCAAGAAATGTTGTAAGATCAAGAAGAAATCCAAAAGATGCTGGTGATTTGTCCAGTCGTCATGAGCTTCTTACAGAAATAGATACAAATTTACATTCTGGTGAGCTCATCTTAACCTGTGATGCCTGAATCTGTCTCCATTTTTTTAGACTGACTTTTTTGTGCATTGCTTTAGGACTTCTGGATATTGTTAAGAACTGCACATATGTTGGAGTTGCGGATGAAGTCTTTGCTTTGATACAGCACAATACCCGCTTATACCTTGTGAATGTGGTAAATGTTAGGTAAATCCTATACGTTGATGACTAATTACTCTTCTATGACGTATATAGCTAAGCTAATTTTTTGAAATATCTGATGAATTGAAGGCAATCGAAACTGTATTCTCTCTTCACACTTGCAAATGCATGCATGCGTAGACAGGCAATACTGCTCTCACACACCATCATCCAGCTGCTATCCATGCATTCATATCCAAGTTGAAAGCCCGCAACTACTGCCGCCTCTTCCAATTATTATGTCGACATTTTTCTGTCCTAACCATTATATGGTACTGTTTTTTTTGTGAGAGGGATTGATGATTCAACTTTATGATGCAGTAAAGAACTCATGTACCAACAAGCTTTGTGCCGTTTTGGAAACTTCAATGCTATACAACTCAGTGAACCAGCTCCGCTTCGGGAGTTGATGATGATGGCTCTGAAAGATGATGAATCAATTAGTGATGAAAATGACAAGGAGAAACTGGAAATTGCAGAAGTAAGTTGTTTTCTTAATTGATTGAGTATTTGTTTATCTTGTAGGTGATGGGGAACAGATGTAACTTTTTATTTGTCCACCTTCATGCTGTTTCTGTTTCTTGATTCTTGTATTACAGCTTAATCCTCTGACTCCTGTTGTATAGCTCCATTGATGAAGATATTGCTTGTCTGCAGGTGAACACTGAGATCCTTAAAGAAAATGCTGAGATGATTAATGAGTACTTCTCTATTCACATTGACCAAAGCGGCAACTTGACCAGACTTCCTGTTGTACTTGATCAGTACACGCCTGATATGGATCGTCTTCCAGAGTTCACGTTAACTTTGGGAAATGATGTAGGTTTCCTTTTATTAAGCTGTCACGTTCATTGTAGTCCTATATGGTAATTAAATTTGGGCATGATATTTGATTATCCACTCCCTGCTGAGGCAATGGCAAGTAAATTTGTAGGCTGATACTATGTGTTCAAATTTTAGTTTTGGTGTTTCATGTAGATTCAGCTAGGTATCCGGGAGTAACTTCTTGTTTTATATTCCAAGTTATTTTGTAATTGCAGTCCCAAGAGATGTTGCTTCATGACATATTTTGTTTTAGATTGTACAATAGTTCTCCAAACTGGCAATCCTCATATTTACTGGTTACCATCTTATAATAGGTTACATGGGACGTTGAAAGAGACTGCTTCAGAACGGCAGCTGCTGCTATTGGAAACTTCTATGCACTTCATCCTCCCATCCTTCCAAATCCATCTGGCAACGGCATTCAGTTATACAAGAAAAATAAAGATTGCATGGCAAGTGGTGAACGTGATAATGATTCAACAAATACAGGTGAGACTGTTGGTAACTGCATTGTATACCCATTGAAGTGCACAAAGAACATATATGCTTAGTGTAACATCTTAGTTGCTAATTGAGTCCATAGTTTTCCCCAGTTTACTACTCATTAACCATCCAAATAACATGACACTGAAATTTATATAATAAAGAAATATTGATGATAAGTGATGCTGCATCTACATAGATGAAGATGAGATTGATCAAGAACTGCTCGCTGAGGCCGAGGCAGCATGGGCTCAACGCGAGTGGACCATTCAGCATGTCTTGTTTCCATCCATGCGACTTTTCCTCAAGCCCCCGAAGTCGATGGCAACCGATGGAACATTTGTGCAGGTTCTTTCTTAACTTTGGTTCAGTTTCCCTTTATATTTGTTAACTTATATATAGTTCAATCTCTTACTTATTCTCTGGACTTGTAAAAATTTAGAAGTTCTCTATATGGCACTATAGGCTGTTACTGCACTCATGCCCATGAAATGCTCAGTTCTAGTACTGCAATTCCTGAGATGCATGTGTAGAAGTTTTATTTCCATTATTCTTTCTCAGCAAAGCATGGACACTTCCTTGCTCAAAATATTGCTTATAAAGTCGTTAAATTCTCTTACCAACCAATGCGTAAAATAAGTTCCTTAGGAATCACCGAGCTACATACGCAAGACATTGTTTCGGGTAGACTATCTGGTTTGCGTGGACATGTAGCAAACAGTATTGACATGAAAGTGCAACAACTAGAAGTTGTGCAAATATTACTTTACTTTTTTTTGGATGATATTTATGAACGATTCCTGATCTTGAGTTTGTTCTTTCAATTATTATGTAGGTTGCGTCTCTGGAGAAACTTTACAAGATTTTTGAAAGATGCTAGCCAACATGAGTGATCACAAGATAGAAGGGAGTAGGTGTAGTGGCACCCGTGTGTTTTTGGTAGCATTGTAAATATTTGAAGAAAGATCAAAAAAATTGATTCCACTTTCCGTATCGAAATAGTAGCAAATCTGTGAATAGTTTGAGCATGCTGCTGAATTTTCAGGTATCGGCCTGCATTAACATGCAAGTTACTAACACTCTTCTTGTGATCTTCTCGTCCAAACCCTGAGAAAATCATTTCATTTGTGCTCGGGGCGGGAAACACTGATGCGATGCAATCATGCAAGTCCTTTAAAAAAAACCGTTAAAAGTTTTGTTAATTTAAATTAGCTTTATGTTTGCATTCATGGAGGCCATCTATTCGTGAATGAAGTGTACACGTTGCAGCGGGAATATACTTTTATAAAGTTTGTTTTGGGCAACATTAAGTTGTCTAACTTGAATATGATTTAACCAATGTGAAATAGTTACGTATTTAATAAAGTAAAGGTAATCAAGATTCATAACCTGATTGATGTTGCATGCTAATAAATTAAAACTGTAGATAATGTGGAATCAATAGTCTAGAATAAAACTGTTGATTTTTTCATTATAATAAAAATATGAAAATATAAACTATTATAATTGAGTTAGCATGGTTAGGAGGTAAGTGGCACCAGTCCAACAGAAATCACTCGACCTCTTGGAGGTGCTCATAGAGATTGGATATAAGTGCGTTCATAGAAACGAGTGTATGTATGTATTTGTCAGTGTGCGTTTGTACCGTGTTCTAAAAAAAATTGGACGGTTGAGAAACCACATCTAAAGAAGAAAAAACAATTAAATTTAAAACCATAGGAAAAGATGAAGTAAAAAATGAAATATCGAAAATTCTGGCTTGTCCGCAAAAGAAAAAACAATCTCAGATAGAAATGTACCCGGGGCCAACCCAAGTACTGGCCCATTTGTCCAACTCCCCTAAAAAGCACAATTTGTCCAACCCACTAGACCCAACAAGGACGTTACTGTAGCAAGTTTCAACCTGCGGCCTCCCCCGCCGCCGCCGTCCGCCGGGACGGCTTCGCTGCTCGCCGCCGTCGCTGATCGACGCCCCTCTCCGCCTCCCGCCGAACGGTCCCGCGTGTGGCTCGCGCGTGCCTCTCTCGCCTGCAAGCCCTGCCGCCGCATCCTCGCCGACCCCGGCTTCCTCCGCCGCCACCGCGAATTTCACCAAACACCTCCAATGCTGAGCTTCCTCCGCAGCACTGAGCGCCGCTATGTCCCCAGCTCCTCCTTCCGCCCGGCCGGCTCCGCTCGCCGCAGCCTGTACGCCACGGGCGCATCCTCCTCCATGCCGTCACACGCAGCCTCGACGCCTACCACCTCCACCACCTCCGCTCCCGCTCAACGCCACGCCATGCCGCCGCCGCCGTTCCCGTCCAAGGACGCGTACTACCTCCACCTCCTCCGCTCCCGCCCGACGCCGCGCCACGCCGCCGCCGTCCACGCCCACATCGCCCGCGCGCACCCTGCCCCGTCCCTCTTCCTCCGCAACACCCTCCTCGCCGCCTACTGCCGCCTCGGCCCCCTCCCCGCGCGGCGCCTGCTCGACGAAATGCCCCGCGTCAACGCCGTCTCCTTCAACCTCCTCATCGACGCCTACTCCCGCGACGCCCAGCCCGACGCCTCTCTGGCGACCTTCAAGCGCGCCCGCCACGCCGCCGGCGTCAAGGCCGACCGGTTCACGTACGCGGCCGCACTCACCGCATGCTCGCGCGCGGGGCGTCTGATGGAGGGCAAGGCGGTGCACGCGCTGGCCGTCCTCGAGGGGCTCGCCGGGGGCGTGTTCGTCTCCAACTCGCTCGTCAGCATGTACGCCAGGTGCGGCGACATGCGTGGGGCCAGGCGGGTGTTCGACGCCGCCGAGGAGCGGGACGACGTCTCGTGGAACTCGCTGGTCTCCGGGTACGTGCGCGCCGGCGCGCGCGACGAGGTGCTGGAGGTGTTTGCTCTGATGCGCCGGCGCGGTACGGGGCTGAATTCTTTCGCTCTTGGCAGCGTCATCAAGTGCTGCTCCGGCAGCGGTGACTCCGTGATGGATATCGCGGCCGCGGTTCACGGATGCGTCGTGAAGGCTGGGCTGGATTCCGACATGTTTCTTCTGAGCGCGATGGTCGACATGTATGCCAAGAAAGGCGCGTTGGCTGAAGCTGTCGCGCTCTTTAAGTCGGTGCCTGACCCCAATGTGGTTGTGTTCAATGCCATGATCGCGGGGCTGTGTCGTGATGAGGCTGCAGTTGGTAAGGGAGTCGTGAGAGAGGCCTTGAGTCTGTATTCGGAGGTGCAGAGCCGAGGAACGGAGCCTACTGAGTTCACATTCCCCAGCATCATTCGAGCGTGTAACCTGGCAGGCGAGCTCGAATTCGGGAAACAGATACATGGGCAAGTGCTGAAGCACTGTTTCCAGGGAGATGACTTCGTTGGGAGCGCACTCATTGACTTGTACCTCAACTCTGGCTGTATGGAAGATGGATTCAGGTGTTTCAGATCTGTTCTGAAGCAAGATGTTGTCACCTGGACAGCGATGATTTCAGGGTGTGTCCAAAATGAGCTTTTCGGGAGGGCGCTGACTTTGTTTCATGAATTATTAGGTGCTGGACTGAAACCTGATCCTTTCACTATATCGAGTGTGATGAATGCATGTGCCAGTTTGGCTGTTGCAAGGACTGGTGAGCAGATTCAGTGCTTTGCCACAAAATCTGGTTTTGGTCGGTTTACTGCCTTGGGGAACTCTTGCATACATATGTATGCTAGGTCAGGGGATGTTGATGCTGCGATTCGGAGGTTTCAGGAAATGGAGTTGCATGATGTTGTCTCTTGGTCTGCAATAATATCAAGCCATGCACAACATGGCTGTGCAAGGGAGGCTTTACAGTTTTTCAATGAAATGGTGGATGCAAAAGTGGTGCCAAATGAGTTTACTTTTCTCGCTGTCCTTACTGCATGTAGTCATGGAGGATTGGTTGATGAGGGACTCAGGTAAGCCTTCATCCTTTTTATCATCATTTATCGTGCAAGTATCTTCATCAGAAAAAGAACTATGCATGGATAGAACTTTGACGATTTTGTGTTTGCTGTAGCGCATCTTACTGTCTTACATTAGAGTTATACTTGTTCCTCATAGGTCCATCTCCTTTTCTTGTATCATGCAGGTATTATGAAATCATGAAAGAGGAATATGGGTTGAGCCCAACCACAAAGCATTGCACATGTGTTGTTGATCTCCTTGGACGAGCTGGGAGATTAGCTGATGCTGAGGCTTTTATAAGTGATTCAATATTTCATGACGAACCTATCATCTGGCGGTCTTTGCTAGCATCATGTCGTATCCATCAAGACATGGAGAGAGGTCAACTTGTTGCCAATAGGATAATGGAACTAGAGCCTGCTTCCTCGGCATCCTATGTAAATCTCTACAACATGTACCTGGATGCCGGGGATCTCTCCTTAGCTTCAAAAATTAGAGATTTGATGAAAGAGCGAGGCGTGAAGAAAGAACCTGGTCTTAGTTGGATCGAACTAAAGTCTGGAGTTCACTCTTTTGTTGCGGGTGACAAGTCCCATCCAGAGAGCAATGCAGTATACACGAAACTTGCAGAGATGCTTTCCAAGATTGATAAATTGAGAACCAATGATACTATCAGCATAGTGTCAGATGAAATCACTGGAAAAGAGCAAAATTGGATGAATTGCCATAGTGAGAAACTAGCTGTGGCATTAGGAATGATTCATTTACCACAGTCAGCACCTATACGAGTAATGAAGAACTTGAGAGTCTGCCGGGACTGCCACCTGACTATGAAGTTGATATCCAAGAGTGAAAGTAGAGAGATCATCTTGAGAGACGCGATTCGCTTCCATCACTTCAGAGATGGCTCATGTTCCTGTGGTGATTACTGGTAATGACCAGTGTGATGATTCGGAAGGTGAATTCTTAAATGGCCACCTCCCCTGCCAGCCAATAATCTTACTGTAATCGTATATACTGGAGGAGAAAATATCAAAAGATTCATGTCAGCCAAAGTCAGAACAGATCCACGTGATCCATCTGCAAGGTTGCATACCTATTGGCACGGGCAATCTTCAAATCTCCAAAACGAAATCTGATCTTGTTTCCATAAGGTATGATCTTTATGGTCAGGCTGGCAGCGTTCTCCACGTTCTGTTCTTTATATGTTGATTGATTTGATCATCTGTTTGTGCTACCTAAAAAAATTCTGTTTGTCCATCAAATTTTGCACTAAGTACCTGCTGTTCGCCTTTCCTCGTGTGAGGTTTTAATGATTAATTCTGTTTACACACTATAAGTACTGAACTTTTTTCTACATTGTTGCTAATTCAGAAGTTCTATTTGAAGAAAGGAGTAGGATGATTCACTGACCTTTTTATGATGGCTGATTTTTTCTTGTATTTGTTTATGGTTCCCCAAGACATGTCGTAAGATCAAGAAGTAATTCAAAATATGGCCTGTGATTTGTCCAATCGCCATGAGCTTCTTACAGAAGCAGATTCCAACTTACACCCTGGTGAGCTTATCTTAACCAGTGAATGTGATGCCTTAACATGCCACTACTTTTTGTAGACTGATGATTTATGTATTTGCTAGGCCTTTTGGATACTGTTACGAATTGCACATATGCTGGAGTGCTGATGAACTTTTCGCTTTGATAAAGCACAATACCCGATTATACCTTGTGAACGTGTAAATGTTAGGTAAACCCTATACATTGATGGCTAGTGTTACTCTTTTATGCCTTATATCTTTTATTATCTAAGCTAGAAATTTCTAATATCTGACATGTTCACTGAAGGTAACCGACCGATAGACCCCAGTTCCCTGTACACATTTGCAAATGCATGAGTACACAAACAATACTGCTCACACAACACCATCATCAAGCGGCTATCCATTCATATCATATCCATTTGAAAGCATGCAACTTCTACCATCGTCCAACGAGCTTTCTGCTGTTCTGGGAATATCAATTCTATACAGCTCAGTGAACCTTCCTGTTGTACTTGATCAGCACAATGCCACAACCCTGATATGGATGGCCTTCCAGAGTTCGTATTGGCTCTAGGTATTCATGTAGGTTTCCTTTTATTAAGCTTCTGTGTTCGTTGCATGTGATGATCTAAATTTGGTCATGATATATGATTATCCACTCCCCGCTGAGGCAATGGCAAGTAGACTTGCAGTCTAATACCATGTTCAAATTCTAATGTTGGTGTTTCATGTAGATATGGCAGCTAGTTACCCGGAACTAACTTCTTTTTCTTATTGTACACAAGTTATTTTGGAATTTCTGTTCCGTTAGCTGTTGTTTTTGAGATTTTAGTTTTTAGATTGTACTTTAGTTCTGCAAACTGGCTGTTCTGATTTATAGTGATTACCATCTTACAATAGGTTTCCTGGCACACCGAGATTGAATGCTTCATAACGGCAGCAGCGGCTATTGGAAACTTCTGTGCGCTCCACCCTCCCATCCTTTTAAATGCTTAATGCCGGCAACGCATTTCCTGAGATGCCTGTCTAGTAGTTATATGTCCATTACCCTTTATCACACATGCATTGGTATTGTATCAAAGTGATAGAATTATGATACACAGTACTAACCAAAGTGTAAAATTTCTTTAAGAACCACCAAGCACACGCGACATTGTTTCAAGTATACTATCCTGTTGTCTCAGAGAGAACTGACACTAGAAGTTGCGCTAATTACCTTTCTTGATGGATGATACACGATTAATTATTGCTGTTCTTGAGTTTCTTTCTGAACCTACTGCAGGTTGCTTCTCTAGATAAACTTTACAAGATTTTTGAAAGCTGCTAGCTGACAAAACTCACAGTAGAATGAAGGGAGGGAGCGCAACACCTTGCTGATTATTTTGGGTCGTGACAAAACTCACAGTAGAATGAAGGGAGGGAGCGCAACACCTTGCTGATTATTTTGGGTCGTGTATATAATATCAATGTCTGTAACTTTTTTGTCCCTCTGTAAATGTTTGAAGAAAGAGTAAACATGAGGTTTGAATGAATTTGTCATGAGGCTGTCGTGCATCAACCATGCATTTAAACACACTTATCCCTTGATAACACCAGAAATATTTTTGCTAACTGTAAATGAACTCTAGAATATACTTCTTAGGATTAAGCCTTTGCAACTACGGTTTTTGCTGGGCTTGGACAAATTCTGGAAACCTATGCGTCTTTTCCTCTCCACCGCTCCTGCTATCCCTGGCAGACCCCTCGCCTCCTCTTCTCCGGCGATTCCTGGCATGAAGATCAAGTGACGGTCGTCCCCCTTGTACAGGAGTAGACTTAGGCTAGGTTTAGGTTTAGGTTAGTCTAGGTTTGCCTATGTGGTGTTTAGCTTCTTGCCGTTCGGGAGTTCACCGCTGGAGCTCTCTAGCGGCGTGTGGTGCTGGGTAATGGTGTGGCGCTGCAGTGGTCGGAGACGACGACGGTCGGCGGCAACATCTCTGTCTCCCCTCCAATAAGGCTCGGTTGCAGTTCGGATCTGCTGTTTGGTCAACTCTCCTACGATGTGAAGCCACAATGGAGTTGGTGGCGTAAGAGGTGTTGTTTCTTGGCCCAATCTGCGACCTATCTTTCGTGGCCTTGGTGCTACAAGAGTTTCCAGGAGTTCCTCACCAGGGGACTCGTGACAGGCGGAGCAGTCTTGCCCCTGCTCTTCATGGCCAAAGGGCGGCCCTCCTCAGCCACTTATCGATGGCTGCTCTACAACCTCCAAGTGTGATGCTGATTCGGAGGCCATCCAGCTGCTCCTACCTGGCGTTTTCCGGAGTCATCGTTGAAAGTGCATAGAGCCCCTATGTGTGGTTTTGATAATTAATAACAATCTCTATGGACTAACGATTGCATTGAGTTATATGTGTAGGATTTGTTCATATGCAATGGTTGAACGATTAGTTGGCGTCAAGATTGCAATACGAAGAAATGAGTGGAGTATATGGGAGCAATCCGCAAGATCCCATCTTCATCAAGCAAGCACAATCAAGAACGGTGTTTCATCTTGTTGCGGTCAAGATCATCATCATCAAGCTTAAATGGAAGGCGCAAGGTTAAGGTTTGCTGTTGATAGGGTTTCGTTCTCACCGGTCTTGTGGTTTAGTTGGGAGACCGGTTTATAGGATAATGGTCGTACGATCAAGGGGCTCTCGAGTGAGTAACTCGATCGTATCGTTCGGAGTGCGGTCAAACTTTTGCATCCTTGCATCATCTTTCTTGGTTGTTATTTGGATCTTATCCATGTGGTGTTTTAGAGCTTGTGGTTATTTCCATGACAAGCTCTAGTTCATTGAAAACGGTTTTCGCGTATATCACTTGTTGCGTTTTCGAGTTGGGTGGTTTTATTGGTTTCTTGTATTGAGGTGTTTTCACTCTAAAAATCATATAAAATCACCCCCACTAGTTTCCATATTTTCAGTTTTTGTGGGGGTAGTTATTGTCGTCCTCTTTCCAACAAAATTGGTTTCGTCTCATTTAGATTTTCCAATCTCAAGTTATTTGCATTTTAAGTTTATAAGTTGAAAAAAAAAGGGGAATACCGCCCGCGCTATCGGGCTCACTACCGCCCAGCAAGCCCAGCTCTCAGTAACCCCTTGGCGTCCTTTTTCATTTTTCCGGTACCAGGCCTGGAGGCTCCGGCCGGCCCAGGCCGGAGGTACCGGCCAGCCCAGGGCGGGGGTACCGGCCCTCCCTCGTGCGTGGCCTGGACGCACAGGCAGCTAGCTCCCCACGATGGGCCCAGCCGCTCTCCACGCCTCCCTGGCCCGCTCACCCACCTGCGTCCCCGCTCGACACGCCCCACCACAGCGCCGCGCGCCTCGCTCGCAGGCACGCCCTCACGCGCTCGTGCGCCGCTCGCTGCATGCGTCGAGCCCCACGCGGGTCCCGCTCGCCTTGTCCGTTTCTTCGCTGGCCACGAGCGGTTCCCCAACTCTAGCACCACCGGCCCAAGACGTTTTTCTGCAGCCCAACGGGAAGAAAAAAAATCCAGCCCTCTTTTTAAGCCTTTCTCTCTCTATCTCTTTAGTTTTTGCTTCTTCTTCCTCCTCTCTCTCAAGCTTACCACTATTGTTGTTGACTTTTTGTGAGCTTGATCTTTCTTTCCCCAACCAATGATTCTTGCATCTATTTGAGAGAGAGAGATTGAGGAGATCTAGATCCACATTTTGACCAAACCAAATCATCTCTTTGTGAGTGAATCTTTGGGATCTAGATCTTGGGGAATTTGGTGTTCTCCTTTTGTTCTTCCTCTCTTATTCCCCCAATAGCATTAGTAGCTTTGTTGAAATTTGAGAATGGAGAATTTGGGCATCTTTGTGGTGTTCTAGTCATTGCATTTGGTGCATCGGTTTGACTTCTCCGCGGTGATACGTGGAGGTGAAAGTTCGTGAGATATTCACTTCGGGAGCTTGTTCCTCTTGGGTCTTTGGACCCTAGACGGCTTAGTGGTCTTTGTGGTGTTCTTGGGGACTCCAATTAAGTTGTGGAGATTCTTCAAGGGCAAGGCCTTTGTGGCGATTTATGTTTTAGGGTCCTTTTTGTAAACTTCTAGGTCCTAGTCACAATTTTTCCTTTTCTCTTGGACCTATTTGTAATTTGTAACCTGCCGCTTGAATGAACGAAGTTCGTAGGTCCTTCGGGACCTTTGCTTGCTAAGAAAAACCAAAAGGTTAGATGATTTCATCGGGTTGGTTTAGTGATTTACACGGTTTAGGCTAATAATTGGTATGGTTTAGACTTATAGTTGCCACGGATTCCCTACGTTTTAGTCGATTGATAATTTCTTAAGCCTTAGTCACCCAAAAAGTGCTTCAATTGCACTTTTCTTGCACTGGATCAAGATATAATTTCGAACAAACTAGTCCATATAAATCTGGTTTGTTTCTTCAAAATTAGAATTCGAAGTCTTCATCTCGTGGGTGGGAGTTTTTTTTTTGAAAGGTCATCGGGTGGAACCACCCGACAAAGCTGCTATTAATAACTAGAGTACAAGAAGACCCTAAGAGATACAAAGAATTACATAGGGGTCTAGGAAATAAGCAGAGAGGACCCTAGAGTAAAAGCGAAAATGCGATCAAGTCCTCCATCCTCCTCCTCCGGATCGAGCTCCGACAACGGACTACGCCATCATCTCCGGGGACAAACCACTTGGGGACGAAGCACAGGAGAAGCACCGTTGACCGGAGCAGAGCAGCGGCGGAGCGACATCCCTACTGTCATTTGGTCCGATGCCAAGATAAAGCGTCGGAGAGGAGCTCCTCTTCGAAGCCGTCATCGCCATCAATCAACTCCCGCAACCAAACCACCACCATGGGACTTGAGCAAGCGAGAGAGAGAGAGAGTCGGTCGCGATGAGTACTGCGTCAGCAACTAGAGGGAGAAGCACGGGCTGCATGGCATCTCCCGCCCCCTCGCCTCCACGACCGGTCAGGTCGGAAGAAACCAAGCAATCCGCCTCCGCGCCCACCTCCTCCGCCACCATGGCCGGCCAAGGAGGCAAGGAGGCAACCTTCTCCTCAGTTGTTGACTCCTTGGCGCCTTACCGAAGAGCGTAGCCGTCGACGAGCTCCAGTCCAAGATCCCCCATGGATCTGGAGGGAGGCCGCCGGCGACGGGCCAGCTGGTGCCGCGCCGAAGCACCAGAGAGGCACTCAGCCCCTGTCACCTCCAGATCAAGCCCTTGACGACAACTCCGACCAATCCCCCTCACCACCAAGGCCGGCCAGGAGCGGAAGAAGAGGCGCCATGAGGAGCTCGAGGAAGATCACGATAGCCTTATTATGGAGATCGGTCGAGGAGGAGGCTCCTTGGACTCCCGCCGCCGGAGCAGAGAGGGATGCCGCCAGCACTCGGCCCGCTCTGGATCTGGCCGCGAAACTAATGCTATCCTAGGAAACCTACTCCAGTGCCTCACCTCCACCACCTCCGGTCGGCATCGCCGCCGGAGGGGCTCGGGATCGGGCCGGTTCTCTCGAATTTGCCTCTGGCTACTGTAGCATGGTGAGAGAGGAGAGGGGGGAGGTGAGAGCTCCCCCGCGCGCGCTAGCGCAAAAGCAAGAATGCGCGCGAGTTACCGCGGCCGTTCTCCCCGCCGGTGCGCCATTTTGCGGCGCGTTGGCGCGGTAAAATAGCACCTCCGCCGGACGCGCCATTTTGCAGCGCGCGGGCGGCGCAAACAACAAACACACACAAGTATGCATCCAACAAGATCAAACAATATATAAAAATTCACAAATAAATTGTACCATCCAAATACAATACATTGTTCACAACAATACTTCACACCAAATACAACACGTCCAACATGCAACAATACAACATGGTTTTCAGACAATACAACACATAGGGTGTGTTTGGTAGCCTGTGTGACCTCAGATATTCTTGTCTCAACCTAGCTGAAGTAACTATTTCTTGTTTGGTAGCCTGAGTCGGGTCATCTCCGCAGTGCCGGACTCATGCAAAAAAGACCTCTCAGCCAGGCCGGGTAGAGAAGCTCAAATCGAGCTTCACAACCCGGCCAAGCTGAGTTCATCCCGAAGAAGACTGTAGCAGCCCCACGTCCCCACCCCCAGACCTCCACCCCCATCTCTATCTCTCCCCATTTTCCCCCTATCGTCCTCTCGCTCCAGCCTGCCTCTGCCGATGAGAACCTGCCGCTCCCGCCCTCGCCCCCGCCCTTCTCCTCTCCCGCACGGCCGAGCAGTAGCAAGGGTCGTCGGGCAGAGGAAGGAGCTCGCGCCGCGCCCTCTGGCCCGCCACCGATGACTCCATCCAGCGCCTCCTTCGCCGGCGGAGCAACCGAGCAGTAGACGCAGCTCGGCCTCGCCGCATGCGGAGCAGGAGGGACTCGGGCTTCTAGCGGCGGTTCCTCTCGTCGGTGGAGGCTCCTATCGCCACCATGGCCGGGAGCCACAGCGCTCCCTCAAACCGCCACGGTCGGGAGCCACATCGCCTCGATGCGGTTGTAGACCACGCAGAATCGCCCTAGCGCCTCCTCGCGTTGCGCCCTAACACCTCCTCGCGCCGCAGCCCAGGACCTCGTCGGCCGCCGCCTAGCACCTCGTCAGCCGCCGCCCAGAGCCGCGAGGCGGACACCCAAGCGCCGCCAGGGCAGACAACCGGCGACCAGATGGACCTGATTGCTTTTTATCTTTCTATCCAAGGTTCTTTCTGTAAAATTTTGGACCTCTTTGCAAATTGGTTAAATTCTGTAAAATAGTAGATGGGTTGAGCTCAGCTTGGCACACCAAACAACATCCTTGCTCAGCATAGCTGAGCACACCCGAGCTACCAAACGTCTGGTAAAATCTCAGCTCAGCTCGGGTGAGATCAGCTTGTTTGAGGTGGGAAAGTCTTTCTCTAGTCACACAGGCTACCAAACCACTACTGCAGAAATCCTTACTAGTGACAGGCACATTTTACTCATCAGTGACAGGCAATATGCCTGTCACTAGTGTGCAGTCACTGGTACTGCCTGTCACTAGTGATGGGAAGAAAGCCTGTCACTAGTAGGTGAACTAGTGACAGGCAAAAAGAAATGCATGTCACTGGCGTGATGGAGGCCGCAACCATGTTGGGTTCTCTAGTGACTAGTCCATTTATCATGCTTGTCACTGGTATGAATTTCGATATTAAAAAATATTAATTACATTTTCGACGAATATGCAGTAACAAGAAGGTACAAGGTACAATGTAGCATTTCATAGGCGCAATCTTATATTGAATTCAAGAATCTTACACTGGATTCAAGAAAACCCCAGTACAAAGTGTATCATAGGAAACATAAGTTAAACAAAATTTAAAACTAAGCGGAAATAACTCTAGGGAAACTAGAGACGAACCAAAAGAAACCAAACGCCAAGCACTTCAACATCTTCTACTCGGCAAACCAAAATACACCAACATCCCAGATCTTCGACATCTTCTACTCACTGTATCACCTCCAACTTGAGCACCATTAGTCCCAGCCTTGCCTTCCTGGAAAAAAAAAGAGCAGTCATATTTGAAATCAATATTTTTCGAACGCAAGCCAAAGATATAAACCAGTAGTGCATCAGACTTGCAAACAGATCACCAATAGTAAAACCAGCAAACACATAACAAACAAAACAATAGCTGCAAGTAGCAGTAGTGTTGTAGTACTCAAAACCAATGTAGTTGCTGCTCACCTTATTTTCGAAATTAGAGTGCAATATATGTATG
This sequence comes from Lolium multiflorum, assembly GCA_030979885.1. Lineage (NCBI taxonomy): Eukaryota > Viridiplantae > Streptophyta > Magnoliopsida > Poales > Poaceae > Lolium > Lolium multiflorum. Next base: position 342,578,223 of record CM061749.1, read on the forward strand.
TACATTGCACGGGTTGAACCAAAGCACACTATACCAAAGAGAAGGCAAAACAAAATTACGAACTGTCAACATATTACTATAAATTTACATCAGAAATATTTACTATAGCTCTCTAAATTCACTCGCGGGAACAAGAAGAAGCATTGCAGAACTAGCTCTCTAAATTCACTCGCGGGAACAAGAAGAAGCATTGCAGAACAGTAAATCATGCTGCTAGAACCAACAATAGATGACATGGTTCATAAAATTTAAGCCAATGGACAATGTACTCCAGCCTAACCTGGTTAAGAAGTACACCGGAACCATAAAGAGCATAATGGAACTAGCATCCAATGTAATGAACATTAATACAATTGTTAGTCTATAATTGTTCTATAGTGCAAATAGTACTGCCCCATATCTCTCCGGTGATCATGCATGCTTGATCAATTGGGTTGCAGCCTCCTTTGTGGGTGCATCATGAACCTCGGGTCAGTCATTACCGCCATAGAAACCCCAGATTCCGAGGCGATCTTTGTGTTGATGATTTTTGCGAAAATGTCTTGGATGCGTCTAAACTCTGTCTTCCGATCAAATGGATTGGACTCAAGATGAGTACCAAACAACCGAATGTCTACACCTTTTTTTAAATGCAGATGTGAACTAACAAATATGTCCATATGGTAGCAGAGATGGTAGCCACAGGACACGAGATCCAGATGTTTTGTGCAACTAACCTCTGTGTAATGCTTGAAGCGTGCAGGACCTCTATTTGTTCTTGGCACAATTCCACCTTTCAAACTATGTTCGAAGAGAGCAACATCCAGAATCTTTGACAACACTTTGTAATCCCTTTTCACCGCATTGTTTTTAAGTGAATCCAAGTAAAAAGCCTTGCATTCGCTCACCGTGAGTATAATCAGAACCCAATGACCCCTATACAAACATGTGTATTATGCCAAAGAAGATCTTTTGATTGAGGAAAGTAAAGTTCCGATCAATCACTGCATACTGTCATTTTTTTTAACAGGGTCCACTGATTTTTTTAATATAAAAATAACAACTCCATTACATACAGTGAAGGTTTTATTTCTACTAATTATTATAGGCAAACATCTTTTAAAGTTCGAGGTTACATGTGCTGGTGCAGAAATAACAACAGAGGAGCAACATAGTAGAACTTTAATTAATTAAGACTGAGTAGGACTTACGTTGGATTGTAGGGCACTAGTATGTGCAATGCAGGAAAGATGCACTCCCTCTGAATAAGCTCAGACATAGAAGGCATTAATCAGAGCAAGTCAATGGTAGCAAAAAATATTCTTGAGCTTTCGAAACGCAGGCGCCACGCACGAGACCTTAAAAAACAGAGATATAGCCTAGCAAGTAATTCTTCTGTGTTTCATATGCTCTTTTTTTTCAATACTCCACAAACAGGTTGAGGCAGAACAACAAGGCAAAACAAAATGTTAGAAGGCCTGTAAGCTTGTTAGAGAGAGCTAGAATGAGGTGATACGGTGGTGCCTCCCTGGATCTCTAAAACAACAAAATTGAGTTAAAAGAATCAGCTGTACTCTATATTACTAGCAGCCTGGGTTGGGAGCGGAGGGGGTCTATTGAATTCGACCAGCCTGTCCTGCCGCTGCTGCTACAACGCTAGCATATGGCCACGAACTTGGCATCTTAGCCCCTTGCAATTTTACGTCAGCTTGTAGTTTGGGTACTGCTAAATTTTAATTTCATTGGTAAGTTCTTCCACCGTCTCCTGATTCAAATGGTGATACCAATGTTCAATTCCAAAAGATAGACATTGGTCGATCACCAATTAGACTGCAAATTCGAAAGCATATATTGTGCCAAAATGGGAACCGCATATTCAGGTACCTTCAGATGTAGATCGGCTTGGAGGAGCAGTGGACGACACCGGAAAGAAGGTGCAGAGCGGCGTCCTCGAGTGGCGGCGTCCTTGCGTCGTGTGGACGGGCGGCGCGGCGTTGGGGAAGAAGGGAAATGGCGTGGCGTTGGACCCAGGGAAATGGAGCGATTTTGGGAGTGCAGGGAGGCGTCCGTGCGTCGGCGAACGGCGTTGGAGGGGCTGGCGGCGCGGCGTCCAAGAGCGACAGCTTTGCGGATGCAGGGCCGCGCGTGACATTCGGTGAAGCTCGCACCCGGGGAGAGCGTCCTGGCGTCGGGCGGCGGCGTTGGGCGGCGGTGGTTGGAGGATCTGGCAGCGTTGGAGGGAGCAGGGCGGCGGATGGTTTGGGATTAGGAACTAGTTCGGGTTTGACCGAAGAGTCGCCCTGATTATTTTGGCCAAGTCCCACGCACTCTTTTCTCCTTTAAAAGAAATTCCTTGTTTCAATTCACCGTGCAATTTAATTACTACTCCGTATGTGCGATGCCAAATACAGCGTCGATCCAGCTTTTCTACTACTTCAAACGGGTTGATCAATGGATCTTTTATAGCCGACTCTATTTCTACTGCTAGCTGTAGTCCAGCGCGACTCCGGGGAGTATACGAGCCCGCCACGATTCACGCCTGTGTTCGGCCGGACACGCGACACTCTAGGACAAATACGAAGTGATCGCGGTAGTTTTTGGCCGGAGAAATACTGGCCCATGCCTAGTGACAGGCTCTAAAAGAGCCCGTCGCTGGCTACTTTTTCTTTCCCGTCGGCCTCTCAAAAAAATAACAAGTGACATCCATTTTACGTGCCTGTCACTAGTACTGAGTACTAGTGACAGGCTTATTGGTGCCTGTCGCTGACTATGGTTACTAGTGACATGCATAATTTTGCCTGTCACTAATCATATGGCGGCTATAAGCTTTTCTGCAGTAGTGAACACACCCATAGTTTTCAAACAAATACAACAAATATGCAACTATTGTTGTCCATTCCAATTCCACCATTCTTCCATGAGATCTTTTTGAAGCTCATCATGTGTGTCGTTGCACCGAATGGCATGGTATGAGGCAATGAATCGCAATCCTATGTCACTTGCACGGGAACCCCCATCAAGTCGTAGTGGGTATGATCCACATCTTTTCCGCGATCATCCTCTGTAATCATGTTGTGCATGATTACACACGCGGTCATGATATACCAAATGCATTCTTGATCCCAAAATCTAGCCGGTCCTCTAACAATGGCAAATTGAGCTTGCAAAATCCCAAATGCTCTCTCTACATCTTTCCTAGTCGCCGCTTGTGCATTGTGGAATTGAGTTTGCTTCTTACCTCTTGGTTGAATAATTGGCTTCACAAATGTTTGCCACCTTGGATATATGTCGTCGGCGAGGAAGTAGCCATAGTTGTACTTGTGGCCATTTGCTTCAAACTCCACCAATGGACCTTCCGCATTGCAAGTCTTGTCATTAGTGGTGACCGTTGAAGAACATTGATGTCATTGCAAGATCCGGGCATTCCAAAGAAAGCATGCCATATCCAAGTCTCTTGGTCGGCCACCGCTTCAAGTACTATGGTGGCATCCTTCTTGTAGCCTTTGAATTGTCCATGCCATGTCGCTGGACAATTCTTCCAACTCCAATGCATACAATCAATGGAACCAAGCATACCGGGAAACCCCGGTTGGCGTTGATCTCCAAAAGCCTTGCCGTGTCTAGAGCATTGGGGGCTCTCAAGTATGTGGAGCCAAAGACATTGACAATTGCAACGACAAAGCGCTTCACACACAAGATAGAAGTGCTCTCTCCCATGGCCAAATGATCATCAATAAGATCCGCCGGTATACCATATGCCAACATACGCAAGGCGGCGGTCACCTTTTGATATGTGCTATGACCAAGTTCTCCGGCGGCATTCCTCCTTTGCTCAAAGAAGCGATCATATTTGGTGACCTCCGTTGCAATGTGCTTGAACAAGTTGAGACTCATCCGGAAACGCCGCCGAAAATAGCTTTCGGGGAAAATCGGATTCTCATTGAAATACGACCACATCAACTTCTCATGCCCTTCAATCCTTTCTCTCCACAACTTCTGTCTACCGAACACCGATCCACCAAATTTTGGCCTCTTAACGGCGCGGTATGCTAATAGTATCGATATGTTCTCCTCTTCTTCTTGGTCGAACTCGTCATCCAATGAATCATATGATGAACTCTACAAACATATGTATGAAATTACTTCACTATGAACTATTGTAGCTAATTGGCGAGTAATAGAGGCGGCGGAGGTTCATACCTTGCGAGCAAATGGGCGAGCACCATGGGCGCGCCATGTTGCTAGCAAGCTCGAGGACGACGAGGACGACATGTCGGCGCCGGAGAGGACGCGGCGGCGGCGCGAAGGGCGCGAGAAGGACCGCCGACTACAACTCGTCCGGGCAGGCTTTGATGCGTGGCGTCGCCATTGCCGAGGAGGAGGCGACGACGGATCTCGATGCGCGGCGCGGCGGGCGGACCTGCGGCGGCTGGATTTCGCGCCGGCGGTAGGTGGGGAAATGAGGGCGCGGGCGCGGGGGGAGGAATTTTCCAGCCGTTGGCTTTTTCGCGCTTGGACGAGCGATGCTGCGCGCTGTAGCCGACGCGGCAGATATGCCGTTCCGGATTGTGCAAAACGCCGCGCGCCCTAAATTTTTTTACAGCGCCGCGCCGTTTACCGCGCCTGCTAGAGCGCCACATTCTCTCCCACGCGCGCTATATCGGACGGTTTTATACCGCGCGGCCTATATAGGCGCGTCTGTTGGAGATGCTCTGAGTTCGTGGTTGGGAGTTCAAAGAGACAAAAATTGGAATGCTCTCAGAGGCTGCAAGTGGGCCCGAAGAGAAAATATCCCGTCCACCTTACCGTACCCCTCTACACCATATCCCTTCTCCTTCCTCCCCGGGCAAAACCCTAGACCCAGACCAAGACCTAAAAAAACTCCCCCGCTCGCTCGCCGCCGCCACCGCGGGGAGACGGACGATGGCGAAGCCCCGCCGCGGCCGCTCCGGCTCGCGGTCCTCCTCGGGCTCCTCCTCCCGCTCCGCGTCCTCCGGCTCCGGCTCGTCCCGCTCGCGCTCGCGCTCCCGCTCCCTCTCCTCCTCCTCCCCGTCCCGGAGCCGCTCCCCTCCCGCCGCCAAGCGCAGGTCAGACCACCACACCTCCTCCCCGGATCCGCACGGTTCGCGGGCTGTAGACTTGATTTACGGCGCTGTTTTCGGCGCCGCTGGGGTTCCAACGAGTTGTTTGTTGTGGATTCTCGATTCGCGCCGCCGCCGTTCTCGCCTCCGTGGCGTTTAGGTTCTGGATTCGATGCCGGTGCGGGCTCCCTTAGTAGATTTGTGCTGTTTAGGAGATACTGAGAATTCTGCCTATCCAGTGCAGTAAGGCTGGACCACTTCCTTTGAAAAAGGTTCAGGGACTTGCGGGTCGTATGGCATACGCTTACCATTGCTTTCATCCATACAATGTTTCGTTATTGGAAGATTTTTTTTTTTGATTTACTGACTTGAGCAATGATTCGTTCGAAATAATACAAACGCTAGAGCTTGCGTGGTTGTCATTGTATAGAAGGTACTGAGGCTGCGGTGGTTGATGTTCTTGTTTTGCGTGTCTGAAGCTGTAGTTTCAGGATAAACAAGACGTTTAATAGAACCGAATCTTAAGGGAGCCAACTGCAGCTGGAAAAGGCAGTAGTATTTTAGGGTTAGGTGGTTCATTCTCATGTGTAAATTACTAAACAGGATAGTTATCGACTGTATGTTTCTGTGCCTTCGGTGTTTCTCACTGTATTAATCCCTCTTGGGATTGATCAATATAGTAGTAGCTCTTTATTAGAATATATTAAAACAAGGTGCTGATATCAACTGCGTGGTTAAGAAAATACTTTTGAACGATGTTTTAGCTGCTTGGTGCACGATTTCCTTCTCCCTCTTTACCTTCAATATTACTGCTGTCGCTTGTCATTTATGTTTTGTTTGCGGCCTTTTCGAATTTTGCTGTGCTATTAGGTTAGTTCTACTTCACATGTGCACATTTATTTATTGCAACTGTTATCTGTCCAGTTCACCTGGAGCGCGGAAAGGTCGATCACCTTCACCAGCCCCTAAAAAAGGTTCACCATCAAGGAAAGGCCGCTCACCATCGCCCCCACCTAAAAAAGCTTCACCTCCTAGGTATAAGCTTGAAGAGGATCTGCAGTTCTGCACATTTCTTTTATTTTGCTGGTGCTGCATTCATACTTGTACAGTTAAGCATGTTGTTTGAACTTGTTAATTATTATCATTTGTCACTAATAGTTACTCAGGATTAGAAGCTTTGGAGTGCCATTTGGCAGGTGACAATAGAAAGCTTGTCCATGATACCCATTTTATTTCGAACTTTCAGTTCCTTTATAAGCTGCTGTTGCACATTTGCTGTTCTTCTTGGTTCCAGTACAAGTAGTTTCACATTCCATTATATATTTCAATGCCTTTTTGTTTTGTTTTGTTTTGTTGTAAACAAACAACATGCACTCATGATATGCTACGCTCTCTTATTGTGCATGGAATATTAAATTGATGGTATCTGCTTCAGGAAATCATCTCCTGCTCCTGAGTCGGTTGTTCTACATGTTGATCATCTATCCAGGAACGTTAATGAGGCTCATTTAAAAGAGATATTTGGTGAGTTTGTCTCCATGTTTGATGTCGTCTTGTGATTAATTATACAACTCTGTTTCCATTTTATCATGAAGGAAATAATTGATTCAAAATGTTACCCACAACTCATGTTCTTCCATGAATTGGTCTGAACTTTGTTTAGACAAGTCTTCAAAAAATGCTGGTACTTCCTAGAAGTTATATATACATTTGTGAATTTCATGAGAATGGTAGGCTTGGAGACATTGAGTTTGAAACTGAAGTTGGTAAACATTGTGCATTTCCTTGCATTAGTATTCACATTAAGATTGTTGCAGACCTAAAATTTGTTTCTCTGTTCTGTTGTCTACTTCATGATACCAGTTCACAGGGTGTGCACAAGCGTTAGAACAATACTCTTCTTTTGCAGTCTTCTGCATGTTAAAAGTCTTCAGTAAGCAAAATACACAACATCATGAAAACTATCCCTATTTTGCAGGAAATTTTGGCGAAGTGGTGAATGTGGAGCTGTCAATGGACCGAATTGTAAGTAGATGTGTTGGAATGACATTATCTGTGGAAGTTCATCTTGGCACGTGCTCTAACTTATTCTTCTTTTAATATAGGTTAATCTTCCTCGTGGCTATGGATATGTTGAGTACAAGAAGAGGGCTGATGCTGAGAAGGCTCTTCTTTACATGGATGGTGTATGCCTCCTGCCCCTGTGTTTTTTTTGTTCTGTTCTCTTATGAGCGAACGACTAACAACTTCATATATCTCAGGCTCAAATTGATGGAAATGTTGTTAAGTTGAGATTCACGCTGACACCACGCCAAAAGCCTTCTTCACCTACAAAGCCACTGCCCCCTCCTCCAAAAAGAGATGCTCCTCAGAATGATAAAGGTGCTACTAGTGTTGAAAAGGATGCTCAGCAGCGGCCTAGGGAACGTAAGCTTCTGAAACGTTATACCTTATAAGTTATTCAGGGTGTACTAGCCCGGCAAAGTCTTCTGATTCTTTATAGGCATTTCTCTGTTGCTTTTGTCCCCAGTTAGGATTAAAATTTCTAGGTGCATATTCCTTACAATGATATAATCCTCTTCACTTTCCTGCTAGCAGCATCTCCACGAAGAAAGCCACCTTCACCTCCGCGTAAGCGGTCTCCCCCAATTCGTCGTGGTGATTCTCCGATTCGTCGTCGACCAGACCCATCCCCTGTTAGGCGTGGCAGACCAGGATCTCCAATTAGAAGACGTTCTCCTTCACCACCTAGAAGGCATAGGTCACCGATGAGGTTAGTTGTCTAACTTTCATTCTTATATCTAAGGTATTGTAACTGGAATTGCTGACAGTGGTCTTGCTACTGTCAACTAGGAGGGGTCGTGGCAGCCCATCACCACGCAGACGCTCCCCTGGGCCTCTTAGGCGCTCACCTGGGCCTCCTAGAAGACGGTAAGTCACTTTGATCTTGTTCCATCGATCACTATGTGCAATGTGCCCACCTGACCCAGTAATACTATGTTCTATCGTACATGTTCTGAAACTTCCGTATAGTATATTTTACATTGGCCTGATGTGTTCCATGTTTATTTCATTTCGTTCAGTTTATGGCAGGCGTTGCCTTCCCATGTTTATACTTCACTATTCAATTCTGGTCATGATAATGTCATTATTGTGTTGGTGCTGATTGCTAAAACTTGGGACAGTTGGATGGATGAGCCCCATACCATGTGCCAGTTACTTTGGTTTACAAGATAGCTTGCTAATCCTTTCACTTGTTTCACATTTTTGTGTGTTGCCTGTTTGGGTGCTGTACATCTGTTGTGTACTAGATTTTTATTTCCTCATTGTTATGTATATTAATTGTGTAACTCTTGTTTTTGTCTTCAGGTCACCACCCCCAAGGAGAATGAGAAGCCCCCCAAGAAGGCCACCACCACCACCTCCACGTCGTCATAGTCGTTCCCCTCCTCCTCGCCGCCCTCTTCACTCTCGCTCCAGATCGATTTCTCCTCGCAGGTAATGAAGTTGTTGCTGCCTCTGCCTTTTAAATCTCCCAAAAGATCTCATCTGCTTTGTGAAATATCTTAAATCATACTCCTATATATATTCATAATCCTTTTTGTGATAGCAGGGGCCGAGGGCCTCCACTGAGGCGTGGAAGATCAGATTCATCCTATTCTGCATCACCCAGTCCTCCAAGGAAGGTGAGCGCAACATCTGTTGTGGTTTTTATAGCCTGTCATGGCAAACAGTTCTTTGCATGCTTGCTTGCGTTTTGTTTATCATGCTCTCCAATGCTAACTGATTAATTCCAAACACTCTGTTAGGGACCAAGAAGGGTATCAAGGAGCCGTAGTCCTAGAAGGTAGGTGACTTGCTGTTGGATTTACTGGTGTTTCACATCATTTCCAGAGATAGAAGTAATATATCAATCTACACATCTTAACTAAAGTGCCATGTCTCTCAGGGGTCCTAGAGGAAGGAGCTCCAGCGGTAGCGGGAGCAGCAGCTCACCTTCTCCCAGGCCGCGCAAGTAGAACTCGTGGCATATGTGCTCCTGGCAGGTAAGATTTCTTTTCTCTTGGCAGGTAAAACTGGCTATGAGCTCAAGTGGTGATTCGAGGGGGTACGAACGTCGAGAGCTTCCAATGGATCAGCTGGCTTAGCATGCTGTGGTGAAGTTCGTTCCTGGAATTTGTACTCGGAGATACGCTATGTGTCTTGTACTTAAAATACTTCTAAATTCTGAAGCTGCTGCTCTCCTGTGCTGATCTGAATTAGTATGACATATTTGAATTGAGCTTTTAAGTCTCCTGTTGCTTCCTGAAGTTTTCTTTCATGTCGTATCACATCTTAAGTGTTTGGATACTTTTTTCTCTGCTCGTTTTTCCTGTGTGCACCATGTTGCCCTGGCATGCCCCGACCCCCTTGGCCAGTGGCAAACTATATTATGCGGCTGTATGCTGATGTTGTGCCTGGCAGACATCCCATCGTGCTGGGGGTCAATCTTGGCTATTAGGCAAACACAATTTCCGCTGTGCTCTCTATGTTGGGTAAGCTAGTCTTATAGCCTACTAGTAACCCTACTAGCTGACCAAACTAGGACGATGGGAAAACACTACGGGTGAAGATAACACTACATGTAAATCGATTAGCCCAAACGCAATTTTCAGGCAACCTAATGATTGGGGCTTGGCTTTTGTGATGCAGGAAATAAAGTGTTGGCAACCAAACTATATATAGCATTACCCTGTGAATTAGATGTAGCATTACCCAGTGCAGCCTCCCCAAATGCCCAAAATCGGTGCGAGCAACCAAATTGACCCGTAGTGTTTTCTTCACATAATTCATTGCAAGCTAGGTCGCTGGTCTATGGAATTCTAAAAGCAGAGAACGGGTTAACCGCTCGATCGGGTCAATAAGAATAGACTCCTTATCCGTAATCTAGGGTGTGCTTCGCCAGTTTTAAGTTTTAACCAGGCCAATTTTATTCTGTTCTCGTAACAAAAGAGATACATAATCACTTCATACAGGAAGATAGATCAACCAAGCAGGAGAGTGTACACAACATCAAGTGATGTTTAAGTCGAAGGGCAATGTAAAAACAGAACCATCTATCTATGATTCTAAGATGGCAGGGACGATTTCCGTGCCGGCAGTGCATCCACGTAGCAAGGTCGGTAAGGGAACGAACCATAGGCACAACAGGCTGGTTGGATGCTGTCTTTGATGAGCTCGTATTCTTCGCCTAGGTACTGCAACCTTGACGTGTCGAGATGATACGCCACCACTTCGCGCATAAGTAGGAGGATGATGGCATGCTTGTGTGGATGGAATCCCATGATTTCACAACGACCACCCCATGCCGGCAGACCAAGGTTGGCTGCGCCTTTGACCACGTCGATGAAGTTGTCCTCGTCGGAATTCCAGGAATCTACGGAGCTACATCTGCTCCCCAGTTCTTCTGCTTCGTCTTCCTCCTCCTCACCATCATAGGTTTCATCATCGGTCACGTCATCCTCACAATTTTCCTCGCTGCATATCCTTTCTCCATAGTTACCATCTTCGAAAAGGCTGACTAGTTCATCCTCGCTGCTTTCAACCACACCCCATGTCACCCTCGGCTGTATTGCAAGAGGTTCAACCATATGACAATGTGGGGTGAGGCTGACCTCGTGTGACAGCGTCCACCCTAGCTGAGCACCTATCGATTCGGTCAGCATCCACACTTGCAGCTGCAACTCGTTGATCGCCACGTAGTGGATCCCTCTCTCATAGCTTGCTAACACAGATTTAGTGGGCAACGATGAGCAAAATTCTTGTGCATCGCAGGGTTCCCCAGGGAGCTCAACCATGTCGTATGTCCCGTTCGAGGGCCGTAAGATCACGAGGACGCTGTTGTGGAAATGCATGTAGAGCGACTCGCGCCAGTACTCGGATGACCATACCGTCTCTCCGTAGCCGCTAGGCGAAGTGGCCACCATGTCATAGAGGTGCCCTGGGGCACAACGTCCAGGGGCGAACTCCCGGTTCTCCCACCGCCCTGTGCGCGACGAGTAGACGGTGAATGGAACCGATTTTTGTTTCGGTACATCGGCCCCCTCTTCTTGCGGTTGCTCGGGTGGTGAAACCATATCATCTATGCTGTCATATTGTTCATCTTCAGGCAATTGCTCTTCCCCAAACAATCTTGGTAAGCATGGTTGCTCCAGGTCCACCCACGTCGGTGGTTCTGGGACGGGTGGCGGCACCTCCTCCTGAAAGAAGAACACCTCATAGTGCAGCGACACGGCCGGGTCGAAGGCGAGGAACATGGAGCCAGCGCGGCGCGTCGGCGGCAACGATGGGTTTGGCAGGGGAGCGCTGCACCGTACCGTCGCCGGGTTGCACACATAGTAGTCTCGGTGATTCTGTAGGAGGAGTAGGCCGTTGCACGAGTGACGCACGATGCACCAGCTGTGCCGGAAGACGGGGCGGAGGAAGGCAGGCCCGTCGTCGGCGGCGGCGGTGGCGCGCCGTCGGCCCCGCGGGCCAAAGAAGGCCGAATACGAATCGCAGCCGATCTTGTTGAGGAAGATGCCGGGGAAGGCGTGCGCGGGGAAGTAGTGCGGGAGGAGGAGGTCGTGGGCGTCGACGATGGCACGCCAGGCGCGGCAGACTAGCCGGGATCCGGCGAGGGCGCGCGTCGGGAGGCGGCGGAGGATGGCCACGAGCACGTCGTAGGGGAAGCAGACGCCGTTGCCATCGCCGTAGCCGGCTTCCATCGTGGTGGATCCTGACGATGGATCGGTGGCTGATTCGCAGCGGTAGCGCGATTGTTTTTGCTGTTGATTCCTCGGCCGCCCTCGTATCGTATCCTGGTTTTTCCTTTGTAAGTATGCGAGGAGCTCGATTTGTTTTGGAAGTTGGGAATAATTCAAATATGCAGAGCTAGCTGGGTTAGTTCCCATGTCGAGTTAAATGCAAGTCGTGTCCGTTTCGTAGTAGGTGTCCGGCTTGTTATTTTTTTATCTTATCCAACATACTTCAACAATTTTGCTTCTTATTGCAACCTTGAATCCAACATACTTCAAGAATTTTCTATGAAAAAATCCTATAGTTGGAACTCAATGCAAACATTAGTACATAGAGTTTGTCATTAATTGCCAAAACCATATATGGGTGCTCCATGCACTTTCAGTAGCAACACATAACACCATTGGAAGCAACTCCGACCACCATTGGTAGCATCCCCGTCCGTCGTTTGCAGCACTTCCGCCACACCAACGACCAAATGTAGCATAGGATAGTTAGCATCCCGCACGCTGGCAGCCATGGCCGCCGCGCTGTTCCAAGCGACGCTTTTGTTGGAGTCGAGGACGCGGCTCGGCGGCTGCAACAGGAGGAGGTCGGGAGGGGGGGGGCGGCGACCGCGCGCATGGGTGGCAAAAGCTCGGCATGGGGGCCTACGAGGGTGCGACACCTGCGGGGAGACGGCCAACGACAAGGGCGAGGAGGCTGCAGGAGGAGGAGGTCGGGCGAGGAGGCGGCCATCAATGAGGGTGGGGCGGCTGCAGAAGGAGGATGTCGGGGGAGGTGGCGGATGCGAGCATGGGAGGCAGAGCTCGGCGTAGGGGCAACGATGGTGCGGAAGCTGCAGGGAGCCGGCCGGTGACGACTGCCGGCGGTAGGCGATGGCTCTGCGAAGGAATATATAATAGGATTGTCAAGGCTATAGATGAAGAAATAAAGAAAAGGAAGGGCAAATGGCGTGGGGCCACACACATGGAGTTGATGCTAGTAGTTTGCTACCCGCGATGGCTCGCATCGAGCGGTCACTAACCCGGAGGTTGCGCAGCGCGTGATTCTCCGAGAGAACACAATCAGTTTCCAAAAGTGAACGAGGTGAAGAGGTGAGAAGACGATGCGTTGGTCGGTTGATGTGACCTGGACTGAGTCAGTGCAGCCGATGCTTTTCTTTCCATTAGCGATGTGTGCGTACATGTACAGGCAAGGCAATGCCTCCAAATGTAGGCTGATTTCGATTGGATTTTTTTCTTTCCAAAATGAGCCGCACCTGTATCACATAATATACCTGGGTGAGGGCCCCTAGCAATCGGGGCCCGTGGGGCCGCACCGGTTGCACCGGTTGCACCGGCTCAACGCCGGGCCTGGCTCATGCGCAAGAATATGGCGGCAAGTGTTGTTAGTTTATTTAGTTGAAAGATATGTTGCGTGAATCAAAAGAAAACAAATGACCACAACCTTGCTAGTCTTTTGCTAGGGAGATTAGTTGGGAAAATAAAATGAAAGGAATAGCAAAGACCATGCTAGTCTTCTGTTTGCAAGTTTAGTTGGGCAAATAAAGGGAACAAATAGCAAAGAAAATGGCAGTCTTCTGTTGGATTGTTTAGTTGGGCAAATCAAAAGAAACAAATGACTACAAGCATATGATAGTTTTCATGTATTTTTAAATTCGGGTATAGTGGGTACCATGACGTACGTGGTGAACTTGGCTTAATGCCTGCACACCACCCAAATTATGCTGAGATGCTGTTTTTGATACCATCTTCATATAGTGTATCGGTAATTAGGAACTATAGAGAAATATAGATTAGGATCGGAGAACCACACCTACTCTGAAAAAATATATGAACGGATAATACCGTGGGTTAGTAGAGTAAGGGGCTCAAAGATGATTTGATAAAATACACTAGCATTGCCTACGTATCCATTTTGGTTTGACACATATTGGTGAAAAATACACGAATTATGGCAGGACTCTAAATCGTTGCTTATCTTTTCGCAAAAAAAAAAAACTGATGCTTATCTTCATGCATGCATGCATCATGTCTAGTTCGGACTAATCGATGAATGAACTAATTAATGACATACTGCAGGTACTCCCAAACTTTCGTCAAGAAGAATGATAAAACCAGGAAATATTACAAAATGACATATGCTGTTGCTTTTTTGTTTGTTTGCTGGGATTGATTGGTGTACACGTATTGGTCCTACTTCTCCATATGCTACGTTGTAGTATAGAACATTATCACTGGAAATATTTGGTACGTACTATGCAAGCTCGAAAGGCCGGCTGGAGCTCTTTAAAATTGCAGTACCATCCCAGCTCCAAAGAACGGCTAACCCAAACAAAAGACAGGCTTTGAGCACTATAAATACGTCCCCTCGTCTCCATGTATCTCTCACACAGTAGCAACAGGATACCGATATCCAAGTATACAGACCATTTTCCTCATAAGTTACAGACCAAACAGCTCGAGCCATGGCCACTCACAACATTTCCCTGTCCTTACTTTTGCTCTTCCTAGCCATGCCCTACCCTTCCCTCTCATGCCCAGCTACTCCTTGCGAATGTGAGCTTAACCTGCAGTTGTATTTGCACCAGATTGTTCAAGGTCAACCAAACCATAACCAGATAGTAGTAACAGGACCACCAATAGCTGAGCCAGCAGGGTTTGGTACGCTGGTTGTTATTGATTGGACTGTAATTGATGCAATTCAACCCAATGCAACCATCGTTGCTCGTGCAAAAGGCATGGCAGTGCAGGCTTCTATAGGCGTTTCAGGCAGCTGGTTTAATTATTTCAGCCTAGTGTTTGAGAATGCCAGGTAACATAGCGTACGTCATATTAATTACTCCGATATCGATCTGATATAAATAAGTTTATATATTGATTTGTACCACTATTTCTTACCATGATAATATATACTCTGCATACCTACATATACATATTTAGGTTCAGTGGGTCAACACTTGAGGTGATGGGGAATTTTTATGATCCGAAAGATGGCCAGATGGCAATTATGGGCGGTACAGGAGAACTTGTTTCAGCACATGGCGTCATCAAGTACAAAAAAGTCCAGGAAACTATCGGTCTTGATACCTACAGACAGTTCAATATCAGTGCATTCTACGCCCCAGCAACTGTTAGTACTTTGCATTATATTTGTTTTGTTTCTAGCATTCATACATGAGTTCAGCTGTTCAGGACATGCTGGGTTTGCATGTGCCAACAAGAGTATGGTGAAATACTCACTGGATCGAGTAGTCATCGTGATAATTACGCATATTAGTTGTGAACCCCTGCTATTCACAGGCTTGGATTTTAAGAAACACTTTTATATGTTCTATTTACTCCAGTTTGTTTGATATGCTAAAGAATACTGTAGTATTTTTCACTCATGTTGGAGTGAATAATCCATAATTTTATTCTCTTGAGATGCAAATGTGAGAACATAGTTCTAATATTGGACTAAAATTGTTTATAGTGAAGAGAATAACCAAATTAAACCCCAGGCCATCCCTACACTGTCGCAACAACTGACTTTTTTTCGTCTAATCACAGGAGGGGTGCTTGGATTACTTAATCATGAACCAAATAACAATGAAATCTGACCACGTACATATTTATAACTAGCAACTCCCCAACTGATATGTGTGAGGAGAATTAAAACCTAACCCGACCATCACACTTCAAACAATGTGGGCGGGCCGGGGCCACTCTTTTTTGTATGCTGAAGAATAATGTTGTATTTTCTATATTTGATGGAGCGAATAATTCATCGTTTAATTTTATTGAGTGATTGTTTTGACTTCTATCTTATAGTTTATTTCTTTTATTTTCTTATGCAGGGATATACATGTGGCGCTGCCATCCTGTGAATCGTTCGAAGTTTGTGTGACTCCAGCAAACCCATAAGGGGTATCCGTGACCGAAATTTAGCACATGAAGTTGTTCTTGTGGCCGATTAAAATAATATGTGGATTTGTATCATAGGGCTGTCATTATATCCTAAAATCCACGTTCCATTGTTTGTTCCTGGTTTTGTAATCTATGTGTCCCTATGATTTGTTTCTTATCATATGTGTGTGGATCAAAAAATAATGAAGTTTCTTTGCTGTACCACATTAGCCTGGTGAAATACTCACTCAATCGAGTAGTCAGCGTGATAATTATGCATATAGTTGTGAACCCCTACTATTCATAGCCTTGCTTCTTAAGAAACACTTTTTTCTATACTTAATAGTACCGGAGACTATTTTCCATTCGTGTTGGAGTGAACAATTCATAATTTTTGATTTGTTTAAGATACAAAGTTGAGAACATATAGTTTCTATATGGGACTCGAAAATGTTTAGAAAAAAGAAGAACAGAATTAAACCCCTGCTTGAGCCTACTCCCTTGTTACAGCTGGCTAGTTTCCATCTAAACACGGATGGGTGCTTGGATAACTTAATCCTGGACAAATCTCACTAGTAGAAAAACGTCCATTCGTACCGGTTCCAGAGGGCATTCGTACCGGTTGAGCAACCGGTATAAATTATCCGGCACTAAAGGCCCCCACCGTACAGTTGCTTACCAACCGGTATAAAAGGATCCTCCACGTGGGCCACCAGGAGAGCTCAGGGCCAACGAGCTTTGGTACCGGTTGGTAATACGAACCGGTACCAAAGTTCCACCGAATTTGCACGAATCTCTGCGAATTGAAGTTTTAGGGTTTTTGGAGGGGGTTAGGGATATCGGTTTGTTTCATATCACGTCGATGCACCAACGCGTTTGGGTTTAGGTAGTACATGAAGATCAAGATGATGCATAGCAAGTTGGTGCATATAATATAACACACATGTAATTGCATAAGATCGCAAATTAAGAAGCACTATGCATGAAGATCGATCTTCATGCATAGTAGTGGTACTCTCCGAGCCGTACTCTATATATGTCTATTACATGTAGCATAGTGGTACTCTTCGAGTCAACTATATATGTAACATGTACATCTTCATTCATAGTGGAACTCTGCGAATGGTGGTATGACGTCCCGAAGGAAGAATCCCGCCAATTCTCGCCTATTGCTATGAAGCGGTCATCGATTGAGAGCTTGTTCCGCATTCTTGCCAACTATAAAAGAATAAGATACAAATGAATACATGAGCTATGTGTGTGTGTATATATATATATATTCAAACCACAATGAAACAACTATTACTGAAACTCAGCACAACTTATGATAAGAAAACAAATTTGTGAATATTGTTTTCGTACCTCTTTATTTCTTTCATTATTCATTCTCTCGCTGACAATTCTGTGGATGTACTCGCAAACGTAGAATCCACAGAGATCAGTCCCTTGCGGTTGTTGCGGGCATTTCTTTACAAGAATATAATTCAATCAAACAATAGTCAAGTATATATATGATAATTAAAGGTGTGTGGACCTAGGTAGTACTACTTACTTTCGCACACCATCGCAGCTTCGGTGTCCATTCACGAGACTTATCTTCCTTGATGAAAGTTTCCCATACGCTGCCCGACAAAAGAAAATGCATAAAAGAGTTATCAATTAGTTCATAGCAGGAAATTAACGAAACAAACCGATAAGAATTAAAATTACCTTTTGAGCATTAAATAACAAGACAAGTATAGTTCCGATTCTTTGCTTAGTGAGTCAAAGACTTCAACTTCTCCAATGTGCATATTGATGACGAGAAGAATAAAGTGAAACCTACGCACGTTTAAATATGTAGTGTCATATATATAAGTCATTAGTTAAAATTTTGACATACGGTGAGCAAAATATAATGTGTTATAAGACAGTAAGACTCACTGGAAGTTGTAAGGCCAAATTATTAGCCTTTTGTCACGTTGTCGCTTCAAAAACCTTAGCAAAGTCTCCGGTGTATCCTTGTTATAGAGGGGATCTTCTATGGTTTTAACATGCATTGTGTGCGGGTCAATGAACCCAATGTCCGTGATTTCGTCCCTTTTGCATTCGAGCATCTTCGATCTGCATAATATAGCGCACAAAGATTATAATCTGCAGACAATAAACGAGCTGAGCTAAAGACTTCTCAAATTAAATAAATCACTTACAAACAATAGGAACTGATGATAGATTTGTCGAGGGCCCGGAGATTGTATAACTGGAAAAGCTCGTTGAAGTCAACGTTCACACAGTATTCCTGGAAGTAGTGCTCTTCCCTAACTCGCACCATGATAGTCTCGATCCCTTCCTTTGAGGCATTAAGGTACCACGAATGCAAGTTACGCATACGTGTTGGTAGCTTCCTGAGATTCTCGACCAAATCTTTCCCTTGAACAAATTGATATGCTCGTTCAGCGAAGGCGTAATCGGTTATGTCTTGTCGAGAACTTTGAACGGGCTTCCCGTCAAACACCTTGAGAGGTTCGACCGATTGAACGGGTTGTTGTCCGAGCTGGTAGACTTGGTGTATCCCTTTTATCTCTGTGATACCCGATTTAACGGGTTTTGTCCTCGATCATCTTGTCATACGACCTTTCAATAGAACGCCTATAGTCAGATGGCGGCGATGGTAAAGGGTCATATAGATTCTCAACGGTACGCACAACTTTCACGGATCTAGTGTCTTCTCGAAAGGTATCTCTGGCACTTTCGATGCAAATTTTCACTCGGCCTCAACGGCTTGCCTGTTTTCCTCGACACTTTTCCCCAGGTAACTTCTCAATGGGCGGCTGTGGTTTCTCCTTTCTAGGTCTCTTCCTAGGCGACGTCGTTCCGCTGGACGCTGTCTTACGCGGAGGATCTCGAGATGGTGGACTCACGCTGGGGTCCCTCTCGTAGGTGTGGACTTGGCTGCTCACGAGGACTACGTTCCAACGTATCGATAATTTCTTGTTTCCATGCTACTTTATTGATGATACCTACATGTTTTATGTACATTATATGTCGTGCATTTTTTGAACTAACCTATTAACAAGATGCCGAAGAGCCGTTGCTGTTTCGCTGTTTTTGGTTTCAGAAATCCTAGTAACGAAATATTCTCGGAATGGAAAGAAATCAACGCCCAGGGTCCTATTTTGCACGACTTCCAAGACCGAAGGAGAGTCGAAGTGGGGCCAGGGGGCCGGGCCGCAGGCGGCGCGGGGGCCCTGGCCGCGCCGGCCTCCCCCTGGCCCCTCGTGCGCCTCTTGACCTACCCTTCCGCCTACAAATAGCCTCCGTCGCGAAACCCCCGTGCCGAGAGCCACGATACGGAAAACCTTCCCCGCCGCGCCGCGAATCCCATCTCGGGGGATTCGGGAGATCGCCTCCGGCACCCGCCGGAGAGGGGATTCATCTCCGGGAGGACTCTACACCGCCATGGTCGCCTCCGGAGTGATGAGTGAGTAGTTCACCCCTGGACTATGGGTCCATAGCAGTAGCTAGATGGTCGTCTTCTCCTAATTGTGCTTCATTGTTGGATCTTGTGAGCTGCCTAACATGATCAAGATCATCTATCTGTAATTCTATATGTTGTGTTTGTCGGGATCCGATGGATAGAGAATACTATGTTATGGTGATTATCAATCTATTGTTTATGTGTTGTTTATGATCTTGCATGCTCTCCGTTATTAGTAGAGGCTCTGGCCAAGTTTTTGCTCTTAACTCCAAGAGGAGTATTTATGCTCGATAGTGGGTTCATGCCTTCATTGACACCGGGACGGTGACAGAAATTTCTAAGGTTGTGGATGTGTTTTGCCACTAGGGATAAAACATTGATTCTATGTCTAAGGATGTAGTTGTCGATTACATTACGCATCATACTTAATGCAATTGTGTTGCTTTGCAACTCTGAATGGGGTTCAGATGATAACCTGAAGGTGGACTTTTTAGGCATAGATGCGGTTGGATGGCGGTCTATGTACTTTGTCGTAATGCCCAATTAAATCTCACTATATTTATCATATCATGTATATGCATTGTTATGCCCTTCTCTATTTGTCAATTGCCCGACTGTAATTTGTTCACCCAACATGCTTTTATCTTATGGGAGACACCTCTAGTGAACTGGACCCAGGTCCTATTCTTTACATCGCATACAATCTCTGCAATACTTGTTTTATTATTTTCTTGCAAACAATCATCTTCCACACAATACGGTTAATCCTTTGTTACAGCAAGCGGTGAGATTGACAACCTCACTGTTTCGTTGGGGCAAAGTACTTTGGTTGTGTTGTGCAGGTTCCACGTTGGCGCCGGAATCCCTGGTGTTGCGCCGCATCACATTTCGCCACCATCAACCTTCAACGTGCTTCTTGGCTCCTCCTAGTTCGATTAAACCTTGGTTTCTTTCGAGGAAACTTGCTACGTGCGCATCATACCTTCCTCTTGGGGTTCCCAACGAACGTGTGAGTTACGCCATCAAGCTCTTTTTCGGCGTCGTTGCGGGGAGATCAAGACACGTGCAAGGGGAGTCTCCACTTCTCAATCTCTTTACTTTGTTTTTGTCTTGCTTTATTTTATTTACTACTTTGTTTGCTGCACCTAAACAAAACACAAAAAAATTAGTTGCTAGTTTTATTTTATTTTGTCTTGCTCTCTATATCAAAAACACAAAAAAATTAGTTACTTGCATTTACTTTATCTAGTTTGCTTTATTTATTGCTAAAATGAATACCCTGAAAATACTAAGTTGTGTGATTTCAAAAACGCAAATAATAATGATTTCCTGCACACCTATTGCTCCACCTGCTACTACAGCAGAATTCTTTGAAATTAAACCGCTTTACTAAATCTTGTCATGAGAGATCAATTTTCTGGTGTTAGTTCTGATGATGCTTGCCCATCTTAATAATTTTGTTGAACTTTGTGAAATGCAAAAGTATAAGGATGTAGATGGTGATATTATTAAATTGAAAGTGTTTCCTTTCTCATTAAGAGGAAGAGCTAAAGATTGGTTGCTATCTTTGCCTAAGAATAGTATTGATTCATGGACTAAATGTAAGGATGCTTTTATTGGTAGATATTATCCTCCCGCTAAAATTATATATTTGAGAAGTAGCATAATGAATTTTAAGCAATTAGATACTTAACATGTTGCTCAAGCATGGGAGAGAATGAAAACTTTGGTAAAGAATTGCCCAACCCATGGACTGACTACTTGGATGATCATCCAAACCTTCTATGCAGGACAAAATTTTTCTTCGCGGAATTTATTAGATTCAGCTGCTGGAGGTACCTTTATGTCCATCACTTTGGGCGCGGCTACAAAACTTCTTGATGATATGATGGTAAATTACTCTCGAATGGCACACGGAAAGAGCTCACAAGGTAAGAAGGTAAATTGTTGAAGAAATCTCTTCCTTGAGTGATAAGATTGATGTGATTATGTCTATGCTTGTGAATGGTAGATCTAATGTTGATCCTAATAATGTTCCTTTAGCTTCATTGGTTGCTCAAGAAGAAAATGTTGATGTGAATTTCATTAAAAATAATAATTTCAACAACAATGCTTATAGGAACAACTCGGTAATAACTATAGGCCATATCCTTCTGCTAATGGTAATGGTTATGGTAATTCTTATGGGAATTCTTACAACAATAATAGGAGTGTACCCCTGGTCTTTAAGCCATGCTTAAAGAATTTATTAGTACACAAACTGCTTTTAACAAATCTGTTGAGGAAAAGCTTGATAAAATTGATATTATTGCTTCTAGAGTTGATAGACTTGCCTCCGATGTTGATCTATTAAAATTGAAAGTTATGCCTAATAATGATATTGATAATAACATTACTACTACAGCAAATGCCATCCAAGTTAGAATTAATGAGAATATAAGATTAATGGCTGAACTGCGTGCTAGGTGGGATAGAGAAGAAAATGAAAAACTAGCTAAAGAGAATAATGTAGCTAAAGTTTGGACTATTACCACCACTAGTAATGTTAATTCTTCACATGTTGCTGCGCCTCCTACTATCAATGGTAAAATAATTAGTGTTGGCAATGTTTCTACTCCTAGTGCAAAACGTACAAAACTGCCTGAAATTGCTAACTGCTTTAAACTGCTTGTGATAAAGCTGCTGAAATTTTTTCCAACCTTGGAAACAATGATCCCATTGCTGTAGCTCATAATGATTTAGATTTTTATGATTGCCACATCTCTGAAGTTATAAAGTTCTTACAAAAACTTGCTAAAAGTCCTAATGCTAGTGCTATAAATTTAGCCTTTACAAAACATATTACAAATGCTCTCATAAAAGCTAGAGAAGAGAAACTAAAACTTGAAACTTCTATTCCTAGAAAGTTAGAGGATGGTTGGGAGCCCATCATTAAAATGAAATTCAATGACTTTGAATGTAATGATTTATGTGATCTTGGTGCAAGTATTTCTTATGCCTAAAAAGATTTATGATATGCTTGACTTGCCACCATTGAAGAATTGTTATTTGGATGTTAATCTTGCGATAATGTTAAAAAGAAACCTTTGGGGAGGATTGATAATGTGCACATTACGGTTAACAATACCCTTGTCCCGTTGATTTTGTTGTCTTGGATATCGAATGCAATGCATCTTGTCCTATTGTGTTGGGAAGACCTTTTCTTGAAACCGTTGGTGTTATTGATATATGAGAAGGTAATATTAAATATCAATTTCCTCTCAAGAAAGGTATGGAACACTTCCCTAGAAAGAGAATGAAGTTGCCTTTTGATTCTATTATTAGAACAAGCTATGATGTTGATGCTTCTACTCTCGATGTTACTTGATTTGCACTTTCGCGCCTAGCTGAAAGGCGTTAAAAAAGCGCTTATGGGAGACAACCCATGTTTTTACTACAGCAATTTTTGTTTTGTTGAGTCTTGGAAGCTGTTTACTACTGTAGCAACCTCTCCTTATCATGTTTTGTGCCAAGTAAAGTTTCTATGTCAAAGTTGATGTTATATTTGGGATCGCTGCGCGAAACAGCATTGCTGTATGTCACGAATCTGGGCACAAGTCTCTGTATAAAATTCGAAAAACTCTGCCAATTTACGAGCGTGATCCTCAGATATGTACCCAACTTTCATTAGTTTTGAGTTTTTCCATTTGAGCAAGTCTGGTGCCACTTTATAATTCGTCTTTACGAACTGTTCATTTTGACAGATTCTGCCTTTTATTTCGTTGCTCTTTTGCTATGTTGGATGAATTTCTTTGATCCATTAATGTCCAGTGGCTTTATGCAATGTCCAGTGAAAAAGATGATTGTGTCACCTCTGAATGTGTGAATTATTAATTGTGCACTAACCCTCTAATGAGTTTGTGAAGTTTGGTGTGAAGGAAGTTTTTTAAGGTCAAGAGAGGAGTATGATATACTATGATCAAGAGGAGTGAAAGCTCTAACCTTGGGGATGCCCCGTGGTTCACCCCTGCATATTTAAAGAAGACATCGTCTAAGCTTGGGGATGCCCAAGGCATCCCCTTCTTCATCGACAACATCATCAGGTTCCTCCTGAAACTATATTTTTATTCGATCACATCTTGTGTTCTTTACTTGGAGCGTCGGTTTGTTTTTGTTTTTGTTTTTGTTTGAATAAAATGGATCCTAGCATTCACTTTGTGGGAGAGGACACGCTCCGCTGTTGCATATGGACAAATATGTCCTTAGGCTTTACTCATAATGTTCATGGCTGAGTTTCTTCTTCGTTAAATTGTTATATGGTTGGAATTGGAAAATGCTACATGTAGTAATTCTAAAATGTCTTGGATAATGTGATACTTGGCAATTGTTGTGCTCATGTTTAAGCTCTTGCATCATATGCTTTGCACCCATTAATGAAGAAATACATAGAGCTCGCTAAAATTTGATTTGCATATTTGGTCTCTCTAAGGTCTAGATAATATCTAGTATTGAGTTTTGAACAACAAGGAAGACGGTGTAGAGTCTTATAATGTTTACAATATGTCTTTTATGTGAGTTTTGCTGCACCGGTTCATCCTTCATCCTTGAGTTTGCTTCAAATAACCTTGCTAGCCTAAACCTTGTATCGAGAGGGAATACTTCTCATGCATCCAAAATCCTTGAGCCAACCACTATGCCATTTGTGTCCACCATACCTACCTACTACATGGTATTTCTCCGACATTCCAAAGTAAATTGCTTGAGTGCTACCTTTAAAATTCCATCATTCACCTTTGCAATATATAGCTCATGGGACAAAATAGCCTTAAAAACTATCGTAGTATTGAATATGTACTTATGCACTTTATCTCTTATTAAGTTGCTTGTTGTGCGATAACCATGCTTCTTGGGAAGGCCATCAACTATTCTTTGTTGAATATCATGTGAGTTGCTATGCATGTCCGTCTTGTCTGAAGGATCTACCACCTTAATGATTGGAGCATGCATAATTGTTAGAGAAGAACATTGGGCCGCTAACTAAAGCCATGAATCATGGTTGAAGTTTCAGTTTTGGACATATATCCTCAATCTCATATGAGAATAATAATTGTTGCTACATGCTTATGCATTAAAGAGGAGTCCATTATCTGTTGTCCATGTTGTCCCGGTATGGATGTCTAAGTTGAGAATAATCAAAAGCGAGAAATCCAAAATGCGAGTTTTCTCCTTAGACCTTTGTACAGCGGCATGGAGGTACCCCTTTGTGACACTTGGTTGAAACATGGCATTGCAAAGATCCGGTAGTCCAAGCTAAGTAGGACAAGGTGCGGGCACTATTAGTATACTTGCATTTGCAACTTAAGATATAATTTACATAACTCATATGCTTTATTACTACCGTTGACAAAATTGTTTCATGTTTTCAAAATAAAAGCTCTAGCACAAATACAACAATCGATGCTTTCCTCTTTGAAGGACCTTTCTTTTACTTTTATTGTTGAGTCGATTTACCTATCTCCCTCCACCTTAAGAAGCAAACACTTGTGTGAACTGTGCATTGATTCCTACATACTTGCATATTGCACTTGTTATATTACTCTATGTTGACAATATCCATGAGATATACATGTTATAAGTTGAAAGCAACCGCTGAAACTTAATCTTCCTTTGTGTTGCTTCAACACCTTTACTTTGATTTATTGCTTTATGAGTTAACTCTTATGCAAGACTTATTGATGCTTGTCTTGAAGTACTATTCATGAAAAGTCTTTGCTTTATGATTCACTTGTTTACTCATGTCATTACCATTGTTTTGATCGCTGCATTCATTACATATGTTTACAAATAGTATGATCAAGATTATGATGGCATGTCACTTCAGAAATTATCTTTGTTATCGTTTTACCCGCTCGGACGAGCAGAACTAGGGATGCTGATACATCTCCAACGTATCTATAATTTCTTATGTTCCATGCTACTTTATTGATGATACCTACATGTTTATGCACATTATATGTCGTATTTACGCATTTTATGGAACTAACCTATTAACAAGATGCCGAAGTTGCTGTTTTCGCTGTTTTTGGTTTCAGAAATCCTAGTAACGAAATATTCTCGGAATTGACGAAATCAACGCCCGGGTCCTATTTTTGCACGAAGCTTCAGAAGAACGAAGGAGAGTCGAAGTGGGGCCACGGTGGCAGACGACAGGCGGCGCGGCCTGGCCACTGGCCGCGCCGGCCTGTCATCTGGCCTCGTACCGCCTCTTAACCTGCCCTTCCGCCTACAAATAGCCTCCGTCGCGAAAGTATCGAGAGCCACGATACGGAAAACCTTCCAGAGACGCCGCCTGATGTCTACGGGTGCTTCTATTCTTGTAGACGGTGTTGGGCCCCCAAGAGCTTTGTAGAACAGTGACAAGTTTCCCTTAAGTGGATCACCCAAGGTTTATCGAACTCGGGAAGGAAGAGGTCAAAGATATCCCTCTCAAGCAACCTGTAATCACAAAGCAAGAAGTCTCTTGTGTCCCCAACACACCAAATACACTTGTCGGTGTATAGGTGCACTAGTTCGGCGAAGAGATAGTGAAATACAAGTAATATGGATGTATATGAGTGATAATAGCAATCTGAATAAAATATGGCAGAGTAAACATGCAGCAAAACAGTAAACAAACGGAGATTCGATGCTTGGAAGCAAGGCCTAGGGATCCTGCTTTCACTAGTGGACACTCTCAACAATGATCACATAATAGGACTACTCTACACTCTTTTGTTGGATGATGAACACATTAGGATTACACGAACCCTCAATGCCGGAGTTAACAAGCTCCACAATGCAATGTTCATATTTAAATAACCTTAGAGTGCAAGATAGATCAACATAATTACACCAAGAACTAACATAGCATGCACACTATCACCATCATGCATATGTAGGAGGAATAATACACATCAATACCATCATAGCAATAATTAACTTCATAATCTACAAGAGATCATAATCATAGCCTACGCCAAGTACTCACACGGTGCACACACTATCACCATTACACACGTGGAGGAGGAATAGAGTACTTTAATAACATCAATAGAGTAGCACATAGACGATATTCAACTATATCACATAAAGAGAGAGATGAACCACATAGCTACGGTACAGCCCTCAGCCGGGAGAATTACTCCCTCCTCATCATGGAGGCAGCGATGGCGGTGAAGATGGCGGTGGAGACGGCGGTGGAGACGACTCCGGGGGCAATTCCCCGTCCGGCGAGGTGCGGAACAGAGACTTGTCCCCCCGAATCTTGATTTCGCGATGGCGGTGGCTCTGGAAGGTTTTCTCCGTATCGTGGTCTCTGTCGGGGTTTTTAGGTCGAGAGGGCCTAAATAGGCGAAGAGAGGGAGTCGGAGGGGCCACGGGGTGCCCACACCCTAGGGGCGCGCCCAGGCCCGCGCCGGGGTGTGGTGTGGGGCCCCCCGCTCCCTCTCATCCTCCTCCGGTGCTCTGGAAGCTTCCGGAAAAATAGGAACTTGGGCGGTGATTTCGCCATTCCGAGAATATTTCGTTACTAGGATTTAAACCAAAGAAAACAGCAACTGGCCTTTCGGCATCTCGTCAATAGGTTAGTTCTGCCGGATAATAACATATAATGTGTATAAAACATGTAGATATCATCAATAAAGTGGCATGGAACATAAGAAATTATCGATACGTTGGAGACGTATCAGCATCCCCAAGCTTAGTTCTGCTCGTCCCGAGCAGGTAAACGATAACAAAGATAATTTCTTAAGTGACATGCCATCATAACCTTGATCATACTATTGTAAAGCACATGAGATGAATGCAGAGATTTGAAGCAATGATGAAGATAATGAGTAAACAAATGAATCATATAACAAAGACCTTTCATGAATAATACTTTCAAGACAAGCATCAATAAGTCTTGCATAAGAGTTAACTCATAAGCAATAAACTCTTAGTAGAAAGCTTTGAAACAACACAAAGGAAGATATAAGTTTCAGCGGTTGCTTTCAACTTTAACATGTATATCTCATGGATAATTGTCAACACAAAGTAATATAACAAGTGCAATAGGTAAACATGTAAGAATCAATGCACACAGTTCACACAAGTGTTTGCTTCTAAGATAGAAAGAATAGGTAAACTGACTCAACAATAAAGTAAAAGAATGGTCCTTCAAAGAGGAAAGCATCGATTGCTATATTTGTGCTAGAGCTTTGATTTTGAAAACATATAGAGAGCATAAAAGTAAAGTTTTGAGAGGTGTTTGTTGTTGTCAACGAATGGTAGCGGGTACTCTAACCCCCTTGCCAGGCAAACCTTCAAAGAGCGGCTCCCATTTTATTTATTTTTGGGTGGCACTCCTTCCAACCTTTCTTTCACAAACCATGGCTAACCGAATCCTCGGGTGCTTGCAACAATCTCATACCATGAAGGAGTGCCTTTTTATTTTAGTTTTATTATGATGACACTCCTCCCCACCTTTGCTTTCTCAAGCCATGGCTAACCGAATCCTTCGGTGCCGTCCAACAATCACATACCATGGAGGAGTGTCTATTTTTGTTAATTAATTTGGGACTGGGAATCCCATTGCCAGCTCTTTTTGCAAAATTATTGGATAAGCGGATGAAGCCACTAGTCCATTGGTGAAAGTTGCCCAACAAGATTGAAAGATAAACACCACATACTTCCTCATGAGCTATAAAACATTGACACAAATAAGAGGTAATAACTTTTGAATTGTTTAAAGGTAGCACTCAAGCAATTTACTTTGGAATGGCGGAGAAATACCATGTAGTAGGTAGGTATGGTGGACACAAATGGCATGAATATTGGCTCAAGTATTTGGATGCATGAGAAGTATTCCCTCTCGATAGGTTTAGGCTAGCAAGGTTATTTGAAGCAAACTCAAGTATGAAATGGTGCAGCAAGACTCACATATAAACATATTGTAAGCATTATAAGACTTTACATCGTCTCCTTGTTGTTCAAACACCTCAACCAGAAAATATCTAGACTTAGAGAGACCAATCATGCAAACCAAATTTTAACAAGCTCTATGTAATTATTCATTAATGGGTACAAGGTACATGATGCAAGAGCTTAAACAAGATCTATATGAGCACAACAATTGCCAAGTATCACATTATTCAAGACATTACAAATTACTACATGTAGCATTTTCCAATTCCAACCATATAACAATTTAACGAAGAGGAAACTTCGCCATGAATATTATGAGCTAAGAACACATGTGTTCATACGAACCAGCGGAGCGTGTCTCTCTCCCACACAAGGATGAACTTATTAAGAGAACTAAGATAACAAAACAAAAACAAAAATAAAAGCACACAGACGCTCCAAGTAAAGTACATACGATGTGATTGAATAAAAATATAGTTTCACTAGAAGAAACCTGATAAGTTGTCGATGAAGAAGGGATGCCTTGGGCATCCCCAAGCTTAGATGCTTGAGTCTTCTTAAAATATGCAGGGATGAACCATCGGGCATCCCCAAGCTTAGACCTTTCACTCTTCTCGATCACATTATATCACCCTCTTCTATTGACCCTTGAAAACTTGCACCAAACTTCAAGCAAACTCATTAAAGGGTTAGTGCATAATCAAAATTCACATGTTCAGAGGTGACACAATCATTCTTAACACTTCTGGACATTGCACAAAACTTCTAAGTTAATGGAACAAAGAAACTCATTCAACTTAACAAAAGCGGCAATGCGAAATAAAAGGCAGAATCTGTCAAAAACAGAACAGTCCGTAAAGACGAATTTAAAGCTGGCACCAGACTTGCTCAAATGGAAAAACTCAAAACTAATGAAAGTTTACATATCTGAGGATCACGCTCGTAAATTGGAGATTTTTGAATTTTCTACAGAAAACTGTGCCCAGATTCGTGACAGACAGCAATGCTGTTTCTGCGCAGCGATCCCAAATATAACATCAACTTTGACATAGAAACTTTACTTGGCACAAAAACATGATAAGGAGAGGTTGCTACAGTAGTAAACAACTTCCAAGACACAAATATAAAACAAAGTACTGTAGCAAAATAACACATGGGTTATCTCCCAAGAAGTTCTTTCTTTATAGCCATTAAGATGGGCTCAGCAATTTTGGTGATGCACCCGCAAGAAATAGTATTTGAAGCAAAAGAGAGCTTCAAGAGGTAATTCAAAACACATTTGAGCCTAACATGCTTCCTATGCAAAAGAATCTTATACACAAATGAATTCATGAAGAGTAAAGTGGCAAGCATAAGAGGATAAAACACAAGTAACTTAAAGATTCTCAACATAAAGAGGGGAAACTTAATATTATTAAGATGCATATAACCATATTTCCCTCTCTCATAATAACTTTCAGTAGCATCATTGATGAAATCCACAATATACCCATCACTTAAAACATTCTTATCATGGTTCATATGCATAGAAGTATCATTAATTTTGGCATAAGAAGAGTTATTCTCATTAATAGTAATTGGAGCAAGATTATTATCAAGAATTTGAACATGGTAAACAAGTTGCATATTAAAAGAATTGTTTTTGGCAAGCCCATCATAACTATGACAAGTTTCATAAGGATAATTGTAACATGTGTCATATACATCTCTATAGCAATTATCTAAACCTGAATATGTAATATCATCATTTTCACTAAAAGTAGATGTCTCAAATACAGGATCTTCAAGCACAACATCCCCAAGCTTAGAGCTTTCAATATCATCGTTTAAGGGGACATGAATAATGCTATCGTCATTAATTTCATAATCAGTACCAAAGAGATTTTCAATATCAAAGGCAGCGTGCTCATCCAAATCATGATCACTAATATGGGTAAAGGGTATAGGAAGATCATCGTACTCAGATTCATTATCATAATAATCATTAGGAGCAACATACTTACGGTTACCTAGCGTTATCTCATTCACACGGGGATACGCCGTTACCTCTTTCTTTTTATTCTCCTTCTTCTTCTTCTTCTTCTTCTTCTTCTTCTTCTTCTTCTTCGTTCCTTCTTCTTCTTCTCCTCCTTCTCCTCGTTCCTTCTTTAGGAGGAAGAGGCTTGAATGGTGGCTTGTCCGCATAACCTGATTTTCTTTTAGAAACAATAGAAGAAACTTGGGAGGATCCCTCCTTTTCATTAATTAATTGAAAACACACACGCGGTCCTATCATATTTTGGCAAGGTGTCATCTTCTAAAATATTCTGTATGTAAGTATTTGTATGGCAATTATTAATGCAGTAAGAAAAACAACCATGCAGGACATCATTAATATCAAGATCGTTAATATTTAACAAAGAAATTTTCTTGATAACTCTTCACACTTCAAAAATAAGGTAAGTTCATCATGCTGATTGGGAATGATTTCATCATCACAATACAAATTTGCAGCACTCATGGGGTTTGAATTATCATTGGAGGAACATTGAAAATTAAAATGACCCACTCTATGGCAAAGTTCACAAATAAAAGGATAGAGGGCACACACTTTTTCTCCAAGATCATCTAGAGCTCTAGACCACTTTCTAGTTTTTTCATTTCTGTGATGGATACAATATTCATCTTCTATTTGATTAATTCCACAAGGTCTATGTATTCCACAAAAATTAACATGCTTATAGGAAATAGCATTCTTAGGAGTTTGAGCATGCTTATTGCAATCATTAACAACAATGTCATTCTTCATGCAAGCCTCTTTAAAAGGTTCATGATACTTATCAAAATTCTTTTTAGGCAATTCTAAATGAGAAGCAAAGGCTTTATAAAGAGCAGCTTGAGAGTCAAGACCATAAGTAGCACTCATATTTCGAAATTTACCACTATCCATGAAAGTTTCAATGCATTCATAATCATAATTTATACGACTCTTTACCTTTGTCGTTCTCCCAATCTTCAGCATTCTCCTTAATCCGATCAAGAAGGTCCCTTTTAAACTCTTCTTTATTGCTCGTGAATGATCCAGAACAAGTAGTATCCAGCAAGGTCTTATCTTGAAAAGAAAGTCTTGCATAGAAATTATCAATGATGATATTACCAGGAAGCTCATGATTGGGGCATTTGAGCATTAAAGTCTTCAATCTCTCCCATGCTTGGGCAATACTCTCTCCATCATGAGGCCAAAAATTATATATATGGTTTCGATCTTTGTGAATTTCACTTGGAGGATAGAACTTGGAGTAAAATAGAGGCACAATATCCTTCCAATCAAGAGAGCGCGTCCTTCAATAGTTTATACCAATGCGCCGCTTCACCAGATAGCGACATAACAAATAATTTCTTTCTAACTCATCCATTGAAATACCTGCACTTGAATAACCCGCATAATTCATGCAAAAACAGTAAATGATCTCCAGGATGGACAGGTCCATCCCCTTCATAGCGGTTATCCATAACACGTTCAATAATTTCCATAGGTATTTTATACGGAATACTTTCAGCAGGTGGATTTAAAATATCAGAAGCATCATTAAAGTTATCGCATATGGGAGATAAAGCATTATCAGACAAAATATTTCTTCCAAAGCGGAGGAGCTAAAAAGATTATTTTTAGGTAAACCAGCTTCCCCAAGCTTAGACTTCTTCATAGCATTAGCAGTAATTGCATTCATACTAATAACATTGCTACTATCATGTAAATAAGGTTCCATAGGTTTTTTAATTTTCGCATCGAACCATCCATGTCTTAAATCAGGAAATAGAATAAGAAGCTCTTTGTTGTCCATTATGCCTAACTAGTGTAAACAAGAAACAAAAAGATGTAATTGCAGTCTAAAGGAAATAGCTTCGAGTACACACACAATGGCAGGAAAAATACTGTTACCTGGAACCGAAGTATGAGTGCCTTTTACCTTTCCTCCCGGCAACGGCGCCAGGAAAAGTGCTTGATGTCTCGGGTGCTTCTATTCTTGTAGACAGTGTTGGGCCTCCAAGAGGAGAGGTTTTTAGAACAGCAGCAAGTTTCCCTTAAGTGGATCACCCAAGGTTTATCGAACTCGGGGAGGAAGAGGTCAAAGATATCCTCTCAAGCAACCCCTGCAATCACAAAGCAAGAAGTCTCTTGTGTCCCCAACACACCAAATACACTTGTCAGGTGTATAGGTGCACTAGTTCGGCGAAGAGATAGTGAAATACAAGTAATATGGATGTATATGAGTGATAATAGCAATCTGAATAAAATATGGCAGCAGTAAACATGCAGCAAAACAGTAAACAAACGGAGATTCAATGCTTGGAAGCAAGGCCTAGGGATCCTGCTTTCACTAGTGGACACTCTCAACAATGATCACATAATAGGACTACTCTACACTCTTTTGTTGGATGATGAGCATTGCATTAGGATTACACGAACCCTCAATGCCGGAGTTAACAAGCTCCACAATGCAATGTTCATATTTAAATAACCTTAGAGTGCAAGATAGATCAACATAATTACACCAAGAACTAACATAGCATGCACACTATCACCATCATGCATATGTAGGAGGAATAATACATCAATACCATCATAGCAATAATTAACTTCATAATCTACAAGAGATCATAATCATAGCCTACGCCAAGTACTCACACGGTGCACACACTATCACCATTACACACGTGGAGGAGGAATAGAGTACTTTAATAACATCACTAGAGTAGCACATAGACGATATTCAACTAGATCACATAAAGAGAGAGATGAACCACATAGCTACAGTGAGCCCTCAGCCCCGGGGTGAATTACTCCCTCCTCATCATGGAGGCAGCGATGGCGGTGAAGATGGCGGTGGAGACGGCGGTGGAGGCGACTCCGGGGGCAATTCCCCGTCAGTGGAACGAGAGACTTCTGTCCCCCGAATCTTGATTTCGCGATGGCGGCTCTGGAAGGTTTTCTCCGTATCGTGGTCTCTGTCGGGGTTTTTAGGTCAGAGAGGCCTAA
Source organism: Lolium multiflorum (assembly GCA_030979885.1). Lineage (NCBI taxonomy): Eukaryota > Viridiplantae > Streptophyta > Magnoliopsida > Poales > Poaceae > Lolium > Lolium multiflorum. The sequence goes on from CM061749.1 coordinate 342,611,349, forward strand.
ATAGGCGAAGAGAGAAGTCGGAGGGGCCACGGGGTGCCCACACCCTAGGGGCGCGCCCCCTGGCCGCGGGGGTGGGTGTGGGGCCCCCCGGCTCCCCTCTCATCCTCCTGGTGCTCTGGAAGCTTCCGGGAAAAATAGGAACTTGGGCGGTGATTTCGTCCGATTCGAGAATATTTCGTTACTAGGATTTCTGAAACCAAAAACAGCAGAAAACAACAACCGGCCTTTCGGCATCTCGTCAATAGGTTAGTTCGGAAAACGCATAATAATGACATATAATGTGTATAAAACATGTAGATATCATCAATAAAGTGGCATGGAACATAAGAAATTATCGATACGTTGGAGACGTATCAGCCGCCGCGAATCCCATCTCGGGGGATTCAGGAGATCGCCTCCGGCACCCTGCCGGAGAGGGGATTCATCTCCCGGAGGACTCTACACCGCCATGGTCGCCTCCGGAGTGATGAGTGAGTAGTTCACCCTGGACTATGGGTCCATAGCAGTAGCTAGATGGTCGTCTTCTCCTAATTGTGCTTCATTGTTGGATCTTGTGAGCTGCCTAACATGATCAAGATCATCTATCTGTAATTCTATATGTTGTGTTTGTCGGGATCCGATGGATAGAGAATACTATGTTATGGTGATTATCAATCTATTGTTTATGTGTTGTTTATGATCTTGCATGCTCTCCGTTATTAGTAGAGGCTCGCCAAGTTTTTGCTCTTAACTCCAGAGGGAGTATTTATGCTCGATAGTGGGTTCATGCCTTCATTGACACTGGGACAGTGACAGAAAGTTCTAAGGTTGTGATGTGCTGTTGCCACTAGGATAAAACATTGATTCTATGTCTAAGGATGTAGTTGTCGATTACATTACGCACCATACTTAATGCAATTGTCTTTGCTTTGCAACTTAATACTGAATGGGTTCGGATGATAACTTTGAAGGTGGACTTTTTAGGCATAGATGCGGTTGGATGGCGGTCTATGTACTTTGTCGTAATGCCCAATTAAATCTCACTATATTTATCATATCATGTATATGCATTGTTATGCCCTTCTCTATTTGTCAATTGCCGTAATTTGTTCACCCAACATGCTTTTATCTTATGGGAGAGACACCTCTAGTGAACTGTGGACCCCGGTCCTATTCTTTACATATACATCTACTGCAATACTTGTTTTACTGTTTTTTTTGCAAACAATCATCTTCCACACAATACGGTTAATCCTTTGTTACGAAAGCCGCTGAGATTGACAACCTCAGTTTCGTTGGGGCAAAGTACTTTGGTTGTGTTGTGGGGTTCCATTGGCGGAATCCCTGGTGTTGCGCCGCATCACATTTCGTCACCATCAACCTTCAACGTGCTTCTTGGCTCCTCCTGGTTCGATTAAACCTTGGTTTCTTTCTGAGGGAAACTTGCTGTGCGCATCATACCTTCCTCTTGGGGTTCCCAACGAACGTGTGACTGATACGTCTCCAACGTATCGATAATTTCTTATGTTCCATGCTACTTTATTGATGATACCTACATGTTTTATGCATTATATGTCATATTTATGCATTTTCTGGAACTAACCTATTAACAAGATGCCGAAGAGCCGGTTGCTGTTTCTGCTGTTTTGGTTTCAGAAATCCTAGTAAAAATATTCTGGAATTGGACGAAACTTTTCGCCCAGGGTCCTATTTTTCACGAAGCTTCAGGGACCGAAGAGATAACGAAGTGGGGCCACGAGGCAGCCAGGGGACACCTCGTGTGGCCCCGACCCTACCCTTCCGCCTGCTTAAAGCCTCCGTCGCGAAACCCCAGTACCGAGAGCCACGATACGAAACCTTGCGAGGCCGCCGCCGCGATCCCATCTCGGGGATTCAGGAGATCGCCTCGGCACCCTGCCGGAGAGGGGATTCATCTCCCGGAGGACTCTACACCGCCATGGCCTCCTGGAGTGATGAGTGAGTAGTTCACCCCGGACCATGGGTCCATAGCAGTAGCTAGATGGTCGTCTTCTCCTTGTTGTGCTTCATTGTTGGATCTTGTGAGCTGCCTAACATGATCAAGATCATCTATCTGTAATTCTATATGTTGTGTTTGTCGGGATCCGATGGATAGAGAGTACTATGATTATGGTGATTATCAATCTATTGTTTATGTGTTGTTTATGATCTTGCATGCTCTCCGTTACTAGTAGAGGCTCTGGCCAAGTTTTTACTCTTAACTCCAAGAGGGAGTATTTATGCTCGATAGTGGGTTCATGCCTCCATTGAATCGGGACAGTGTGAGAAAGTTCTAAGGTTGTGGATGTGATGTTGCCACTAGGGATAAAACATTGATTCTATGTCTAAGGATGTAGTTGTTGATTACATTACGCACCATACTTAATGCAATTGTCTGTTGTTTAGCAACTTAATACTGGAAGGGGTTCGGATGATAACCTGAAGGTGGACTTTTTAGGCATAGATGCAGTTGGATGGCGGTCTATGTACTTTGTCGTAATGCCCAATTAAATCTCACTATATTTATCATATCATGTATATGCATTGTTATGCCTTTCTCTATTTGTCAATTGCCCACTGTAATTTGTTCACCCAACATGCTTTTATCTTATGGGAGAGACACCTCTAGTGAACTGTGGACCCCGGTCCTATTCTTTACATAGCATACAATCTCCTGCAATTGTGTTTTCTGTTTTCTTTGCAAACATCTTCCACTCGATACGCTTAATCCTTTGTTACAGCAAGCCGGTGAGATTGACAACCTCACTGTTTCGTTGGGACAAAGTACTTGGGTGTGTGTTGTGCAGTTCCACGTTGGCGCCGGAATCCGTTGTTGCCGCATCACATTTCGCCACCATCAACCTTCAACGTGCTTCTTGGCTCCTACTGGTTCGATTAAACCTTGGTTTCTTTACGAAAACTTGCTACGTGCGCATCATACCTTCCTCTTGGGGTTCCCAACGAACGTGTGAGTTACACGCCATCAAGCTCTTTTTCTGGCGCGTTGCCGGACTGAAGAAAAGTTACACCACGAGAATTGCCTCCCACGGCAACAGCTCTTTCTCTGGCGCCGTTGCAAGACACGCTGCAAGGGAGTCTCCACTTCTCAATCTCTTTACTTTGTTTTTGTCTTGCTTTATTTTATTTACTACTTTGTTTGCTGCACTAAATCAAAATACAAAAAAATTAGTTGCTAGTTTACTTTATTTACTGTCTTGCTCTCTATATCGAAAACACAAAAAAATTAGTTACTTGCATTTAATTTATTTTGTTATCATGTCTAGCCCTGTACTTGTTTTTATTTTCACTAGCTAAGCTTAATGGAAAACAACAAAAAAATTAGAGATCTTTATGAACTTTATCTTGAATTAGGACATGATGTGTTTGAAGAGAAAATTAAAAAACCCATGGAACTTTGTTTGCAAAATAGTTGTAGCAATGTTATTAGCATGAACTCTTTGAACACCATTATTGCTAAAGCTATGGAAGAATTTAAGCTTGGGGAAGCTGGTTGTGAAATTTTTAGTCCCCCAAGCATGGAGGAGAAAATTTACTTTGATGATACTTTACCTCCTATATATGATGCTTGCAATGATGAATATGATATTTTCAGTCCACCTACTATTGAGGAGAAAATTAATTATGATTCCAATATGCCTCCTATGTATGATGATTATGGTGATGAGAATAATAGTGATAGCTATTTTGTTGAATTTGCTCCCACTACAACTAATAAAATTGATTATGCTTATGTGGAGAGTAATAATTTTATGCATGTGGCTCTTGACAAGAATGTTTTATGTGATAGTTATATTGTTGAGTTTGTTCATGATGCTACTGAAAATTATTATGAGAGAGGGAAACATGGTTATATGCATCTTAATAATATTAAGTTTCCACTCTTTATGTTGAGAATCTTGAAATTGCACTTGTGTTGCTTTTTATACTTGTGTCACTTTGTTCTTCATGAATTTATTTGTGTACAAGATTCCTTTTCATAGGAAGTGGGTTAGGTTTAAATGTGTTTTGAATTTTCTTCTTGATGCTCTCTTTTGCTTCAACTCTTATTTCTTGCGAGAGTCATTAAAATTACTGAGCCCATCTTAATGGCTATAAAGAAAGCACTTCTTGGGAGATAACCCATGTGTTTATTTTACTACAGCAATTTTTGTTTTGTTGAGTCTTGGAAGTTGTTTACTACTGTAGCAACCTCTCCTTATCATGTTTTTGTGCCAAGTAAAGTTTCTATGTCAAAGTTGATGTTATATTTGGGATCGCTGCGCAGAAACAGCATTGCTGTCTGTCACGAATCTGGGCACAGTTCTCTGTAGAAAATTCGAAAAAATCTGCCAATTTACGAGCGTGATCCCCAGATATGTACGCAACTTTCATTAGTTTTGAGTTTTTCCATTTGAGCAAGTCTGGTGCCAGCTTTAAATTCGTCTTTACGGACTGTTCTGTTTTTGACAGATTCTGCCTTTTATTTCGCATTGCCTCTTTTGCTATGTTGGATTTATTTCTTTGATCCATTAATGTCCAGTAGCATTATGCAATGTCCAGAAGTGAAAATAATGATTGTGCCACCTCTGAATGTGTGAATTATCAATTGTGCACTAACCCTCTAATGAGTTTGCTTGAAGTTTGGTGTGAAGGAAGTTTTCAAGGGTCAAGAGAGGAGAATGATATACTATGATCAAGAGGAGTGAAATCTCTAAGCTTGGGGATGCCCCGTGGTTCACCCTGCATATTCTAAGAAGACTCAAGCGTCTAAGCTTGGGATGCCCAAGGCATCCCCTCTTCATCGACAACATCATCAGGTTCCTCCCTGAAACTATATTTTTATTCAATCACATCTTGTGTTCTTTACTTGGAGCGTCGGTTTGTTTTTGTTTTTGTTCTTGTTTGAATAAAATGGATCCTAGCATTCACTTCGTGGGAGAGAGACAGCTCCGCTGTTGCATATGGACACATGTGTCCTTAGGCTTTACTCATAATGTTCAAGGCGAAGTTTCTTCTTCGTTAAATTGTTATATGGTTGGAATTGGAAAATGCTACATGTAGTAATTCTAAAATGTCTTGGATAATGTGATACTTGGCAATTGTTGTGCTCATGTTTAAGCTCTTGCATCATATGCTTTGCACCCATTAATGAAGAAATACATAGAGCTTGCTAAAATCTGATTTGCATATTTGGTCTCTCTAAGGTCTAGATAATATCTAGTATTGAGTTTTGAACAACAAGGAAGACGGTGTAGAGTCTTATAATATTTACAATGTGTCTTTTATGTGAGTTTTGCTGCACCTGTTCATCCTTGAGTTTGCTTCAAATAACCTTGCTAGCCTAAACCTTGTATCGAGAGGGAATACTTCTCATGCATCCAAAATCCTTGAGCCAACTACTATGCCATTTGTGTCCACCATACCTACCTACTACATGGTATTTCTCCGCCATTCAAAGTAAATTGCTTGAGTGCTACCTTTAAAATTCCATCATTCACCTTTGCAATATATAGCTCATGGGACAAAATAGCCTTAAAAACTATCGTAGTATTGAATATGTACTTATGCACTTCATATTTTATTAAGTTGCTTGTTGTGCGATAACCATGTTTTGGGGAACGCCATCAACTATTGTTGAATATCATGTGAGTTGCTATGCATGTCCGTCTTGTCTGAAGGATCTATCATTTTAGTGGTTGGAGCATGCAAAATTGTTAGATAAGAACATTGGGCCGCTAACTAAAGCCATGAATCATGGTTGAAGTTTCAGTTTTGGACATATATCCTCAATCTCATATGAGAATAATAATTGTTGCTACATGCTTATGCATTTAAGAGGAGTCCATTATCTTTGTCCATGTGGTCCCGGTATGGATGTCTAAGTTGAGAATAATCAAAAGCGAGAAATCCAAAATGCGAGCATTCTCCTTGACCTTTGTACATGCGGCATGGAGGTACCCCTTTGTGACACTTGGTTGAAACATGGCATGCAAAGATCCGGTAGTCCAAGTAGGACGAGGTGCGGACACTATTAGTATACTATGCATGAGGCTTGCAACTTGTAAGATATAATTTACATAACTCATATGCTTTATTACTACCGTTGACAAAATTGTTTCATGTTTTCAAAATAAAAGCTCTAGCACAAATACGACAATCGATGCTTTCCTCTTTGAAGGACCTTTCTTTTACTTTTATTGTTGAGTCAGTTTACCTATCTCCCTCCACCTTAAGAAGCAAACACTTGTGTGAACTGCATTGATTCCTACATACTTGCATATTGCACTTGTTATATTACTTTATGTTGACAATATCCATGAGATATACATGTTATAAGTTGAAAGCAACCGCTGAAACTTAATCTTCCTTTGTGTTGCTTCAACACCTTTACTTTGATTTATTGCTTTATGAGTTAACTCTTATGCAAGACTTATTGATGCTTGTCTTGAAGTACTATTCATGAAAAGTCTTTGTCATATGATTCACTTGTTTACTCATGTCATTACTTTTGTTTTGATCGCTGCATTCATTACATATGTTTACAAATAGTATGATCAAGATTATGATGGCATGTCACTTCGGAAATTATCTTTGTTATCGTTTTACCTGCTCGGGACGAGCAGAACTAAGCTTGGGGATGCTGATACGTCTCCAACGTATCGATAATTTCTTATGTTCCATGCTACTTTATTGATGATACCTACATGTTTTATGCACATTATATGTCATATTTATGCATTTTACGGAACTAACCTATTAACAAGATGCCGAAGAGCGATTGGTTTTTTGCTGTGTTTTGGTTTCAGAAATCCTAGTAAAGAAATATTCTCGAATTGGACGAAACTTTCGCCCGGTCCTATTTTTGCACGAAGCTTCCAGAAGACCGAAGAGATACGAAGTGGGGCCACGAGGCAGCCAGGGGACAGGCGGCGCGGCCCAGCCCTGGCCGCGCGGCCCTACAGGGCACCTGTGGCCCCCTACCCTTCCTACTTAAAGCCTCCGTCAAACCCCCGGTGCCGAGAGCCACGATACGGAAAACCTTCCGAGACGCGCCGCCGCGTCCCATCTCGGGGATTCAGAGATCGCCTCCGGCACCCTGCCGGAGAGGGATTCATCTCCCGGAGGACTCTACACCGCCATGGTCGCCTCCGGAGTGATGAGTGAGTAGTTCACCCCTGGACCATGGGTCCATAGCAGTAGCTAGATGGTCGTCTTCTCCTTGTTGTGCTTCATTGTTGGATCTTGTGAGCTGCCTAACATGATCAAGATCATCTATCTGTAATTCTATATGTTGTGTTTGTCGGGATCCGATGGATAGAGAGTACTATGATTATGGTGATTATCAATCTATTGTTTATGTGTTGTTTATGATCTTGCATGCTCTCCGTTACTAGTAGAGGCTCTGGCCAAGTTTTTACTCTTAACTCCAAGAGGGAGTATTTATGCTCGATAGTGGGTTCATGCCTCCATTGAATCGGGACGTGAGGGAAAGTTCTAAGGTTGTGGATGTGTGATGACCCACAAGTATAGGGGATCGCAACAGTCTTGAGTAAGTATTACCCAATTTATTGATTCGACACAAGGGAGACAAAGAATACTTGAAAGCCTTAAATGGTTGTCAATTCAGCTGCACTGGAAACAGACTTGCTCGCAAGAGTTTATCGATAGGTAATTTTATGGCGATGGAAATAGCGAAAATAGCGCAGGTGAAATAAAGACAGTAGTGATTATAGTAAACAGCAGGATTAAAATACTGTAGGCACAGGGACGGATTAACGGGCGTTGCATGGATGAGAGAAACTCATGTAACAATCAAAGCATGGGCATTTGCAGATAATAATAAAACGGTATCAAGTACTAATCAATCAATAGGCATGTGTTCCATATTTAGTCGTACGTGCTCGCAATGAGAAACTTGCACAACATCTTATCCTACTAACCGGTGGCAGCCGGGCCTCTAGGGAAACTACTGGATATTAAGGTACTCCTTTTAATAGAGTACCGGAGCAAAGCATTAACACTCCGTGAACACATGTGATCCTCACGTCACTACCATCCCCTCCGGTTGTCCCGATTCTTGTCACTTCGGGGCCATTGGTTCCGGACAGCGACATGTGTATACAACTTGCAGGTAAGATCATAAACAACGAATATCTTCATGAATCAATAACATGTTCAGATCTGAGATCATGGCACTCGGGCCCTAGTGACAAGCATTAAGCATAACAAGTTGCAACAATATCATAAAAAGTGACATCTACGGATACTAGGCACTATGCCCTAACAATCTTATGACTATTACATGACCAATCTCATCCAATCCCTACCCCCCTTCAGCCTACAGCGGGGGAATTACTCACACATGGATGGGGAAACATTGCTGGTTGATGGAGAGGCGTTGGCGGTGATGGCGGTGAAGATCTCCTCCAATTCCCGTCCGGCGGAGTGCCGAACGAGACTTCGGCTCCCGCGACGGAGTTTCGCGATGTGGCGGCGTTGGGGTTTCTGCCGATGTCGACTTCTCTCCGTGCGTTTTTAGGTCGAACCCGATAAGTAGTCCAAAGGGGGCGTCGGGGGCCGGGGGGGCCACACCATGGGGCGCGCGGGCCCCCGGGCGCCGCCTTGTGGTGTGGGGCCCTCGAGCCTCCACCTCCTTCGCCCTTCCGTCAATATTTTGGTAAAATAGGGCCATCTGAAGAAATTCCGAGATTTTCCCGAAAGTTGGATTTCTGCACAAAAACGAGACACCGAGAGCGATTCTGAAAACAGCGTTAGTCGTGTTAGTTGTATCCAAAATACACAAATTAGAGGCAAAACAATAGCAAAAGTGTTCGGAAGTAGATACGTTTTGGACGTATCAACTCCCCAAGCTTAACTTATTGCTTGTCCTCAAGCAATTCGGTTAACAACTGAGCGACAAAAGAACTTTCACGAACACATTTGCTCATATGATGTATATATTCTCATGCTATGGCTAATACTTAAGCAGTTCATAATGAGATACATGCAAATAAGATCATCCAACAGCTAGGTCAATCATGGAGAGGTACCAACAATTAATAATAAGCACCATGAATCATGTATATAAGCAGGATTGCAATGTTCATAAGAGAATATGATAAAGTGGTATCTCGCTTGCCCGTATTTGATCGGCAAAGCAGAATGCACCTCTTGAGTTCATAGAAAGACTAGAAGTAGTGATTGTCAAAGATAAAAGCATCAAAGTTATACCACAATTAATCATATTTTGAGACAAGCATATTATACTAAGGATGACAGTTGTGCTCTCAAGATAGTGCTCAAAGAAAGAATGGAGACACAACATAAAAATAAAAGATTGACCCTTCGCAGAGGGAAGCGATTAACATGCGCTAGAGCTTTTCATTTGTAAAGCAGGAGTAAATTATTTTGAGAGGTGTTTGTTGTTGTCAACGAATGGTAATGGGTACACTAACTACCTCATCAACCGGACTCACAAGAGCGGCTCCCATTTATTTATTTTTGGTTGGCACTCCTTCCAACCTTTCTTTATAAACCATGGCTAACCGAATCCTCGGGCCGCCAACAATCACATACCATGAAGGAGTGCCTTTTTATTTAAGTTTTATTATGATGATGACACTCCCCAACCTTTGCTTACACAAGCCATGGCTAGAATCCTTCGGGTGCCGTCCAACAATCACAAACCATGGAGGAGTGTCTATTTAAGTTAATTAATTCGGGACTGGGAATCCCATTGCCCGCTTTTTGCAAAATTATTGGATAAGCGGATGTGCCACTAGTCCATATGAGAGTCCGTCAAAAGTAAATGACAAGGTTGAAAGCTAAACACCACATACTTCTTCATGAGCTATGAAACATTAACACAAATTGAGAAGCATTTTGAAGGTTTTAAAGGTAGCGCATGAGAATTTACTTGGAATGGTTTGAAATGCCATGCATAGGTATTTATGGTGGACACTTTTGGAACAACTTGGTTTTCAGGTGTTTGGAAGCACGAGCGTCCCGCTCAGTACAAGTGAAGGCTAGCAAAAGACTAGGGAGCGACAAATCAAGAGAGCAGTAACTGTCATAATTATGCTTGCGGCAAAATAAATTAACGGAGGCATAAAAGTGATACAAGAACTCTGAAGCAATATAAATCATCGAGGCTTAATTGACTTTTTGTTCAGTCATATGCATGCGTGAGCATGTGCCAAATCGATATAAATGAATTATTCAGAGGAGGATACCACATTGCCATACTTACTTATGAATAAAACAATGCAAGCAAACATCCACGACATGCTACTCATATTAATAAATTGGAACTAAACATGAGAGATCATGAACTACTAGACTTTCTCAAATAACATATACCTCACATGAACCAACTAAGCATGCTCATATGGATGAGTATATGTACAAAAATGAAAGCAAATAGAGTTCATACCAGCCTCTCACCACAATCAAATTGTCGTAGATCGTCATTATTGCCTTTTCACTTGTGCAGCTTGGATAATATGAAATGGAAACCACGCTCCAGCCACCGAAGACCATTGAACTCATGATGAACTTTACAAACCAAAGAAGAACAGCAAATATTTTTGGTGTTTTTGAATTAGAAACAAGCACGAAAGAAAACAAGCAAACAAAGCAAAATCTTTTTGGGTTTTCTTATAGCAAACTAACGATAGCAAATAAAGCAAACTAAGAGCAAGGTACCAAATAAATAAATGGTGAAGAGAAACTACAGAAATATTTTTGGTCTTTTTGTGTTTTAGGAAAGAAACAAAGTGAAAACAAAAGAATGCAAACTAACAGAAACACAGAAAAGCCGACAGAAATCTGCCAAATCCTGACAGCAGTACAGAAATCGAATTTAACAAAAATCTTCCATTGCTCAGACCAAAAAGTGTTCAACTAATGAAAGTTAGATAACAACCTGGGGAACATGCTCAAAAATTGGCAACTCAAAATAACGTTCTGGCTGTGCGTACGAATTTTTTTAGTAACAGCACAGAAACATGTCCACTCAGCACTCAATATCATCTCCCTCTCAATTAGAACTACCACTCTATCCAGCAAATAATAAAAAGAATGATATGGCAATCCAAGCTGGCTTTTGGCCTAAGTGTCCCCCCCCCGTTTCCCCATGACGAAGAACGACCCGGTTCCATATATGTGCTGGAGGAAACGTCGGGGTATGTCGGGGTCGTAGGAGGGCGTGCGTTCGGGGTGTTGCTGGTGGAATTCTTGAATTCATATGTTATGTTCCTCCACCACCTCCTTTGTTAGCGACCATGATTGCCTGTCAATATTAAACAAACCCTGCTGGGGAAGAGGGATTTCTTTCTCATTCCCATCAGCAAACAACATTTTATAGACAATATTATCTATGGTAGAGTTAGTAGTAACAAAATGATGGCTCTTCATAGCAGCAATATCTAGCTTCCTAGGGGTTAATGGTACATCATTAGAATCAAGAGGAATATCTAGATGTGTCAGAATGCGTGATGCAATAGTTCCTCCAAAAATAGGCCCCCTGCTAGACAGGCGGCGAGCAATAAGAGAACCAAGATGATAAGGTGTCTCTCCAGTAAGTGCAACATTCAAGAAAGCAAGATGGTAGCTAGAAATGTTACTAGTATTTTCTCTACCCAAAATGCTAGTACCAATGTAATATGCGAAATACTTAATAGCGGGGAGTTGAATGTTTCTTATCTTCCCTCGCTGGATGGTGCGGCAATCATCCCCGGTGATCCCTCGGTATAGCTCCAACAAGTCCCGGGGGTTGTCATCAATCCTTCTTGCTGTACCTACAGGGGCAATACCCAATGCAAAACAAAATTCCTCCAATTTCATGGTAACAGGAATATCATAAATCTTGAATGCGACTGTCGGCTCATATTCCGTGTTGTGGAACTTGAAGCTCTCAACGAAAATCTTGGTGAGCCTGTAATATTGTCCCCTCTCGTCTCCCACGTAGGTGGCTAGGCCTGCCCTGTTGACGAGGGTGAAGAAGTCATCCATTAACCCTGCATTGGTTAGAAACTCATAACAAGGGAAGGATGAAGCATTAGGGGCCCCATGGTCCTCCTCGGGCGCGAAGCTAGGCGCGATGACATCCTCATTGTAGGATCGCCTAATTTGAGTGGACGCCCTTGAGGGCCTACCGGTGCTGGTTGTTGCTTTCTTGAACAACTCTCCAAACTTGAATTTCTTCATCTTCCCCTTCTGAAATTTTCAACAATCATTATAAAATTTGATTTCAAGGTGTGTAATTGAAGGGAACTACTATAGGAACTTGCTAGAGTGCTAAACATGCATCAAAACTAATTTCTACCACTTAGAACAAGCATGCAAGCTCACTAAACATGTTATCTACAGCAGCAAAATATTCAAGATATACTCAACCAAATGAAATTCTAATTGGACAATCAAAGGAGTCACATACCAAGGAGTAAATGTGCCAAATTTCAGACAGAAATCTGGGCTGAGAAAAAAAAAAAAAAAATCGCGAGTTCTTGAGCAGAAACACGAGTGAGAGAAACTTGGTACGAGTTTTTTCGGGAGAGAGAAGGTGCTGGGAGAAAGAGATGAAGAAGTGGGGCAAGGGGTGGCCCACACCACATGGTGGCGCGGCCCCCTTGCTGGCCGCGCCGCCCTATGGTGTGGCACCCCCTGGTGCCCCACAGGTCATCCTCTGGTGCTCCCAGTGCCTCGTCGAAAAATAGGACCAACGGTGTAATTTTTGTAATTTTTAGAGAACTTTGAAAAATGCACATTTCTGGGTATTAAATTAATGATTACTGCGCAGTAAAATGATTTCTAAAATCTTAAATGACTAAAGCATATTGCAAAATAAAAGTGCTACAGCAAGTAAAATAGGTGGAAGGGAGAAAGAAAGAAAGAAGTGTTGTTTAGCTCTCTTATGCAATAAAATATACTTGTTAACAAGGTTGATCAAGTCTTGCTACCAAATAAATTTTATATGACATAAGAAGAAATAAACCTCAAATCAATCATGTTACCTTATATTGAATTGATATGGATCCAATCACAAGAGTTTGGTATTCTTCTTTAGGCTCATATATAGGACAATCAATGGATCCCACTTTGATAGTTTTCACATTAAAAATTGTATTGACTCCACATACTTTATCAATCCTCTTGGGAAAATAAACAGTGTGTTCCTTATCATCAACATTGAAAGTAACCATGCCTTTATTGCAATCAATAACAGCCCCTGCAGTATTAAGAAAGGGTCTTCCAAGAATAATGGACATATTATCATCTTCATTTCCAACACAACAAAATCAGTTAATATCAAGCAATGCTGAGTAACTTGAACAGGAACATTTTCACATAAACCAACAGGAATAGCAGTAGATTTATCAGCCATTTGCAAAGATATATCAGTTGGTATCAATTTATCTAAATCAAGTCTCTTATAAAGAGAAAAAGGCATCACACTCACACCTGCTCCCAAATCACATAGAGCAGTTCTAACATAATTATTCTTGATGGAACAAGGAATAGTCGGTATACTGGGTCGCCCAACTTCTTTGGAATCTTACCATTGAAGGAGTAACTAGCGAGCATAGTAGAAATTTCCTCATTGGGGACTTTCCTTTTGTTAGTAACAATATCTTTCATATACTTTGAATAAGGAGGCAATTTAATAGCATCAGTCAAAGGGATTTGCAAAAATAAAGGTTTCATCCAATCACAAAATTTATTATAATGTTCCTCCTCCTTTGATTTTAGTTTCTTAGCAGGAAAAGGCATTTGCTTTTGAACCCAAGGTTCTCTTTCATTACCATGCTTCTCAGTAATAAAGTCTTCTTTAGTGTACTTTTTATTTTTAGCATGCTTTTCAGGTTCTTTTTCAATTTCTTCTTTATCAGGAGTATCATTCTTATCATTATCTTCCTCATGTTCATTACCACTTTCAGTTTCAGCATCAGAAATAGAAATACTATTAGGATCATTAACAGGTTCAGAGGATTCTACAACATTCTTATGTTTCTTTTTATTTTTCTTAGATGGAGCACTAGTTTTAATTGGTTGAGAATCTTGTTCAACTCTTTTGGGATGCCCTTCAGGATATAGAGGATCCTGGGTAGAAGCACCACCTCTAGTTGTTACTTCACAAGCATGTTTTTCTTTAGAATTATTTCCCAACAAGTCATTTTGCACTTTAGTAAGTTGATCAATTTGAGTTTGAACCATTTGAAAATGTTTAACAAGTATCTTAACATCATTGGAGGTTCTCTCCACAATACCATGCAATTCACTAATAGCTCGAGAATTTTCCATTAAATGATTCTCTACTCGCACATTAAAGTTTTCTTGCTTAACAATATAATTATCAAATTCATCTAAGCATTGAGCAGGAGATTTTGAATACGGAATATCTTCCCTAGTAAAGTGTTGAAGCGAGTGTACCTCAATCGTGGATGAAGGGGGAATTGTCTCACATATATCTTCTATAGGAGGTAAATTCTTCACATCTTCAGGTTTAATACCTTTCTCCTTAAGAGACTTCTTGGCTTCCCTCATATCTTCATCATTTAATTTAATCATACCCCTCTTCTTCACTATCGGTGTCGGGGTTGGTTCAATTGTAGACCAATCATCATGATTCCGGCCTATTTTAGCCAATAATTCTTCAGCGTCGTCTGGAGTTCTTTTCCTGAAAACACAACCAGCACAACTATCCAGGTATGCCCTAGACTCAATAGTTAGTCCACTATAAAATATATCAAGTAAATCATGCTTTTCCAAATCATGGTCAGGCTGAGCTCTAATAAGAGAGCAAAATCTAGCCCAAGCCTCAGGCAATTTCTCTCCATCTTCCTGGTCAAAATTATAAATTCTCTGCAAAGCAATATGTTGAGCACTAGCAAAAGTATTTACGGAAGAAAACATCAAGCAATTCTTTTGGACTTTTAATAGAACCAGGAGGCAAATTATTATACCAAGTTTTAGCATCATCCTTTAATGAGAAAGGAAAAATTTTAGCGACAAAATAAGTACGCATCTTAATATCATCAGAAAACAAGCCACTAAGAGTAGATAACTCAGTCATGTGTTCAACAGCACTTTCTTTTTCAGTACCACCAAAGGGTGTTTTCTCAACAATAGCTATATGAGATAGATCAAGAGAAAAATCATAATCTTTATCCCTAATGTTTATAGGAGATGTGGCAAATTTAGGATCAGGAGATGGTTTATATCTAACAGCATGTTCTGCAAGCAACTTTTTAATTTTTCTTGCATCAGTAGTAGCATTGCATTTTTCAATAAAATCATCATCAAGCTCTACATAATCTTCATCAAGATCATCACTAGAATAATCAAGTTCAGGTGATTTAACAGGTGTAGTAGCATTAGGAGTTTCAGTATTTTCAATTTGTCTAGACCTAGCAATTGTAGCATCTAGAAAAGATCCCAATGAACCACTATCATCAAGCACAGCAGAAACATTATCAATATTATGAGAATTTTCAGATTCAGCAGAAGTACCAGCACGTGAAGCATGTGGTGGTGAAACAAGTTTATCAATCACAGATGGTGAATCAAGAGCAGCAGAGGTACTCCGAGTTGTACCTTTTCTTGTAGTGGATGGTAATATGGCGATCTTAGTATCGCGAGGTTTACCCATAATGGAGAATTTGCAGCGAACAATATCAATCCAAGTGAACTTCCAAATAAAGCTATGCTCCCCGGCGACGGCGCCAGAAAATAGTCTTGATGACCCACAAGTATAGGGGATCGCAACAGTCTTCGAGGGAAGTATTACCCAATTTATTGATTCGACACAGGGGAGACAAAGAATACTTGAAAGCCTTAACAAATGAGTTGTCAATTCAGCTGCACCTGGAAACAGACTTGCTCACAAGAGTTTATCAGTAGTAACAGTTTTATGGCAGTGGAAATAGCGAAATAGCAGCAGTAAGTGAAATAAAGACAGCGGTGATTATAGTAAACAACAGATTAAAATACGTAGGCACAGGGACGGATTTAACGGGCGTTGCATGGATGAGAGAAACTCATGTAACAATCAAAGCATGGGCATTTGCAGATAATAATAAAACGGTATCCATGTACTAATCAATCAATAGGCATGTGTTCCATATTTAGTCGTACGTGCTCGCAATGAGAAACTTGCACAACATCTTCTGTCCTACCAGCCGGTGGCAGCCGGGCCTCTAGGGAAACTATGGATATTAAGGTACTCCTTTAATAGAGTACCGGAGCAAAGCATTAACACTCCGTGAACACATGTGATCCTCACGTCACTACCATCCCCTCCGGTTGTCCCGATTTGTCACTTCGGGGCCATTGGTTCCGGACAGCGACATGTGTATACAACTTGCAGGTAAGAAAAACAACGAATATCTTCATGAATCAATAACATGTTGAGATCTGAGATCATGGCACTCGGGCCTAGTGACAAGCATTAAGCATAACAAGTTGCAACAATATCATAAAAGTGACATCTACGGATACTAGGCACTATGCCCTAACAATCTTATGACTATTACATGACCAATCTCATCCAATCCCTACCATCCCCTTCAGCCTACAGCGGGGGAATTACTCACACATGGATGGGGGAAACATTGCTGGTTGATGGAGAGGCGTTGGCGGTGAAGATCTCCTCCAATTCCCCGTCCCGGAGTGCCGAACGGAGACTGGCCCCGCGACGGAGTTCGCGATGTGGCGGCTTCGGAGGGTTTCGGCGATGTCGACTTCTCTCCGTGCGTTTTTAGGTCGAACCCGATAAGTAGTCCAAAGGGGGCGTCGGAGGCCGGCCGAGGGGCCACACCATAGGGCCGCGCGGCCCCCCCTGGGCCGCGCGCCTTATGGTGTGGGGCCCTCGGGCCTCCACCTCCTTCGCCCTTCGGCTCCGTCAATATTTTGGTAAAATAGGGCCATCTGAAGAAATTCCGAGGATTTTCCCGAAAGTTGGATTTCTGCACAAAACGAGACACGGAGCAGTTCGCTGAAAACAGCGTTAGTCCGTGTTAGTTGTATCCAAAATACACAAATTAGAGGCAAAACAATAGCAAAAGTGTTCGGGAAAGTAGTTACGGTTTATATGCTGTTGCCACTAGGGATAAAACATTGATTCTATGTCTAAGGATGTAGTTGTTGATTACATTACGCACCATACTTAATGCAATTGTCTGTTGCTTAGCAACTTAATACTAAGGGGTTCGGATGATAACTCAAGGTGGACTTTTTAGGCATAGATGCAGTTGGATGGCGGTCTATGTACTTTGTCGTAATGCCCAATTAAATCTCACTATATTTATCATATCATGTATATGCATTGTTATGCCTTTCTCTATTTGTCAATTGCCCGACTGTAATTTGTTCACCCAACATGCTTTTATCTTATGGGAGAGACACCTCTAGTGAACCGTGGACCCCGGTCCTATTCTTCACATAGCATACAATCTACTGCAATTGTGTTTACTGTTTTCTTTGCAAACATCTTCCACTCGATACGCTTAATCCTTTGTTACAGCAAGCCGGTGAGATTGACAACCTCACTGCTTCGTTGGGACAAAGTACTTGGGTTGTGTTGTGCAGGTTCCACGTTGGCGCCGGAATCCCTGTTGTTGCGCCGCATCACATTTCGCCACCATCAACCTTCAACGTGCTTCTTGGCTCCTACCGGTTTGATTAAACCTTGGTTTCTTTCGAGGGAAAACTTGCTATGTGCGCATCATACCTTCCTCTTGGGGTTCCCAACGAACATGTGAGTTACACGCCATCAGTTACACGCCATCAGACTGCTACCAGGAGGAGTCGATGGCATTTGCTGCTCATGTGTAGGAGTCGGTGGCCTTTGCAAAAGGACGATGTACTTCTTCGGCCATAGGGCGAAACCGTGCTTGACATCGGCCAGTGTCCTCTCATCGTCACCTCTAGGAATATCAAGCTCCACTGTTTCAAAACCCGGAACAACTTCATCCACCCCGACACGAAGACAGCCAGGTGGAATGGGCATATGATGGTGCATTGCTCCATCTTCACTTGGGTACACATAGCCGACCGCCACCTTAACGGACGCGGTCCTGAATAACATATGTAGCTCGCAATCTGTCTTCTCCGTGATATAATCCACGGGGTAGCTTCCTCCACATCCGTCAAGATGCGAGGAACCGACACTGCTTCTTCGCTGAGATGGGGCAGCATCGGCTTGTGCATCCTGTAGAAACAGCTGCTGATCAGGTGCCCTCTGATTTTTCTCAAGCGCCTCCACCCTAGTCCTCAATTCTGCTAACTCGTCGGCGTCCTTCTTCTTCTTTCGCGAACGGCTTCTATAAGTGTCAGCGGACTCCGGGAACGCTTCCTTCATGGTGAGACCTGGGCGAGCTCGTACCCGTCCAACGTGTTCAGGATTCCCCAGAGCGAGTGTCAGCTCGTCATTCTCTCTATCGGGAATGTACTCTCCCTTTCGAACCTGTTCAATTGCAGTTATAAGCTTCGGTACGATTTCCTCAATTTTTTCCTTCCATTTTCCCTGCGCAACGATCAGCCCTGTCTTTGGGTCCAACCCGGCCCCATGAGCGAACAACCAGAACTTGGACCGTTCGGGCCAGTCCCATGTCTGTGGAGTGATTCCTGCATTCATCAGTTTATTTTCAAACTCTGTCCACTTCGGAATGGCACTCTTGTAGCCACCTGACCCCAAATGATGCGGAAGTTTCTTCTTTGAAGCATTTTCGGTATTTTTGATCGATCGGGACTTAAAAGTAGACGATTGCTTATACCTCTTAAATTCGGGCCAGTGATCTTTTATCTTCACTAGATTATCATCGAATACTGGATCTTCATTCTTATATTTGTCCCATAAATTTTTCTTCCAGGTCTGGAATTGTATGGCCATCTTCTTCCATGTCCATTCCTTGACTTTATTCTTCTGGCCTTCCGTCATGTCTTCCGGTAGGCTGAACTTTGTCAGTAGCGTGTCCCAAAGAAATTGTTTCATCGTGTCGTTGACATAACTAGCACCACTCTCCGCTTTCTTCGGCTTATGCCACTCTTGAATGCTGATCGGTACATGGTCCCTAACAAGAACTCCGGCTTGACTTATAAATTTGCGGAAAAACTCTTTGGGATGCTCTGGTTCACCATTAGCCTTGAATGCCGTGAGGGCTAACCTGCCCTCGCCCTTTAGCAGTTGCGTCGGGCCTCGTTTTGTTCTAACAGACTTGCTCGATGATCCAGAAGGCTAAAAGAAAAAATTATCCGTTAATAAGTGCAATACAAATAAATGAATGCATCTAGGGATGAACATAGACTAATTGATACATAAATATACACCTCGGCGGAGTTTGTGATGGACACTTCGTTGTCTCTTCTAATTTGTTCAGACTCAAGTCCCTCGCCGAAATCATTCAGAAAGTCTTGGAACTCGTTGTCATCTCCATCGGGTTCCGTACCACGGGCACTATCATAGATCAATTTCTGCACCGCTTCTTCCCCCTCCTCATCTCGGACGAAGGTGCCGTCCTCCATACCTCAATGTCACTACAAAATTAAGAAAGCAATTATATTTCATTCATCATGTCATGATCATATATATAACAGATTGCTAGATGGACCCTAACACTCGGCGTTACTCGTCTCGCTCTTCTCTCTTTTTCTCGACCCTAACCCTAACACTCGGCGCTCCTCCTCTCGCAAGCTCACAGACAGCAACAACAACGGCGAAAAAAGAGAGAGAAGGAACTAGTAAATCAGTATTCCCTCCCTCTGTCTCTCACGCTCGTGTATTTGCGTGTTGCCTCTCGGCGACGGGGAAGCTCCGGCAGGACAAGTTCTACCGCCGCCAAGGAGCGAGGCTACCGGAGTCGCGCGGCCATCAAGCGATGGGCCTCCGCATCAAGAAAATTCGCACAACTAACTAGAGACAGATTACTATGCCGGTATTATATGTGGGCTGTGGTCCCGGCGGTGATAAGAAAGAAAGTGTGGCAGCGCCGCAAGCATGCGGCGTGGGGGCGTCGTCGTCGTCCTCCCTCCAGGCTGCTGGTGGCGCGCCCCACCCCACGGCCACGGCAGCTATCGGCTCGTGCCGGTCGCCGCGCGCTGTCGGTCCACACCCTATACGCCGCGCCTTCAATGCGCGCGCCGATGCCGACACTTGGCGCGGCCCCGCTGCTGCCACCGAACGCGACGTCCCTGCCCCGCTCGCCTGTCCCTCTCCGACCTTCTATTCATTTTTTTATTTATTCATTCATCGCCGCACTTTACGTGGTCGCGACAGGCTCACCGTTTCTCCAGAACCGCGACCCGGGGTCTACGTACACGCGGCGCCGACGATGCCGATTTTTATAACCAAACAAACCTGACCACGACGGCCGCCGCGCCTGCGGTGCGGTGTCGTGTCGTGCCGCGTCGTCAAGGTCGACCGCATCGGCGTGGCCGGCAGGCACGTGCCGGCAGCTCACCCACGCGGGCGGCGGGTTGTACTCACTGCGTCCAGGGAGGGGAGGGCGCGCGGCGGCCAGGGAGGGGATCGAGGAGGGCGCGCGGCGGACAGGCATTTCGCCGAACGGCTTGGGGACGCGTGAGGGGAGGGCGCCAGCGGCGCCTGCCGGCAGTGGACGCCCGCGCGCGGGCTCCTCCCGGCGAGGCGCTCGGCGGCGAGGGAGGCGAGGCGAGGGAGGGCGGCGAGGGAGGGCGGCGAGGGAGGAGCTCACCTCGGGTTGTCGCGCGGCGGCCGTTGTGGCGCTGCCGACCGGAGGAGGGGAGGCCGGCGTTGTGGCGAGGCGCGGGAGGGAGGCGAGGCGAGGGGGAGCGGCGGGTGACGATGCCGACGTGGTCATCGTGGCACGTGGCGACGATGGCGGACGGCGACGGCGTGGTCTGGCTTCGGCAGCGACGGCGTGGTCTGGCTTCGGCGCGCGTGGCTAAGTGTGATTTGGGAATTTTTCCCCCGCGCGGCTAAATGTGAAGGAGGAGAACCCCTTTTGTACTGGTTGGTACCACCAACCGGTACGAAAGGCCTTTCGTACCGGTTGGCGGTACCAACCGGTGCCAAAGGTTTTTTTTTTCTTTTTGTTTTTCTTTTTCTTTTCTTTTTTTTTTCTTTCTTTTCTTTTTCTTTTCTATTTCTTTTCTTTTCTTTTTCTGTTTCTATTTATTTTCTGTTTCTATTTATTTTTTCTATTGCTTTTCTATTTATTTTCTTTTCTATTTCTTTTCTATTTATTTTTTCTGTTGCTTTTCTATTTATTTTCTTTTCTGTTTCTTTTCTATTTATTTTTTCTACTTATTTTGTTTTCTATTTCTTTTCTATTTATTTTTTCTATTGCTTTTCTATTTATTTTATTTTCTATTTCTTTTCTATTTATTTTTTCTGTTGCTTTTCTATTTATTTTCTTTTCTATTTCTTTTCTATTTATTTTTTCTATTGCTTTTCTATTTATTTTCTTTTCTATTTCTTTTCTTTTCTATTTCTTTTCTATTTATTTTTTCTGTTGCTTTTCTATTTATTTTTTCTATTGCTTTTCTATTTATTTTCTTTTCTATTTATTTTTTCTTTTGCTTTTCTTTTCTTTTTCTTTTCTTTTCTATTTTTTTCTATTTCTTTTCCTTTTCTTTTCTGTTTCTTTTCTTTTCTTTACTCCGCCACGACGCCGCGCGGGAAACTTTCCCGCCACGACGCCGCGTGGGAGAAAAAAGGCGAGAAAGAAAGGGCGGGAATGAAATTTTATTACGATTGAACTCGAATTAAAAGTACATAGCTCAACTGAAAATTAAGATACATGGCCACATTTGACTGTTGGAGTCATTCAGTCATACTCGTGCCTAGCCCTATAATACTCGCCACTGTAGTCGTCGTAGTCGCCGTCATCATCGTCGCTGGCATCGGGGTCGCGGTAGTCGAACCTCGGCGGGAGAGCACGCGTGGGCTGGGACTGAGGGTAGCGCAGGCGGGGGCCACGGTAGGCCATGACGCCCTGGAGAGTCCGGTCGCGCCACCACAGCCGACGGCCGGCCTCGTTGAAGTTCGAAGGAGGCGGGCCGCCCTCCTCGTGCCTGGCGAGCGCCCTCTCACGCCGATTGATGAAGAAGCTTTCCCAAGTCGGGCTGTAGTCGGGATGCCACTGGGGATTCCTCCGCTGCTCTGGCGTGAGCTCGAAGTAGTAGTGGTTCGTGATGGCCATCTCGCGCGCCACACCTAGAGGGACTGGAGGGACCGGTACGCCTCCGACGCTTAGCAACCAGCCGGTCGGGACGCGGTAGCCCGGCGGGCAGGGGTAGTTCGAGGCGCAAAGCGCCTCCGCCTCCCGGGGGTTAGAGATACGATGGAAGTCATGGGAGAGAATGATGAGGTTTGCAGATATGAGTCTAGATGTGATATGTAAATGGAGGCCAAGCCTACATATATATAGTGAAAAAATGGCGGGAAGACAGAGGCGGGAACCGGTGGAAAGCGCGGGAAGAAAATAGGCGGAAACCTTTAGTACCGGCTGGGGTGCAACCGGTACTAAAGGTGGTTTTTCTGTCATGTAACAAAACTGTCGGTGGGATAAGGACGCGTGGGTAACATTTAGTACCGGCTGGTGGGTGCAACCGGTACTAAAGTTGTCGGCAGGATAAGGACGCCCTGCTCGATGAGATAAAGCATGTAGCGCACGACGCCCTGTCGGAGGAAGAAGAGAATGTAGAAGCGGCGCCGTGCCTATAAAAGGAGCATCAATACGCCATGGCAAGCAGCTCAACAAGCCAACATGGCCGGATGG
Source organism: Lolium multiflorum (assembly GCA_030979885.1). Classification (NCBI taxonomy): domain Eukaryota; kingdom Viridiplantae; phylum Streptophyta; class Magnoliopsida; order Poales; family Poaceae; genus Lolium; species Lolium multiflorum. The sequence goes on from CM061749.1 coordinate 342,634,103, forward strand.
AGAGTTTCATCACCATGGATGGAAGAAAGGGTTGGGAAATCGTGGCGGAACTTCTCGAAGATGCCCTTGGTGCACACGCCCTATGGCATCTTCGGAAGTTCCGCCTCGGAAAAATTTCCCTGCAAGCCCGTGAAAGACTCCATCTCCTCTAACAATGTTAAAAATCTCCGTTGGCGGAACTTCTCGAAGATGCCCTTGGTGCACACGCCCTATGGCATCTTCGGAAGTTCCGCCTTTAAAAACACAAGTGAAAGACTCCATCTCCTCTAACAATGTTGGGGAAAGGGTTGGGAAATCTCCCGTGGCGGAACTTCTCGAAGATGCCCTTGGTGCACACGCCCTATGGCATCTTCGGAAGTTCCGCCTCGGAAAAATTTCCCTGCAAGCCCGTGAAAGACTCCATCTCCTCTAACAATGTTGGGGAAAGGGTTGGGAAATCTCCCGTGGCGGAACTTCTCGAATATGCCCTTGGTGCACATGCCCTATATATGGCATATTCGGAAGTTCCGCCTCGGAATTTTTTCCTGCAAGCCCGTGAAAGCTACTTAACTAGTAAAACAAGCCAACCATCTCCATTGTTAATATCTTACATACAATAACATCATTACACAAAAGTGATTTCCATATTGAGATACACAAGTTATGATCCCTATATCTAGCTAGTCTTCTGAGTTTTCTTCGTCTGTTTCCCTTTCTTCTGACTGCGACGCAACCATGGACAATCTTCATTATTTAAGATGATGCTTGGGTCAATTTTTACCTTGAAGGGTGGAATATCATCAAACTTATTATAATCTTCTGACATGTCTGTCTTGTCCTCTACTCCCACGATGTTTCTTTTTCCTGAAAGAACTATGTGCCGCTTTGGCTCATCGTATGATGTGTCCTCTTGGCTTTCTTTTCTTTTTTTCGGTTTGCTAGACATGTCCTTCACATAAAAAACCTGAGCCACTTCACTGGCTAGGACGAATGGTTCGGTGTCGTAACCTAGATTCTTGAAATCCACTGTAGTCATTCCGTACTGCGGGTCTACCTGTACCCCGTCTTTCAGGTTGAACCATTTGCACCGGAACAAAGGGACCTTGAAATTAGGTCCATAGTCAAGTTCCCATATCTCCTCTATGTACCCATAATATGTGACCTTGTTCCCATTGCCATCTTCTGCATCAAAGCGGACACCACTGTTTTGGTTGGTGCTCTTTTTGTCTTGGGCGAACGTGTAAAATGTGTTCCCATTGATCTCGTACCCTTGAAAATTCGATATAGTCAAAGATGGTTGCTTGGCCAACAAGTACAGCTGCTCGTCATCGGTGACATTCATGAGACGTGTTTGCAACCAACCGCCGAAAGTCTTCATGTGTTCTCCAACAATCCAATCTTCACGTTGCTCCGGGTATTTAGAGCGTAAGATATCCTTGTGTTCCTCTTTGTACGGAGCCACCAAGATGGAATTATGTAGAACTGTGTAGTGTGCTTGAGTGAAAGCATGTCCATCCATACACGTTGTTGATTTCTTTCCTAGCGTGCCTTTTCCACGCAGTCTCCCCTCATAGCGCGATTCAGGAACACCGATCGGCTTAAGGTCAGGAATAAAGTCAACACAAAACTCAATGACCTCCTCTGTTCCATAGCCCTTGGAGATGCTTCCTTCTGGCCTAGCACGGTTATGAACGTACTTCTTTAAGACTCCCATGAATCTCTCAAAGGGGAACATGTTGTGTAGAAATACAGGACCGAGAACGCCAATCTCTTCGACCAGGTGAACTAGGAGATGTGCCATAATATTGAAGAAGGATGGTGGCAACACCAACTCGAAGCTGACTAGACATTGAACCACATCCTTCTGTAAATTTTGTAGAGTAAGTGGATCGATCACCTTCTGAGAAATTGCATTGAGGAACGCACATAGCTTCACAATGGGTACTCGAACATTTTCCGGCAGAAGCCCCCTCAATGCAACTGGAAGTAATTGTGTCATAATCACGTGGCAGTCATGAGACTTTAGGTTTTGAAACTTTTTCTCCGACATGTTTATTATTCCCTTTATATTCGACGAGAAGCCAGACGGGACCTTGATGCTACTCAAGACTTCAAAAAAGATCTCCTTCTCCTCTTTGGTAAGAGCGTAGCTGGCAGGACCTTGATACTTCTCTGGATTCAGGTTGTTTCCTTCGTGGATACTTTGCTGGTCCTGCCGTGCATCCGGTGTATCTTTTGTCTTCCCATACACGCCCAAGAAGTTTAGCAGGTTCACGCAAAGATTTTTCGTCACGTGCATCACGTCGATTGCAGAGTGAACCTCTAAGAATTTCCAGTATGGTAGCTCCCAAAATATCGACTTCTTCTTCCACATGGGTACGTGTCCGTCAACATCATGCGGAACAGATTGTCCGCCAGGACCCTTTCCAAAGATCACTTTTAAATCCTTGACCATATCATATATAACTTCCCCAGTAGGGCGGGTAGGCTTCGTTCGGTTATCTGCCTCACCTCCGAAATGCTTTCCTCTCTTTCTTACGTGATGTTGTTTTGGAAGAAATCGACGATGCCCTAGGTACACATTCTTGTTTCCCAAATAATTACTGTCAGTCTCACCTAAACAGTGTGTGCATGCATTGTATCCCTTGTTTGACTGCCCTGAAATGTTACCAAGAGCAGGACAATCATTGATGGTTACAAATAACAACGCTCGTAGGTTAAATTCCTTTTGTTCGTGCTCATCCCACACAGGTACACCTTCGTCACACCACAACTCTAAAAGTTCTTCAACCAATGGCCTCAGGTACACATCAATGTCGTTGCCGGGTTGCTTCGGGCCTTGTATGAGCACTGGCATCATAATGAACTTCCGCTTCATGCACAACCAAGGAGGAAGGTTATAGATACATAGAGTCACTGGCCAGGTGCTATGACTGGAGCTCTGCTCCCCGAAAGGATTAAAGCCATCTGTACTTAGACCAAATCTTAAGTTCCTTGCGTCATCTGAAAAATGACTTGAACTTTCTGTCGATTTTTCTCCACTGCGACCCGTCAGCGGGGTGTCTCAGCATCAAATCTTTCTTACGGTCCTCTTTGTGCCATCGCATCAACTTGGCATGCTCTTTGTTCTGGAACAAACGTTTCAACCGTGGTATTATAGGAGCATACCACATCACCTTCGCAGGAACCCTCTTCCTGGGGGTGGACTCGCCCTCAACATCGCCAGGGTCATCTCGCCTGATCTTATACCTCAATGCACTACATATAGGGCATGCATTCAAATTCTCATACTCCCCGCGGTAGAGGATGCAGTCATTGATGCATGCATGTATCTTCTGCACCTCTAATCCTAGAGGGCAGACAACCTTCTTTGCTTCGTACGTAGTAGAGGGCAATACGTTCTCCCCTGGAAGCATCTTCTTTATTATTTTCAGCAACTTTTCAAATCCCTTGTCAGAAGTACCATTCTCTGCCTTCCACTGCAGCAATTCCAGCGTGGTACCCAGCTTTTTCTGACCATTCTCGCAATTTGGGTACAACAGTTTGTTGTGATCCTCTAACATTTTCTCCAACTTGAACCTCTCCTTTTCATTTCCGCAGTTCATCTTCGCATCAAGAATGGCCCGACCCAAATCGTCATCCGGGTCATCAAAAATCGGCTCATCGAAAATGGGCTCTTCTTCAGCTTCGTCTTCCCCCATTCTACTATCACCGTCTTCAGTGAATAAGGGATAGTTGTCACTATCCTCTTCTTCTTCGTTGTCTTCCAATATAACCCCTCTTTCTCCGTGCTTGGTCCAACAATTATAGCTGGACATGAAACCGTTCTCCAGCAGGTGGACGTGAAGGGTCTTTGAGGTAGAGTAATCCTTCATATTCTTACAGGAACTACATGGACAATACATGAAACCATTCGACCGCCTGTTTGCCTCAGCCACGCTGAGAAAATAATGCATGCCATTAATGAACTCGGGATGGCACCGGTCACCGTACATCCATTATCGACTCATCTGCATTTTATATGTATATCAAAAATCATTAAGTACACAACATCGTGGATATATGAGTGACCAACTTAATTAATATTCAAGTTCATCACATAAAACTAAAATTTTTTTATAAAAAATAAGAGGCTCACCGAGGTGGTACCGTGCCGGCTAGGGGACGACGCTGGCGATCGACGGCGGTGAGGACGGGATGATACTAATTAAAACCTACAAAACATACCATAATTTCAGCTCAAATTGCATATAAAAAAATTAAAATCCCTAACTTAGGCATTTCATCGAACACCTTGCTAGCACTAGAAAAATAGTACGAGTTAAAACTACCAAAGAAATGAGCTAAATTAGGAACGCCGGAAGGAAGGATGATATTGCTAACCCTTGGATAGATGTATGCCGTTAATCTTGTTAAAATGGTGGAGAAAAATGAAGATTATTGGAGTGTGAGAGGTGCAAAATATTTAGAAATGTGAGAGGAGGAGAAGGAGAATGAGAAAAATGAGAGATATGCAGGGGGTCGGGCGCGGCGCGCTGATATAGGGCAGAGACCTTTTAGTACCGGTTCCTTAGATGAACCGGTACTAAAGGTGCAGCCCTGGCCCCACCTCCGCCTGGAAACAGGGCTCAAACCCTTTCATACCGGTTCGTAACACGAACCGGTATAAAAGGGCCCTTACGAACCGGTATAGATGTCCCACGCATGGAACTGGTACGAATGCCCCCTTTCGTACCGGTTCGTAATGAATCCAGTATTTATGGCTTAGATGGATGCCCCTTTTTCTACTAGTGTCTGACCAAATATATATTACTAGTAGCCATAGTTTTGAAAACCACACCGGTGAGTGACCGTTGAGATGACTGGGTTCGCTGGTCTAGATCATCCAGTTCGATGGCGACACCGTTAAAGTGACTGAAATGTGTATGGCGAATTGAAACCCTAACCCATCCGTTAACTTCAATGCATTTGGTGGAGTGAAGAACTCATCTTTAATTTTGAGATATTATTTTCACTTCTATCATACTGTTTTTTTTTCTTTTTTTTGTATGCCGAGCTATACATGTGGCACTGCCATCCTGTGAACCATTCAAAGTTTGTGCTAGCAAACCCATACAAGGTATCTGCGACAAGATTTAGCACATGAAGTTGTTCTTGTGGCTGAATAAAATAATGTGTGGATTTGTATCATAGGGTTCTTATTAAATCCCAAAAGAATCCATGTTCCACTATTTGTTCCTTGTTTTGTAGTCTATGTGTCTGTATGATTTGTGTCGATCTTACCATATGTGTGTGGATCAAAAAATAATGAAGTTTCTTTGTTGTACCACACTCCTTTTTTTTGTACCGATTTCATTGTTCTCTCAGCTTTATTTAGAAGATAGTTGTTATTGTTATCTTACACTTTCATGACAGATAAAGATGGTGTAGCACGAGACCATCAACCTGACCCAGAGGAGGTAAGGGATTTTTTTATCTTACACTTTCATGGCGCATAAAAGGCAGTGTAGCACAAGACTACTAACCTGGCCCAGAGGAGGTAAGGGATTGTTATCTTACACTTTCATGACAGATAAAGGCAGTGTAGCACGAGACAATTAACCTGGCCCAGAGGAGGTAAGGGACGCGCATATCCAATTTTTTCGAACACTTATACCGCATGTGGAGCACATGCGTACCATCTGGAACGGAAATCATTACATACTTTTTTCTTTCGAAATGGAGGCACTTCATCAAATTGATGCACATGGATTTACTTTATTGCATAGAATTCAGTACCAAGTGGCAAATATTAAGTTTCACAACTCACGGATCACAAAGGGTGAATACAAAAATCAACCAATAAAAGATAACCAAAATTATTACGTATTGGAAGTGCTTATGTTCTACTTTCCTTCCTCTACTACACTTAGTAGACTATAAATCATGAAAACATGATGAGCAAATTCTTAGCCTTAGAACACTTATCTTGTACGCGCACGAGGCGTGTACCCTTTGGTAACTAAACCTTCTCCGCTAGATTCGAGAATCTTTCTTCTTCGATATTTGGTAGACAAAAAAAAACATGGAAACATATACACATATCTCTACTTCCCAAAGAAAAAAGAAAGACGTACGGAGCCCATGATTTTGCTCAATCGCCAAGACCAATTCCTTTCTCGCCAACATCTCGTGTGGTTGCACCTTAGGGGCGCATGGTTGAAGCCCGGGCACTACCCAGTAGACAACGCGTGTTTGCTGCTCGGCAGCGTCTTGCACCTAAGGCGCACGGAGTGGGGCGCGTGCCCGGGCAACATGGACCTTGGGTCCTCTGGTGCAAACAAGTCTTTGGCGCGCTGGTAGATAGGTTTGTAAACGTATGGAGTTCAATGGTTCGATTCCTGCCGGTCCTAATATTTTTATTTGCCTCTCTGTTATCATAGCTGGGCCAGCCCAAAATGATGTTAGCAGCCCGCAAGCACCAACAGGGTAGAAAAAACAAATTGCACGAATCACCATGTAAAATCCAACGGTTGTACAGTTAACTGAGCACTAACCAAGTTCTCAGCTAGCTGAGAACTAGCAAATGCCTTTTTTTTTTTTTTGAAAGATATGTTGTGGGAATCAAAAAAATGACCACGACCTTGTTAGTCTTTTGCTCGGAGGATTAGTTGGGCAAATGAAAGGAAAGGAAAGGAATAGCAAAGACCATGCTAGTCTTCTGTTCCCAAGTTTAGTTAAAAAATAAAGGGAACAAATACCAAAGACCATGCTAGTCTTTTGTTCGATAGTTTAGTTGGGAAAATTAAAAGAAACAAAAATAAAGGAAAGTAATAGCAAAGACCATGCTAGTCTTCATGTATTTTTAATATGGGTACAGCGGATACCACATGATGTACATGGCGAACTTGGCTTAATGCCTGCACAACACACAAGTTATGCTGAGATGCTGTTTTAGATGCCATTTTCATATAGTATATCGGTAATCAAGATCTATAGAGAAATAGATAATTGGATTGGAGAGCCACCCACTCCCGAAAAAATATATAGATAATTGGATTGGAGAGCCACCTACTCCCGAAAAAATATATGAACGGATAATACCTACGTACGTGGGCCAGTCGAGTAAGGGGCTCAAATACGATTTGATAAAATACACCAGCACTGCATGCGTATCGATTTTGGCTCGACACAATGGTGATAAATACATGAATTATGGAAGGACTCCAAATCGTTGCTTATCTTTTCGCAGAAAAATAAATAAATAAATAAATAAATAATCGTTGCTTATCTTCAGGCATGCATCATGTCTAGTTTGGACTAATCGATGGATAAACTAATTAATGACATACTGCAGCTACTCCGAAACTTTCGTCAAGAAGAATGATAACGGCAGGAAATATTACAAAATGACATATGCCTTTGCTGGTATCATGGGATTGATTTTTGTACACGTATTTGTTCTACACTTCTACTCCTCCATATGCTACGTTGTAGTACAAAACTTTATCACTAAAAATATTTGGTAGTACTACCTCCGTTTCAAGGAATAAGGCGCCCTCGTTTTACGAGATTTTTGTTTGACCAAGAATTACTTCAAATAGGTAAAGATTGTTTGTATGAAATTAGTATCATTAAAAAGTGTTTTTCAATACGAATCCAACAATACTATATACATATAATATAATCAAGATTTTGTTGCTCAATTTTTATGGTCAAAGTTCGTCTTGGCATACGCGTGCGCCTTACGGAGGTAGTACTATGCAAGTTCGAAAGGCCTGCTAGAGCTCTTCAAAATGTAGTACTATCCCAGCTTCAAAGACCCGCGAACCCAAATTAACGAAGGACCAGAAAAGACAGCCTTTGAGCACTACAAATACGACCCCTCATCTACACCTCTCTCCCACACAGCAGAAACAAGGATAGAGATATCCAAGTACAAGCCAAACGACTCGAGCCATGGCCTTTCCTAGCTTTGCCGTGTCCCTGCTTTTGCTCTTCCTAGCCATGCCCTACTCTTCCCTTTCTCTCTCATGCCCAGCTACTTCTTGTGAATGTGAACTTAGCCTGCAGTTGTACTTGCACCAGATTGTTCAAGGTCAGCCAGCGCACAACCAGGTAGTAACAAGTGAGACAAACGAGCCAGGCGGGTTTGGTATGCATGTTGTTGTTGATTGGGCTGTGGTTGATGCAATTCAACCCAACGCAACAGTCATTGCCAATGCAAAAGGCCAGCTAGTGCGGGCTTCTGTAGGCTTTCCAGCCAGATATGTTAACTATTTCAGTGTGGTGTTCCAGAATGGCAGGTAATATACATAGCGTCGTATTGGTTTTAAGCAAATAGCACTCCGATCTCTGATTTTTAGTACTGCTCAGTATTTCTTACCGCGATAACATTGTGCATACCTACATATATAGGTTCAGTGAGTCCACCCTTGAAGTGATGGGGAACTTTTATGATGATAAAAATGATGGCCAGATGGCAGTTGTGGGTGGTACCGGAGAATTTGTTTCAGCACATGGCGTCATCAAGTATAAAAAAGTCCAGGGAATTCCCAATGTGGAGAGTTATAGAGAGTTCAATATCAGTGCATCCTACCCCGCAATAAGTGTTAGTACTTCACACTTGTTTTGTTCCTAGCATTCATACATGAGTTCAGCACATGATGTGTTTGCACGTGCTAACATTAGCATGGTGAAAAACTGACTCGATCGAGTAGTGAATGTGATAATTACACTGATAGTTGTGAACCCCTACTATTCGCATGCTTGAAACTCTTTAAACTGTCCTATTTACCCGAGTCCATTTTGGTATGCTTAAGAGTAATGGATCACTATTTTCCATTTCATGTTGGAGTGAACAATTCATCATTTTAATTTTTTAAGATACAAAAGTGAGAACATATTGTTTTTAATGTTCAGTAAAAAGAAGAACCAAATTAAAACCCAGCTTGTGCCTACTCCCATGCTACATCTGGCTAGTTCCCATCTAAACACGGCAGGGAGGGGGGGGGCTTGGATAAATTAATCCTGGACTAATCTGACCACATATTTATTACTAGCAACTCCATTAAAGTGGTGGTCACTGTGTGGCGAATTAAAACCCTAACTCATCCGTTTTGCGACACTTCTGGTTTACTTATTTTGTTAGGTCTAGACTTCTCCGCTATGATCTCCCTAGTAGTTCATATAGGAGCTTTCACTTCAAAGCATTTGGTGTGAAAAATTCATCGTCCAATTTTATTACGATATTATTTTCACTTCTATCTTACGCGTTTTCTTTTTCTTTTTTTTATATGCAGGGCTATACATGTGACACTGCCATCCTGTGAACCATTCAAAGTTTGTGCTAGTAAACCCATAATGGGTATCTGCGACAAGATTTAGTACATGAAGTTGTTCTTGTGGCTGAATAAAATAATATATGGATTTGTATCATAGGGTTCTTATTAAATCCCAAAAGAATCCATGTTCCACTATTTGTTCCTTGTTTTGTAGTCTATGTGTTTGTATAATTTGTGCCCTACCATATGTGTGTGGATCAAAAAATAATGAAGTTTCCTTGTTGTACCACACTCCTTTTTTTGTACTGATTTCAGTGTTCTCTCATCTTAATTTAGATGATGGATTTTATTGTTATCTTACGCTTTCATGACTGATAAAGGCAGTGTAGCACCAGAGCATTAACCTGCCCCGAGGAGGTAAGGGATTGTTATCTTACACTTTCATGACACATAAATGCAGTGTAGCACAAGACCATTAACCTGGCCCAGAGGAGGTAAGGGGTGAATCTGATTTCTTCGAACACTTATACCACAGGTGATCCACATGCGTACCATTTGGAACTGATTTAGCCATTTAAAGAAATCATTACGTACTTTTTTTCCCAAAATGGAGGCAGAGCCTCGCCTCTGTATCGAATAGATGCACATGGATTTACTTTATTGCATAGAATTCAGCACGAAGTAGCGAGTATTAAGTTTCAGAACTCATGGATCAGAAAGGGTGGGTACAAAAATCAACCAATGAAACAAGATAAACAAATCATTACGTACTGGGAGTGCTTCTGTTCTGCTTCCCTTCCTCTATTACACTTAGCAGACTATAAATCATGAAAAGATGATGAGCAAATCTCTAGCCTTTAAACACTTATCTTGTACGCTCACCGGGCGCATACCCTTTGGAAACTAAACCTTCTCCGCTAGATTCCAGAATGTTTCTTCTTTAACATTTGGTAGACAAAAAAAAACATGGAAACATATACACATATGTTAGTACTTAAAAGTAATTATATCTTCGACTTATTTGTTGTCCATGTTTCAAGGAAACGGTGGAGGATAATCTAGCTTAGAAGGAAGTCTAAGAAGATGGCTCATCGATCAAATGGTGTGGCGAAGGAAGGCCATGTGTGGCCCAATATACTTTGTGTCATATATCCTACAACTCCTACAGCTGTTTCTAGGGCTCTATGGAAATAAAAAGGAACACAACTTGAGTGCTGCTCTTTGGCCCAACTCTCTGCACCCTACCATCCGGGCGGAGCCCAATGGGCCGACCCTGATGCACAGGAATACGGGTCCAACAATTTTTTAGCAGTATTTACCATCTCTGAAGGGCATGTGCATCAGGGTGGGCTGGCTCTGGTGCATCAGGGTGGGCGTCGGGCCATTCTTTTAGCGCTCAAGGATGCTCCTGAGTCCCGCCCGAGGCCTGAGTCAAGCGAGCAGGCCTGCCCAGGGACCGCAGCGGTGCTCCTTTTCTGTTTCTCGTGTGTGCACGATAGCCCAGCGCCTCGGCCGCCCTTGTACGGAAGGTCGCATACAACGAGGAGATCATCTCTCTAGTATGCACGGTTTTGGGCAATTCCCGGTCCTGGAATCGAGATCGATCAAATTGAATGGGAAAAAAATTGGGAGCTAGAATCCCAGGCGGCAGGCGCAACGCATGCAGAAGGCCAGGCCATCCCCGTTCCTCGGCGCGCGGACCCAGGCTGGCAGGCAGCCGTTCTGCTCGGTAGCTCCTCCAATCCGCCGATCACCGGACGTAGCCCAACTCTATCAGGCTATCAGTCGCCTCTTCTTTTCATTCGCATGTGGTCGGCGTCCGCACAATTCTGCGAAATCAACTCGTTCTGCCGGTAATTCCCTAAATTTTTCGCTATTCTTTAGCGATTTTTTTTGCTAGCAGTCTAGTAAATGAACTGATGAAACCACATGAAAATTGTGGCTAGGGTTCATTTAGGCGTTATCAAAAGATGTCCCGGGAGATTCGTATGTACGAAAACGATAAAAAGTATAATGTGAACTACTATGTCACTTGAAAATTAATTTTTTTTCTTTTGCGGGTTATTGAGATTCGTTTGATGTTGTATTTTGGAATCTAAAATGCAAGACAATGTTTACAAGTAACTTTCTCCTTTGTTTTATCAATCTAGTAGGCATTTTTTATTTCTTATTTTTTTGTTGTATTCATATTTTATATCTTATTACAAGTTATAAACCATACATTTGTATAATCTCTCCTGCCCTAAATAGTTGTCGCAGTTTTAGACAAAACATAATAATATATGTTTAGATTTATTGAACCTACGAAAAGTATTTAGGATCGAAGAGATTAGTAGATTTTTGCTTGAGAATTTTGTGTTCTAGTGTAGTGGTGCATCAGGGTGACTCGAGCTCCAGCTCCGCCCCTACAATCTTATTCGGGTTATACTGCAAAATACAATCTTATTTTAATGGCTATCATTTTCAAGGGATCATAGTGTCACAGCAACAATTGTACACCAGCAAGGGTTTGTGGGTGGAGGGGCGTGGCCTCATGAGACACTAGAGAGCGACCCACAATACCCATTTTCTTCCACGGTCCCCAGTTGAGCTCCTTGCATAAACTGTTTAAAACACCGGCATTCTAATATGACAAAGATGCTAACTAGTACTAATTAGATGTAAAATTAATTATCAGAAATGATGTGAAATTGTATATCGTTTGAGTACTTCCTCAACCTGATGTGAAATTTGTTAGAAGCGTACGTATGAATATGGCATGCACCATGCATGTATGTATTTTGATACGTAATGATCTATTTATTATATCGAGTGAATTGTTTACCCTCTAGATACGTATTTATGACACAAATTTCCCCGCCTGGTGAATATTCTTGTAGACTACTTGTTTAAGAAGCATTGGACCCTCGTTTTCTAATGACCGGGGGGCAAACACGACAGTGTGAAGCGGAGCATGTGGATTAAATAAGTATAGACATAATCATCTTTGATGCCCTCCGATATTATATATTTTGGATGCTGCATCGACGTACCATGCGTGTTCTAGCTAACAATGACAAGCACAATGCCAAATTGGGGTAAACCCGTGATCAAAGTCTTCTAAATGAAATATTTTGATAAAAGTTCCACTAAATGCGATAATATATATATGTCATAAATACGGTAAAAGGTGGAATTCACTCTGTTTATTATTAATCATGAGAGTACTTTTGATAAACTACATTTGAACCATTTGTAACACATACACACACATAAAATATCATTTGACACTTAAAGCACCAAATATATAATATTTAAACATTTAAGCAGATTTTCATGTGATAAGCCTATCACATGAAAATTTTCTTAAAAACGGAAAGGAAGGGCTAAGCTAAACTGGAATCGCTAAAGATGTATAACGTACATATCTCTACTTGTTTTACTTAATTTGAAGGAACGTGCATACTATTATTATGCAAGCTTCCAAAAGAGAGGTCGCCACAAATCTTTGAAAATAATACGGTACTTTTAATTAGTTTGGGATTTGGATTGAGTCTCTCTTTTTTTTTGCCAAAAATTTGGATTGAGTCAAGTTTGCTAGTCCTGGAAGCCCGACGCGATGCTCAGCCCAAAAACACGTTGGTGAAAGAGACTCCGTGGCGGTTAAGGAGCCCTTTAATTAATTAGATACATTGTTCAAAAAAAAAAATTAATTAGATACCGTGGCTGTTAAGTTGTCCCCGTACGTAGAAAAGGCAAACTCCAAATCGATCGATCCCCCACGGACTGCATCTTTCGCCTCCTGCGTGAACGAAGGTCGCTCGGCGCGTCGGCTCGTCGCTACATCACGATGAACACCGGCGACGGCAGCGGCGACAGCAGCGGCAACGACATCTACTTCCCCTCTGACGTTCTCGTCGACATCCTCGGACGCCTACCTAGACGCGCCCTCGCCAGGTCCCAGTGCGTCTGCCGCACATGGCGCGCCCTCGTCACCTCCCATAAACTCATCCCTCCGCTGCTCCCGCTCCGGCTCCCGCACTACTTCCCAAGACGTGCTTTCGGAGGCATCTTCTTCAGCAAGAACGGGTTCGCGTCCAACACTTCCTTCTTTGGTCCGCCGGGCTCCGAGCGCCTCTTCTTTCCGCACGAGGCTAGGGTGCGCCAGTCATGCAACGGCCTCCTCCTCCTCGATGATTGCGTGCTCAACCCGGCGACCGGGCGGTGTTCTCGCCTACCAAGCCTAAAGCCGTGGCGGCGCGCCGCCGCTGAGGCACTCGCCTTCGACCCGGCCGTGTCGCTGCACTACGATGTGTACCACCTTGAGAAACTAGCAGCAAGACCAAACCAAGGCGAGGTTCCGCAGCAGCTCGAGAAACCGTTGTCCTTGTTTGTGTACTCATCCCGCACCGGGCGGTGGGAGAGCCGAGAACTCGTGCCTGGACGCTGCGCCCCAGGGCACCTCTACGACGCCGTGGCGACCCCTAGGAAGTACGATCCAACGGTGTGGTCGTCGGCCTATTGGCGTGGGTCGATCTACATGCACTGCCACAAAGACACCCTGATGGTTCTGCGCCCCTCGTGTGGGACTTACGATATGGTCCAGCTACCCGGGGAACCCGGCAGTCCATCATGCTGCTTCACGCTGCCTTGGAAATCCGTATTAGCAAGCTATGAGAGAGGGATACACTACGTGTCCATAAACAAGTTGCAGCTCCGTGTATGGATGCTAACGGAGTCCACATATGGTCAACTATGGTGGACATTGGCATATGACGTTAACCTCAATCCACACGGCCATATGATTAAGCCTCGTACAATACAACAGATGGTGACCTGGGGTATTGTTGGCAGCAGGGGAGGACCACCCAAGGATGATGACTATGATGGTGACTATTATGATGATTATAATGATGATGATGATGGTGATGATGATGATGATGATGATGATGATGATGAAGACGAGGAGGAGGAGGAGGTGAACGATGCGGAGCAGGAGGAGAAACAGGAGGATGGTGGATATTCCTGGAGCTCATACGACCAGGAGCATGAAGATAACGATGCATATTCATGGAACTCGGACACGGACAACTTCATCGACATAGACGGAGGCGCCGAACTCCTGGGCCTGCCATCGTGGGGTAACTACTGCAGGATCGTGGGATTCCATCCTCACAAGAACGCGCTCATCCTCATAATTGACTTTGCGGTGGTACTGTACCATCTCGACACATCAAGGATGCAATATCTCGGCGAGGACAGCCAGCTCATGAGAAATCCCTATACACATGCTTGTTGTGTCAACGGTTCCTTCACCTACCGACCTTGCTACGCGGACGTGCTACTAGGCGAATAATCTTAGAACCGAGAGAGGGTTCCATTATATAGCACTTGAAACGTTCTTTGTCTTTAAGACTTAACACGGCTCTCATTTTTTTTATAAACTCTCCTTTATGGTTATTACCTAGGTAGTTTGTCGATGTTCGAGTCCCTATGTTTTTCATTTTACTTAGAAAAGAAAAAATGCTAGGTCTTTTCATGTAATACTATATATTGCTTTTCGTCAGTTTGATTGAGCCACTTTTTTGCAAGTTATCATTGGTGGTTTCAACACGTGCGTAAAAGTGTGAGCTACAAAAGTTTTAAACACGTCACGACTAGTTTATCGACATGTTTTGCTGACAGATGAATGACAACTGTCACGATTAGTTTATATTCAAGAATCCAACAGATCACACTATGTAATGTTGGACGGTCTTTGAAGACGTCCATGTATCAGAGAGTCCATGTATCAGAGATGAACTCGTTTTCCCACCATAGCAGAAATCATCAACTTCATTGTGACATGTACCACTTTCAGAGAAACAAGCATGCAGGCATAGCTCTGTGACATTAGAAACCAACGTATGTGCTTTGCCACAAAGGATGTCAACAAAAAATATCATTTGACAGTTAAAGCACCAAATATATAATATTTAAATGTTCAAGTGGATTTTCACGTGATATGCCTATGAAAAAAATTCTTAAAAGACGGAAGGAAGCGCTGAGCTAAACTGGAGCGCTCAAGATGAAAAACATACAGATCTACCGTGTATCTTACTTAATTTGAAGGAATATGCATAGTATTATTATGCAACCATCGAAAAGAGAGGTCACCAAATTATCTTTGGAAAAAATATTTCGTCAAACTTATATTCAATCTACCCTCTGAGGATGCAAGAGAGGGAGTGTTCTAAAATTTCTTCGTACGAATTTTATTATGCCATCTCCAAACGGGACGACCCATCCCGCGTCCGCGCGTACGGACAAGTCGCGCTGGACAAAAACGCGGCCCAATGTCGCGACGCATCCCAAAACCAGATAGCCTTGGCGTCGGGACGATGCAAAGCCGGCCCAAATCTGGGCCAGGTTTGCGTGGCCGCGGAAGGCACGCGGCATCCTCCCGTGTCCACCTTCTCGCATCCCAGGGCCCACCTGTCGGTGCTCGCGCATCCTATTAAATATGGACTGTGAGGGGGACTATCCCTATCCACTCCAGTCCCCACTCCCCTCCGCACGCACGCGCTCGAGCTTCCGTCGCCATGGCCCTCAAGCAGGAGTTTGAACCGAGCGCCAACGACCACGAGGTCGGCAGCAACCGGCAAGTCACGCCGGCGCCATTCGCGATGGCTCTGTCGGCGCCCCAGCGGGAGAGGATCTACGTCACCGTGGCGGTGGCGCAGATCTTCTGGGAGGTCGGCTCCCCAATGTCGTGGGGTGACGTGCACCTCCCCCACGGGGGGCACCTGAGCATAGATCGTGTTCCGTGCCACCGATCCTGGCCACGGGCCGCGCCCGCCTAGCTCCCGGCGGACCTCCAGGAGGACCCCGCCTACGACCCAAAGAGTCCCTATTGGGACCTTTGGTTCGAGGTGGAGCACGATGCGCGCCGGTGCACCTTGTTCGCCTCAAGCGTGGTGACGGCGAGGCTTCGCGTGGAGCCTCTCACGCCGGCAGCATCGACGAGGAGGGAATCCCGCTGCCCCGGTGGGCTCTACATCGACGAGCCCGCTGCTCCGCCGCGGGCCACGCGGGCGCAACCCGACGAGGAGGCCTGCTTGGAGCTGCGCGCCACGCTCGCGGCGTCCCTCGAGGTCAATGACCTCGAGGAGCTGGCCAAATGGCCGCATCTCACTGAGGTGCTGCGTGCCTCCGCACTGGAGGAGGAGGCCAGGAAGGCCAAGGAGGACGCCGACGCCTGGGCATTTCTTGCCATGGCGCACCGACAGGAGGAGGAGGAGCGCCACCTCCGCCTCAAGCACGAGGCGGAGCTACAGGCCGCTGCAGCGGAGCAGCGGGAGAAGGGGCGGCGTGGCTGGCACGCCTGCGCACGCCGGCCAGCCCTCCGGACTTGCAGTCTGCCTAGGAAAGGGTCCAGTGGTCTCCCTGGCCAGAGTCCCCGATGCGTTCCGGTGTCTCGAGCCGAAACAGCGCGTCCCCGCCCGCCGTCGTTGACGCCGATGACCAGGAGGCCGATTATGAGGGCGACAAGTTCTACTGGGACTAGGCGGCACGCCGGCAGCCACGGCATCCCAAACCCTAGTTTAGGGTTTACTTTTTTTAGTCAAAGCCCATATAGGACTTTCTTTTGTATAAATTTCCCCAAAATAGGGCATAAGTTTAATGAACATAAGTTTAAATTAAAATGTTTTCTTTTTTGGTTTCTTTTTGCGGTCTTTTTATTTTGGGTTGCGTCCGCGAGTTAGGCGCCCTGCGCGATCCAAACCGAGTGGCGGTTATTTCCGTGTGTCGACGCGGCCAACCAAACGGCCTCATCCGGACGGCCCGGCATGTCCGGTTTGGGTCTCAGTGTTGAAGATGTCCTTACTTTTAGTCAAAAAAAAATTGGAATTTGGATCGAGTCTTTTTTTTACTCGTTACTAGTGTACTACGTACGTCGATGAACGAGACTCCGTGGCGCGCGGTTCAGGTTTTCCTTTTAGTGAGACTCGGAAGTGGGCGGCGCGGCGCACGCCGCGCCCATGTTGTGTGCAGTGCGGGAGGAAGATTTTACTGTTGATGACTTTTTATCGTTTGAAGAGGAACGCTGATGGTGATATGATAGACAAAGCATAGATAAGTTTATGACTGCTGCTTGTGGCGGATTTATTTATATCATAGAGGACTTGGTTTGTTTACATAAGGGTCCTTTGCGAGACGAAGTTACACTTAGGAGCAAGTACAATAAAGGATAATACATGAAAGAAGATACATGGGTTAGGATAGGCTTTTACATGGGAGGGTAAAAAGTGACTGGAGGATGGCTCTGTTGGCCTTGTGGTGTTGATCATTCGTTTTTTGAGATGTTAAAGGGAATTACATTTTCGGCATCGAGAACTTCCTGTGACTTCGGCGACGACAATACATCGTTTGCCTAGTATATTGGTAATTGCATAAGGGAGAAAGTCGGCCCACCCTTTAGTGGTTCCACAAGAAGAATTGCATCTTTGCTTGTGAAAGCAATCATGTTGTCGCCGAGGAACATGAATTGGCCAAACACTTTTTTGTTTCTGTTGTTCGGTTCAACATGACGGAAATCCCCTATACCTGCATGGACAGTTCATATCTGTAATTCTGCATGAATATATGCAACATGAATAGAACGTGTGTTTATCTATGTGGTACTTCTGTTCTTGAACAGCTAGGACATCTATTAGTATTTCCATCTGAAATTGTCTCTTCGAACAACGCTTACACGAACAAAATCACCAATAGCGTGAACTGTGACCTCTATTTTCAGTTTCTGTCGTTGCCCCTGTAGATCATAGTTGTGCTGATTTTATGTAGGCATTAATACTATATTGAAGTATTTACCACAAGAGTCTCTATGGGCTCTATGGGCAGAGCATAAAGAGTTGTTTCAATTGGTTACTTCTTTGTACTACCCGGGCATTGCTACACAAATCGAAGTATGCAAACTATATCAGAGTTTGCAGATTAAATAGGCTGTATTCTATACTTGCAGAGATTGAGATGCAAATTTTATCTGGGAACAACTAAGCTGGAGTATATAATATATTCTTGGGATTTCTATTTTAGTGTCCTCGGCTCCTTAGTTGTACTTAGTTTTCCCCAGATCCTTAGTTTTTCCTCAGTTTTCCCCCCCTTGTCTATAACCCGCAGAAAGAGCTCGGACGGAAGGAATCCCGTTTAGTTGACGTTGGTTGGTGCTGGCAAGTGGGGCCGCTGTTGGTGCCCCGCAGTGGACACGTCTCCACTTATCCAGATCATCGTGGGACCCACAACTTGTCCACGTTAGCGCCCGGACCCACAGCTTACCCAGGTGACCGTTGCAAAATGGGAGCCCGAGCTAGCCCCGCGCCCGTGCCCGTGCCATTGCTTCCCCTTTCTTTCTCCGCGCCCCATTGTTCTTCTTCTCCGCCAGCGGCAGCCCTTCTCCGGCACGCGGGTGATGTCTAGTTTCTCTTCGACCTCCCGTTCTTCATGGCCGCAGTATGGACCCGTGCCTTTGACAAGATGCCCTGACTGCCCACGCCAGGAGCCTCTGAAGCGGTCGATCTGTAAGACGGACGAGAACGGCAACCGTGGACGTGAGTTCGTTGCATGCGAGAGCTTGCCATATAGAGAGGGGGATAAGGTTAGATCTCGCTCCAATTTCTCTGTTTTCTCTCGATTTTCTTGTTATTCCCTCGAATTTGGGATTTAGGGTTCACGTTGTTGTTTTCAGATCTTGAAGAAATGCAGGCATTTCGAGTGGATCGATATGTACGTTCAGAGGCTTCAGTTGCAGGAATCAATTGGCGCTATTGGGGGGCGCAATTTGGGAGGGGGGACTTGCTGTAGAGAATGCGGCGGAGAGAGGAGCCGTTCCGATTAGGGACCTTCCGATTATGCCTAATGCTCCCAATGCAGAACTGGTGGAAGTGAAGGGAGAACTGAAGAAAATGAACAAGCAGTTAAGGCAGCTGATCGAGTTGAAGAAGCAAGCTAATCTGATGGCTGGTTGTTTTTTTTGTTGTATAATTACGATCGGATTCTTATCATTGCTCACCAGGCGCTAGAAGTTGTTACAAGGGATACCTTGTTACAAATCCATTATTCAGTTACATGTACTTGTAGTTGTTTTCAAAGTTAGTGTGTGCATTCACCGAAATTACCAACTATATTCCCTAAAAGAAAAGGACAACTAAAGATAGTTGATAATTGTTAGAGGGGTGACAAATAATGCAATCACCGAAATCCGCAAATATGTATGCCTCATGTTTATACCAAAATTATACCACTTTTAGGCCTTTCCAAAATACCAATACCACATCCCAAACTATATTCCCTAAAAGAAAAGGACAGCTAAAGATAGTTGATAATTGTTAGAGGGGTGACAAATAATGCAATCACCGAAATCCGCAAATATGTATGCCTCATGTTTATACCAAAATTATACCACTTTTAGGCCTTTCCAAAATACCAATACCATATCCCAAACTATATTCCCTAAAAAAAAGGACAGCTAAAGATAGTTGATAATTGTTAGAGGGGTGACAAATAATGCAATCACCGAAATCCGCAAATATGTATGCCTCATGTTTATACCAAAATTATACCACTTTTAGGCCTTTCCAAAATACCAATACCATATCCCAAACTATATTCCCTAAAAGAAAAGGATAGCTCAAGATAGTTGATAATTGTTAGAGGGGTGACAAATAATGCAATCACCGAAATCCGCAAATATGTATGCCTCATGTTTATACCAAAATTATACCACTTTTAGGCCTTTCCAAAATACCAATACCATATCTCAAACTATATTCCCTAAAAGAAAAGGACAGCTCAAGATAGTTGATAATTGTTAGAGGGGTGACAAATAAGGCAATCACCGAAATCCGCAAATATGTATGCTTATACCAAAATTATACCACTTTTAGGCCGTTTCAAAATACCAATACTATATCCCAAACTATATTCCCTAAAAGAAAATGACAGCTCAAGATAGTTGATAATTGTTAGAGGGGTGACAAATAATGCAATCACCGAAATCCGCAAATATGTATGCCTCATGTTTATACCAATACTATATCCCAAACTATATTAAGTGGCAAACTCGTTATTGCATTCTCCACCGACAGAGAGAGAGAGAGAGATACGTCTCCAACGTATCGATAATTTCTTATGTTCCATGCTACTTTATTGATGATACCTACATGTTTTATGCACATTATATGTCATATTTATGCATTTTCGGAACTAACCTATTAACAAGATGTCGAAGAGCCAGTTTTCTGCTGTTTTTGGTTTCAGAAATCCTAGTAAAGAAATATTCTCGGAATTGACGAAACTTTCGCCGGGTCCTATTTTTGCGACTTAAGACCGAAGAGATAACGAAGTGGGGCCACGAGGCGGCCAGGGGAGGCCGGCGCGGCCCGGCCCGGCCGCGCCGACCTACCCCTGGGCCCTCGTGTGGCCCCCGCGTGACCCTCCGCCTACTTAAAGCCTCCGTCGCGAAACCCCAGTACCGAGAGCCACGATACGGAAAACCTTCGAGACGCCGCCGCAATCCCATCTCGGGGGATTCAGGAGATCGCCTCCGGCACCCTGCCGGAGAGGGGATTCATCTCCCGAGGACTCTACACCGCCATGGTCGCCTCCGGAGTGATGAGTGAGTAGTTCACCCCTGGACCATGGGTCCATAGCAGTAGCTAGATGGTCGTCTTCTCCTTGTTGTGCTTCATTGTTGGATCTTGTGAGCTGCCTAACATGATCAAGATCATCTATCTGTAATACTATATGTTGTGTTTGTCGGGATCCGATGGATAGAGAGTACTATGATTATGGTGATTATCAATCTATTGTTTATGTGTTGTTTATGATCTTGCATGCTCTCCGTTATTAGTAGAGGCTCTGGCCAAGTTTTTGCTCTTAACTCCAAGAGGGGTATTTATGCTCGATAGTGGGTTCATGCCTTCATTGAATCTGGGATCGTGACAGTAGGTTCTAAGGTTGTGATGTGCTGTTGCCACTAGGGATAAAACATTGATGCTATGTCTAAGGATGTAGTTGTTGATTACATTACGCACCATACTTAATGCAATTGTCTGTTGCTTTGCAACTTAATACTGAATGGGGTTCGGATGATAACCTGAAGGTGGACTTTTTAGGCATAGATGCAGTTGGATGGCGGTCTATGTACTTTGTCGTAATGCCCGGATTAAATCTCACTATATTTATCATATCATGTATATGCATTGTTATGCCTTTCTCTATTTGTCAATTGCCCGACTGTAATTTGTTCACCCAACATGCTTTTATCTTATGGGAGAGACACCTCTAGTGAACTGTGGACCCCGGTCCTATTCTTTACATAGCATACAATCTACTGCAATTGTGTTTTACTATTTTCTTTGCAAACATCTTCCACTCGATACGTTTAATCCTTTGTTACAGCAAGCCGGTGAGATTGACAACCTCACTGTTTCGTTGGGGCAAAGTACTTGGTTGTGTTGTGCAGGTTCCGCGTTGGCGCCGGAATCCCTGGTGTTGCGCCGCATCACATTTCACGACCATCAACCTTCAACGTGCTTCTTGGCTCCTACTGGTTCGATTAAACCTTGGTTTCTTTCTGAGGAAAACTTGCTACTGTGCGCATCATACCTTCCTCTTGGGGTTCCCAACGAACGTGTGAGTTACACGCCATCAAGCTCTTTTTCTGGCGCCGTTGCCGGGGAGATCAAGACACGCTGCAAGGGGAGTCTCCACTTCTCAATCTCTTTACTTTGTTTTTGTCTTGCTTTATTTTATTTACTACTTTGTTTGCTGCACTAAATCAAAATACAAAAAAATTAATTGCTAGTTTTACTTTATTTACTGTCTTCCTCTCCATATCAAAAACACAAAAAATTAGTTACTTGCATTTACTTCATCTAGTTTGTTTTATTTACCGTTGCTAAAATGAATACCCCTGAAAATACTAAGTTGTGTGACTTCACAAATGCAAATAATAATGATTTCCTATGCACACCTATTGCTCCACCTGCTACTACAGCAGAATTCTTTGAAATTAAACCTGCTTTACTAAATCTTGTCATGAGAGATCAATTTTCTGGTGCTAGTTCTGATGATGCTGCTGCCCATCTCAATAATTTTGTTGAACTTTGTGAAATGCAAAAGTATAAAGATGTAGATGGTGATATTATTAAATTGAAAGTGTTTCCTTTCTCATTAAGAGGAAGAGCTAAAGATTGGTTGCTATCTTTGCCTAAGAATAGTATTGATTCATGGACTAAATGCAAGGATGCTTTTATTGGTAGATATTATCCTCCCGCTAAAATTATATCTTTGAGAAGTAGCATAATGAATTTTAAGCAATTAGATACTGAACATGTTGCTCAAGCATGGGAGAGAATGAAAACTTTGGTAAAGAATTGCCCAACCCATGGACTGACTACTTGGATGATCATCCAAACCTTCTATGCAGGACTAAATTTTTCTTCGCGGAATTTATTGGATTCAGCTGCTGGAGGTACTTTTATGTCCATCACATTGGGGGCGGCTACAAAACTTCTTGATGATATGATGATAAATTACTCTGAATGGCACACGGAAAGAGCTCCACAAGGTAAGAAGGTAAATTCTGTTGAGAAACCTCTTCCTTGAGTGATAAGATTGATGTGATTATGTCTATGCTTGTGAATGGTAGATCTAATGTTGATCCAAATAATGTTCCTTTAGCTTCATTGGTTGCTCAAGAAGAAAATGTTGATGTGAATTTCATTAAAAATAATAATTTCAACAACAATGCTTATAGGAACAACTCTGGTAATAACTATAGGCCATATCCTTCTGCTAATGGTAATGGTTATGGTAATTCTTATGGGAATTCTTACAATAATAATAGGAGTTTACCCTCTGGTCTTGAAGCCATGCTTAAAGAATTTATTAGTACACAAACTGCTTTTAACAAATCTGTTGAAAAGCTTGATAAAATTGATACTATTGCTTCTAGAGTTGATAGGCTTGCCTCTGATGTAAATCTTTTAAAATTGAAAGTTATGCCTAATAATGATATTGATAATAAGATTACTACTACAGCAAATGCCATCCAAGTTAGAATTAATGAGAATATAAGATTAATGGCTGAACTGCGTGCTAGGTGGGATAGAGAAGAAAATGAAAAACTAGCTAAAGAGAATAATGTAGCTAAAGTTTGGACTATTACCACCACTAGTAATGCTAATTCTTCACATGTTGCTGCACCTCCTACTATCAATGGTAAAATAATTGGTGTTGGCAATGTTTCTACTCCTAGTGCAAAGCGTACAAAACTGCCTGAAATTGCTAAAACTGCTGAAACTACTTGTGATAAAACTGCTGAAATTTTTTCCAACCTTGGGAACAATGATCCCATTGCTGTAGCTCATAATGATTTAGATTTTGATGATTGCCACATCTCTGAAGTTATAAAGTTCTTACAAAAACTTGCTAAAAGTCCTAATGCTAGTGCTATAAATTTAGCCTTTACAAAACATATTACAAATGCTCTCATAAAAGCTAGAGAAGAGAAACTAAAACTTGAAACTTCTATTTCTAGAAAGTTAGAAGATGGTTGGGAGCCCATCATTAAAATGAAATTCAATGACTTTGAATGTAATGCTTTATGTGATCTTGGTGCAAGTATTTCTGTTATGCCTAAAAAGATTTATGATATGCTTGACTTGCCACCATTGAAGAATTGTTATTTGGATGTTAATCTTGCCGATAATGTTAAAAAGAAACCTTTGGGGAGGATTGATAATGTGCATATTACGGTTAACAATAACCTTGTCCCCGTTGATTTTGTTGTCTTGGATATCGAATGCAATGCATCTTGTCCAATTGTGTTGGGAAGACCTTTTCTTCGAACTGTTGGTGCTGTTATTGATATGAGGGAAGGTAATATTAAATATCAATTTCCTCTCAAGAAAGGTATGGAACACTTCCCTAGAAAGAGAATGAAGTTGCCTTTTGATTCTATTATTAGAACAAGTTATGATGTTGATGCTTCTACTCTCGATAATACTTGATTTGCACTTTCTGCGCCTAGCTGAAAGGCGTTAAAGAAAAGCGCTTATGGGAGACAACCCATGTTTTTACCTACAGCAATTTTTTGTTTTGTTGAGTCTTGGAAGTTGTTTACTACTGTAGCAACCTCTTCTTATCATGTTTTTGTGCCAAGTAAAGTTTCTATGTCAAAGTTGATGTTATATTTGGGATCGCTGCGCAGAAATAGCATTGCTGTCTGTCACGAATCTGGGCACAGTTCCCTGTAGAAAATTCGAAAAAATCTACCAATTTACGAGCGTGATCCTCAGATATGTACGCAACTTTCATTAGTTTTGAGTTTTTCCATGTGAGCAAGTCTGGTGCCAGCTTTAAATTCGTCTTTACGGACTGTTCTGTTTTTGAGATTCTGCCTTTTATTTCGCATTGCCTCTTTTGCTATGTTGGATTTATTTCTTTGATCCATTAATGTCCAGTAGCATTATGCAATGTCCAGAAGTGAAAATAATGATTGTGTCACCTCTGAATGAGTGAATTATTAATTGTGCACTAACCCTCTAATGAGTTTGCTTGAAGTTTGGTGTGAAGGAAGTTTTCAAGGGTCAAGAGAGGAGAATGATATACTATGATCAAGAGGAGTGAAAGCTCTAAGCTTGGGGATGCCCCGTGGTTCACCCCTGCATATTTTAAGAAGACTCAAGCGTCTAAGCTTGGGGATGCCCAAGGCATCCCCTTCTTCATCGACAACATCATCAGGTTCCTCCCCTGAAACTATATTTTTATTCAATCACATCTTGTGTTCTTTGCTTGGAGCGTCGGTTTGTTTTCGTTTTTGTTTTTGTTTGAATAAGATGGATCCTAGCATTCACTTTGTGGGAGAGAGACACGCTCCGCTGTTGCATATGGACACATGTGTCCTTAGGCTTTACTCATAATGTTCAAGGCGAAGTTTCTTCTTCGTTAAATTGTTATATGGTTGGAATTGGAAAATGCTACATGTAGTAATTCTAAAATGTCTTGGATAATGTGATACTTGGCAATTGTTGTGCTCATGTTTAAGCTCTTGCATCATATGCTTTGCACCCATTAATGAAGAAATACATAGAGCTTGCTAAAATTTGATTTGCATATTTGGTCTCTCTAAGGTCTAGATAATATCTAGTATTGAGTTTTGAACAACAAGGAAGACGGTGTAGAGTCTTATAATGTTTACAATATGTCTTTTATGTGAGTTTTGCTGCACTTGTTCATCCTTGAGTTTGCTTCAAATAACCTTGCTAGCCTAAACCTTGTATCGAGAGGGAATACTTCTCATGCATCCAAAATCCTTGAGCCAATTACTATGCCATTTGTGTCCACCATACCTACCTACTACATGGTATTTCTCCGCCATTCCAAAGTAAATTGCTTGAGTGCTACCTTTAAAATTCCATCATTCACCTTTGCAATATATAGCTCATGGGACAAAATAGCCTTAAAAACTATCGTAGTATTGAATATGTACTTATGCACTTTATCTTTTATTAAGTTGCTTGTTGTGCGATAACCATGCTTCGGGGAACGCCATCAACTATTGTTGAATATCATGTGAGTTGCTATGCATGTCCGTCTTGTCTGAAGGATCTATCATTTTAGTGGTTGGAGCATGCAAAATTGTTAGAGAAGAACATTGGGCCGCTAACTAAAGCCATGAACCATGGTGGAAGTTTCAGTTTTGGACATATATCCTCAATCTCATATGAGAATAATAATTGTTGCTACATGCTTGTCGTTGCCTATTCGACGGTACCTCGGAGGAGGGATCCTCACGAGGGGGAGAAGAAGTAGGGGCCATAGGGCGGAGTGCTCACGGGACGGTGGTACGCGAGTTACCCAGCTTCGGAACACCTGCACGATGACAGGGCCTACTGCTGCTTGTCTGGAATTATCTGGGCGCTTTCGCGTTGTTACAATGAGTTGTGGTTGTGCCTCTAGGGCTCCCGGGATCCGGCTTATAAAGGCGCGCGGATCTAGGGTTTACATGGAGAGTCCTAGCCGGATTACAGATAGCCTAACTATGGTACAATATCTTGCCGTGCACGTCACGGATCCGCCTTCCCTACATGTCGTACTGGATCCGGGTTCCTACCGGGCCTCCATGGATCCGGGTTATTCCCAAGGTCGGTCGGATCCGGCTTCCTGTTCCTGGGCCGGACATCTTCCGTCAAGATCAACAGCAACTGGGCCGCCCGATGGGCCACATGCCTCATCACCGTCTGTGGGCCACCCGGGCTTGCCGGATCTAGGCACTGTCGATGGTACACCCATGAAGTATACCCACAACAGTAGCCCCCGAGTTCTCCGAGTTTCGCCTGCAGTTTCCGCCATGCTTTCGCCGTGAGTTTCCGGCATCGTTGGTAACGCGGAGAAACTTGAAGAGCTCCAACTTTGCATTTTCTTCTTTTCCCAACTTTCAGTCGGAAAATGCTCCCATCCTGCGGGACTTCATCCATCGACATTCCAAAGAACATTTCCGGGTTACTCCCTGCTCGCGAATGGAAGCTAACTTACTTTCACGCAATTACCCGGAATCTTAAAAGACTCAAACGGTTCCGCCAATTCTGGCGCCAGTTTCGCGCGATTTCTGCGGTAACTTATCTCTAGCCATTTTTACCGTTAGGGTTTGGGACACGTGTCACGCATCCAACGGCGCGACGCTTGCGTTCCGACCACAGGATGCGGAGCACGAATCTTATCCCTTCAGCTATAAATATCAACCGTCGAGGCCCCTTACCCTCATTCACCCCCCTTCTCACCTCTCTGCCGAGCGCCGCCCGTGAGCTCTTCCTCCGCCGCGCCGGATCCTGCCGGAATAGTCGCCGGAGCTTCACCGGAGCGAATCCACCACCGCAGTGTTCTTCGTGTTCTTAACTCCGGCGAGCCACCGCGCGGAAAACTCGTCGCCGGCAGCTCAGGCCACCGCATTCGCCATTACGGTAAGTCTTCGAGCTTCACTCTTACGCCGTAGTTGGTAGGGGTGAATTTTGGGAAGATGACGTGGGATCCGACTAAAGAAAGTTTCCGCCAAACCCTTTTTCTTCAGATGTCTTCAACGACTCCGCCTCCAACCTCGGATCCAATCATGGCGATCCCAATCTCCTCCGCCCCTCCTCCCTTCATTCCAATCAACCTGGATCCTTCAAAGGATTCCGGCAAGGAGGCGGTGGGGACCTCTGCTCACCCGGAGAAAACCTCCGGGGCGGGTCAGACGGAGCACCAAGCGGACGAGGTCACAAAGAAGTCGAAAGCTCGGAAGCGAGATTCTGAAGCTAAAGGAAAATGGTGGCCATGCACTACCACCGAGATGGAGCTGAAGAACCTCGAGTCGGAGGGCTTTCTGCAACCCGGAAGCTGGAGGTCAGTTCCGGATGAACTTGCTCCGGCTCCGAGGGACGATGAGATGGTGCTGACGAAGGCACTGGTGGAGCGCGGATTTTCATTTCCGCCTTCAGACTTTTTCTTGGAGATTCTGAAGACGTATGGACTCCAACCCCACAACATATCTCCAAACAGCGTGCTCGCCATCAGCAACCACGTCGCCCTCTGCGAAGGCCATCTCCGGGTAACCCCTGAGATCTCTCTGTTCCAATATTTTTTCTCTGTCAAGAAGATCCGGCAAGCCGGCGAACTCGCCACATGCGGATCCATCACATTTATGCTCCGCCCGGGCCGCGTCTACCCCCCAACCGACCGCCACGAATCCGCGAGGTACTGGTCCGCGGGTTTCTTCTATCTGAAGGACGTCTCCGACCCCGCGAGCGAAAAGAAACTTCCGGCTTTTAAAAACTGCCCCGCCAACGAGCTTCCGTCATGGACGCACTGCCCCCACTTCTCCGACTCGCCTCAGCTGACCCGCGCTGTCAGGCGGATCTGCAAGCTCACGGAGGAGGGGCTGACGGGGAAGGACTTAACCCTTTCCTGGTTCACCAAGCGGATCCAACCGCTGCAACACAGGGACCGCCTGATGTTTGAGTACACAGGGCGCGACGATCCAATGCGCGCCACCAAAGATAATCTTTCTGCCGACGCCCTCGACAAAAGGATCCGGGTCCTCATCAAGATTTCACGTGAACTCCATGTTCACGTATGCAACAAAGACATCCACACAAATGGATCCGGAACCGCGGTACGTCGCCTTGACTTTGGTCTATTGTTTTTCTTCACTTTCTTCATCTAAGTGTTTAACTTTGTACTAGCTCGAGGCGCTTGAGGAAAATGAACTCGGAACTCTCCTCCGAGTCCCATCCAGCAGCAACGTGGACCCGGAAGCCGCATCGGAGGCGGAAGCTCCCGAGGCTTCCCGCCCCGCTAAGAGGAAGAAGCCAGCACCTTCCAGCCCTCGTGCGAAGCGTGCCCGCGAAGTGCTCAGCACTGCGGCTACCCGGAAATTGGAGGCGGAAAAGAAGCGCCTCTCGCTAATTAATACCAGCAACAGAGGGCAGCCTGCTTCCCAGCACTTCTTCAAACCCTCCGGGTAAACGTTCACTTCCGAGACCCAAGTCCTGATTCAACGCTCGCTCTTATACTTGTATGTTTTTTACTGAAGCTCCGGAAGCCAGCCCCCCAAGGCCCCAAAGACCCTTAAGAGAACCAAGCCATCTCCGGCTTCTTTTCCCATTACTCCTGATGTTGAAGTTCCGCCTAAAGCTTCATCCACCTCCAAGCCGGATCCAAAGGATATCATCAACGTTGATGACCTTCCTGAAGACCCCGCTCATCATGGCGACTCCGCCAAGGGGACCTCCTCACCAATTCCTCCGCCAGATCAACCAAGCTCCGCGTTCGCGGGGCCCACTGAAGAGGAACAGGAGCAAAAGGCTAAGCTCCTTCAAGTAACCAACGCGACTCGAGTCCACCTCCAACCAACTCCGTCCTTTCAAAAGCTCACCCTTTCACAGCGTCACGCGGAAGTTTCCGCCATGCTGAACAAAGTGTGGGGTGATGACCCACAAGTATAGGGGGTGTATCGTAGTACTTTCGATAAATAAGAGTGTCAAACCCAACGAGGAGCAGAAGGTGTTGACAAGCAGTTTCGATGAAGGTTTCACTGTAAATGCTCACAGACAAGTATTCAGGGGGTTTTGATATTGCAGGTAAATAAAGTACAAGTAAATAAAATGCGAGAGAAATAATTGCAGCGAGTGGCCCAATCCTTTTTAGCACAAAGGACAAGCTGGTTTGTTTGCTTATAATGACCAAACGTTCCTGAGGACACATGGGAATTTTAGTCTAGTGCTTTCGCTACATACAGCTGATTAATCTTCATTGTTTTGATAAGTGTTGTGTGGGTGAACCTATGCTAATGCACCGCCCTTCCTAGGACTAATACATACTTGTGATTATACCCCTTGCAAGCATCCGCAACTACAAGAAAGTAATTAAGATAAATCTAACCACAGCCTTAAACTCTGAGATCCTGCGATCCCTCCTGCATCGATATACTAACGGGGGCTTAGGTTTCTGTCACTCCGGCAACCCCGCAATTAGCAACCGAATACAAGATGCACTCCCCTAGGCCCATAAATGGTGAAGTGTCGTGTAGTCGACGTTCACACGACACCACTAGAAGAATGACACCACAACTTAAATATCATAACATTGAATATTACTCAACCATAATTCACTACTAGCATTTAGACTTCACCCATGTCCTCAAGAACTAAACGAACTACTCACGAGACATCATATGGAATACAATCAGAGGTGATATGATGATGAATAACAATCTGAACATAAACCTTGGTTCAATGGTTTCACTCAATAGCATCTACAACAAGTATAGAATAACACCGGGAGAGTTTCCCCTATCAAACAATCAAGATTTAACCCGAATTGCTACAGCGGTGACGAGGTGCAGCGGTGGTGATGACGGTGTAGATGGTGGAGATGATGATGATGATGATGGAGATGATGTCCCGCTCGATGACGATGGTGATGGCGTCGATTTCCCCCTCCGGGAGGGAATTTCCCCGGCGGATTCCTGCCCGCCGGAGAGCTCTTTTCTCTCTGGTGTTCTCCGCCCCGCAGAGGCGGCTGTAACCCTCGTGAGGATCCCTCGTGGCTTAGGTTTTCGGGACGAAGGAGTACGCGAAGAAAAGGAGGCGAAAAGGGTCGTGGGCCCCCCAGAGCATAGGGTGGCGCGGCCGGGCCCGGGCCGCGCCGCCATGGTCTGGGCCCACAGTGGCCCCTCTCTTCTTCCCCTTCTGCTCCCTCGTCATCTGGAAAAATAGGAATTTTCGTGAAATTCCTTCCACAGTTGATCTTCCGAAATATTGTGTTCTGACGGTGCTTTTTCCAGCAGAATCCTGGCTCCGGTGCTTGATCCTCCAATAATGATGAAACATGCAAAATAGATGAAATAACATAAGTATTGTGCCCCAATATGAAATATATCAATGAATAACAGCAAATTATGATACAAAATAGTGATGCAAATTGGACGTATCAACTCCCCCAAGCTTAGACCTCGCTTGTCCCCAAGCGAAACTGAGCTCGATAAACAAGACCACATGTTTATGGAGTGAAGAGTCGATAAATAAAATACGGACAAGAAGCATCATATTCATTCACACAAGACATTCTAGTAAACAACTTCCTCATATAACTCATCTTGAAATAAGTAAAGAGAAATCACAAGTAAAGGTGCATAAGAAATCATAATTGGTGATGGCAAACTTTGTTCTTGGTCAGAGAACTGCTAACGGATTGTACTTCTAAGCAAAGCTTTCATATTAGATTTTATAGCTGAGCCTTCATATTTAAGCATAACAATCTCCTCATAATCATTGATAACTTCAAGGTCATATTCATTCAGATAAAATTGGTACTAAACAAGAAAGTATAAAAGACATGATTAACTGAATCATAGCATAAATGATTGGTTCACAACAACTCAATTGCTTGCTTGAGATAGAGGGAAATAGGTTTACTGACTCAACATAAAAGTAAAAGATAGGCCCTTCGCAGAGGGAAGCAGGGATTAAATCATGTGCTAGAGCTTTTCAAGTTTTGAAATCATATAAAGAGCATAAAAGTAAGATTTTGAGCGGTGTTTGTTGTTGTCAACGAATGGTAGCGGTACTCTAACACCCTTGCCAAACGAACCTTCAAAGAGCGGCTCCCATGAGGGACGGCATCTCTACCAGCAAGGTAGATCATCCCCCTTCTCTTTTGTTTACACATGTATTTTAGTTTTATTATGGGTGACACTCCCCCAACCTTGGCTTTCTCAATCCATGGCTAACCGAATCCTCGGGTGCCTTCCAACATTCACATACCATGGAGGAGTGTCTATTGCAAAATTAAGTTGCTTACTGATAACTCAGAGCAAAACATGTGAAGAGAATTATTAATGAAAGTTATTAATTGGGGCTGGGAACCCCGTTGCCAGCTCTTATTGCAAAATTATTGGATAAGCGGATGTGCCGCTAGTCCATTGGTGAAAGTCCGCCCAACAAGATTGAAAGATAAAACACCACATACTTCCTCATGAGCTATAAAACATTGACACAAATAAGGAGTAGTATATTTGAATAATTTAAAGGTAGCACATGAAGTATTTACTTGGAATGGCAGAAAATACCATGTAGTAGGTAGGTATGGTGGACACAAATGGCATAGGTTTGGTCTAAGGTTATGGATGTATGAGAAGCATTCCCTCTCGATACAGGTCTTTGGCTAGCAAGGTTTGATAGCAAGCATAAAGGTTGAGGGAAACAAACAAATATACATATGATAGAAACAATCATGCATCTTTCTCATAAGCACAAGCAATTTTAACTCTAGAATACTAAGCATAGAGATAATAGAGTAATGTATCTAAGTGTATTTCTCTCTTCTATTAAACATCAAGATGTTGTTGCTATTGACCAATGCTAAGTTTGCCAAAACCAAATAGATTTACTCGATGCTCCCAAAGTGATATCAATACTCATGTCAAGAGTAATCATATAATGGAGATTGCAAACTAAAATAAGGTGTGCAAAAAGTAAATGATAAGACTTCTCATTAATATTCCATAACGATAACTCACACCAACGGATACATAGATAACTAACTAAGAGAGATACTTCCACATTGCATACTATTCCATATAATAACTTCCCTACTCATGATATGACACTACTTGATAGTAAAAGATAAAGGTGTGTGATGTGATACCGCGGCACTCCCCCAAGCTTGGAACAAACCAAGGGGATGCCAATACCGATGATGAATTACTCCTTCGGCGATGGTGGTGATGAATTCCTGACAAGCTTCTCAATAAGCTCCTGGAGCTCGTCAATCCTGTATATGAGATTGCGAATCATCTCTGAATTGTGCTCGACGCGGTTAAGGAGTCTGTCCGACGGTGAGTCCCAACTCTTGGAGTTATTTCCCCACTCTTCAGCCTCAGGCTCCTTCTCTCCTGCAGTGTCAGAACGATTTATATCCCAATTACTTGGCAACACTACCTTGGGGGTCCTTTCAGTTTGACGATCGTAGATTAGATTGCGGTAAGGGTTGTAATGGCTCGGATAAGATGTCCTTGGAGCCAAGTAGTGACGTGGAACCGCTCCTCCGGTGGCGATTCGTGCACTCCTCTTGATGTTGGATGGACTTGATATCACGCCAATACTTGCGACGGTGGCTTGTTGGCGTTCCTGCGGAGCTTCCTCCACTTCTTCATCCTCTCTTGCATCTTCTTTCTTCAGCTCCGGGTCTTGAATATTTTCCTTCAAAGGTTCCTTGTCCTTGTTGTTGGAGACCATGGTGCTTCTAGATCAAAACAAATCTGGCAGAAAACAGCTCGAAACAAAACTCGACGAGAAAACGATATTACGGACCTCCAGGGGTCCGGGGGATTATATAGCAAATTTTTTACAACAAAAGGAAGGTTCCAGGTCGAAAACGAGTCGGAAAGGGGCAACGAGGCGGCCAGACCATAGGTCGGCGCGGGCCCAGGTCAGGCTGCGCCGGCCTATGGTGGCACCCCCTCGTGCGTCTTTTCCACTCCGTTTCGATTCCGTAATTTTTCATATTTTCCAAAAACAGCAAAAATAATGTTCGGAAAGGTAAACGCGGACTTTTTATTACCTATACTGTTACCTATTCAAAGTCCAGTTCTGGCGGACTGTCAATTTGTCCTTTGATGAAAGCCTCCGGTGTTTCCACTTGAATAATATCAACATCAACATTATAAGAATCACCCGAGATATAATGCTTGAGTCTTTGTCCATTCACCACTTGTGTGGCATTGCCTTGGAGAGAGCTAATTTTAATTGCTCCTGAACGATACACCTCCTCAACAACATATGGTCCTTCCCACTTCGAGAGTAATTTCCCTGCAAAGAATCTGAGACGAGACCGATACAATAGAACTTGATCTCCAACATTAAATTCTCTTTTGATGATCCTTCTATCATGCCATTTCTTAACTTTTTCTTTAAAGAGTTTAGCATTTTCATAAGCTTCACTTCTCCATTCATCTAGAGAACTTAATTGCAACAACCTCTTATTACCAGCTAATTTAGGATCTTTATTTAGTTCTCTAACAGCCCAATAAGCTTTGTGCTCTAGTTCTAAAGGTAAATGACAAGCTTTTCCATAAACCATTTTATAAGGTGACATTCCCATAGGATTTTTATAAGCAGTTCTATAAGCCCATAACGCTTCTTTCAATTTGCTAGGCCAATTCTTTCTAGATTTATTAACGGTCTTACCTAAGATAGCTTTAATCTCTCTATTTGATAATTCTACTTGACCACTAGTTTGAGGGTGATAAGCAGAAGCAATTCTATGATTAATACCATACTTAGCAAGAGTTTTTCTAAAACCTCCATGAATAAAATGAGAACCTCCATCAGTCATAATATATCTAGGTACTCCAAATCTAGGAAATATAATATCTACAAGCATTTTTATAGAGGTCTCACCATCAGCACTTTTTGTAGGTATAGCTTCTACCCATTTAGTAACATAATCAACAACGACAAGTATATGAGTGTTACCGTCTGAAGAAGGGAAAGGACCCATGAAGTCGAATCCCCAACAATCGAATGGTTCAATAACAAGAGTATAATTCATAGGCATTTCATTGCGTCTGGAGATATTACCAACTCTTTGACATTCATCACAAGATAAGATAAACTTCCTTGCATCTTTGAAGAGTGTTGGCCAATAAAAACCTGATTGTAGAACCTTTTGCGCGGTTCTATCTCCAGCGTGATGTCCTCCATAAACACTTCCATGACATTTATTCAATATCTCCTGTTGTTCATATTCAGGAACACATCTTCGCATAATACCATCCACTCCTTCTTTATATAAGTGTGGGTCATCCCAAAAATAATGCCTCAAGTCATAAAAGAATTTCCTCCTTTGCTGAGCTGAAAAGGTTGGAGGCAAATACTTCGAAACAATAAAGTTAGCATAATCTGCATACCAAGGGCTCTCTCGCGAGCTCACCTTTATTACAGCCAATTGTTCATTTGGAAAACTATCATTAACAGGAACAGGATCATAAGCAATATTTTCCAATCTAGACAAATTATCAGCAACAGGATTATCAGCACCTTTCCTATCTATAATATGTAAATCAAATTCTTGCAACAGAAGTACCCATCTAATAAGCCTTGGCTTAGCATCTTTCTTTGTCATAAGGTATCTAATTGCAGCATGATCAGTATGAATTGTAACTTTTGAATCAACAATATAGGGTCTAAACTTGTCACAAGCAAAGACTACAGCTAACAATTCCTTTTCAGTTGTAGCATAATTTCTTTGAGCAGCATCAAGAGTCTTACTAGCATAATGAATAACATTTAATTTCTTATCTACTCGCTGTCCAAGAACAGCGCCTACAGCAAAATCACTAGCATCACACATAATTTCAAAAGGCAAATTCCAATCAGGAGGTTCAACTACAGGAGCAGTTGTTAAGGCTTTCTTTAGAGTTTCAAAAGCTTCCTTACAATCATCATCAAAAACAAAAGGTACATCTTTTTGAAGAAGATTAGTAAGAGGCTTTGAAATTTTAGAGAAATCTTTAATAAATCTCCTATAAAACCCAGCATGACCAAGAACACTACGAATACCTTTAACATCCCTTGGATAGGGCATCTTCTCAATTGCTTCAACTTTAGCTCTATCAACTTCAATACCTCTCTCGGAAATTTTATGTCCCAATACAATTCCTTCATTAACCATAAAGTGGCATTTCTCCCAATTAAGAACAAGGTTAGTTTCTTCACATCTCTGCAAAACTTTATCGAGGTTTCGCAGGCAATTATCAAAAGAATTCCCATAGACAGAAAAATCATCCATGAACACCTCTACAATACTTTCGCAAAAACCATGAAAAATAGCAGACATGCATCTTTGAAAAGTAGCAGGAGCATTACATAAACCAAAAGGCATACGCCTATAAGCATAAGTTCCATAAGGACAAGTAAAAGTGGTTTTCTCTTGATCTTTAGCTTTAACAGCAATTTGTGAAAACCCAGAATAACCATCAAGAAAACAAAAATGAGTATTTTTAGACAACCTTTCTAACATTTGATCAATAAAGGGTAAAGGGTAATGATCTTTCTTAGTAACTTTATTAACTTTTCGAAAATCAATGCACATTCTATAACCTACAACTATTCTTTGAGGAATAAGCTCATCATTATCATTAGGCACAACAGTCATTCCTCCTTTCTTAGGAACACAATGAACAGGACTAACCCATCTACTATCAGCAATAGGATATATAATACCAGCTTCAAGGAGTTTTAATACCTCATTCCTTACCACTTCCTTCATCTTCGGAATTAGACGACGTTGATGTTCAACAACAGGCTTTGCATCTTCTTCCATATTAATAGCATGTTGGCAAATAGAAGGAGAAATCCCTTTCAAATCATCAAGAGTATAGCCAATAGCTCCTCGGTGTTTCTTCAATATTTCCAATAACCTTTCTTCCTCAATCTCTGAAAGCTTAGAACTAATAATAACAGGATATATTTTCTTATCATCAATATGAGCATATTTAAGATTATCAGGTAAAGGCTTTAAATCAAAAACAGGATCTTCCTTTGGTGGCGGTGTTGTACCCAAATCTTCCACCGGTAAATCATGCTTGAGAATAGGTTGGCGAAGAAAAATTTCCTCAAGCTCATCTCTTTCTTTCCTAAAAGCTTCACTTTCACTATTCTCCAAATGTTGCTGCAAAGGGTTATTAGGAACAAGAACAATAGATGCACACTGCTCCATTTTAAAATCATTACTAGGCAAGTCAGTTTTATAAGGAGTTTTGGTAAATTTAGAAAAGTTAAATTCATAAGGTTCACCAGCAAATCTAGTCAAAATTTTCTCTTTCTTACAATCTATAATAGCTCCACAAGTATTTAGAAAAGGTCTACCAAAAATGATAGGACAATGATCACTAGCAGCAGAACCAAGTACCAAAAAGTCAGCAGGATATTTAATCTTACCACATAGAACTTCCACATCCCGAACAATACCAATTGGAGAAATAGTTTCTCTATTAGCCAGATGAATAACCACATCAATATCTTCAAGTTCACAAGAACCAATTTCGTGCATAATCTCCGTGTAAAGCTCATAAGGAATAGCACTAACACTTGCACCAATATCACATAAACCATAATAGCAATGATCACCAATTCTAACAGATAGCATAGGAACACTAACTTGTTTGGATTTATTAGGATGTGAAACAATATTAGAAGCATCTTCACAGAAAATAATATGACCATCCTCCACATTTTCAGTCACAAGATCTTTAACTATAGCAACAGCAGGTTCAATTTTAATTTGTTCTTCAGGTTCTTTAGGTTTCTTTTCACTTTTATTAACCGCACTAGATATGACAGAGTACTCCTTCATTTTAGCAGGGAAAGGAGTTTTTTCAATATAAGCTTCAGGAATAACATTATCAACAGTTTCAACCACTACACATTTGTTTACAGATGAATCAACTTTATCTTTATACGGTTCATGATACTTATCAAAATTCTTCTTAGGCAGTTCATAATGAGAGGCAAAAGCTCTATAAAGATTTGCAACAACTTGGGAATCAAGACCATATGTAGCACTCATATTACGAAATTTATCAGTATCCATAAAAGCTTCAATGCATTTATAATCATAAATTATACCTGATTCTCTATCTTTGTCGTTCTCCCATCCTTCAGTATTTTCTTGGATCCGATCAAGAAGGTCTCTTTTAAACTCTTCATTCTTGCGTGTAAATGATCCAGAACAAGAAGTATCCAGCAAGGTCTTGTCTTGAAAAGAAAGTCTTGCATAGAAATTATCAATAATAACATTACCAGGAAGCTCATGAATGGGGCATTTGAGCATTGAAGACTTCAATCTCCCCCAAGCTTGGGCGATACTCTCTCCATCATGAGGCCAAAAATTATATATGCGGTTCCGATCTTTGTGAATTTCACTTGGAGGATAAAATTTGGAATAGAATAAAGGCACAATGTCCTCCCAATCAATAGAATCACCATTCTTCAGCAATTTATACCAGTGCGCCGCTTTACCAGACAGCGATATAGTGAATAGCTTCTTCCTAACTTCATTCATAGAAATACCTGCACATTTGAATAACCCGCATAATTCATGCAAAAACAATAAATGATCACCAGGATGGACAGTTCCATCCCCTTCATAGCGGTTATCCATAACACGTTCAATAATTTTCATAGGTATTTTATATGGTACTACTTCCTCACCTGGCGCTTCATCCACTACCGTTGCAGTAGTAGTAGATTTCCCAAATAGAAATTGAAGAGAAGATCTCTCCATAATGATTTATAGCAGCAGGCAGAAATAAAATCAGCACAAACAGTAAATTTCCTTACCAATTCCACTTACCAATAGCGCTTCACTCCCCGGCAACGGCGCCAGAAAATAGTATTGATGACCCACAAGTATAGGGGGTGTATCGTAGTACTTTCGATAAATAAGAGTGTCGAACCCAACGAGGAGCAGAAGGTGTTGACAAGCAGTTTCGATGAAGGTTTCACTGTAAATGCTCACAGACAAGTATTCAGGGGGTTTTGATATTGCAGGTAAATAAAGTACAAGTAAATAAAATGCGAGAGAAATAATTGCAGCGAGTGGCCCAATCCTTTTTAGCACAAAGGACAAGCCGGTTTGTTTGCTTATAATGACCAAACGTTCCGAGGACACATGGGAATTTTAGTCTAGTGCTTTCGCTACATACAGTTGATTAATCTTCATTGTTTTGATAAGTGTTGTGTGGGTGAACCTATGCTAATGCACCGCCCTTCCTAGGACTAATACATACTTGTGATTATACCCCTTGCAAGCATCCGCAACTACAAGAAAGTAATTAAGATAAATCTAACCACAGCCTTAAACTCTGAGATCCTGCGATCCCTCCTGCATCGATATACTAACGGGGCTTAGGTTTCTGTCACTCCGGCAACCCCGCAATTAGCAACCGAATACAAGATGCACTCCCCTAGGCCCATAAATGGTGAAGTGTCGTGTAGTCGACGTTCACACGACACCACTAGAAGAATGACACCACAACTTAAATATCATAACATTGAATATTACTCAACCATAATTCACTACTAGCATTTAGACTTCACCCATGTCCTCAAGAACTAAACAAACTACTCACGAGACATCATATGGAATACAATCAGAGGTGATATGATGATGAATAACAATCTGAACATAAACCTTGGTTCAATGGTTTCACTCAATAGCATCTACAACAAGTATAGAATAACACCGGGAGAGTTTCCCCTATCAAACAATCAAGATTTAACCCGAATTGCTACAGCGGTGACGAGGTGCAGCGGTGGTGATGACGGTGTAGATGGTGGAGATGATGATGATGATGATGATGGAGATGATGTCCCGCTCGATGACGATGGCGATGGCGTCAATTTCCCCCTCCGGGAGGGAATTTCCCCGGCGGATTCCTGCCCGCCGGAGAGCTCTTTTCTCTCTGGTGTTCTCCGCCCCGCAGAGGCGGCTGTAACCCTTCGTGAGGATCCCTCTGTGCTTAGGTTTTCGGGACGAAGGAGTACGCGAAGAAAGGAGGCGAAAGGGTCGTGGGCCCCCAGAGCATAGGTGGCGCGGCCAGGCCCTGGGCCGCGCCGCCCTATGGTCCGGCCCCATGGCCTCTCTTCTTCCCCTTCTGGCTCCCTTCGTCATCTGGAAAATAGGAATTTTCGTGAAATTCCCTTCCACGTTGATCTTCCGAAATATTGTGTTCTGACGGTGCTTTTTCCAGCAGAATCCTGGCTCCGGTGCTTGATCCTCCAATAATGATGAAACATGCAAAATAGATGAAATAACATAAGTATTGTGCCCCAATATGAAATATATCAATGAATAACAGCAAATTATGATACAAAATAGTGATGCAAATTGGACGTATCATGGGGTAAACCAGATGAGGAGGTGCGTGAACTCGCCGACCTGGAGGTCAGCCTGAAGGATTTTTTCGCCAAGCACAGGGAAGTGCGGCAGGTAATACTAGCCCCCAAGCATTGGGTGATATATTTCCGTGTAACATGTATTAGCCGATGCTTTCCGAAAAATGTACCTGAGGCGGAAATTTAAAATTTTTGTACCAAGACTTTGAATTCCTCGCCAGCCCCCAAGATTTTAAATATCCGACTAACTCCTCTGCACAGACCACGCGGAAACTGCACGAAGACCTGCGCGTGCATGTGCTGGAGCAGATCGCGGAGATCGAGGGGCTGCGCCAGAACGCGGAAAATAGCCAAAAGGCTATCCAGCTGCTTGAGACCCGCCTTCAAGGTACAAGATCCGGGTCTTACTCTTGTTTTGATATAGCTGTTCAGGATGCATAATATGCGCAATTCTGTCTACGTACAGAAGAGACTGCCAAGCACTCCAAGTTTGACGAGCTGTCCGCCAAGATCCAGGTGCTTGAGGCGGAGAATGAATCCCTCAAGAACTTTGTGAAGACATCCGCCTCCCAGGAAAATCAAGCGAGGAAGGAGCTGTCCGAAAAACATGCCCGCGACCTGGCGGAGCTGAATGAAAAACTGGAGAAAAGCCAGGGCCGCGTGATTTCCGTGATATCCAAGAACAAAGTTCTGGAAGCGGAGGCGGAGGCCATTGACAAACTTATCTTCCGTAAGCGTTTTCCGTGTTGTTGCTCCGACCATCTCGCAAGCTTTATCTCTAACGGAACTGTTGCTTCTTCCACAGCGAGCCTTGGCTTCGAATGGACAAAAGAGTCAAACCTTACGAGGACGGAGGCATACGATGAAGCGCGTATATCAATTGACAAGTTAATTGAAGCCTGTCGCGGAATCGCCACGGCTCTGTCTCTGAAGAAGGCCAAAACCACAGTCATCGATACGATGACCAAACTTATGGGATTGGTGCCGGATTTCATCAAGGACTGGCAGAAGTCTTCAGCACGCGGAGTCGCCTCCCTAGTCTTGGCCACCTGCAAGGCTCACTTCCCCTCGCTCAACCTGGCGACTGTTGCACGCGGAGCCCCCCAGGGTTCCGACATGGGCGCCCTCCTCGCGGAAACCGAAGGATATGAACAGCTGTTTGTCAGGCGAGTGGATCACTCGTTCTGGTATAACAAGCACGATCTACCCGAAGGATTTTCCGATGCTGAGGAAGAAGCAGGTGAGCCGGAGTATTATGGGGAAGGATCCGGGTCAAGCGGCGAGCATTCCGGAGAAGGCTCTGGTGGCGGCTCCGAAGCCGGATCTGGTGACAGTGATGACGGCTCCAACTACCAGCAATCTGAGGAGGAGGACTCCGAGTAGAGCTCCTGTTTAGAACAATGAAACAAGTTGCATCATTTTGGCCCCAGAGTGGGTTTGTAATAATACTTAAATTCTTAAGTAGCTAGGTACGAAACAACTATGCGTGGGCGGAAACAACTTATCCTGCTATCCTTTAATATTATTCTGCGTGTTTCGTTTTATGTCGGAAAGCAAGTGCTGATGTCGTTGTTTTCCGGCTTGCTCGCTTGACCTTCCGCGAGCCGGAAGACCTTAGCCGGAAACGCTCGCCAGCGGCGACGAAACCCAATGGTAATCCGTCAATAACCGCGGAAACAAGCCCCCAAGCATAGATGCCGGAAATCGCTACTAGGAATCCACGAGTTCGCAACAGATAACAATTTAATCAGAAAACTTAAGCTTACGTCCTGAAGGACGATTTTTGAAAATCACAACTTTCATACACGCCTAGGCGGAAATATCCAGCTCTGCGGTTTTAGTCGGAAAACATACACGATCGAAAAATGAACAAGTAAAGGAGGTAAATGACTCAAAGAGTGAACCATAAGCTTTATTTCATTGATCATGTATAACTATTACAGAGTTTGTAACTCGGGAAAAATATGCTAAGTGTGGAAAGGACGTAGCTGTGCGATGTTCCAGGGACGATCTGTCTCGTCGTAGATGTCGTCCGGATCCTCACGCTTGCGTTTCCGGCGCCAATTGGCAGGTCTGTCTCTTAGCTCGCGGAAATCAACAAGGTAGTACGACCCGTTGTGAAGCACTTTGCTAACGACGAAGGGTCCTTCCCATGGAGATTGCAGCTTATGGTCTTTCACCTGTCGAAGGCGGAGGACCAGGTCTCCTGCCATGAAGGAGCGATTCCGTACTCGACGACTGTGATAACGTCGGAGCTTCTGCTGGTAGATGGCGGAGCGCTGGTCAGCTAAGTTCCGAGCTTCCTCGATCAGGTCCACAGATAGCTGTCTGGCCTCGTCAGCTGTTTCTTCATTGTAGGCGGAAACTCGCGGTGAATCGTGGATGATGTCGGAGGGAATCACGGCTTCGGATCCGTATACCAGGAAAAATGGTGTAAACCCTGTTGACCTGTTAGGGGTAGTTCGCAAACTCCACAAGACAGCGTCCAGTTCGTCAGCCCAAGCTCCGGCTGCTCGTCGCAGCGGTTCTTCAAGGCGTGGCTTGATTCCTGATAATATTAGACCGTTAGCCCTTTCAACTTGACCATTGGATTGTGGGTGAGCCACAGATGCAAGGTCCAATCGAATCCCCATTGTCTCACAATAATCCTTTAATTCTCCCTGAGCGAAGTTTGTGCCATTGTCTGTTATGATGCTGTGTGGGATGCCGAATCTCATTACGAGGCTGCAGACAAATTTTAGTGCCGTAGCACCGTCGGCTTTTCTCACTGGCTTTGCCTCTATCCACTTGCTGAATTTGTCAACAGCGACCAAGAGGTATTCACAACCACCAGGAGATGATCTTTTTAACTTACCAACCATATCAAGCCCCCAGACCGCAAATGGCCAGGTGATAGGTATGGTCTTCAGCTCTTGTGCTGGAGCGTTTGGTTGAGTAGCGTAGTACTGACAACCCCGGCAGGTTTTGACTATTTTGTCAGCGTCTTCTTTAGCTGTGAGCCAATAAAAACCTAGCCGAAAAGCTTTTGCAACGAGTGACCTGGGGGCGGCGTGATGCCCGCAATCCCCTGCGTGGATCTCTCTGAGGATTTCAATGCCATCTTGATTAGAGACGCATTTGAGAAACACCCCTGTTGCACTTCGTTTGTAGAGCTGTCCATCAACAATTGTGTAGGATCTTGCTCGTCTGATGATCTGTCGTGCGAGGACCTCGTCCTCCGGCAACTTCTGATCGATGAGGTAGTCCAGGAAAGGCTGTGTCCAAGCCGGAATGATAGCCATCACCTCTTTGGCCGGAGACACTGCCACCTCTGGGTTTTCCGGGTTAGCGCCCTTCACCGAGGGTATCCGGAGATGCTCTAGGAAAATTCCAGGCGGGATTGGCTTCCTCCCGGATCCGAGCTTGGATAGCATGTCTGCCGCTGTGTTGTCGTCTCTCCGGACATACTTGACTTCGTATCCTAGAAAGCACTTGGCGATCTCGTCAACTTCGTCTCTGTAAGCCGCCATGACGGAATTTCTGGCGTTCCAGGTTCCGGCTACTTGCTGTGCCACCAGGTCGGAATCTCCGCAACAGATGATGTGCTTGATCCCTATTTCCTTAGCGATGCGCAGTCCGT
Source organism: Lolium multiflorum (assembly GCA_030979885.1). Classification (NCBI taxonomy): domain Eukaryota; kingdom Viridiplantae; phylum Streptophyta; class Magnoliopsida; order Poales; family Poaceae; genus Lolium; species Lolium multiflorum. The sequence goes on from CM061749.1 coordinate 342,677,428, forward strand.
GTAGTAGAGCCTCGTATTCTGCCATGTTGTTTGTAGCTTCGAAGTGAATCTGCAGAACATACTGCAGTTCTTCTCCGGTAGGGGACTTCAGGGTGACTCCGGCTCCTGAGCCTTGATGCTGCTTGGATCCGTCGAAGTGCATAACCCATGTCTCTGGTTCCGGCTCCAAATTTGCGTCCGGAGCTTCTGTCCAATCTGCGACGAAATCTGCCAAAACCTGGGATTTGACCGCGGTCCTGGCTTTATAGCTGATGTCGAAGGCGGATAATTCAATGCCCCATTTTGCTGTGCGTCCTGTTGCGTCAGCATTGTTGAGAATCGTTGACAGCGGAGCTTTGCTCACGACTGTTACTGGATGTTCTTGGAAGTAATGTCTCAGCTTCCTACTGCCCAGGAATACTCCGTAGGCTAACTTCTGAAAGTGAGGGTAGCGCTGTTTGGACTCCGTGAGGACCTCGCTAATATAGTAGACTGGCCTTTGGACTCCATATTCGTGACCTTCTTCCTGTCGTTCCACCACGATGACGAGGCTGATGACCCTGTTGGTGGCTGCCAGGTAAAGGAGCATAGGCTCTGACTCTCCTGGAGCTGCTAGGATAGGTGGGGAGGTAAGTATCTCCTTCAACCCTTGTAGTGCTGCATCCGCTGCCTCGTCCCAGACAAACTTGTCTGTTTTCTTCAACAGCTTGTACAGGGGAAGTGCCTTCTCGCCAAGACGGCTAACAAACCTGCTGATTGCTGCGACACAACCAGTAAGCCGTTGCACATCTTTGAGACAAGTTGGCCTGTTTATGCACAAAATTGCCTTGATTTTTTCCGGGTTTACTTCAATGCCCCTGTTAGAGACAATGAAGCCAAGGAGTTTTCCGGCTGGTACGCCAAAGACGCACTTCAGCGGATTCAACATCATCTTGTACCGACGGAGATTCTCAAAGGTTTCTGTGAGGTCGCTGATCAAGTCGGATCCTTTCCGAGTCATGACTGCGATGTCGTCGACGTAAGCGTGTACGTTCCGGCCAATCTGGTCCTTCAAGCACCGCTGCATCGTACGTTGGTAGGTGGCGCCTGCGTTTTTCAAGCCAAAGGGCATGGTAACATAGCAGTAAGTGCCAAATGGGGTGATGAACGAGGTCGCCTTTTGGTCGGACTCCTTCATCCGGATCTGGTGATACCCGGAATACGCATCAAGAAAACACAGAAGTTCCGCCCCTGCCGTCGAATCAATGACTTGGTCAATGCGCGGCAAGGGAAACGGATCTTTCGGGCAATGTTTGTTCAAGCCAGAGTAATCGATGCACATTCTTAGTATTACGGTGTTCTTTTTGGGTACAAGGACGGGATTTGCGACCCAATCAGTGTGGATAACTTCTACTACAAAACCTGCCTCTAGTAACTTAGCTAGTTCCATTCCTATGGCGCGGCGCTTCTTATCTCCAAAGCGTCGCATAGCTTGCTTCACCGGTTTAGCCCCCGGATTTATGTTGAGGTAGTGCTCGGCGAGTTCCCTAGGTACTCCGGACATGTCAGAAGGTTGCCATGCGAAGATATCCATGTTAGCGCGGAGGAACTCGACGAGCGCGCTTTCCTATTTGGGGTCCATGTTGGCTCCGATTGAGACTTGCTTGGTATCGTCGCCTTCCTTGAAGCTGACTTTTTTGGTCTCTATCGCGGCCTTGAAGGACGCTTTCTCTTCAGAGATTTGCTTCTTGGTGGTCTGCATCTCAGTCGGATCCACCGCGGCTCTGTAGCCTTTCAGCTCCTCTCCGGATATCACAGACTCTGCGAAGGCGGCTTCGCCTAACTCGCACTCATGAGCCTTTTTGTAGTCTCCGGATATGGTAATCATACCTTTAGGACCCGGAATCTTGAGCTTGTTGTAGATGTAGCACGCCCTTGCGTGGAACTTGTGGTAGGTGGGCCTGCCGAAGATGACGTGATAGGAGCTCTTGAAGGGCACAACTTCAAATGTGATCCTTTCTTCGCGGAAATTGTGAACATCGCCGAAGGCCACGGGAAGTGTGATGCTGCCGAGGGAATTTGCCTTCTTACCCGGAACCACGCCATGAAACTCAGTCGTGCTGTGTTTGAGCTGTTCCTTGGTGAGGTTCATCCGCTCCAGAGTCTCCAGGTACATGATGTTCAAGCTGGCTCCACCATCCATGAGGCACTTGGAGAAATCATACCCGTCTATGCGGGGACTTACAACCAAGGCGTAGCACTCCTTTGGCACAATGACAGGATGATCCTCTCTGTCAAATGTGCACGGGATTTCCGACCACCTGACATACTGCGGCACAGCCGGAACTATGGCGTTCAGGATCCTGGCAGCTGACTTGGTGGCGCGGACTGTTGGGGTTCCGAGGAAAGTGTGGTAAGCCCCCACGCTCTTTTTCTCAAACGGGTTGGATTTACCTGCGGACCCTGCCTTGGGATCCGGCGAGTTATCATCCTCATCCATTGCCTCGGAGCTGTCCTCATCCTTGTCTTTGTTCTTGCCCTTGCCTCCTTTGCCGCGAGGGCGGTGCTTCCGGGCTCGCTTGTATCCTGCCTCCGGGTCGTTCTTTAAGTCGTTGACCCACTTGCAGTTGCGGTTGGTGTGAGTGGACTTCCCTGTAGCCGGATCCAAGTGGGCCAGGCAGGGCATGTCCCTATACTCCTCGTAGGTTTGCGGGGCGCGGGATCCGCCAGCTGTGGCCTCTGTGCCATGCTGCTGACCCCTGCCGGCTCCGCTTCCACGGCCGCGTCCTCTTCCGCCCCCTGAACCTCCGCGTTGGAACGCCATGGCGACCAAGTCGGATCCGCCACTCTTCTGGTCATCAGGGTTTTTGCGCTTATGGCTGCTGCTATTGCCGTTGTCACGGTTCTTCTTTTGTTGGTGTAGGGGGATTGCTGTGGCTGCGAGGTCACCGCCTGCGTCGTCATCGGCGGCAGTGTGGTCACTGGCAATGGAGATCATCTCATCCAAAGTTAACTTATTTGCATTAGCTAAACAAGTGAGCTTATGCCTCAGCAGTCCTCCTCTTTGCAGTCCGCCGATGAAGGCGTACATGGCAGTGGTGTGATCGACGTTTTCGCACTCGTTCCTGCACGCTAACCATCGCGTGAGGAAGTTCCGTGAGGATTCTCCCTTCTTCTGGATACAAGCTTGTAGGTCGCTTGCCGTGGCAGGTCTTTTGTAGGTGCCTCTGAAGTGTTTCTCGAAAGCGGTCTTCAGGTCAAACCAGCAAAAGATGGAGTTTTTCTCGAGGTCACTGAGCCAGATCCGGGCTGGGCCTACAAGGTACAATTGGAGCATGCGGCAGGCGATGTTAGGGGTCCCTCCGGCAAAGGTTACTGCATTATAGTAATCCTCAATCCAGGTATCCGGCCTTTCGGTGCCATCATAATGCTTCAAGTTTCCGGGTAGCTTGAGGGAGCTCCTTGGCTTTGGTTCCTCTCGAATCATCCTGCCAAAGCACTTTGGTCCGATGTAGTCGGTTCTGTATTCGTTGAGACGTTCCCGTGCGTCGCGCGAACCGTGGCGGGGGGATTTTGAGCGAGAGCGAGATCTCCGACCGCTGCCTCCGCCTCCACCTCCGCCGCCACCGCTAGGTGGTGGCGAGGGAGACCTGCGAGGGGGCCGATCCGACCTCTTGCTTCCGCCTTCAGATTCTCCCCGGCCTTCCCGGTGCTGGCTCCGGCTCCTGTGGCTGCCTTCGCCGTGGCGCTGGCTGCCCTGGTCGTTCCGGCTCCGGCGGGGTTCCGGGTCGCGCTCCTCATTCCGGCTCCTCCTTGGCTCGGGCTCATGATCGTTATTCTGATTCCGGCGAGGTTCCGGCGTGCGCTCCCTGTTTCTGTTTCTTGAAGGCAGCACGTTGTCGCGGATAACAATGCCAGCATGCCCTTGGGGCCTGGTGTTTCCGGCTGGACTACGGCGGCGAGGGGGACGCGGGTGACCATTAGGCGGAGGAGTGGGGTGGCGGTACTTGTCTCGTCCGGAGTACATTGCATCCTTTCCCCTTCTCGGATCCGATGGAGGTGTTTTTGATGGTACGGGGATCGGATTTGGGTGTTCTCTGGCTTGCCTTCTGCGCTCCGAAGATCCGGTACGCGATTCGTTATCTCGATGGCGATTGTCATGGGCGTCCTTCTGCGCAGTGGAGACGCAGAGCTCCGGGTTAGATTCTAACCTGCGCGAAGTGTCTGCCTTGCTCTGCTGTACCACTGCTGACGCGACGAGCTTGCGAACGTAGTCGATATCAATCTCCTCGTTCTTTTTCTTCAAGATCTCTGCAGCCTTCGTCATATTGTCCTTCGGGGTGGCAAGCGGTTGCTGCTCTGTTGGGGTTGCGAAGGTGATCCTGCGGGGAGTTACCAAGTCACGCCGGACCCTTTCGACCTCGTGATGAGCTTCAACGATTTTGTCCTCCCAATGCTTTCGGAGTTCCTTGACCTTTGCCAGTCCTTCGTCCACTTCCTGCTCACGCTGGATGAAGCCTTCCACAAAAACTGCGGCATGCTGGCGTTCTTCAAGCATGGCGGCTGCAGTGTCCTTAAACTTTTTGGCTGTGGCCAGCAGCTCCAATCTTTTAGCTTCCAAAGCTTCTACGTCTTCGGGAGTGATAGGTTTGTTGAGAATATCCGAGCGATAAGCCGCATCCATGCCTGCTTGTGCGATCATATCTTCAGTTGACAGGAGTTCCTCTGAGGAAGAATCCCTGCGGGGCCGCTCCCGTGACATTGGGGATCCCCGACGAGATGGCTGGGGGTCAGATTGGGTGTCTGCTGCTTCTGATCCGTTTTCTCCCAGCGCAGCGACGGTCGCAAGGACCTGCTTTGGCTGGGCGGAATCAACTTCAGGCTGGGCACCGTATCCATATTCCTTCACCCTACGATCGAACTCTTCAGTGTCCATGGATTGGGTATCTCCGGAAATTGGGCTTAAGTTTCCCAGAATCGACTCTTCCACCGGGGCTCCGCTTTCTCCGACAGCCTCTTGCTGATCCGGAGCAGCGTTTTCCGGCGCCTCAACCTGCACAGGACCAGCTCCGTCCTCTTGAGGGGCGGCTCCTGCGGTATGGGCTATGAAGTGTACGAAGTGACACCTTTGCTTCTCTAACACCTGGGAGACCCAGGCGGATCTGCATTGGTCTTCCACCGTGGATTGGGTATCTCCGGAAATTGGGCTTAAGTTTCCCAGAATCGACTCTTCCACCGGGGCTCCGCTTTCTCCGACAGCCTCTTGCTGATCCGGAGCAGCGTTTTCCGGCGCCTCAACCTGCACAGGACCAGCTCCGTCCTCTTGAGGGGCGGCTCCTGCGGTATGGGCTATGAAGTGTACGAAGTGACACCTTTGCTTCTCTAACACCTGGGAGACCCAGGCGGATCTGCATTGGTCTTCCACCGTTATTTCCTGCTCGGGGGCGGATTGGGTGGGTTTGAAATTTTTCAGATCTAAGGCGGAATCTTCCTTAGGAAGCTCGCGTCTCGATCGGAACTCGCGACTGTCCGGTCGCGTCGAGTGCCAGTGGGGTTTCCCCGAATCGATGATGCCCCGATTGGGGAAGATGCCGCCGATTGGGACGATGGAGAGCTTGACGGAGAACCGGCAGATCGTCCGACGGGACGAGTCGCCGTAGTCGAGGAGCCCTCCCGATCCGGCCTCCCAGCGCCTCCAGCCCCACGGTGGCGCCAACCGTCGTTGCCTATTCGACGGTACCTGGAGGAGGGATCCTCACGAGGGGAGAAGAAGTAGGGGCCATAGGGCGGAGTGCTCACGGGACGGTGGTACGTGAGTTACCCAGCTTCGGAACACCTGCACGATGACAGGGCCTACTGCTGCTTGTCTGGAATTATCTGGGCGCTTTCGCGTTGTTACAATGAGTTGTGGTTGTGCCTCTAGGGCTCCCGGGATCCGGCTTATAAAGGCGCATGGATCTAGGGTTTACATGGAGAGTCCTAGCCGGATTACAGATAGCCTAACTATGGTACAATATCTTGCCGTGCACGTCACGGATCCGCCTTCCCTACATGTCGTATGGATCCGGGTTCCTACCGGGCCTCCATGGATCCGGGTTATTCCCAAGGTCGGTCGGATCCGGCTTCCTGTTCCTGGGCCGGACATCTTCCGTCAAGATCAACAGCAACTGGGCCGCCCGATGGGCCACATGCCTCATCACCGTCTGTGGGCCACCCGGGCTTGCCGGATCTAGGCACTGTCGATGGTACACCCATGAAGTATACCCACAACAATGCTTATGCATTTAAGAGGAGTCCATTATCTGTTGTCCATGTTGTCCCGGTATGGATGTCTAAGTTGAGAATAATCAAAAGCGAGAAATCTGAAATGCGAGCTTTCTCCTTAGACCTTTGTACAGGCGGCATGGAGGTACCCCTTTGTGACACTTGGTTGAAACATGGCATGCAAAGATCCGGTAGTCCAAGCTAAGTAGGACGAGGTGCGGACACTATTAGTATACTATGCATGAGGCTTGCAACTTGTAAGATATAATTTACATAACTCATATGCTTTATTACTACCGTTGACAAAATTGTTTCATGTTTTCAAAATAAAAGCTCTAGCACAAATACAGCAATCGATGCTTTCCTTTTGAAGGACCATTCTTTTACTTTTATTGTTGAGTCAGTTTACCTATCTCCTTCCACCTTAAGAAGCAAACACTTGTGTGAACTGTGCATTGATTCCTACATACTTGCATATTGCACTTGTTATATTACTTTATGTTGACAATATCCATGAGATATACATGTTATAAGTTGAAAGCAACCGCTGAAACTTAATCTTCCTATGTGTTGCTTCAACACCTTTACTTCGATTTATTGCTTTATGAGTTAACTCTTATGCAAGACTTATTGATGCTTGTCTTGAAGTACTATTCATGAAAAGTCTTTGCTTTATGATTCAGTTATTTACTCATGTCATTACCTTTGTTTTGATCGCTGCATTCATTACATATGTTTACAAATAGTATGATCAAGATTATGATGGCATGTCACTTCAGAAATTATCTTTGTTATCGTTTTACCTGCTCGGGACGAGCAGAACTAAGCTTGGGGATGCTGATACGTCTCCAACGTATCGATAATTTCTTATGTTCCATGCTACTTTATTGATGATACCTACATGTTTTATGCACATTATATGTCATATTTATGCATTTTCTGGAACTAACCTATTAACAAGATGCCGAAGAGCCAGTTCTGTTTTTGTTTTTGGTTTCAGAAATCCTAGTAAAGAAATATTCTCGGAATTGGACGAAACTTTCGCCCGGGTCCTATTTTTGCACGAAGCTTCCAGAAGACCGAAGAGATAACGGGGGCCACGAGGCGGCCAGAGGGGAGGCCGGCGCGGCCCAGGCCCCGGCCGCGCCGACCTACCCCCGGGCCCCTCGTGTGGCCCCGCGCGTTCCGCCTACTTAAAGCCTCCGTCGCGAAACCCCCGGTACCGAGAGCCACGATACGGAAAACCTTGCGAGACGCCGCCGCCGCGAATCCCATCTCGGGGATTCAGGAGATCGCCTCCGGCACCCTGCCGGAGAGGGGATTCATCTCCGGAGGACTCTACACCGCCATGGTCGCCTCCGAGTGATGAGTGAGTAGTTCACCCTGGACCATGGGTCCATAGCAGTAGCTAGATGGTCGTCTTCTCCTTGTTGTGCTTCATTGTTGGATCTTGTGAGCTGCCTAACATGATCAAGATCATCTATCTGTAATACTATATGTTGTGTTTGTCGGGATCCGATGGATAGAGAGTACTATGATTATGGTGATTATCAATCTATTGTTTATGTGTTGTTTATGATCTTGCATGCTCTCCGTTATTAGTAGAGGCTCTGGCCAAGTTTTTGCTCTTAACTCCAAGAGGGGGTATTTATGCTCGATAGTGGGTTCATGCCTTCATTGAATCTGGGATCGTGACAGTAGGTTCTAAGGTTGTGATGTGCTGTTGCCACTAGGGATAAAACATTGATGCTATGTCTAAGGATGTAGTTGTTGATTACATTACGCACCATACTTAATGCAATTGTCTGTTGCTTTGCAACTTAATACTGAATGGGGTTCGGATGATAACCTGAAGGTGGACTTTTTAGGCATAGATGCAGTTGGATGGCGGTCTATGTACTTTGTCGTAATGCCCGGATTAAATCTCACTATATTTATCATATCATGTATATGCATTGTTATGCCTTTCTCTATTTGTCAATTGCCCGACTGTAATTTGTTCACCCAACATGCTTTTATCTTATGGGAGAGACACCTCTAGTGAACTGTGGACCTCGGTCCTATTCTTTACATAGCATACAATCTACCGCAATTGTGTTTTACTATTTTCTTTGCAAACATCTTCCACTCGATACGTTTAATCCTTTGTTACAGCAAGCCGGTGAGATTGACAACCTCACTGTTTCGTTGGGGCAAAGTACTTGGGTTGTGTTGTGCAGGTTCCGCGTTGGCGCCGGAATCCCTGGTGTTGCGCCGCATCACATTTCGCGACCATCAACCTTCAACGTGCTTCTTGGCTCCTACGGTTCGATTAAACCTTGGTTTCTTTCTGAGGGAAAACTTGCTACTGTGCGCATCATACCTTCCTCTTGGGGTTCCCAACGAACGTGTGAGTTACACGCCATCAGCCACGAAGAGAGAGAGAGAGAGAGAGAGAGAGAGAGAGATTGCCACGAAGAGACGGATAGGGGAATACTGCCCGTTAGATCAGTGGATCAATGGTTCGTGGAGTCGATCCGTGTGACAACGGCTCAACCAATCAGGATAAGTTTGGGCTTCTCAGAGCATTTGTGACAGTACTTGAGGGCAAAACTGAGTAGTACTAAGAATCCAAGGGCACATAAATAGTAAATAGACTAAGGGATTCAAACAAAAGAATTACAAAATAAAAATGTGTGTTTTGTACAATATAATTCATATTGGGCTACATCAAATTATTTGCAATTCAAATATACATGAGTGTGACAATTATGGCATCATTTAGACAAACTATGTTTTTGGGAAAGATGTTTTGCAAAGGGGTTTGGGTGGAAAACCATGCATCTTCATAGCTACACTAGTGATTCTGAGAAGTGGCAATTTGTGGTAAAACTTGATTTATATATGTTTGTTAAGGTTTTCTAGGTGGCAGGTTGCGTAGGAAGACTCCATGAGTAGTTGCCACTATGTTTTTATTTTTTGGATTTTTTTGCGCATGAAATGACTCAATTAGCTATGTTAATCTCATTTGTTGACTCTCTGTTGACCAGCTACTTGAGGGTAAAACTGAGTATATTGCACTTGCCGGTCTAAGTCCTCGAGGGGAAAACTGAGTACAGATAAAATTTCTGTATAAGGCATGAGGTTATAACTGAGTACACCAAACGTCCCAGGGTTAGACTCGTGTAGCGGTGCACGCTGCAGCCGTGCATAGCGGACGCGTGTTGCGGTACACGCCACCTTCGTCTTTATAGAGCCCCTCTTTCTCTCCCTCGACGCACGTTCTCACTGGCTCACTGCAACCGCCTCTCCTGTCCCATCATCTTCTCCACAACCGAAGAAAAAACCCCGAAGAAAACCGCCGGCGATGGAGAAGAATGAGATGCCCATTGTCGGCACATCAGCCGCCGCCCCCGTCCAGGCCCCTGTCTTCCAACGTAGCAGCCGGCGCATCGGCCGCCGCCCCCGTCCAGGCCCCCGTCGCTGCTTCCAACGTAGCAGCCGACGCATCGCCGCCGCCCCCGTCCAGGCCTCTGTCGCTGCTTCCAACGTAGCAGCCGGCGCATCGGCCGCCGCCCCCGTCCAGCCCTGTCGCTGCTTCCAACGTAGCAGCCGGCGCATCGGCCGCCGCCCCGTCCAGGCCCCTGTCGTTGCTTCCAACGTAGCAGCCGGCGCATCGGCCGCCGCCCCGTCCAGCCCCCCGTCGATTGGGACCCGTACGAACCAGTGCAGTACGACGCGCCGGAGAACCCCTACGACACCACCATCGTCGACTACGAGCCGGAGGTAACCCTTTGTTCCCTTGTTCTTATCTCATTTCAATCATTTTGTGTTAGATCTAGCGTTATTACGGTTCGTCTGTTCCTAGTTCAATCCTTTTGTGTTAGATCTTGCGTTATTACTGTTCGTCTCTTCCTAGTTCAATCCTTTTTTGTTAGATCTTGCGTTATTACTGTTCGTCTGTTCCTAGTTCAATCCTTTTGTGTTAGATCTTGCGTTATTACTGTTCGTCTGTTCCTAGTTCAATCCTTTTGTGTTAGATCTTGCGTTATTACTGTTCGTATGTTCCTAGTTCGATCCTTTTGTGTTAGATCTTGCATTATTAGTGTTTGTGATTTGCTTTTGTTTAAGATTTGTGCCGATGATGATGAATATTTGGGCATCCCTAAATTGATTCAGGGTTTGGTCAGTAAACAATTGGTGTGTACAAATTTGTTGTGCATGATCTTTGGTTTACTGACTCAAATCCTGGATATAAGTGTGTCCAATGTAACTGAGGCTACCTCTTTTTTCGAGCCCATATTATCATGCATGATTTTTTGTTCACTCTCTGTTCAATCATCGTTGCAATTGACTCCGTGTTTTTTGCACGATCTTTGGTGCTACGTGACAGGTGGAGAGCAGCGACGTCGACAGCGACGACGAGTCCTTCCACACCAAGACTCGTCACGTCCTCAGGAGGCTGCAGTCCGGCCAATACGATGGCCCCTTTGCTCGAGGCATTTACAAGTGCCCCTTCTGCAACAGGAGGCTCCGCGACACCGACTTCAACACCCTGGTGAACCATGTTGAATCCATTGGCAGATATGGCGCTAGAGTTGGAAGGACCGTGAACGTGCATGCGTACATGGCCAAACACAAAGCACTTGGGATTCACCTGCGCAACCTCCAAGCGAGTCACACGCGCTACCTGGAGGCGTTGAACGTGCCTACTGCACTCTCTGTATGTGACTGCTCTATCTGTAGAGCAGCTTAAATTCATGTAAAATGTAGCTTATGTTGGATCTATCGGTACTACATTTGGATCTGTCCTGAATATATCTATGCTATGTTGGTTGCTGTATGCAGCTTATCCTATATTTTCTCTCTGGATTTGTGCCCTAGATTTCCTACCTGATTGGGTAAAAACGAAGGCATAAAGAAATGAATGGCGTTAAAAAACAGAAGGAGAAGCTGCTCTAGATTTGCTACCAATTTGGGCTATCAAATATGAATGAGATCGAGCGATAGAGAGGAAAAAGGTACATTGAAAACTGCTAATCTGGGCGAAAGAGACAGAAACCACTTGTGCCCCCGTCCCGGACCCACACGGCTCCACACGCTACGGCCCCACACGCTACGGCCACACAAACACGGTCTCGTCCTGTCCCACGCGGTCCCTTCCTACCAGCCCCACACGACGCGGTCCCACACGACGCGACCCCACAAACGACACGACCCCACTCGTCAGCACGGAACGGTCAACTTAACGGATTCCTTCCGTCCGAGCTCCTTCTGCGGTTCAGACAAACGTTTGGGTAAAACTGAGGAAAACTAAGGAGCTGGGGAAAACTGAGCACAACTAAGGACCCGAAGGCACGAAAATAGAAATCCCTATATTCTTTACCTCTCAAGTAGAATGTCCATCTCAGGAATTGGTATGTTGACGTGCCAACATGCTATAGAAGTGCTTTTGAAAGCCAAGATTCCCCTGATACTATAAGTGGCGAGATGACACATAAATACTAAGATCAATCAATATAAGTTGTGTTTGTAACCATTTGAAATTCAGATACCTCAAAACTGGGCAACCGTCATTCCTACAAATAGCACACCCACGTTGTGTTCATTAGAGGCAAAATAAAGGGCTTCTGGACAAAAGCTATCGGCATGTTCTCCCCATAGAGTAAAAATAGGGCATTTACCGCTTAAAAACATGTTCATTATCATTACGTATGTACTTACATACCGTTTTAAATAACTTCTTTACAAAATGCCATACCTTGCGTCTTGTAAGTAAACCATAACTAAATGATATGTGAGCTTACATATTAAATAGAATTATTAGATTCCAGAGCATAATCCTTCCCAAATCTATGCTAATAATGCTTAGAAAATGCTGAATCTTGTGAAGCCTAAAGTATCAAAAATTTAAAAAATGATCATATAGATCAATGAATAACTCATAACCAAATTCAAGCAGCATGGTTCTCATTGACCCTATCCTTAAATCAATCTATAATCAAATCATTCAATCATAGTTCACCTCTAAATAAAATAACCATCAGCAAGGCTATATATCTGTTGTACTGAAGTGAAGAGTGTGAGAGAGATGCACCTAAAACAAACAAATAATGCCAGCTTGTAAGCAAACAAATTGAATAATACAGGAGAAAAAGAAAAATAAGTAACTAATTAAACCTTCTAATCTGACCTAGCAGCCATGTTGGAACATCTCTGGCAGATTCGCAAAGCAGGCAAAATCGTAGAGTTTACCGTTTTGGCTGGAAAGAAAAGACAATGCATATGAGACCGTAAAAGGAGTCTCTCGAACATCATATCTGTAGTTTTTGGGTCGGTATTAAGATAAACCGTCAAACTTTGGGGGACAAAAAGTTAGCTTAAAAATCACCGGACCGGTACTGCACTCCGGTGAAATGCCGCCGAGCTGTCCAAAGTGCGGCCATATTTGCACCGTATCCCACCTTGCAACCCCGATTTTGTCTTTAAAAAAACGGAGCAAATTCGTCAAGGAGCTAGTCTAGCCATTTACGATGGCTTGCCGACGGAAGCAAATGATTTTTGAAGATACAATTTTAACATATTATTCAACTAAAGAATCAAAGTTTATTAAAAAGTAAATTATTAGGAAAAAATACTTAATTGATTTGAGCTCCTTCAAAATCAGCAAATCATATTGGCACAAGCTAGCTAGTTCTATGTTGACCAATCAGTTGCTGGAAATCCAACCCCAAGAAGGTGGTGTCGATCTGAGGGCATCTCCAGCGACGCGACGCAAATGGTCATTGAGCGACCGTTTTCGCCCGCCTTGACCGGAAATGCGTCTGGCACCAACTCCAGTGGGGCGACGCAAAGTGACCGGCCGTCCGCGGAGACGCAAACCTGGCCCAAATATGCGCCTGGGATGCGTCTCCGCGGACGCTCCGCGGACGCGAAAAGTGTCCGTTCGCATCTGGCGGATGTTTTGTCGGGCCCGCTTGGCAGCGACCCTGCGTCGATGCGTCTTCTCCGCCAGTACTAGCGCCGAGACGTCACTTCGGCAGTCTGCGGCCGCGTAAATGGCGATGCCTCGCGTGGCGCGCGGCCGTCGCCTACCTCTGCGCACGTAGTAATGGCGATGCCCCGCGTGGCGCGGCCGTCGCCCTGCCTCCGACCTATATAAACAGGGGCGCGAGCATCTCATCTCCTCCCCACTAAACCCTAGCCGCCGCTGCCGTAGCGCCGCTTCCGCTCAGCCTCCAGCAGATCCACCATGAGCAGCGCCGGACGCGGCCAGGCTGCCGCGCCTCCACCTCCACCTTCACCTCCCACTCCACCTCCCCCGGCCTCGAGCTCCGACGAGGAGTTCGACTCCGAAGACAGCACCGACCTCCTCCACCCGGTCAGGGACGCCGCGGCCCTGGCTGAAGCGGAGAAGGAAGCAGAGGAGGAGCGGGCGGCCCATGCGGCGGTCGACGCCGAGCTGGAACAGCGCAGGCTGGCGGCCGCCGCTGCCGCAGAGGACTCCGACTCCGAGATATCTTGGTCCTCCGATGACCCTGATGCGCCTACGCCGGAGGAGAGGGCGGCGGAGCAGAGGGCTATCGTTGAGTCTTTCGAGACGCTCAAGGACGACGCCGCCAACGCGAGGCTGGAGCAGGCACTGCAAGAGGACGCGGCGGCGCACCGAGCCATAGCGGCCGCGCGGGAGGCGGCGGAGAAGCAGGCGACGGAGCGACGCAACGACGGTGCCGGCCCGTCAGGAAGCAAGTAGTCTAGGCCTATAGATCTACTTTGTATAGTTTTTATGCATTTATATGTACTACTTTCTATATTTTTAACTATGTTGCAATTCAAAAAATGGGTCGCCCCGGTGGGAGCACACCCAGACGCAAACGGACGCGCGGACAAAATATATCCGCGGGGCGAGCAAACGGACGCTCGCGACCACTTTTGAGCGTCCGAAATACGTCGTCGCGCCGCTGGAGATGCCCTGAATAGTACTAGTACCTGCCGGACGCCATCCCTTTTTTTTTTGGCAGCGGCCTCCCGGATGCCATCTTATTTTTACCAGGTACATCGTTCACAACGAAACAACAGAAGAGGGACTCCCTGCCAAGTGCCAAAGAAAACACCCATGAATAGGACACGTCGCTCTCCCACAGTGTTTCAGTCTTATCTCCCTCAACAGTCCATTCGTCTTTCTTCCGAACACCGACGACCAGCTCGCGCCCATGCCTCTCCTTCGCTGACCTCGGCGGCTTCCCCCTAACCGCAGCTGGCCTCAACGCTGCCGCCAATTAGCTCGCGCCGGCGGCACGCCCCAGCTGTTCCCCGCCGCTCGTCGTTAATTCCGGCCACCGAGAGCCCGAAGAGGCATCGAAGACCAGGCGGTAGCACTAGCAGGAGGCAGAAGGTGTAGACCTCGTCTCCATTGGATCCACGGCCACGACCACAGCGCGTTCGCTTACTTCACCAAGCCAGCCACCTGCTCCCACTGGTTTAGCCGGTTAATCGGAGCGACCTCCAAAGGATGCCCTGCTCCGGCAGGTTGGAGCGAACCGGAGCGCCCATGTATGTGTTGAATATATAAGCAAATATTCATATGAAATAATCCATACAAGTAATTGATAATTCATGACTATGGAAGCAACAAATAAACTAATCATGCAGACTAGTAAGATAAACGAACAGATCACATCTAAACAAGACAAATCGATCGCATGTACCACAGAAACTAGAAGAAGGTATTCTAACAGAGACTGGAAGAGAAACGACAAGATCACATACTTTGCAGCAGCGTCGTTGTCTCCCATGTTGAGGTTGCCGAATGTTAAGCATTGTATTTGTATAGCTGTATAGCTCTTGTATAACCGACCGTATAGGTCGTTGCCTTGTACGATGTACATGATATATATATGATGCAGGCCACCCACGTTAGGGTTGAGCCGTTCCAAACTATTCTCTCCAAAACCCTAACGCTTTACATGGTATCATCCTTACCTCGATCCGCCGCCGCCGCCCCGATGTCTTCCGCGGCCTCCGTCTCCACCAGCGTTGCCGCGATGCCCGCCTCCCTCGCGGCCCTTCTTTCCGGCGGCACCACCGGCTCCTCTTCCGCGCTGCCATCGCCTGCCCTCGGCACGCACAGCGTTGGCCACTTCTTCTCGCAACCCTATGGCGCGATTGGGGTTCATCAGATCACCCCGTATGTTGCGCCGGCATCGGCATCTTCTTCATCGGTCCCGGCTACCTCGCCGGCGCCCTCGGCTACGCTACCTGCCGCTCCTCTGGCCGTGCCCCCAGCTGCTCCAAGTGCTCCGGCCCCTGCCGCTCCCTCGGCTGCGCCCCCTGCAGCGTCGCCGATCGTCGACGCGCCGCCTCCGGCGCCGTTCCACTTCGCCCACCTCCTCACCGTCAAGCTGAAGCCCGACAACTACCTCATCTGGCGTGCTCAGCTCCTGCCGCTTCTCCGCAGCCACTATCTGGAGGGGTACATCGACGGCTCGCTGCCCTGCCCGCCCTCGATGCGCGCCGCGGTGACCACGGCGAGTGTGCCGGTCTCCGTCCCGAACCCAGCTCATCGAGTCTGGGTCGCGCAAGACCAGGCCATACTGTCGGCCATCCAATCCTCGCTCACGGAAGGGGTGGCGGGCCTGGTCCTCTTCGATGCGACGGCCATGGACGCCTGGACCACCTTGGACAACAGCTTCGCCTCGCAGTCCCATGCTCGTGCCTCGGCCATTCGTCGGCAACTCGGGGAGATCAAGAAACGGGACGCCACGGTGACCGTGTTCTACAACAAAGTGAAGAATCTGGCGGACACACTTGCCTCCATTGGCCAACCTCTTCACGACGACGAGTTCACGGACTTTGTCCTTGCTGGCCTGGACAGCGGCTACGAGGGTCTGGTTGAGGCGGTGAACAACAGGGACTATCCCATGGCCCCTCGTGACCTCTACTCCCGCCTCCTTCATACCGAGCAGCGGGTAGAAGCTCGCCGCGCCGAGCTCCTCTCTGAGCCCTCCGCCAACGCCGCCTACAAGGGTGGCAACCAGCAGCAGTACTGGAAGCCGGCCTCGGGTGGCTCCACCGCCCCAATCCTGCACACGCCGCAGCAGCAGCTCAAGCCGTCTCCGCCGCCTGCCCCCTACACCAACAACAACGGTGGGCGTCCTGGAGGCAACCGGCCATGTCCTCAATGCCAACTCTGTGGCATCCATGGTCACATGGCCTCCCGGTGTCACAAGCGCTTTCAGCGCGACTTCTTAGGCATTGACAATGATGGCCGCAACAATGAACGTCAGGCTGCAATGGCGACACAAGGGTACACTCAATCCTATCCAGTTGACCCTGCATGGTACATGGACACGGGCGCGACGGACCACCTGACTAGTGAGCTTGGCAAGCTTTCTTCGCGGGAACCTTATCAAGGGCATGATAAGGTCCACACCGCAAATGGCGCAGGTATGCACATCTCTCATATTGGTCAAGCTTCACTCCTTACACATTCATCTAGACATCTTCATCTTCGTAATGTCCTTCATGTACCCTCAGTCACTCGCAATTTGCTTTCTGTTCCTAAGTTTACTCGTGACAATAATGTGTTTGTTGAATTTCACCCTTTTCATCTCCTTGTTAAGGATCGCATCACGAGGGATGTACTCCTTAGAGGTCATTACCGCCACGGTCTCTACTCCTTGGATGTGCCCACCGTCTCTCAAGTCTTCAGTGGAGTCCGTGTTTCGGCATCACAGTGGCATGCACGTCTTGGTCATCCGGCGTCTCCAGTTGTGAGCCACGTTCTTCATCGACATGAGCTCCCTAGGGTGTCTAGCAATAAAAGTTTAGGTGTGTGTGATGCTTGTCAACAGGGTAAAAGTCATCAACTTCCTTTTGTTTCGTCCACTCGAGTAGTCAATAATCCTCTTGAGCTTGTTTTTTCGGATGTATGGGGCCCGGCCCAAACCTCTGTTAGTGGTCACAACTATTATGTCAGTTTTATTGATGCTCATAGTCGATTTACTTGGCTTTATCTCCTCAAACGGAAATCTGATGTGTTCAATGTGTTCATTCAATTCCAAACGCATGTAGAACGCCTTCTCAAGCATAAAATTCTCCATGTTCAGTCTGATTGGGGTGGTGAGTATCGCAACATCAACACGTTTTTTGATAAGCTTGGGATCTCTCACCGGGTGTCATGTCCACATACACATCAGCAGAACGGTGCCGCAGAACGCAAGCACCGTCACATTGTTGAAACGAGCCTTACTTTACTTGCTCATGCATCCTTGCCTTTTCGCTTTTGGAGTGATGCCTTCGCCACCGCCTGTTTTCTCATTAACAGACTTCCTACTCGTGTGTTGCATATGAAAACACCTCTTGAACTCTTGTTTAATGAAGTTCCCGACTATACCTTTCTTAAGGTGTTCGGTTGCGCTTGTTGGCCCCATATTCGTCCATATAATACACGTAAGCTTGAGTTCCGCTCTAAAAAGTGTGTCTTCCTCGGCAATAGCTCGCTTCACAAAGGGTACAAGTGTCTTCATGTTCCCTCAAACCGTGTCTATATTTCGCGTGACGTTGTCTTTGACGAGAGTGTTTTTCCATTCTCCAACCTTCCCGCGTCCACCACACCATCCATGCATTCATCTCCCTTGTCGCCTGACCAATTTGAAGATGTTGCATATTCTCCTATTTTGCTCCCTAACCATGGTGCACGTGTTGGTCGCGGTGCTAGTCTTCATTTTCTCGACGAGGATGCTCCTTCAGCTCCCTCTTCTGCTGGCCCTGCGGACGTACATGCGGGCGTGCATGCCTCGGATCATGTGCTGGTGCATGCCCCTGTGCGTGGCCATGCAGCTGTCGGGCCTCTCCCTGGCGTGCCTCCTGTGCATGACCATGCAGCTCCCGCAGGGGCACTCCCTGACGGACCCCTGCAGCGGCCCGCCTCTCCGTCGATGCCCATATCGCCTGGGCCGGCCCCGTCACCCCCTGATAATGGGCCCGCGTCGCTTGTCTCTACTCCACCATCGACAGCAGCCTCGCCTGGTCTGGGTACGTCGCTTGCGCCCAGTTCGCCTGCGTCGACCGCGCCCAACACTTCAGCACCGGCCTCGTCTGCTCCTGTCACCGCGGAGCCCCGTCGCCCTATTACGCGTAGCCAGCATGGTATTGTTCGGCCCCGTGCACGGACCGATGGCACGGTTGCTTGGCTCGCCGCATGCATGGCTCATTCTGTGGATGATCCAACAGCAGAACCACGTCACTTCCAGGCTGCTATGACTATTCCTCATTGGCGCACAGCTATGGAACAGGAGTATAATGCGTTGCTTCACAATCAAACTTGGCGTCTTGTTCCTCCGCCCCCTGGTGCTAATATTATTGATTCCAAATGGGTCTTCAAGGTCAAGAAACATGCCGATGGCTCTATTGAGCGCTACAAAGCGCGCTTGGTGGCCAAAGGATTCAAGCAGCGCTATGGTCTTGATTACGAGGACACCTTCAGTCCAGTTGTCAAGCCCACCACTATTCGGCTTCTTCTCTCCTTGGCAGTAACTCGACAGTGGTCTCTTCGCCAGTTGGATGTTCAGAATGCTTTTCTCCATGGCATTTTGGAGGAAGAGGTGTATATGCGGCAGCCTCCAGGTTTTGTTGATCCCCAGCATCCTCATCATCTATGCAAGCTGGTCAAGGCACTCTATGGTCTTAAGCAGGCTCCTCGTGCCTGGCATGCTCGCCTTGCGTCTGCTCTTGGTGCTCATGGCTTTATTCCCTCTACAGCTGACACGTCACTGTTTTTACTCCGTCGCCCTGGGGTCACCATGTACCTGCTTGTCTATGTTGATGACATTATTCTTGTCAGCTCTTTAGATGTTGCTGCTGATCGCCTTGTTCAATCCTTGGGTGCTGATTTTGCTGTCAAAGACCTTGGCAAACTACACCATTTTTCTTGGGATGGAGGTTGCTCACACTGCTGGTGGCTTGTCCCTCACTCAGAAGAAGTATTCTCTGGATCTCTTGCGCCGTGCAGGTATGCTCAAATGCAAGACGTCTATGACCCCTATGTCTGCTACTGATCGGTTGTCTGCTACTGATGGCCTGCCTCTCTCTTCTGATGATGCCACTGAGTATCGCAGTATTGTTGGTGGTTTACACTATTTGACCATCACTCGGCCTGATATCTCCTATGCAGTCAATCGTGTGTGTCAGTATTTGCAGACGCCTCATGATGTTCATTGGACAGCCGTCAAACGCATCCTGAGATATATTCGCCATACACCTTCCTTTGGGCTTCATCTTTGTTCCGCTCCATCTGCTTGCCTCTCAGCCTTTTCTGATGCTGATTGGGCTGGTGATCCTGATGATAGGCGATCTACGGGGGGATATGCAATGTTCTTTGGACCTAACTTGATCGCCTGGAGTGCTCGCAAACAGGCTACAGTCTCTCGCAGCAGTACCGAGGCGGAATACAAAGCCGTTGCTAATGCTACTGCGGAACTGATTTGGGTACAGTCACTGTTGCGTGAGCTTGGTGTGCCCCAACATCAGCCCCCTGTGCTTTGGTGTGACAACATAGGTGCTACCTATCTTTCGTTGAACCCAGTCTTCCATGCTCGGACGAAGCACATCGAAGTTGACTATCACTTTGTGAGGGAACGAGTTGCGCAGAGGTTACTCCAGATCAGATTCATATCCTCCAAGGATCAGCTTGCTGACATTTTCACCAAGCCATTGCCGCTGCCTTCATTTGAAGTCTGTCGACGCAATCTCAACCTTCGCAATACGGTTGAGATTGAGGGAGGGTGTTAAGCATTGTATTTGTATAGCTGTATAGCTCTTGTATAACCGACCGTATAGGTCGTTGCCTTGTACAATGTACATGATATATATATGATGCAGGCCACCCACGTTAGGGTTGAGCCGTTCCAAACTATTCACTCCAAAACCCTAACGCTTTACACCGAAGAAGTCGCTGAGGTCCGGGAAGAAGTTGTCGGTGTTGAGGAACTCGTCGTCCGATGACGACGTCAGTAGTCGCGCCGGAGCGCTCCCCAAAAACCTGATTGCCCCTCACCCGTACAGGTTCACGAGAGGCAGGGTTCCGGAGGCCTACTGTCCCGGCAGTCGGTGCACGCCGACGGACGGGATGAGGAAGACGAAGGCGGCGGCGCAATGAACTGGAAACAGGTAGTCGCATATGTGACACGTTTTGGCTAGGGTTCTCGTCCGCGCTTATATAGTGCGGTTCGGGAAGGTCGTGGGGCGCAGCCCACGTCCGAGTCGGCACAGCCACGATCCAGAAAAACCGGAAGGCAAAACGGCTGAGTAACGCGTCCGTTAATGACTCAAAATTGATTACACAATTAATTTCCCAAACAGCAAAAAGATAAGCTCGGCTCGGCGAGATTCCCGCAACCCGCGGCGCGTCGTGACGTGTCGTGACGAGGCGTGGCGAGGCGGGCGGCGGAGGAGGAGGAGTGCGCGAGGGCTCTCTCTTCTCACTCACTTACTAGGACTAGAACAGCCCACCTTATATACCACTCCAACTCTCTCCCAACTAGCAATGTGGGACTAAACTTTAGCCCCCACTAATGTTGCCACAAATTATTGGAATGGGCCATGTGAGTTTTAGAATTTGATAATGGGCCATGGGCCAAAGGCCAAATGCCCACAAATTCCAGCAATCCCCCACAAACTCTCATTGGCACATCTCATCAATAAGTTTCCAGAACATTGTTTTATATACCGGTATGTCGTGGAGACTGTTAAGTTGAACTTCCACTTAAAGCTTCATATTACACTAGATTGCAACTTGGATAGTGGACTATGCCTTGAACTACAAGTTTTCTGCGCACTAGCTTCATACAAAGCCTAGACCGATACTAGGCTGCCGCGAGGCTTCCTCGCGGTTTGGAGCTTATACGTCATACTCCAGGGCCTTTCATGAGTTTACTAGAGAGCACCCAACTCTCATAGATTGCGACGTTTAACAATCAGACTCATATAGGTGTGTTCTTCAAAAGATGTTCTGCAGGACAACATCTCTGCTAAAATAAGCCACTTAGAACACATTAAGATAATTATCAACCTGCCATGCAGATTAGGAGAGTATTGCATCTTACGGAGTGGTAAAATTGCTATAGGGATATATACTCTCCTCTCAGCTGACCAACAGCTTGTCTCCCAGCTCTAATTCACGGGATCTCCAATCACATAGAGTGGGTTACCACCGTGGACAACTCATAGTGTGGGTCTCATACCCATCTCCCTCGATGCATTTTCTATCACATTTCGTGATAGTCCCTTTGTGAAGGGGTCTGCCAGGTTTCTAGACGTATGGATATAATCCAACGCTATAACTCCGGAGTTTCTCATTTTCCTGACAGTTTTCAGTCTCCTCTTCACATGCCTTGATGACTTCATATTATCCTTAGAACTGTTTACTTTGACGATCACAGTTTGATTATCACAGTTCATAGGAATAGCGGGTATTGGTTTCTCAACCACAGGTAAGTCCATCAAGAGCTCACGAAGCCACTCTGCTTCAACAGTGGATGTGTCTAATGCTGTGAGTTCTGCTTCCATAGTTGACCTCGTAATGATGGTCTGCTTGCAAGACTTCCAGGAAACAGCGCCACCTCCAAGTGTAAACAAATAACCACTTGTGGCCTTAGTCTCATCAGCATCAGATATCCAATTTGCATCACTATAGCCCTCAAGTACCCTTGGATACCCAGTATAGTGAATGCCATAACTCGCAGTGCCTTTCAAATAGCGCAAAACTCTCTCAAGAGCATGCCAATGAACATCTCCAGGTCTAGACACAAAACGGCTGAGTTTACTTACAGCAAAGGAGATGTCAGGCCTCGTGGCGCTGGCTAAATACATAAGCGAGCCAATGATCTGCGAATATCGCAATTGATCTCTAGCAATTCTTTTATTCTTACGAATAATCACACTAGGATCATAAGGCGTTGGAGAAGATTTACAGTCGCTATACCCGAAGCGACTCAGGATCTTTTCCACATAGTGGGACTGAAGCAATGTAATCCCACCATCGTCATCCTTAAGCAACTTGATGTTTAAGATCACATCAGCTACTCCCAAGTCCTTCATCTCAAAACAACGAGATAGGAACTCCTTGACCTCCTTAATCACATTAAGGCTGGTCCCAAATATCAATATGTCATCGACATAGAGACAAAGAATAACTCCCTCGCCCCCACCATGGCGATAGTATACACACTTGTCAGCTTCGTTTACAACAAAGCCTTCAGCGGTTAAAGTTCTTTCAAACTTCTCATGCCACTGCTTAGGCGCTTGCTTAAGCCCATACAAAGACTTCAGTAATTTACACACCTTTCCTTCTTGACCATCTACTACAAATCCATCAGGCTGCTCCATATAAATTTCCTCTTCAAGCTCTCCATTTAGGAAAGCAGTCTTAACATCCATTTGATGAACGAGAAGACCATGTGAGGCAGCCAAGGATAGTAGCACTCGAATGGTGGTCAATCTGGCAACAGGTGAGTATGTATCAAAGAAATCTTCACCTTCTTTCTGGGTATAACCCTTGGCCACAAGACGTGCCTTGTACTTTTCAATAGTACCATCAGGCCTAAGCTTTTTCTTGAACACCCACTTGCATCCTACAGGTTTGCACCCATAAGGACGATCAGTCACCTCCCAAGTTCCATTAGCTAAGATGGAATCCATCTCGCTACGGACAGCTTCCTTCCAGTAGTCAGCATCCTGAGATGCATAGGCTTCTGAAATAGAAGTGGGAGTGTCGTCCACGAGGTACACAATGAAATCATGTCCAAAGGACTTTGCAGTCCTCTGTCTCTTGCTCCTTTTGGGAGCTTCATTGTCATCCTCCACAGGATTTTCAAAGTGTTCTATAGCCATGGTAGGTTCAGGAAATAATTCCTGAGTAGATGAACTGGGCATCTCCTGAGTTGATGAGCTAGAAGTTTCTTTCATAGGAAAGATGTCCTCAAAGAAAGTCGCATCATTCGACTCCATAATTGTACCAACATGCATGTCGGATACCTCAGATTTTACTATCAAAAATCTGTAGCCAATGCTATGAAATGCATATCCCAGAAGAACACAATCCACGGTCTTTGGTCCAAGCTTGCGCTTCTTGGGTATCGGCACATTTACTTTCGCCATACAACCCCAAGTTCGTAGGTAAGAGAGTTTCAACCTTTTCCTTTCCCATTCCTCAAAAGGAGTAATGGTTTTGTTCTTTGTGGGGATGATACGTCTCCAACGTATCCATAATTTCTGATGTTCCATGCTTGTTTTATGACAATACCTACATGTTTTGTTCACACTTTATAATGTTTTTATGCGTTTTCCGGAACTAACCTATTAACGAGATGCCGAAGGGCTTGTTGTTTTCGTTGTTTTTGGTTCCGAAAGGCTGTTCGGGCAATATTCTCGGAATTCGACGAAACGAAGACCCAACATCTTATTTTTCCGGAAGCATCCAGAACACCGAAGGAGAGTCGGAGGGGGCCAGGGGCCACACAACATGGCGGCGCGGCCCCGGCCTGGCCGCGCCGCCTCGTGAGGGGGCCCAGGCACCCTCCGACTCCGTCTCTTCGCCTATATAAGCCCTTTCGACCTAAAAACGCGATACCGATTGACGAAACTCCAGAAAGACTCCGGGCGCCGCCGCCATCGCGAAACTCCTATTCGGGGGACAGAACCTCTGTTCCGGCACGCCGCCGGGACGGGGAAGTGCCCCCGGAAGCCATCTCCATCAACGCCACCGCCTCCATCATGCTCCGTGAGTAGTTCCCCATGGACTACGGGTTCTAGTTGTAGCTAGTTGGTATTCTCTCCCCCATGTACTTCAATACAATGATCTCATGAGCTGCCTTACATGATTGAGATTCATCTGATGTAATCGGTGTTGTGTTTGTTGGGATCCGATGGATTGTTACATTATGATTAGTCTATCTATATAAGTTTGTGAAGTTATTGTTGCTGAAATCTTGTTATGCTTAATGCTTGTCACTAGGGCCCGACTGGCATGATCTTAGATTTAAGCTCTATACTTATTGCTTAGATTGTATCTACAAGTTGTTTGCACATGTCTATGTCCGGAACCCGAGGCCCCAGAGTGACAGCAACTGGGATAACTGGAGGGGAAGGCTTAGGTATGAGGATCACATGTTTTCACGGAGTGTTGATGCTTTGCTCCGGTGCTCTATTAAAAGGAGTACCTTAATTTCCAGTAGTTTCCCTAGAGGCCCGGGTGCCACCGGCTGGTAGGACAAAAGATGTTGTACAAGTTTCTCATTGCGAGCACGTATGACTATATATGGAAAACATGCCTACATGATTAATAGACTTGATGTTCTGTCTTAATGCTATTTCAATCCTATCAATTGCCCAACTGTAATTTGTTCACCCAACACTTGTTATTGGAGAGTTACCACTAGTGTAGATAGCTGGGAACCCCGGTCCATCTCGCATCATCATATACTCATTCTATATGTCATTGGAAGTAGTATCAACTATTTTCTGGTGCCATTGCCTCTGTGTTACTATTACTGCTGTGTTACTATTACTGCTCATATTACTGCTACTTTCACATCACCCCTGTTACTAGTGCTTTTCCAGGGCTGAATTGACAATTCACTTATAAGTTACAACCCCAAGTTCGTATAAGAGAGTTTCTTTTCCTTTCCCTTCCTCAAACGGGGTAATGGTTTTGTTCTTTGTGGGGACACGGTTCAGGACATGACATGCAGTCAATATCGCCTCCCCCCACCATGCCTTGGATAGACCCGATGTATCTAACATGGCGTTAACCAAATCAGTTAGAGTACGGTTCTTTCTTTCGGCCACCCCATTTGACTGAGGTGAGTAGGGAGGCGTCCTCTCATGGATAATACCATGTTCCGCACAAAAAGAATCAAACTCGTTGGAAAAATACTCTCCACCACGATCAGACCTTAGCCGCTTGATCTTTCGATCAAGTTGGTTTTCTGCTTCAGCTTTAAAGATTTTGAAGTGATTAAGAGCTTCATCTTTAGATTTCAGGAGATACACATAACAATATCGAGTAGAGTCATCAATTAAAGTCATGAAGTATCTTTTCCCTCCTTTTGTCAATTCACCATTCATTTCACAAAGATCCGAATGTATAAGCTCCAGCGGTGCCAAGTCTCTTGCCTCCGCAGTCTTGTGAGACTTACGTGGTTGCTTAGCTTGCACACATACTTGGCACTTGGATTTCTTGACAATAGAAAATTTCGGAATTATATTCATATTCGCTAGCCGCGTCATGCACCCAAAATTAATATGACAAAGTCGTGAATGCCAAATATCGGACTCACTATCATTGCAAACATGATTAACAATTTGAGTACATAAGTCTGACAAAGATAAGCGGAACAAGCCTCCGCACACATAACCCTTTCCAACAAATTGTCCACACTTGGAAATTACAACTTTATTGGACTCAAAGACCAACTTAAAACCATCTCGACATAGAAGCGATCCGCTAACGAGATTCTTATTAATGGAAGGAACGTGCTGCACATTCTTCAGCTGGATGGTCTTTCCCGAAGTAAACTTCAGATCCACCGTACCAACACCACGAACAGAAGCACGTGAGCCGTTTCCCATCAGCACGGAGGAAGTCCTTGCGACCTGATAAGAAGAAAACATAGAGACATCAGAACATACATGTGTATTGGCTCCGGTGTCTATCCACCAATCAGGAGAATTACATACTGAAAGGACAGTAGGGGAAATACCGTACCCAACGTCCTTCATCTCAGTATCAACGCCAATAACAACATTTGCGGACTTGCCGTTGTTCCCACGCCGATCATGGCGTTCTGGGCAATCAGGAGCCCAATGTCCAGGAGCACCACAAACATGGCAGTTCCCTTTCTTC
Source organism: Lolium multiflorum (assembly GCA_030979885.1). Taxonomy (NCBI): domain Eukaryota; kingdom Viridiplantae; phylum Streptophyta; class Magnoliopsida; order Poales; family Poaceae; genus Lolium; species Lolium multiflorum. Next base: position 342,703,532 of record CM061749.1, read on the forward strand.
TTATAAGGAGTCTTCCTTTTGAAGTTGGTTGAGTTGGAGGCTTTGTTCTTCTCGTCAAACTTGCATTTTCCATTGTTCTTATTCTTAGACTTGTGAGATTGGAAGTTCTTCTTCTGTACCACATTGGCACTGGAACCTCCCTCAAAACTGCTGGAATTTGTGGGCATTTGGCCTTTGTCCCATGGCCCATTATCAAATTCTGAAACTCACATGGCCCATTCCAATAATCAGTGGCAGCACTAGTGGGGGCTAAAGTTTAGTCCCACATTGCTAGTTGGGAGAGAGTTGGAGTGGTATATAAGGTGGGTTGTTCTAGTCCTAGTAAGTGAGTGAGAAGAGAGAGAGCCCTCGCGCACTCCTCCTCCTCCGCCGCCCGCCTCGCCTCGTCACGACACGTCACGACGCGCCGCGGGTTGCGGGAATCTCGCCGAGCCGAGCTTATCTTTTTGCTGTTTGGGAAATTAATTGTGTAATCAATTCTGAGTCATTAACGGACGCGTTACTCAGCCGTTTTGCCTTCCGGATTTTCTGGATCGTGGCTGTGCCGACTCGGACGTGGGCTGCGCCTCACGACCTTCCCGAACCGCACTATATAAGCGCGGACGAGAACCCTAGCCTGTACGTGCCACATATGCGACTACCTGTTTCCAGTTCATTGCGCCGCCGCCTTCGTCTTCCTCATCCCGTTCGTCGGCGTGCACCGACTGCCGGGACAGTAGGCCTCCGGAACCCTGCCTCTCGTGAACCTGTACGGGTGAGGGGCAATCAGGTTTTTGGGGAGCGCTCCGGCGCGACTACTGGCAGCACGACGTCGTCATCGGACGACGAGTTTCTCCACACCGACAACTTCTTCCCGGACCTCAGCGACTTCTTCGACAACCTCAACATGGGCGACAACGACGCTGCTGCGAAGTATGTGATCTTGTCGTTTCTCTTTCAGTTTCTGTTAGAGCTTCTTGTTCTAGTTTCTGTGGTAGATGTGATCGGTTTGTCTTGTTTAGATGTGATCTGTTCATCTACCTTACTAGTCTGCACGATTAGTTTACTTATTGTTTTCATAGTCATGATTTATCAATTACTCGTACGGATTATTTCATATGGATATTTGCTTATATATTCAACAATCCAAAAACCTGATTTTAGGCAAATCAATTCAAGCAGCGTTGCTGCCGCTACTCGACCTCCCCTCTTTGATGGTATGCATTACAAGAGGTGGCGCACAAAGGCAGTTCTATGGTTTACAAACCTAGGCTGTTTTAGCGCCACAGATGCTAGACCTGAGGGGCCTCTCTCTGCAGAGGAGCAGGAAAAGTTTGAGAAGGTCGACGCCATGTTTAAGGCGGCCTTGTTCAGCATTCTTGGGGACAACATTGTTGACCCGTACATGGCTTTCGACCATGGTAAAGATGTGTGGGATGCGCTCGAGGCCAAATTTGGGGTCTCGGACGCTGGCACTGAACTGTATGTCATGGAGCAATACTATGACTACAGGATGACTGATGAGCGCTCCGTGGTCGAGCAGGCTCATGAGATTCAGTCACTTGCCAAAGAACTCGAGCAGTTTAAGTGTACCTTACCGGACAAATTTGTGGCCGGTGGCATTATTGCCAAGCTTCCTCCTTCGTGGAGGAACTTTGCTACTTCTCTGAAACATAAGAGACAAGAGTTTTCCGTTTCGGATCTCATTGGCTCGCTTCATGTGGAAGAGAAGGCGAGAGCAAAGGACACACGCGCTCGTAGTTTTGAGGGAGGTTCCAGTGCCAATGTGGTACAGAAGAAGAACTTCCAATCTCACAAGTCTAAGAATAAGAACAATGGAAAAGGCAAGTTTGACGAGAAGAACAAAGCCTCCAACTCAACCAACTTCAAAAGGAAGACTCCTTATAAGAAGAAAGGGAACTGCCATGTTTGTGGCGCTCCTGGACATTGGGCTCCTGATTGCCCAGAACGTCATGATCGGCGTGGGAACAGCGGCAAGTCCGCAAATGTTGTTATTGGTGTGGATACTGAGATGAAGGACGTTGGGTACGGTATTTCTCCTACTGTCCTTTCAGTATGTAATTCTCCTGATTGGTGGATAGACACCGGAGCCAATACACATGTATGTTCTGATGTCTCTATGTTTTCTTCTTATCAGGTCGCAAGGACTTCCTCCGTGCTGATGGGAAACGGCTCACGTGCTTCTGTTCGTGGTGTTGGTACGGTGGATCTGAAGTTTACTTCGGGAAAGACCATCCAGCTGAAGAATGTGCAGCATGTTCCCTCCATTAATAAGAATCTCGTTAGCGGATCGCTTTTATGTCGAGATGGTTTTAAGTTGGTCTTTGAGTCCAATAAAGTTGTAATTTCCAAGTGTGGACAATTTGTTGGAAAGGGTTATGTATGCGGAGGCTTGTTCCGCTTATCTTTGTCAGACTTATGTACTCAAATTGTTAATCATGTTTGCAATGATAGTGAGTCCGATATTTGGCATTCACGACTTTGTCATATTAATTTTGGGTGCATGACGCGGCTAGCGAATATGAATATAATTCCGAAATTTGCTATTGTCAAGAAATCCAAGTGCCAAGTATGTGTGCAAGCTAAGCAACCACGTAAGTCTCACAAGACTGCGGAGGCAAGAGACTTGGCACCACTGGAGCTTATACATTCGGATCTTTGTGAAATGAATGGTGAATTGACAAAAGGAGGGAAAAGATACTTCATGACTTTAATTGATGACTCTACTCGATATTGTTATGTGTATCTCCTGAAATCTAAAGATGAAGCTCTTAATCACTTCAAAATCTTTAAAGCTGAAGCAGAAAACCAACTTGATCGAAAGATCAAGCGGCTAAGGTCTGATCGTGGTGGAGAGTATTTTTCCAACGAGTTTGATTCTTTTTGTGCGGAACATGGTATTATCCATGAGAGGATGCCTCCCTACTCACCTCAGTCAAATGGGGTGGCCGAAAGAAAGAACCGTACTCTAACTGATTTGGTTAACGCCATGTTAGATACATCGGGTCTATCCAAGGCATGGTGGGGGAGGCGATATTGACTGCATGTCATGTCCTAAACCGTGTTCCCACAAAGAACAAAACCATTACCCCGTTTGAGGAATGGGAAAGGAAAAGGTTGAAACTCTCTTACCTACGAACTTGGGGCTGTATGGCAAAAGTAAATGTGCCGATACCCAAGAAGCGCAAGCTTGGACCAAAAACCGTGGACTGTGTTCTGCTGGGATATGCATTTCATAGCATTGGCTACAGATTTTTGATAGTAAAATCTGAGGTATCCGACATGCATGTTGGTACAATTATGGAGTCGAATGATGCGACTTTCTTTGAGGATATCTTTCCTATGAAGGAAACGTCTAGCTCATCAATTCAGGAGATGCCCAGTTCATCTACTCAGGAACTATTTCCTGAACCTACCATGGCTATAGAACACTTTGATAATCCTGTGGAGGATGACAATGAAGCTCCCAAAAGGAGCAAGAGACAGAGGACTGCAAAGTCCTTTGGTCACGATTTCATTGTGTACCTCGTGGATGATACTCCCACTTCTATTTCAGAAGCCTATGCATCTCAGGATGCTGACTACTGGAAGGAAGCTGTCCGTAGCGAGATGGATTCCATCTTAGCTAATGGAACTTGGGAGGTTACTGATCGTCCTTATGGGTGCAAACCTGTAGGATGCAAGTGGGTGTTCAAGAAAAAGCTTAGGCCTGATGGTACTATTGAAAAGTACAAGGCACGTCTTGTGGCCAAGGGTTATACCCAGAAAGAAGGTGAAGATTTCTTTGACACATACTCACCTGTTGCCAGATTGACCACCATTCGAGTGCTACTATCCTTGGCTGCCTCACATGGTCTTCTCGTTCATCAAATGGATGTTAAGACTGCTTTCCTAAATGGAGAGCTTGAAGAGGAAATTTATATGGAGCAGCCAGATGGATTTGTAGTAGATGGTCAAGAAGGAAAGGTGTGTAAGTTGTTGAAGTCTTTGTATGGGCTTAAGCAAGCGCCTAAGCAGTGGCATGAGAAGTTTGAAAGAACTTTAACCGCTGAAGGCTTTGTTGTAAACGAAGCTGACAAGTGTGTATACTATCGCCATGGTGGGGGCGAGGGAGTTATTCTCTGTCTCTATGTCGATGACATATTGATATTTGGGACCAGCCTTACTGTGATTAAGGAGGTCAAGGAGTTCCTATCTCGTTGTTTTGAGATGAAGGACTTGGGAGTAGCTGATGTGATCTTAAACATCAAGCTGCTAAAGGATGACGATGGTGGGATTACATTGCTTCAGTCCCACTATGTGGAAAAGATCCTGAGTCGCTTCGGGTATAACTGATGGCGTGTAACTCACACGTTCGTTGGGAACCCCAAGAGGAAGGTATGATGCGCACAGTAGCAAGTTTTCCCTCAGAAAGAAACCAAGGTTTAATCGAACCAGGAGGAGCCAAGAAGCACGTTGAAGGTTGATGGTCGCGAAATGTGATGCGGCGCAACACCAGGGATTCCGGCGCCAACGCGGAACCTGCACAACACAACCCAAGTACTTTGTCCCAACGAAACAGTGAGGTTGTCAATCTCACCGGCTTGCTGTAACAAAGGATTAAACGTATCGAGTGGAAGATGTTTGCAAAGAAAACAGTAAACACAATTGTAGATTGTATGCTATGTAAAGAATAGGACCGGGGTCCACAGTTCACTAGAGGTGTCTCTCCCATAAGATAAAGCATGTTGGGTGAACAAATTACAGTCGGGCAATTGACAAATAGAGAAAGGCATAACAATGCATATACATGATATGGTAAATATAGTGAGATTTAATCCGGGCATTACGACAAAGTACATAGACCGCCATCCAACGCATCTATGCCTAAAAAGTCCACCTTCAGGTTATCGTCCGAACCCCTCCGGTATTAAGTTGCAAAGCAACAGACAATTGCATTAAGTATGGTGCGTAATGTAATCAACAACTACATCCTTAGACATAGCATCAATGTTTTATCCCTAGTGGCAACAGCACATCACAACCTTAGAACCTCTGTCACGATCCCAGATTCAATGAAGGCATGAACCCACTATCGAGCATAAATACCCCCTCTTGGAGTTAAGAGCAAAAACTTGGCCAGAGCCTCTACTAATAACGGAGAGCATGCAAGATCATAAACAACACATAAACAATAGATTGATAATCACCATAATCATAGTACTCTCTATCCATCGGATCCCGACAAACACAACATATAGTATTACAGATAGATGATCTTGATCATGTTAGGCAGCTCACAAGATCCAACAATGAAGCACAACAAGGAGAAGACGACCATCTAGCTACTGCTATGGACCCATGGTCCAGGGGTGAACTACTCACTCATCACTCCGGAGGCGACCATGTGTAGAGTCCTCCGAGATGAATCCCCTCTCCGCAGGGTGCCGGAGGCGATCTCCAGAATCCCCCGAGATGGGATTCGCGGCGGCGGCGTCTCTGGAAGGTTTTCCGTATCGTGGCTCTCGGTCTGGGGTTTCGCGACGGAAGCTTTAAGTAGGCGGAGGGTCAACGCGAGGGGCCACACGAGGCCCAGGGGATAGGGCCGCGCGGCCAAGGGCCTGGCCGCGCCGGCCACCCCGGCTGCCTCGTGGCCCCACTTCGTTAGGTCTTCGGTCTTCTGGAAGCTTCGTGCAAAAATAGGACCCTGGTTTCGTCCAATTCCGAGAATATTTCTTTACTAGGATTTCTGAAACCAAAAAGCAGAAAACAACAACTGGCTCTTCGGCATCTTGTTAATAGGTTAGTTCCAGAAAATGCATAAATATGACATATAATGTGCATAAAACATGTAGGTATCATCAATAAAGTAGCATGGAACATAAGAAATTATCGATACGTTGGAGACGTATCAGCATCCCCAAGCTTAGTTCTGCTCGTCCCGAGCAGGTAAAACGATAACAAAGATAATTTCTGAAGTGACATGCCATCATAATCTTGATCATACTATTTGTAAACATATGTAATGAATGCAGCGATCAAAACAAAGGTAATGACATGAGTAAACAACTGAATCATAAAGCAAAGACTTTTCATGAATAGTACTTCAAGACAAGCATCAATAAGTCTTGCATAAGAGTTAACTCATAAAGCAATAAATCAAAGTAAAGGTGTTGAAGCAACACATAGGAAGATTAAGTTTCAGCGGTTGCTTTCAACTTATAACATGTATATCTCATGGATATTGTCAACATAAAGTAATATAACAAGTGCAATATGCAAGTATGTAGGAATCAATGCACAGTTCACACAAGTGTTTGCTTCTTAAGGTGGAAGGAGATAGGTAAACTGACTCAACAATAAAAGTAAAAGAATGGTCCTTCAATGAGGAAAGCATCGATTGCTGTATTTGTGCTAGAGCTTTTATTTTGAAAACATGAAACAATTTTGTCAACGGTAGTAATAAAGCATATGAGTTATGAAAATTATATCTTACAAGTTGCAAGCCTCACGCATAGTATACTAATAGTGCTCGCACCTCGTCCTACTTAACTTGGACTACCGGATCTTCGCATGCCATGTTTCAACCAAGTGTCACAAAGGGGTACCTCCATGCCGCCTGTACAAAGGTCCAAGGAGAATGCTCGCATTTCGATTTCTCGCTTTTGATTATTCTCAACTTAGACATCCATACCGGGACAACATGGACAACAGATAATGGACTCCTCTTAAATGCATAAGCATGTAGCAAAGTTATTATTCTCATATGAGATTGAGGATATATGTCCAAAACTGAAACTTCCACCATGGTTCATGGCTTTAGTTAGCGGCCCAATGTTCTTCTCTAACAATTTTGCATGCTCCAACCACTAAAATGATAGACCTTCAGACAAGACGGACATGCATAGCAACTCACATGATATTCAACAATAGTTGATGGCGTTCCCCAGAAGCATGGTTATCGCACAACAGGCAACTTAATAAAACATAAAGTGCATAAGTACATATTCAATACTACGATAGTTTTTAAGGCTATTTTGTCCCATGAGCTATATATTGCAAAGGTAAATGATGGAATTTTAAAGGTAGCACTCAAGCAATTTACTTTGGAATGGCGGAGAAATACCATGTAGTAGGTAGGTATGGTGGACACAAATGGCATAGTAGTTGGCTCAAGGATTTTGGATGCATGAGAAGTATTCCCTCTCGATACAAGGTTTAGGCTAGCAAGGTTATTTGAAGCAAACTCAAGGATGAACAAGTGCAGCAAAACTCACATAAAAGACATATTGTAAACATTATAAGACTCTACACTGTCTTCCTTGTTGTTCAAAACTCAATACTAGATATTATCTAGACCTTAGAGAAACCAAATATGCAAATCAGATTTTAGCAAGCTCTATGTATTTCTTCATTAATGGGTGCAAAGCATATGATGCAAGAGCTTAAACATGAGCACAACAATTGCAAAGTATCACATTATCCAAGACATTTTAGAATTACTACATGTAGCATTTTCCAATTCCAACCATATAACAATTTAACGAAGAAGAAACTTCGCCTTGAACATTATGAGTAAAGCCTAAGGACACATGTGTCCATATGCAACAGCGGAGCGTGTCTCTCTCCCACAAAGTGAATGCTAGGATCCATCTTATTCAAACAAAAACAAAAACGAAAACAAACCGACGCTCCAAGCAAAGAACACAAGATGTGATTGAATAAAAATATAGTTTCAGGGGAGGAACCTGATGATTTTGTCGATGAAGAAGGGGCCTTGGGCATCCCCAAGCTTAGACGCTTGAGTCTTCTTAAAATATGCAGGGGTGAACCACGGGGGCATCCCCAAGCTTAGAGCTTTCACTCCTCTTGATCATAGTATATCATTCTCCTCTCTTGACCCTTGAAAACTTCCTTCACACCAAACTTCAAGCAAACTCATTAGAGGGTTAGTGCACAATTAATAATTCACACATTCAGAGGTGACACAATCATTATTTTCACTTCTGGACATTGCATAATGCTACTGGACATTAATGGATCAAAGAAATAAATCCAACATAGCAAAAGAGGCAATGCGAAATAAAAGGCAGAATCTGTCAAAAACAGAACAGTCCGTAAAGACGAATTTAGAAATGGCACCAGACTTGCTCAAATGGAAAAACTCAAAACTAATGAAAGTTGCGTACATATCTGAGGATCACGCTCGTAAATTGGCAGATTTTTTCGAATTTTCTACAGAGAATTGTGCCCAGATTCGTGACAGACAGCAATGCTGTTTCTGCGCAGCGATCCCAAATATAACATCAACTTTGACATAGAAACTTTACTTGGCACAAAAACATGATAAGGAGAGGTTGCTACAGTAGTAAACAACTTCCAAGACTCAACAAAACAAAAAATTGTTGTAGGTAAAAACATGGGTTGTCTCCCATAAGCGCTTTTCTTTAACGCCTTTCAGCTAGGCGCAGAAAGTGCAAATCAAGTAACATCGAGAGTAGAAGCATCAACATCATAGCTTGTTCTAATAATAGAATCAAAAGGCAACTTCATTCTCTTTATAGGGAAGTGTTCCATACCTTTCTTGAGGGGAAATTGATATTTAATATTACCTTCCCTCATATCAATAACAGCACCAACAGTTCGAAGAAAAGGTCTTCCCAACACAATTGGACAAGATGCATTGCATTCGATATCCAAAACAACAAAATCAACGGGGACAAGGTTATTGTTAACCGTAATATGCACATTGTCAATCCTCCCCAAAGGTTTCTTTTTAACATTATCGGCAAGATTAACATCCAAATAACAATTCTTCAATGGTGGCAAGTCAAGCATATCATAAATCTTTTTAGGCATAACAGAAATACTTGCACCAAGATCACATAAAGCATTACATTCAAAGTCATTGAATTTCATTTTAATGATGGGCTCCCAACCATCTTCTAACTTTCTAGGAATAGAAGTTTCAAGTTTTAATTTCTCTTCTCTAGCTTTTATGAGAGCATTTGTAATATGTTTTGTAAAGGCTAAATTTATAGCACTAGCATTAGGACTTTTAGCAAGTTTTTGCAAGAACTTTATAACTTCAGAGATGTGGCAATCATCAAAATCTAAATCATTATGAGCTACAGCAATGGGATCATTGTTCCCAAGGTTGGAAAAAATTTCAGCAGTTTTATCACAAGCAGTTTCAGCAATTTCAGGCAGTTTTGTTCGCTTTGCACTAGGAGTAGAAACATTGCCAACACCAATTATTTTACCATTGATAGTAGGAGGTGCAGCAACATGTGATGAATTAGCATTACTAGTGGTGGTAATAGTCCAAACTTTAGCTACATTATTCTCTTTAGCTAGTTTTTCATTTTCTTCTCTATCCCACCTAGCACGTAGTTCAGCCATTAATCTTATATTCTCATTAATTCTAACTTGGATGGCATTTGCTGTAGTAGTAATCTTATTATCAATATCATTATTAGGCATAACTTTCAACTTTAAAAGATTTACATCAGAGGCAAGTCTATCAACTCTAGAAGCAATAGTATCAATTTTATCAAGCTTTTCCTCAACAGATTTGTTAAAAGCAGTTTGTGTACTAATAAATTCTTTAAGCATGGCTTCAAGACCAGAGGGTACATTCCTATTATTATTGTAAGAATTCCCATAAGAATTACCATAACCATTACCATTAGCAGAAGGATATGGCCTATAGTTATTACCAGAGTTGTTCCTATAAGCATTGTTGTTGAAATTATTATTTTTAATGAAATTCACATCAACATTTTCTTCTTGAGCAACCAATGAAGCTAAAGGAACATTATTTGGATCAACATTAGATCTACCATTCACAAGCATAGACATAATCACATCAATCTTATCACTCAAGGAAGAGGTTTCCTCAACAGAATTTACCTTCTTACCTTGTGGAGCTCTTTCCGTGTGCCATTCAGAGTAATTTATCATCATATCATCAAGAAGTTTTGTAGCCGCCCCCAATGTGATGGACATAAAGGTACCTCCAGCAGCTGAATCCAATAAATTCCGCGAAGAAAAATTTAGTCCTGCATAGAAGGTTTGGATAATCATCCAAGTAGTCAGTCCATGGGTTGGGCAATTCTTTACCAAAGTTTTCATTCTCTCCCAAGCTTGAGCAACATGTTCAGTATCTAATTGTTTAAAATTCATTATGCTACTTCTCAAAGATATAATTTTAGCGGGAGGATAATATCTACCAATAAAAGCATCCTTGCATTTAGTCCATGAATCAATACTATTCTTAGGCAAAGATAGCAACCAATCTTTAGCTCTTCCTCTTAATGAGAAAGGAAACACTTTCAATTTAATAATATCACCATCTACATCTTTATACTTTTGCATTTCACAAAGTTCAACAAAATTATTGAGATGGGCAGCAGCATCATCAGAACTAGCACCAGAAAATTGTTCTCTCATAACCAAATTCAGTAAAGCAGGTTTAATTTCAAAGAATTCTGCTTTAGTAGCAGGTTGAGCAATAGGTGTGCATAGGAAATCATTATTATTTGCATTTGTGAAGTCACATAACTTAGTATTCTCATGGTTGGCCATTTTAGCAACGGTAAATAAAACAAACTAGATAAAATAAATGCAAGTAACTAATTTTTTTGTGTTTTTGATATAGAGAGCAAGACAGTAAATAAAGTAAAACTAGCAACTAATTTTTTTGTGTTTTGATTTAGTGCAGCAAACAAAGTAGTAAATAAAATAAAGCAAGACAAAAACAAAGTAAAGAGATTGAGAAGTGGAGACTCCCCTTGCAGCGTGTCTTGATCTCCCCGGCAACGGCGCCAGAAAAAGAGCTTGATGGCGTGTAACTCACACGTTCGTTGGGAACCCCAAGAGGAAGGTATGATGCGCACGAGCAAGTTTTCCCTCAGAAAGAAACCAAGGTTTAATCGAACCAGGAGGAGCCAAGAAGCACGTTGAAGGTTGATGGTCGCGAAATGTGATGCGGCGCAACACCAGGGATTCCGGCGCCAACGCGGAACCTGCACAACACAACCCAAGTACTTTGTCCCAACGAAACAGTGAGGTTGTCAATCTCACCGGCTTGCTGTAACAAAGGATTAAACGTATCGAGTGGAAGATGTTTGCAAAGAAAACAGTAAAACACAGTAGATTGTATGCTATGTAAAGAATAGGACCGGGGTCCACAGTTCACTAGAGGTGTCTCTCCCATAAGATAAAGCATGTTGGGTGAACAAATTACAGTCGGGCAATTGACAAATAGAGAAAGGCATAACAATGCATATACATGATATGGTAAATATAGTGAGATTTAATCCGGGCATTACGACAAAGTACATAGACCGCCATCCAACGCATCTATGCCTAAAAAGTCCACCTTCGGTTATCATCCGAACCCCTCCAGTATTAAGTTGCAAAGCAACAGACAATTGCATTAAGTATGGTGCGTAATGTAATCAACAACTACATCCTTAGACATAGCATCAATGTTTTATCCCTAGTGGCAACAGCACATCACAACCTTAGAACCTACTGTCACGATCCCAGATTCAATGAAGGCATGAACCCACTATCGAGCATAAATACCCCCTCTTGGAGTTAAGAGCAAAAACTTGGCCAGAGCCTCTACTAATAACGGAGAGCATGCAAGATCATAAACAACACATAAACAATAGATTGATAATCACCATAATCATAGTACTCTCTATCCATCGGATCCCGACAAACACAACATATAGTATTACAGATAGATGATCTTGATCATGTTAGGCAGCTCACAAGATCCAACAATGAAGCACAACAAGGAGAAGACGACCATCTAGCTACTGCTATGGACCCATGGTCCAGGGGTGAACTACTCACTCATCACTCCGGAGGCGACCATGGCGGTGTAGAGTCCTCCGGAGATGAATCCCTCCGGCAGGGTGCCGGAGGCGATCTCCGTAATCCCCCGAGATGGGATTCGCGGCGCGCGTCTCTGTAAGGTTTTCCGTATCGTGGCTCTCGACTGGGGGGCGACGAAGCTTTAAGTAGGCGGAGGGTCAACGCGAGGGGCCACACGAGGGGCCCGGGGATAGGGCCGCGCCAAGGGCCTGGCCGCGCCGGCCACCCCCGGCTGCCTCGTGGCCCCACTTCGTTAGGTCTTCGGTCTTCTGGAAGCTTCGTGCAAAAATAGGACCCTGGGCGAAAGTTTCGTCCAATTCCGAGAATATTTCTTTACTAGGATTTCTGAAACCAAAAACAGCAAAAACAGCAACTGGCTCTTCGGCATCTTGTTAATAGGTTAGTTCCAGAAAATGCATAAATATGACATATAATGTGCATAAAACATGTAGGTATCATCAATAAAGTAGCATGGAACATAAGAAATTATCGATACGTTGGAGACGTATCAATAACGACTGCAAATCTTCTCCAACGCCTTATGATCCTAGAGTGATAATTCGTAAGAATAAAAGAATTGCTAGAGATCAATTGCGATATTCGCAGATCATTGGCTCGCTTATGTATCTAGCCAGCGCCACGAGGCCTGACATCTCCTTTGCTGTAAGTAAACTCAGCCGTTTTGTGTCTAGACCTGGAGATGTGCATTGGCATGCTCTTGAGAGAGTTTTGCGCTATTTGAAAGGCACTGCGAGTTATGGCATTCACTATACTGGGTATCCAAGGGTACTTGAGGGTTATAGTGATGCAAATTGGATATCTGATGCTGATGAGACTAAGGCCACAAGTGGTTATTTGTTTACACTTGGAGGTGGCGCTGTTTCCTGGAAGTCTTGCAAGCAGACCATCATTACGAGGTCAACTATGGAAGCAGAACTCACAGCATTAGACACAGCCACTGTTGAAGCAGAGTGGCTTCGTGAGCTCTTGATGGACTTACCTGTGGTTGAGAAACCAATACCCGATATTCCTATGAACTGTGATAATCAAACTGTGATCGTCAAAGTAAACAGTTCTAAGGATAATATGAAGTCATCAAGGCATGTGAAGAGGAGACTGAAAACTGTCAGGAAAATGAGAAACTCCGGAGTTATAGCGTTGGATTATATCCATACGTCTAGAAACCTGGCAGACCCCTTCACAAAGGGACTATCACGAAATGTGATAGAAAATGCATCGAGGGAGATGGGTATGAGACCCACACTATGAGCTGCCCACGGTGGTAACCCACTCTATGTGATCGGAGATCCCATGAATTAGAGCTGGGAGACAAGCTGTTGGTCAGTTGGGAGGAGAGTATATCCCTATAGCAATTTTACCACTCCGTAAGATGCAATACTCTCCTAATCTGCATGGCAGGTTGATAATTATCTTAATGTGTTCTAAGTGGCTTATTTTAGCAGAGATGTTGTCCTGCAGAACATCTTTTGAAGAACACACCTATATGAGTTCGATTGTTAAACGTCGCAATCTATGAGAGGTGGGTGCTCTCTAGTAAACTCATGAAAGGCCCTGGAGTATGACGTATAAGCTCCAAACCGCGAGGAAGCCTCGCGGCAGCCTAGTATCGGTCTAGGCTTTGTATGAAGCTAGTGCGCAGAAAACTTGTAGTTCAAGGCATAGTCCACTATCCAAGTTGCAATCTAGTGTAATATGAAGCTTTAAGTGGAAGTTCAACTTAACAGTCTCCACGACATACCGGTATATAAAACAATGTTCTGGAAACTTATTGATGAGATGTGCCAATGAGAGTTTGTGGGGGATTGCTGGAATTTATGGGCATTTTGCCTTTGGCCCATGGCCCATTATCAAATTCTGAAACTCACATGGCCCATTCCAATAATCACTAGTGGGGCTAGGTTTAGTCCCACATTGCTAGTTGGGAGAGAGTTGGAGTGGTATATAAGGGCTGTTCTAGTCCTAGTAAGTGAGTGAGAAGAGGAGAGCTCGCGCACTCCTCCTCCTCCGCCGCCGCCTCGCCGTCACGACACGACGCGCGCGGGTTGCGGAATCTCGCCGAGCCGAGCTTATCTTTTTGCTGTTTGGGAAATTAATTGTGTAATCAATTCGAGTCATTAACGGACGCGTTACTCAGCCGTTTTGCCTTCCGGATTTTCTGGATCGTGGCTGTGCCGACTCGGACGTGCGCTCACGACCTTCCCGAACCGCACTATATAAGCGCGGACGAGAACCTAGTACTGTGCGCCACATATGCGACTTCCCGGTTCATTGCGCGCCGCCTTCCTCATCCGTCCACGGCGTGCACCGACGCCGTGACAGTAGGCCTCGGAACCTGCCTCTCGTGAACTAAAGAGGGGCCGCAGGACTCGGGCAGCACGACGTCGTCATCGGACGACGAGTTTCTCCACACCGACAACTTCTTCCTGGACCTCAGCGACTTCTTCGACAACCTCAACATGGGCGACAACGACGCTGCTGCGAAGTATGTGATCTTGTCGTTTCTCTTTCAGTTCTGTTAGAGCTTCTTGTTCTAGTTTCTGTGGTAGATGCGATCGGTTTGTCTTGTTTAGATGTGATCTGTTCATCTACCTTACTAGTCTGCACGATTAGTTTACTTATTGTTTTTATAGTCATGATTTATCAATTACTCGTACGGATTATTTCATATGGATATTTGCTTATATATTCAACAAAAACTACGAGCGCGTGTGTCCTTTGCTCTCGCCTTCTTTTCCACATGAAGCGAGCCAATGAGATCCGAAACGGAAAACTCTTGTCTCTTATGTTTCAGAGAAGTAGCAAAGTTCCTCCACGAAGGAGGAAGCTTGGCAATAATGCCACCGGCCACAAATTTGTCCGGTAAGGTACACTTAAACTACTCGAGTTCTTTGGCAAGTGACTGAATCTCATGAGCCTGCTCAACCACGGAGCGCTCATCAGTCATCCTGTAGTCATAGTATTGCTCCATGACATATAGTTCAGTGCCAGCGTCCGAGACCCCAAATTTGGCCTCGAGCGCATCCCACGCATCTTTACCATGGTCGAAAGCCATGTACGGATCAACAATATTGTCCCCAAGAATGCTGAACAAGGCCGCCTTAAACATCGCGTCGACCTTCTCAAACTTTTCCTGCTCCTCTGCAGAGAGAGGCCCCTCAGGTCTTGCATTGTGGCGCTAAAACAGCCTAGGTTTGTAAACCATAGAACTGCCTTTGTGCGCCACCTCTTGTAATGCATACCATCAAAGGAAGGAGGTCGAGTAGCGGCAGCAATGCTGCTTGAATTGATTTGCCTATAATCAGGTATTTGGATTGTTGAATATATAAGCAAATATCCATATGAAATAATCCGTACAAGTAATTGATAATTCATGACTATGGAAGCAACAAATAAACTAATCATGCAGACTAGTAAGATAGACGAACAGATCACGTCTAAACAAGACAAATCGATCGCATGTACCACAGAAACTAGAAGAAGGTACTCTAACAGAGACTGGAAGAGAAACGACAAGATCACATACTTTGCAGCAGCGTCGTTGTCTCCCATGTTGAGGTTGCCGAAGAAGTCGCTGAGGTCCGGGAAGAAGTTGTCGGTGTGGAGGAACTCGTCGTCCGATGACGACGCCGTGATGCCAGTAGTCGCGCCGGAGCGCTCCCCAAAACCTGATTGCCCCTCACCCGTACAGGTTCACGAGAGGCAGGGTTCCGGAGGCCTACTGTCCCGGCAGTCGGTGCACGCCGACGGACGGGATGAGAAGACGAAGGCGGCAGCGCAATGAACTGGAAACAGGTAGTCGCATATGTGACACGTTTTGGCTAGGGTTCTCGTCCGCGCTTATACAGTGCGGTTCGGGAAGGTCGTGGGCGCAGCCCACGTCCGAGTCGGCACAGCCACGACGTTAATGACTCAAAATTGATTACGCAAACAGCAAAAAGATAAGCTCGGCTCGGCGAGATTCCCGCGGCGCAGCGAGGCGGGCGGCGGAGGAGGAGGAGTGCGCGAGGGCTCTCTCTTCTCACTCACTTACTAGGACTAGAACAGCCCACCTTATATACCACTCCAACTCTCTCCCAACTAGCAATGTGGGATTAAACTTTAGCCCCCACTAGTGCTGCCACAGATTATTGGAATGGGCCATGTGAGTTTTAGAATTTGATAATGGGCCATGGGCCAAAGGCCAAATGCCCACAAATTCTAGCAGTATGAGATGCCTCTTCCTTCCAGAGTGGATGATCGATGCTCCTTCCAACCTCTCTCGCGAATGGTAATTCCTCGCCCACCTTGTTCGTGATTAATGCTTGATTCATCTCGTAAATTTGTTTATTTTACAATACTGTAGTTCATTGTTATTGAAAGCAGCGGATTAACTTAATTCCTCTATTAATAGACTTTGATTCTCCACAACCAAATTTGTGTGTTATTCACACACTGATGACATGTGAAATCAAGTAAAGGCAACAGACTGTAGTGCTGATTTAGTAAATTATCACCCACAGAGTAGTTGGTTACTTGGTTGCGCCCGGTGTAAAACTCAAATATCTATATGCATGTTTGTGTTGCAAACTGAAATAAATAAAAAAACATATTTGAACTCATCCAGTGAATTGAAATAATCAAAATCATAAAAATTGATAAATTTACGCACCATAGCTGAATCGAAATAATTATAGCATCAGGTTACAAAATTTTACAGGATTAATTTCACCCTTCTATAACATGAACTGCTACCAAAGATCAGAGAAGGTACAATTTATAATATACTCCAGCTGAAGAATAAACATTTTGTCAGCTACCATCGGGTCAATCAATTGGGGAGCCGCCGAGCCGGGTACTCAACTAACATCAAGAACTTTTCATACTGGCGTAGTATTTATAGGGGGTACCGCCGACCTTGTACGATTCCCTTCGAATGGAAAAATCCAATTCACTGAGAATTTGGTTCACCCCACATGCTGAGAGCTGAGTTATATCTGTGAGATGATGTGTCTCCCAATCCAAACCAAAGCACCAATGTGATATTAGTTACCAGAAGACTGTCCCTGCATTGAGCAAGACACATGTTAATAAAAATAGAAATTAATAGAAGACTGTTGGTAATTAAAATGGCAATACAAACCTGCACTGAGCAAGACATCTTGGTAATTAAAATTGCAGCTCTAATTTGTTATCTAACTTGTGTTCTAATTCGGACAGCTGCACGTGCAACCTAACCTTGTCAGGTCTCACTATAATAAAGAGAATGAGTCAAAGTCATGCAAGTTCTCAATTTTTTTACTATGATGTTGTATTTTCTAACAAAAAAATGTAAGAAAAAATGCAATATGAAGAAAATACTTGAGATTAAACATGAATCTCACTACTAATGAGTGGAAACACTCTAAACAGTACTTTCAGTGGGAAATAAATAATATCTGCTTACTTAGTTTAATGAATACCTGGACGGATTTGAAGGTATGGAAGGGTTATTCATAGGCAATGATCAAAGCTCAATCTCCTAGCTAGTGGATTCTCATATCTCAACTTCTCAATCTGAAAAGGGGAACTAAATATACTAAAACTTGGAAGCAGCCCAGCGAGAGAAGAACTTTTTTCAAGAAAAAACATGAAGTTGCATTGACCATACTTAATCACATATAAGATTTTACACCGTGCACTGATTCGCCCAGCACTTCTCCTTCGTAGTTATACCATGTGAGGCACATAGTACATGTTTGTAACCAAACAATTCTCCAAAATACCAATGTTCGGGTTATAGGACTCTCTTACAGGGATTGTACTGCGCTGAACCGTCACAATTGCTCTTGCGTGGATTGTCGTGTCTTGCTGGATGGTAGCATTGTTAATTGCCGGATGCGCCGCTTAGTGGTGCAGTTGCTGGTAGGACTCACTACTCAGACATTGCTAGCCTTTCACCTGCATTAGCATATTGTTGTCAGTATCATCAATACTGAGTTTCTGACATTCTTATGTGGACACAGGAACTTGATGACTCTTTTAGGAGTGCTATGTATATAAGATTTTACACCGTGCACTGATTCGCCCAGCACTTCTCCTTTGCAGTTATACCATGTGAGGCACGTGGTACATGTTTGTAACCAAACAATTCTCCAAAATACCAATGTTCGGGTTATAGGACTCTCTTACAGGGATTGTACTGCACTGAACCGTCACAATTGCTCTTGCGGGGATTGTCGTGTCTTGCTGGGTGGTAGCATTGTTAATTGCCGGATGCGCCGCTTCGTGGTGCAGTTGCTGGTAGGACTCACTACTCAGACATTGCTAGCCTTTCACCTGCATTAGCATATTGTAGTCAGTATCATCAATACTGAGTTTCTGACATTCTTATGTGGACAGAGGAACTTGATGACTCTTTTAGGAGTGTTATGTATAGGGGTATAGCAGCTAGGCACCATTTCTCCCTGGAATAACATGTCACTTAAACTGCAAAGAGCAGAGTATTTCAAAAGTAACCTGGGTAGTAGAGTATGTTCACTTAGGTTTGCATTTACTAAGATAAGTTATATCTCACATGATCTACAGGAAGAACCATGTATTTCAACCGTTAGAAGACTCAGATAATTATTTAACTACTTAGAAGGAAAAATGTTATCAAACAAAAGGTGGGAACTTGCCTAAAGGATTACCATGATGTTATGACTTCGAATAATGGAATCAATATAAGAATAATCCAATGTACTGTAGAGGCACTATTTTCTTTCTACAGAAACATACCACATGCTATGAAAAAATCACCTCACAATGCTTACAATACGATTCGAATATAAAGTCCTACTTGTTCCTTCTGTATTTAACTAATTCGCTCTTCCCAAGTGTTTCTGTTCAGCAAAAATAAAACTGTACTTGCATCATGTACTTCTCATATTCAACACTCAGTCCTAACACAGCGCTAAGCTTCTCATATCTTGTGCAACCAAGCTTAGCATTAGTGATTCACTGTACTTCTCATATGTTTAACCTTGTCAATTTGCAGAAAAGTAAGATTATGGAAGGTCTGGGCCAAGCAAACTGCGAAGATTTTACTATCAAGGCAAGTAGATTGCCTGCATCAATACGATAGGTTTTAGTGTCAAGTCAAACATATGGCTTGTACCGTTTTCGCTCAGGTTGTCTACAAAATAGATCTATATTAAAATCTCTAAAATAGCTACTCTAGCTCCATAAAAGTTATGCATGAAAAGTTGAAAATAGTGTAATCCACATATGGAGTAAAAGAAGAAGTCGTCTGCTGATTTGTAGTCCACACAAATTCCTCTGTTGCCTCTCTCATTTGTGTGAAGATTTCAAAAATTAACCTGGAAAAGGACAGGCCTGTACTTAGAAGGGAATGGAATGAACAATGCTAAAACTGAACCTTTTTCTTAAGCTTACCCTCTAAATTCAAGGTAGCAGATTGTCAAACCTTTATCAAGACACCTTTCTTTCTCTTGAAGTTGTGAAGCTTATTTTGTAACGCACTCCAACTGGATCTTCCTTGTCTCCTGTTTCTATAAAATTGTAGAATATTATGACTAACTGCAAGATCAACCCTCCATCCAGATACTAACTTGCAAACAAATTTATTATAGAATCCTAAAGGCATGTATTCTATGCATCATTAACTATAGGGATCTTCCTACTACTAATTATGGCTTGCTTTTTATGTTGACATGGTCAGCATGACAACATTAGTTTAAATACTTGGTGGCTTCAAAAAAGTAGTACTTTGTATGACTTGGTGGCTTAAATACAACAATCTTTAACTCTGCGGTGCGCCTATGGAAAATCTTAAATAATTAATTCTTAGAATTCTCCCACGTGATTGAGAGTGGTTAAATACAACAAAACCAGATTTGTATTTTCTGCTATTTTTTTTGTTTATATGAAAGCATCTGTAATTCCACTCTATAGTATTACATATTTATATCATTGGTGGCTATTACCTTACTGCTGCTGAGGACAAATTAACAACTTGAGCTTTTCTAGTGGTGCTCCATACTGATGCTTTCTCCAACTTCTTTGCAGCTAAAGTACAGCAAGCAGTCATCAGACGTATACAAATTTGAAGGATCAATGAAATCAAATAAACAGGATGAGAAGCAGCGGTGAACGGGGAGCTGCGGCAAGTCACATCGTTGGCGTCCAATAGGCCGAGGAGGAGCAAGGCTTCCTTAGAAGAGCGTGCATGAGCTTTTGGAGAAGAGGAGCGTGGCGTCGCTGAGAGTATCGCCATCAGCACGCTCAAGGTCTGCAGGAACAACCACGCCTTCTAAAGCTCCACCTAATGGGTTGTCCTCGACATGTTGCATCTCAACCAACGCAGCCTGCAGGTCAGGAATCAATCGCTCATTAAAAAGCTATTTTTCAGAGAATTAGTCCTTGTCTTTTTGCACTGAAAGAGTTCATGCTTCATGAAATTTCTTTACACAACAACACACAAATTTCCCAGGACAGAGATCCACTCATGCTAAGTTAAGCGAATCACATTCAGTAGGAGCAGCCTGGGCAGATATGCGTCTATGGCGTGGCGATGGACCAAGGGGAAAGGAAGGGGATTTGTGCCACCAAGAGAAGATGGACCACAGCGGCGCTAGGAAGTCGAGCCAGCGCCGCGGAGGAGCCAGGCAGCGCCAAACCTCCAAATAGCGGCTTGGGGCGGCTGTACCTTGCCAGCAACTTTCCCCGGCGAAGCTCCGGCCGACCTCGACGTGACCGCCGTACCCCTCCGCCCCTACGGCCCTACCTCGCCGCCCAAGCAACGTCGCCAGGCAGCGCCGAACCTTTGAAGAGTGGCATGGGGCTCTGCTCCCGCCTCTCAGCGCGGACATCATCAACCATGCCGGCTTGCACCTTCCCAGCAGCTTGCCCTGGCGAAGCTCCGGCCGACCTCGACGCGGGACGCTGTTCCCCATCGCCCCTACGTCGCCGGCCAAGCAACGCTGGCGCCATACATCCTCGGCCGCCTGCAGCTCCTCTGGACGAACCTTGCAGCGTGGTCTCTCCTGCCTCCGTCGAAACCGGACATCGAAGCATGTCTCCGAGGCGGGTCATGGAGGGTGGGGCTGGCAGAGGGGCGATAGGGAGTAGAAAATTGGCCAGCAACAACAATCGGCGTGCGGGCATAGGATGAGAGAAACAGGGAGAAAAGAAGGATCACCGGATGGATCCCGGCTGCTCCCAGTAAATAGGAATTATATGAGAGGAAGAAAAGAAGGAAAAACAAAATAGGCTTCCGCATGTGCAGGAAGCGGTAACGCGTGAACAGTGGAAAAACCGGACGTGTCTATGTCTGATTATTAGATAAAACGGATGATGAACAGTTTACAAAACGCTACCATCGCGGCATAAGGGGTCAGCTTGCCGTGGCGGCTAAGTTGTCCATGTAGAAAAGGCAAACTCAAATCGATCGATCGATCCAGCTCCCGGCCGACTGCATCTTCCGCTCGATCTCGGCGCGTCCGTCGTCGCTACATCACGATGAACACCGGCGACGGCATCGGCAACGGCATCAGCTTCTTCCCCTCCGACGTCCTCGTCGACATCTTCGGCCGCCTCCCTAGACGTGCCCTCGCCAGGTCCCAATGCGTCTGCCGCACATGGCGCGACCTCGTCAGCGCCCATAACCTCAACCCCCCGCTGCTCCCGCTCCCGCTCCCGCCCTACTTCCCAAGGCGTCCTCTCGGAGGCATCTTCTTCTGTAAGCTCGGGTACGAGTCCAGCACTTGCTTCTTCGCCCCGCCTGGCTCCCGACGCCTCTTCTTTCCATACGAGGAGGAGGTGGACCAGTTATGCAACGGCCTCATCCTCCTTCATCGGGATGGTACGTGTGTGCTCAACCCGGCGACGGGACGGTGCTCTCGCCTACCAAGCCTAACGCCGCCGCCGCCGCGTGTCGTCGCTGCGGCTGTCTCTGAGTCACTCGCCTTCGACCCGGCCGTGTCGCTGCACTTCGATGTGTTCGTCCTTGAGGAACTAGCAAGGCCAAACCAAGGCGAGGTTCCGCAGCAGCTCAAGAAACCACAGGTCGTGCGGTCGTTTGTGTACTCATCGAGCACCGAGCAGTGGGAGAACCGAGAATTCGTGCCTGGGCGATGTGCCCCTGGGCACCTCTACGATGTCGTGGCGACCCCTGGCAACACATACAGTCCAACGGTGTGGTCATCAGTCTATTGGCGTGGGTCGATCTACATGCACTGCCGCAATGACACCCTAATGGTTCTACGCACCTCGTGTGGGACTTATGATATGGTGCAGCTACCTGGAAAACCAGGCAATCCATCAGACATGATCTCGCTACCTTGGAAATCTGTACTAGCAAGCTATGAGAGAGGGATACACTACGTGGAAAGAATAGACAAGTTGCAGATCCGTGTATGGACACTAACTGAATCCACATATGGTCAGCTATGGTGGACATTGGCATATGACATTAGCCTCAATCGACATTGCCATATGATTAAGACTCTCCCGGTACAGGGGATGGTGAGATGGGGTATTGTTGGCAACAGGGGAGGACCAACCAAGTTGACCAACGATGATGACTATTCTGATGATACTGATGTTGATAACAATGATGATGAGGAGGAGGAGGAGGAGGAGGAGGAGGACGGAGATGGTTGTGGATATTCCTGGAACTCCTACAGCGATGAGGATGAAGATGATGATGGTGATGCAGATTCATGGGACGAGGACAAGGACAACTTCATCGACATAGACGAAGGCGCCGAACTCCTAGGCCCACCATCGTGGCGTGACTACTGCGAGATCGTGGGATTCCATCCTCACAAGAACGCACTCATCCTCATAATTCATTCTGCGGTGGTAGTGTACCATCTCGACACATCAAGGATGCAATATCTCGGCGACGAAAAACAGCTCGACGGAGGTCCCATTCAACACGCTCGTTCTATCACCGGTTCCTTCACCTACCGACCGTGCTACGCGGACGTGCTACAAGACGGACAGTCTTAGAAAGGGGAGAGGGTTCCGTTATATATAGCTTTTGAAACATTCTTTCTTTAAGACTAAACACGGATCTTATATTTATATATACTCTCCTTCATGGTCACCTAGGTAGCTTGTCGGTGGTAGTTGCCCTATGCTTTTCATTTCAGTTAGAATTAGAAAGGAAATTTTTGCTTGATTTTGTCATGTAATAGTATATGTTGTTTTTTGTTAGTTTGATTGGGTCACTTTTGCAAGTTATCATTGGTTGTTTCAACACCTGCGTAAAAGTGCGAGCTACAAAATTTTATCCACGTCACGACTAGTTTATCGGCACGTTGTGCTGACAGGTGAATGACAACTGTCACTACTACTTTATCTTCAAGAACCGGAGAGATCACACCATGTAATGCTGAACAGTCTTTTGATGACGTCCATGTATCAGAGAAATCATCAACTTCAGGTATCACTTTCAGAGAAACCCACGTATCTGCTTTGCCACAAAGGATGTCAAAGTATGTTGTTGGTTGGCGATGTATGGTAAACTTTGAGAGTGCTCATTTCAATTTCAGATATATATTTCAACTATACAAACATGGAACATGGCATCAGAATTACATAAATATGGTCTTAGAATTTGTAATTGAACTTCTGATGATTACTTTCGAAATGGGGGATAAGTAACCTGCCCTCGGCATCAATCGATGCACACATCCAGATTTATTTCAAGGTTCAAATAGCAATCAATTTACAAATGAACAATCACAGAGGGTCGATACATATATTAACCATCGGAATGAGACAAAATAAAACATGGCATATGAAACATATCCCCAGCCTAGCTGTAGATGTCCTAAGCAACCATCAGCAACCAGTTGCATCCAGTACTCATAACCTCCCGCTAATCCGACAGCAGAAGAAACGACCACAGGTAAATCCAGTATCTAGCCAAAAGGATAACCTGCAAAAAAAATATTCTTCTAATCTTGTTAAAAATAATATTATTTCTAAACAACCAAATAGATCAACATACATAGCTGAAAATGAATGTTTATTGTAGC
The DNA here is from genome assembly GCA_030979885.1 of Lolium multiflorum. Taxonomy (NCBI): domain Eukaryota; kingdom Viridiplantae; phylum Streptophyta; class Magnoliopsida; order Poales; family Poaceae; genus Lolium; species Lolium multiflorum. The sequence goes on from CM061749.1 coordinate 342,727,426, forward strand.
CTTAGTTTTCTTATCAATTACATTTATCGAACTCCCAAATATATTAGTAATATTGCGGGCAGCTGCAGAAGGCGTTCGTCACAGGTTGGGCTCCTCACTGAAAACCGTTGCAAGTTTCCACATGGTTTTCCTTGTGTTTCTTGGGAGTGACTGGGAGCTGGCTGCAGACGTGCCGTCGCTCAAGAGGTCGGAGCTGGAGGCCGCCTGCGAAGATTTCAGCAACGTCAGTCATCGGCTCCCTGTCGGAGTACATGATGTACAAGGGGGACGCTGTCCAGCCAGGAGCGTCGAGATCGTGGTTTTTTTTTTCGAAAGATCCAGCGAGTGCTGGCATTTCATTGATTAGCAGGGGGAAACTTACACACATGTCGCCCGGACGAAATTACATCCGGAAACGAGCAGAAAATAGAGAGAAAATAAAGAAGGGGCCATTGGTGACAAACCCGCCACCCTCGTGACACTAGTTCGTCACCTTTACGACGAAAAACTACAACTCTGCCTCATAGAGTTGAGGTCGTCGCACTTCCGAGGCCGCCGCCTCGGCTTACAGCCACCTTCCAGGGCCGCTGCCCCGACATCCGCTGCCCAGACTACAAAGCCACCCCACAAGACAGCCGCAAACCCGTCACACCGCGAGGAAAAAAGAAACTCCAAGGCGACGCCTCCAAGAAGGTAAACGACGTGTCCGTCGCCGCCGCCCGCTCCAAAAGAGCTTAGGTTTTCACCCGGAGGAACATAATCCACTCGCGTCGGCAGAAGATCGTGGCTCCCGAACGACGCATTCAAGAAGGAGAACGACACCCTAGGGCGCCGCCGCCGTCGGCACCTAAGTGCGAGGCTTTCACCTGGAGCACGATCTCGACCGCCAAGCCCAAGGACCTAGGCTAAGGAGCAGCAAACCATGCGGTGTGGCTCCATTGCCGACCACCGATCCTAGCCACATGCCGCAGTAGTCCTGTCACCACACTCCGGGACGACCATGCCATGACTGCGGGAAGCAAGAGCAGGCTCTCCCGCACTACGCCCACCTTTCCGGGGCCACCGCCCTGGCTTCCTCGCTGTCCCGAAGTAGCTGCAGCACCTCACAGAGCAGACTCACCGCACAGCACGACCAAGACGAACTGCCGAAACCTCCGATTCCGGGGCCGCCGCCCCGGCTTCCTCGCTGCCAGGAGCACACCGGGCCAAAAAGCGCCCCCGCGCCCCTAGCAAGCGACAAACTGCCGTCGTGGCGGAGCAGATGCTGGGGCCTTGGCCGACCATGGCGCAGCCGGAGAAACCTCCAGCGAGGCCACCCAACCGCAGCCCCAAGCAGATCCCCCACGCCAACCTGGCCGCGCATCGCCTCGCCATTCGCCGTCGTCGCCAGCTCTGGCCCGCCCAGGCCCAGACCGAGACCGCATAGGCCCAGATCTGGCCCGCGCAGCCCAAGCTCGAAGCCGCCTGCAACCGCGCCCATGGCGCTCACCAGCCGAGGCGCTGCCCGAACTGACAACGAGGATGATGCATCATGCATGGTGTTCGAGTATGCTCCGAACGGCACGCTCTTCGAGCATCTCCATGGTGATCAACTAATAGAGTTTCGTCCATCAGACATTCATGAGCTGTACGTAGCAGGTTAACTAATTAACAAATGGTGTGGTTTGCTGCAGTGAGGGAAGACGGTCACCTGGATTGGCCGACGCGGCTGCGAGTGGCGGTGGGATCGCCTACTGCCTGGAGCACATGCACCTGCTGAGCCCGCCGGAGATCCTCGGGACGCTCGACACGTCCACCGTCTGTCTACCTCACCGACGACTTCGTGGCCAAGATCGCTGACGAGGCCTCGTCGACCACCAAGAGATGGCGAGCCTGCAGTCCCCGCCCATGTCCAACAAGGAGAGCGTAGTGTACAGCTACGGCATGGTGCTGCTGGAGATCATGTCCGGCAGGTTCACGGCGTCGGACGGCGGCCTGCTCGAGGGCTGGGCGGCGAGCTTCCTCAGAGGGGAGAGGCAGCTGAGGGACGTGATGGACCCCGGCCTAAGCAGGAACGCGCCTCTCCAGGGCAAGACCGTGACCGTGAGCAGGCTGGACATTGTGATACGGTCCTGCACCGACTGGGAGGCGAGGCGGCGGCCGGTGATGACAGAGGTCGCGAGGCAGCTGAGGGAGATCACCGCCATGCCACCAGACGCGGCCACCCCCAAGGTGTCGTCGCTGTGGTGGGGGGAGCTGGAGATCATCTCCACAGAGGACGTCTGAAGTGTTTGCTTCAGTTGCCTTGCTGCTTGTTTGCCACAAGTGTTCGTTCTCCACATGTATATACAAACAGTTCGAAATATTGCGTACCTGCTCTAGCAGAGTGCTGCTTGTTGCAAAGATGACTAAATAAATCTCCAGATTTTGTAACGACGTGTTTACCTGATGAGTGCAGCTGCTGCATTAGTGCAACTCATAAACTGCAGAAATTTCATTAAACAGAGCTCGGAAATAGTTCAATCCACAAAACCATGATAAGAACATTATAATGCAAAAAACAGTAACATCAGGCAGGATAGCATGGATGAACACAGAGTAGAAGAATACATCAACAAATTTAGCTGTTCAAGACGTCCAATGCCATAACCCCCATAACCCACTGCCATCAAATGTGACGCATACCGACTTGACGCACTGAAAATGTGACGCATAACGACTTGACAGACTCAAGATAAACAACACAGGAGACTCCTACAACAAGGTTCCTACCACTGACGCTACATATACTTTGGTATCCTTCCGTTCATCTGCGCCAAACGGGCATTGGCGCAGCAACAAAACAGAACATCCGCCATAGCAGACAAAGCAAGATAATTTCTCATACTAGGAAACTATTGCCTGGTTTATCATTCCCTGGGTCCACGACGCTGTATCCCTGACTTCGTCGTCCATATCTTGGCACTCCCTCAAGAACTCAACATGGAAGAGGTGACTCTTGAACAGATCCTTGGAGATGGGGCCAAGTGTGTCTGCAAGATCACCCAGGACAGCAACCGCAGCCTTTGTCACGCTCTCGTCCCTGAAAGTGAAGCACATACATATGATTGTTAAGGAACAGGACCAATCGCCCATGTGTGTAATAAACAAGGGAACAGAAATGACATGCACCTGCTACTATCTTTGTAGACAGCTTCGGTGAACTGCAATAGATGGCCTGCATATGGTATCATCAGTTGAGCCTTTGCGCCCTTGATACCCTGTAGTATGCCAGAGTATGCCTCGAATATGCCGCGTCTGAGCTGGTTACCATAATCAACCATGTCCTCATCACTTTGATCCAAAACAACAAGAAGCTCAGCCGCTCCTTGAAGCATTGGCATAGCATACGGCAGGTACTTCTCAAAATTTTCACCAATGGCAAGAGCAATGTCTCCAAAGCATGAGAAAATTGGAGGTTTCACAGACCTGTTTAGCTGTGAGTTTGAGAGATCCTTGAGGAGAACGGTCATAATTCCATCGCAGAAGGGCAGAATCTTATCTTCCAGGGCACGGCAAATATCACCAACCACCCCTACAGAGATGGAGCATACTTGGTATTCTTCATAATTCTGCAAGCCTGCTTCAAGGTACTTGAAAAACTCAGGCATTTATTTCACAAAATCTGGACCAGTGGCATAAGCAAGAGCACCAATGGCAAGCATTGCTTCTTCATGTACAGTAGCACTGTGGCAAGCAAAGACGCGGAGGAACAGCAACATCAACTGATCAGCAGTCTGGGCAATTATGGACTTTGCATCTGAGCTGCTCAGTTTCTGGATAATGACCTGCAATACCCCACACAGCAAAGCCTGCAGATCGCTTTGCTTCTCCTTGTCACCTGATGTATATATTTGGCGATCAAATGTAAGAGCATGTCTAACAGGCCCCGTATATTTTCGCCCCTTAAAACACGAGTAAAGGACCCTGTATTCACTTTTCGCCGGCCGAAAACTCAGACGAGCTAGCAGAACCCGTATCCCTAAACTGTAAAAGAGCATATTCCTAGAATATGCCAAATCATTTTTTTCCTTTTTCCCCTTCTTCCTCCTCTCCTTCTTCCTCCTCCAGCCGCACTGCCCCTGCCCCGCCCCGCCGGCCGGCCGTTGCCCCCCGCCGCCGCCCCTGCCCGCCGCCACCGGCCCGCTGCCGCCCCTGCCCGCCGCCGCCCTGCCGGCGCGCACGCCCGCCACGGCCCCCGTCGCCCCCGCCCACCACAGCCTCCGCCAGCCACCGGCCGTGGGCAGGCCGCCCCGCCCACCACGGCCCCGTCTCCACCGCCCACCACGGCCGCCCCTGCCCGCCGCCACCCGCCGCCGCCCCTGCCCGCCGCCATCGGCCGGCCGGCCGCCGCCCCCCGCCTCGCTGATACGTCTCCAACGTATCGATAATTTCTTGTGTTCCATGCCACATTATTGATGTTATCTACATGTTATATGCACACTTTATGTCATATTCGTGCATTTTCTGAACTAACCTATTAACAAGATGCCGAAGTGCCGTTCCTGTTTCTGCTGTTTTTGGTTTCAGAAATCCTAGTAACGAAATATTCTCGGAATCGGACGAAATCAACGCCCAAGTTCCTATTTTCATCGGAAGCATCCAGAACACCCGGGAAGGACCAGAGGAGCCCTGGGGCCCCACACCACACCCCGCGGCCAAGGGGGGCGCGCCCAGGGAGTGGGCCCCCAAGCCCTCCCGCCGCCTCTCCGCCTATATAAGCCCCGACCTAAAAACCTCGGGCGTTCGACGAAACCCACGAAAACCTTCCAGACGCCGCCATCGCGAAGCCAAGATCTGGGGGACAGAAGTCCGGCACCCTGCCGGAGCGGGGAAGTGCCCCGGAAGGCTTCTCCATCGACACCGCCATCTCCACCGCCATCTTCATCACCGCTGCTGCTCCCATGAGGAGGGAGTAGTTCTCCATCGAGGCTCGGGGCTGTACCGGTAGCTATGTGGTTCATCTCTCTATGTGCTTCAATACAATAATCTCATGAGCTGCCTTACATGATTGAGATTCATATGATGATGCTTGTAATCTAGATGTCATTATGCTAGTCAAGTGAGTTTTACCTATGTGATCTCCGGAGACTCCTTGTCCCACGTGTGTAAAGGTGACAGTGTGTGCACCGTGTGGGTCTCTTAGGCCATATTTCACAGAATACTTACTCATTGAATGGCATAGTGAGGTGCTTATTTATATCTCTTTATGATTGCAGCATGTTGTATCACAATTTATCTATGTGCTACTCTAGTGATTTGTTATTAAAGTAGTTTATTCCTCCTGCATGTGTGCAAAGGTGACAGTGCGTGCACCGTGTTAGTACTTGGTTTATGCTATGATCATGATCTCTTGTAGATTGCGAAGTTAACTATTGCTATGATAATATTGATGTGATCTATTCCTCCTACATATGCATGAAGGTGACAGTGTGCATGCTATGCTAGTACTTGGTTTAGTCTGTTGATCTATCTTACACTAAAGGTTACTAAAATATGAGCATTATTGTGGAGCTTGTTAACTCCGGCATTGAGGGTTCGTGTAATCCTACGCAATGTGTTCATCATCCAACAAAAGTGTAGAGTATGCATTTATCTATTCTGTTATGTGATCAATGTTGAGAGTGTCCACTAGTGAAAGTGTAATCCCTAGGCCTTGTTCCTAAATACTGCTGGGTTACTACTGCTTGTTTACTACTGCTGTGTTACTACTACTGCGTTACTACTGCTTGTTTACTATCCTGGGCAAAGCACTTTTCTGGTGTCGTTGCCGTTGCTACTACTTATTCATACCACCTGTATTTCACTATCTCTTCGCCGAACTAGTGCACCTATTAGGTGTGTTGGGGACACAAGAGACTTCTTGCTTTGTGGTTGCAGGGTTGCATGAGAGGGATATCTTTGACCTCTTCCTCCCGAGTTCGATAAACCTTGGGTATCCACTTAAGGGAAACTTGCTGCTGTTCTACAAACCTGCTCTTGGAGGCCCAACACTGTCTACAAGAATAGAAGCTCCCGTAGATATCAAGCACTTTTTGGCGCCGTTGCCGGGGAGGAAAGGTAAAAGGCTCTCATACTACGGTCTCAGGTAAAGTATTTTTCTGGCGCCGTTGTGTGTGTGCTCGAAGCTATTTCCTTTAGATCCTGCAATTGCATCTTGTTGTTTCTTGTTTACACTAGTTTGGCATAATGTACAAGAGTGAGCTTCTTATTCTATTTCCTGATTTAAAACATGGATTGTTTGATGCGAAAATTAAAAAACCTATGAAATCTTATTTGCATGCTGGTAGTAATATTAGTATGAACGCTTTGAACACCATTGTTGACAATAATATAGAAAGTTCTAAGCTTGGGGAAGCTGGTTTTCATGATATTTTTAGTCCCCCAAGCATTGAGGAGAAAATTTTCTTTGATGATACTTTGCCTCCTATTTCTGATGATGATAATGATAGTAGTCTTTTTGTGCCACTTACTGTGGAGAGTAAATTTTGTTGTGATTATACTATGCCTCCTACACTTGATGAGAATAATAATGATAGCTACTTTGTTGAATTTGCTCCCACTACAACTAATAAAATTGATTATGCTTATGTGGAGAGTAATAATTTTATGCATGAGACTCATGATAAGAATGCTTTATGTGATAGTTATATTGTTGAGTTTGCTCATGATGCTACTGAAAGTTATTATGAGAGAGGAAAATATGGTTGTAGAAATTTTCATGTTACTAAAACACCTCTCTATGTGCTGAAATTTTTGAAGCTATACTTGTTTTATCTTCCTATGCTTGTTACTTGGCTCTTCATGAACTTGTTTATTTACAAGATTCCTATGCATAGGAAGCATGTTAGACTTAAATGTGTTTTGAATTTGCCTCTTGATGCTCTCTTTTGCTTCAACTACTATTTCTTGCGAGTGCATCATTAAAACTGCTGAGCCCATCTTAATGGCTAAAAAGAAAGAACTTCTTGGGAGATAACCCATGTGTTATTTTGCTACAGTACTTTGTTTTATATTTGTGTCTTGGAAGTTGTTACTACTGTAGCAACCTCTCCTTATCTTAGTTTTATGTTTTGTTGTGCCAAGTAAAGTCTTTGATAGAAAAGTAAGTACTAGATTTGGATTACTGCGCAGAAACAGATTTCTTTGCTGTCACGAATCTGGGTCTAATTCTCTGTAGGTAACTCAGAAAATTATGCCAATTTACGTGAGTGATCCTCAGATATGTACGCAACTTTCATTCAATTTGAGCATTTTCATTTGAGCAAGTCTGGTTGCCTAATAAAATCCATCTTTACGGACTGTTCTGTTTTGACAGATTCTGCCTCTTATTTCGCATTGCCTCTTTTGCTATGTTGGATGAATTTCTTTGATCCATTAATGTCCAGTAGCTTTATGCAATGTCCAGAAGTGTTAAGAATGATTGTGTCACCTCTGAACATGTTAATTTTTATTGTCCACTAACCCTCTAATGAGTTGTTTCGAGTTTGGTGTGGAGGAAGTTTTCAAGGGTCAAGAGAGAGGATGATATACTACGATCAAGAAGAGTGAAAAGTCTAAGCTTGGGGATGCCCCGGTGGTTCACCCCTGCATATATTAAGAAGACTCAAGCGTCTAAGCTTGGGGATGCCCAAGGCATCCCCTTCTTCATCGACAAATTATCAGGTTCCTTCTCTTGAAACTATATTTTTATTCGGCCACATCTTATGTACTTTACTTGGAGCGTCTGTGTGCTTTTGTTTTTGTTTTTGTTTGAATAAATGCTTGTGTGGGAGAGAGACACGCTCCGCTGGTTCATATGAACACATGTGTTCTTAGCTTTTAATTTTCATGAAGTTTCTTCTTCGTTAAATTGTTATATGGTTGGAATTGGAAAATGATACATGTAGTAATTGCTATAATGTCTTGGGTAATGTGATACTTGGCAATTGTTGTGCTCATGTTTAAGCTCTTGCATCATATACTTTGCACCTATTAGTGAAGAATACATAGAGCATGCTAAAATTTGGTTTGCATAATTGGTCTCTCTAAAGTCTAGATAATTTCTAGTATTGAGTTTTGAACAACAAGGAAGACGGTGTAGAGTCTTATAATGTTTACAATATGTCTTTTATGTGAGTTTTGCTGCACCGGTTCATCCTTGTGTTTGTTTCAAATAACCTTGCTAGCCTAAACCTTGTATCGAGAGGGAATACTTCTCATGCATCTAAAATACTTGAGCCAACCACTATGCCATTTGTGTCCACCATACCTACCTACTACATGGTATTTACCCGCCATTCCAAAGTAAATTGCTTGAGTGCTACCTTTAAAATTCCATCATTCACCTTTGCAATATATAGCTCATGGGACAAATAGCTTTAAAACTATTGTAGTATTGAATATGTACTTATGCACTTTATCTCTTATTAAGTTGCTTGTTGAGCGATAACCATGTTTCTGGGGACGCCATCAACTATTCTTTGTTGGATATCATGTGAGTTGCTATGCATGTCCGTCTTGTCTGAAGCGAGAGATCTACCACCTTCATGGTTGGAGCATGCATGTTGTTAGAGAAGAACTTTGGGCCGCTAACTAAAGCCATGATTCATGGTGGAAGTTTCAGTTTGGACACATATCCTCAATCTCATATGAGAATAATAATTTTTGCCACATGCTTATGCATAAAAGAGGAGTCCATTATCTGTTGTCCATGTTGTCCCGGTATGGATGTCTAAGTTGAGAATAATCAAAAGCGAGAAATCCAAAATGCGAGCTTTCTCCTTAGACCTTTGTACAGGCGGCATGGAGGTAACCCATTGTGACACTTGGTCAAAACATGTGCATTGCAAAGATCCGGTAGTCCAAGTTAATTAGGACAAGGTGCGGGCACTATTAGCATATTATGCATGAGACTTGCAACTTGTAAGATATAATGTACATAATTCATATGCTTTATTACTACCGTTGACAAAATTGTTTCATGTTTTCAAAATAAAAGCTCTAGCACAAATATAGCAATCGATGCTTTCCTCTTTGAAGGACCATTCTCTTTACTTTTATGTTGAGTCAGTTCACCTATCTCTCTCCACCTCAAGAAGCAAACACTTGTGTGAACCGTGCATTGATTCTTACATACTTGCATATTGTACTTGTTATACTACTCTATGTTGACTATTATCCATGAGATATACATGTTACAAGTTGAAAGCAACCGCTGAAACTTAATCTTCCTTTGTGTTGCTTCAATACCTTTACTTTGATTTATTGCTTTATGAGTTAACTCTTATGCAAGACTTATTGATGCTTGTCTTGAAGTGCTATTCATGAAAAGTCTTTGCTTTATGATTCACTTGTTTACTCATGTCATACACATTGTTTTGATCGCTGCATTCACTACATATGCTTTACAAATAGTATGATCAAGTTTATGATGGCATGTCACTCCAGAAATTATCTTTGTTATCGTTTTACCTGCTCGGGACGAGCAGAACTAAGCTGGGGATGCTGATACGTCTCCAACGTATCGATAATTTCTTGTGTTCCATGCCACATTATTGATGTTATCTACATGTTATATGCACACTTTATGTCATATTCGTGCATTTTGGAACTAACCTATTAACAAGATGCCGAAGTGCCAGTTCCTATTTTCTGCTGTTTTTGGTTTCAGAAATCCTAGTAACGAAATATTCTCGGAATTGGACGAAATCAACGCCCAAGTTCCTATTTTCATCGGAAGCATCCAGAACACCCGGAAGGACCAGAGGGGAGCCTGGGGGCCCACACCACACCCGGCGCGGCCAAGGGGCGCCCCAGGGTGTGGGCCCCCGAGCCCTCTGCGCCGCCTCTCCGCCTATATAAATCCCTGACCTAAAAACCTCGGGGCGTTCGACGAAAACCACGAAACCTTCCAGCCGCCGCCATCGCGAAGCCAAGATCCGGGGACAGAGTCTGTTCCGCACCCTGCCGGAGCGGGGAAGTGCCCCGGAAGGCTTCTCCATCGACACCGCTGCCATCTCCACCGCCATCTTCATCACCGCTGCTGCTGAGGAGGGTAGTTCTCCATCGAGGCTCGGGGCTGTACCGGTAGCTATGTGGTTCATCTCTCTCCTATGTGCTTCAATACAATAATCTCATGAGCTGCCTTACATGATTGAGATTCATATGATGATGCTTGTAATCTAGATGTCATTATGCTAGTCAAGTGAGTTTTACCTATGTGATCTCCGGAGACTCCTTGTCCCACGTGTGTAAAGGTGACAGTGTGTGCACCGTGTGGGTCTCTTAGGCCATATTTCACAGAATACTTACTCATTGAATGGCATAGTGAGGTGCTTATTTATATCTCTTTATGATTGCAGCATGTTGTATCACAATTTATCTATGTGCTACTCTAGTGATTTGTTATTAAAGTAGTTTATTCCTCCTGCATGTGTGCAAAGGTGACAGTGCGTGCACCGTGTTAGTACTTGGTTTATGCTATGATCATGATCTCTTGTAGATTGTGAAGTTAACTATTGCTATGATAATATTGATGTGATCTATTCCTCCTACATATGCATGAAGGTGACAGTGTGCATGCTATGCTAGTACTTGGTTTAGTCGTGTTGATCTATCTTACACTAAAGGTTACTAAAATATGAGCATTATTGTGGAGCTTGTTAACTCCGGCATTGAGGGTTCGTGTAATCCTACGCAATGTGTTCATCATCCAACAAAAGTGTAGAGTATGCATTTATCTATTCTGTTATGTGATCAATGTTGAGAGTGTCCACTAGTGAAAGTGTAATCCCTAGGCCTTGTTCCTAAATACTGCTGAGTTACTACTGCTTGTTTACTACTGCGTTACTACTACTGCGTTACTACTGCTTGTTTACTATCCTGGGCAAAGCACTTTTCTGGTGTCGTTGCTACTACTTATTCATACCACCTGTATTTCACTATCTCTTCGCCGAACTAGTGCACCTATTAGGTGTGTTGGGGACACAAGAGACTTCTTGCTTTGTGGTTGCGGGTTGCATGAGAGGGATATCTTTGACCTCTTCCTCCCTGAGTTCGATAAACCTTGGGTATCCACTTAAGGGAAACTTGCTGCTGTTCTACAAACCTCTGCTCTTGGAGGCCCAACACTGTCTACAAGAATAGAAGCTCCCGTAGACATCAAGCACTTTTCTCCCGCCACTGCCTTGGCCACGACCGCCCTCGCCTGCACGTCCGCCCTCGCCCGCCACGGCCGCCCCCGCCCGCCCCCGCCCGCGAGAAGACCTGCAGGCACTGCAGCGCGGCAGCCACGGACGCTCGGCGGCGCGGCGGAGGTGGTCGCACGTTTCTCCAGCGGGGCTCCATGGCGGAAGCAGTTGCAATTTGGTGAAAATTCAGCGCGCCAGGTGAGGGGTTCGCCCTGTATTCAGCCTCCCACCCTATACTTGTAAGGGGCGAGGAGCCGCCTCGTAGCCAAAACTGTAAAAAATTTACGGGGTTGGGCGTTTTAAGGGGTCTGTTAGACGGCCGGGTAGAGCTCTACCCCGTATATCGGCGGTTATTTTACGGGGTTGGGCGTTTTAAGGGGTCTGTTAGACATGCTCTAAGGTTCAATCTCCTCATGATCTCCTGTAATAACTGCCCTATGATGCTTGCAGTTTCAGGTATGTTGCTGACTCTAACAATCTCACTCAGTGCTTCATAAGCAGATGAACGAAGCCTGATATGGGTCATATCACCACGATCCGCAGCAGTAAGGAGAGCAGCTATAATATTAGGAAGATAAGGTGTAAGCAAAGATGAGACCGCCTCTGCATCTTCATAACCTTGGGCAAGGAAATATATGGCTCCACAGACTTTCTCGGCCACATTTGGAACATCCTTGCTACTCTCTAGCAACACAGTCATGATACGAGGAAGGTTCGCATTTGATATGATTGGATTAGTACTGCATGGAGAATGCAAAAGCTCAAATACTCGCCCAAGAGTCCATGCAGTAGTGTCCGGCTGTTTGGATCATTCATTGTGTTGAGCAAAAAATCAAGTCCAGCTTGTACCAGGGGAGCAAGTTTCTCAAGGGAGGGGCCATCAAGGATAGAACCAAATGCAAAAGTGGCCGCCTCACGACAACGCCAATCCGGCTTTGTGATGTTAGCTTCCACAAACGGCATCACAAGAGAGACAATTGCATCGCCAACAGTTCTAGCAATAAGTCCAAGGCACGTTCCACCACTCATGGAAATGTTCCAAGCATTATCATCTTGCTCTTGATCTTCCTCTTGCTTTAACAGAGTTTCTAGCAGCATTGGAACAAGTGAAGGGAGAGCCTTTTCAATGAAGCGATAATTTACAGTTGAGTTGGCATCATCAGATCCCTCATATTCCTCTTGGAGTTCTATCTCTTCCTCACAAATAGTGCTCCAGAACTCAACAGCTTGAAGTGCAACTGGTTCCTCATCTCCTTTTACAGCATTAGCAGTCAGATTGAATATAGTTTGCATATAAGGAGATAAGTGCACATAATATGTGGATGCGATGGCAACAAGGCATTCATAGGCTGCTTGCCAATTTTGGTATGGTGAGTGCAGGCAGCATCCAAACGTGCCCTTAAATACAGGCAAGGCAATAATGCCTCCAAATGTAGGCTGATTTTGATTGGATTTTTTTTCTTTCCGAACGTGAGCTATCACATAATATACCTGGGTGAGGCCCCTAGCAATCGGGGCCGTGCGGCCGCTCCGGTTGCACCAGCTCAGCGTCGGGCCTGGCTCATGCGCAAGAATATGGCGGCAGCTGCCGTTTGTTTGTGGGTGCGTCTAGCGGGCGGTCGCATGCCCATTAGTCAATCTGAGCGGACCTCTATTTATGGTAATATTTTGTATGATCGAATTTTACAAAAGTTAAAAAGGGAAACTTCAAAAGCAGGCACGTGGTCACGGTAACGTGAAGAAAAAAAACAGCCTGGCCAAACCTGAACGGCCACAGCTCACGGGAACCTCCATGCCCACGTGGTCTCAGGTGGATGCCTAATGATTACTTTTCAAAATAAATTCAAAAAGCTATAACTTTTGTGTCGAATCTCGAAATTATGATCCGCTTTCACTATCGGGATCCTGACGACGAGATCTTTAAAACTAGTTCTCATTTTCATATATTCCGATGAAATTTGTTGAGAAGCAACTTTGATATGTGACAGAGCAACTTTCGTTCGCAACAAAGCAACTTTGGTGCATGACGAAAAAGGTAGATTCGCATCGATATTGGGCAACTTCGTAAGAGCAATATTCATAACAACTAAAAATCAACTTAGTCTTGACCGGATGCAGCAAAGGCGTTACCGACCATAGCAACCCATTTCTTGTCACCAACGAGACACGCGTCTAGAGTACCATGACCTACTATTGTTGCGAAGTTTTCTACCATCGAGCCGAAAATTGTCTACTGATGATGTGAAGTTGTCTACAGTTGTTGGGAAGTTGGATACAAAGTTGTGCACCATAATTGCACCGTCGGGCACCAAAGTTGCTCTGTGGAGCATCAAAATTGCTTTGTAACACACCAAAGTTGTTCCGTGGGTCATCAAAATTGCTTTATCAGGCACCAAAATTGCTCTATCGGGCACCAATATTTTGCCACCGGGCACCGAAGTTGATTTGTCGGGACCAAATTTGCTCCGTTGAACACCGAAAGTTACGCCTTCGGGCACCAAAGTTGTATCGTTGGGCACCAAAGTTGTGTTGTCGGGCACCAAAGTATATGACAAGAAGCAACTTCGGTACATGACAAAGCAACCACAGTAGTTAACTTTTGCAGCGGTAGGCAACTTTGGTACAACGGTAGGCGACTTCGCATAGTGACTAGGGATTAACTTATCAATGCCTATGGATTGTAGGCTAGGGTTTAGTTAGAAGTAGAGGGCAAGTAGATCTCGAAGGTTTCAGCCGAAAAGTACTCGACGAATATGAAAACTAGGGTTTGCGAACAATGATTCGATGATCTCTTCGTCCCTCGACTCCCCCTTTATATAAGAGGTGGAGCCGAGGGTTTCGTTTTGTACAAGTTACAGAGTCCGGGACGGTTTCTAACTCATCCCGCCAGATTACAAATAACACTTCCTATTACAACTCTATCTTTTCCTTTAACACATCTTGGGCTTCCGAATCTTCTTATTCTTCGGGTAGTGGGCCTTCAATAAACCCCGGGTACTATATTCGGCAGGCCCATTTGGGATGCCTATGTCAGTAGCCCCCGAGATTTTACTTGAATCATAGAGTCAGGGAAAATCTCTACTGTTTATTTTTACTCGAAAGCTCTAACTTTCATACTTCTTCTCATAAAATTCTATATTGTACAGGGATATTGGTAGTTGGGGCTAGTTCATCTGACGGATCAGGTACTAGTTAACTGCTCTAGTGGCAATCCGCAAAAACCTACTTCAAAATCACGTCCCTAGACATGATCTCGGGATACTGGTGTAAACTTCGACAGGTGCCGCTTAAGGTCTTACCATTCGTCGAGTCCCAGTCAAATTTATCGAGTACCTAACGTCCGTTAGGATTTTTCTTCGTATCTTGATACGGATAAAAGTGAGCGCAGTCTTCGGCGATGCCACGCCCAGCAGAATAGATCTGGGTCTTACCTTCGCAAATTTGCGGCATTCAGAAATTGATCGCAACTTTGGCGTTCTGAGAATATATTGTCGAGTGCTTTTCCGGCTGTTGGAATGGCACATTTTATTGAGTCAAATATGACTTATATTAATCTCCCGATGGGAGTATATGTAGAGTTAATTATAACTCGAAATATACTCTCTTGCTGTTCTATCTTTCTTTTTCTTTTTCCTTTTTATATTTCATCGGGCACGCGAACAGCGTTCCCGATGGGAGTAGCCCCCGAGGCTACAGCCAAGAACTTGTGCTTGGTTGTAGGCTCAACATTTTAGTCCACCTTGTCACTATATTGCCATCATTTCCCGATATTCTTTCCCTTCTCTCTTCTCTTTTTTTTTTTTTTTTTTTATCTATCGGGTGCGCGAACAGCGCTCCCGATGGGAGTAGCCCCCGAGGCTACAGCCAAGAACTTGTGCTTGACTGTAGGCTCAACATTTTCTATATTGTCATACTCAAAATTTTACTTTCTGTCAAAGTAGCCCCCGAGCATTTGGGCAAAAACTTGTTCTTGACCAAAGGCTCCCGAAGTATGCAAATACTCATCCTCTCGCCATTCTCCTTTTATTTTTCTTGTCGACGTATTTTCCTTTGGCAAATTTTCTTCAACTCTATTAATGGCCGAGTTTTTCCTGCCTTGTGGGTCCATTGTTTCCACCACGTTGACACGTCGTGTAAGTGGGGGACACACGTCCTCCGCTTTTTCTGGCGCACGTACGGTAACGCATATCTCAGTAAAAATACTTTTTTGCCCTTGTATCCAGAAGATCGATTCTCACCACACGATTTCCTCATCCAACGGCTTTCTGCGACCCTCAATTCTTATATAAACCTGTCTTCAACCTCCGTTCATCCCCTCGCTTGCGCCGCTCACCTGTTCCTCTTCGCAAAAACTTCCCCTGCGCCCAACTCTCTCTGATTTTTCCGCACTCGCATACATTGCTCCGCCCATTGCCGTTGATGCCACCGCGCGTGCGCCTGACTCGCCATAGCACTCCGGAATCCAAGATGGCCGCTGAGGATCTTGAGTGGGAGAGATCGAAAATCTCCAACCAAGATACCAACATACTGAAGAGGCTCGGTCTTATGAAGAAGGAGGACGCCATCCGCTTTCCTAGCAAAGAAAGCTATCCCAATCCTCCAATGGAGTATCGGGTTAGTTTTGTTGACCATCTAATCCGCGGCCTTTCGCCTCCAATTCATGATTTCCTCCGCGGCCTTCTTTTTGTTTATGGGATTCAGCTGCATCATCTGACCCCCAATTCCATCCTTCACATTTCTATTTTTATCACCCTTTGCGAATGCTTCCTTGGAGTCGCTCCTAATTGGACTCTTTGGAAGCGCATTTTCTGCATCCGCCGCAATGGCTCCCACAACGTCACTTATAACATAGGTGGCGTTGTTATCTGTGTTCGTACTGATGTCGATTATTTCGACGTCAAGTTTCCTGATTCTGTCCAAGGATGGCGCAAGAGGTGGCTTTACGAAGAAAGCGCCAACTCCGTTGAGCACAACATAATTCCCTTCGACGGGAATGCCAAAATTCAGCGCCGTCGCTCCTGGGATGCCGAAGCTTCTGAGGAAGAGAAAAAGGCGACAGAAGCGCTCATGTCTCGCATTCGTCAGCTTCAAAACACTCGAGGCAAAGAGCTATCTGGTGTTCAAATCACTGCCTACTTCCTTAGGATTAGAGTGCAGCCTCTTCAGGCTCGCAAAAATCCCCTTTGGACGTACTCTGGTAAAAATGACGCCAACAGAATCTCCGGTGACCTTTCCACCAAGGACTTGGAAAAGTTGGTTCGAAGACTTTCTCGCCTGGGCAAAGATCCAGTTCCTTCTTCTTGTCGCGTGGAACCATACAGCTCCACCAATCCACTCCCCAAGGTATTTTTCTTTCCGTATTTTATCTTGTTGCGCCCTTTTTCCTGCATCTCATTGTATTGTCATCTCTTTACTTTCCCTTTGTTTTCTATTTTTACAGGACCATCCTAGTATGACTTCCCTTCCTCCTCTTCCTGAGGGTGGAGAGGTCGAAGAAATGGCCATCGTTGCCGACGATACTCAAGGCTCTTCTGTTCCTGAAAGTGAAGTCGCGGGTTCTCACAAATCTGCGGCTTCCCATGAGAAAGAAGTTGAGAGTGAATCAACTGAATCCCTTCCTCCTGCTGTTTCTCCCAAGAACAAAAGGAAAAGGACTGATGCCGAGATTCTGGCATTTCTAAGGCTGAAGAAGTTGTTCCTTCTCATCCGAAGGCAGCTTATGATCCTTATGTTGAATCCCTCATCAGCTCGTAAGTCAACTTTTATCTCTCCCCCTTTTTTTTGTACTCGAAATATTTATATTGTCTTGCTTTTTATACTGTCGACTTTTTGTTCACTAGTGATGAGGAAGAAGAAGTACCAGTCACTGACGTGGCTCCTCGGACAAGCACGTCACGTACTGTACTTGTTTCAGACACGCTAGTTGAAGGAGATGAAACATCGCCTCCTCAACAAAACGTCGTCACCACTACTCCACCATCAAGCCCCCTTGTCCCTTCGCCAAAAAGGGCAAGGGTTGAAATGATCGTTGAGCCTCCTCCTCAATTGAGCAGCTCTTCGTCGCAGCTCTTGGATGATGTAAGTTTATCGAGATCTATATTTCCTCTATTTTTGCTTTTGTGGACCCTTACTTTTTGTAATGCCGAAGTTTTTCCCCTTCTTTTCTTCTTCTTTGACAGCCTATGATCAAGGATCTTATCCGCATCGGGTCCCAATTTATTGGGTACCGCGAGTATGCCAGCAGAGCCGAAGGTAACGACTTTTATATTTGCTGTTTTTCCTTGGTTTTTTTTTTTTACTCCTGCTGCCTGTCGCTATTTTTGATCTTCCTTCTCTTTCTTTTCCACATCTCAACAGAAAAACTTGCAGAGGCTAACAAACGTGCCGAGACACTTGCTCAAAAACTTGAGCAAAGTGAGACGGCTCGCAAGAAAGCTGAGCTTGCCGCTAGCGAAGCTAGAGCTGAAGCTGATGATGCCAAAGCAAAGGCCGCTAGTGTCGAAGAATTGCAGCAAAGGCTCAAAGATGCTGAATATGCCTTACACGAGCAAAAATCTGCACAGGCTGCTCGTGAGCAAGGGATCATCAAGCGTTTGAAGTCGCAAAGTCGACGTACGCTGAGTAATATCCTCAATTTTTTCTATTTTGTTGCATTTCCTGTATCTTGGTTTTCGACTAATGTTTTGTCTCACATGGCAGCCCAAACAGACCAGGATTTTGATCTGGAAAATCCCGTCAATGACCCTCTCCTTGACGCACTCTCTCTTTTGGAATTGCATGGACGCGAAATTCGTGAAGGCGTGGCCAATGCCAGTGCGGTTTTGTCGGCGTTGTTCCCCTATTTCTTCCCGAAGAAAGAGGAACCTTCGACTTTCCTTGACCTCGCCAAGATGTTCAATACATCGGAGGACCTTGGACTAAAAGTGCGCCAAGAAAATATGAAGGTTGCTGTTGAAAACACTGTCGCGTTGGTTGCTGACAGTGGACAGGCTATTGACTGGATGAAAGTTGGCGATACCGAGCAGATTGAGCAATCAAGATGGCGATCGCTGATGAAGGCAGCCAAGCCCAACACGAAGAAGATCTTGGCCTATCTTGGGATTAAACCAGCGTCGACTCCTAGTTCGTCAAGGCCGGAGGTCTAGTTGCATGCCTCTGTTTTTCTTTTTGCTTCTTTTGCTCTTGTCGCCAAAGTAGTTACTTGGCGACACGTATTTCCTTAGCTCCACTGTAATGCCCTTGTAATTATTCCCAAGAGATTAATGAAGAACTCTATCTTTGCCTGTTATTTGATGTTGTCCTGTTTAAATTTCAGTTGATATTTGATAACTATACTCCAACTTCCACTCCTTCCAATGTTTCGCCTTCTTCCCGCGTGACTGACTGCACCTGTCGATGATACCTTGTCGCAAGAATTGGATGAGCTTCGACAACAACTTCAGTATGCGAAGAAGCAAACACTTGTGATGATGGAGCAATCTCGTAAGTCATCTGAAGCCGAAAAAGTTGCCCTTCAGCAAACTCGCGAGGCTGTGGCTGCTAAAGAAATTGCTGCTTCCGAGGCTGAAAAGGCGGTTACTCGAGAAAATTTCATGCTCGAGTTAATGAATGAAGCCAGTGCAGATATGTCGGGTATGTTTGTCTCATCCTGTAATATCTTTCATCTTCATGCTATTGTCTCTTAGAGGTTTTCCTTTCGTTGTTTTGATAGGTGCCTTTATTGATGCTGCTGCCGAGGAAGAGAGGGTGAACGCTAGGACAAACCTCCTAGTTAATCTTTCCTTGGACCATGGTTCTTTGTTTTGGGCTACTCCAGAGAGGACCCGCCAAATTACCAGATTTCAAGATCGCACCTCTCAAACCCGTGATTTTCTTCACTTCTGTACCAAATCCTTATCCATGGTTTACAATTCCATGTTTCCTCGGAATGTTCAACCAAAAACTCTTCCTGAATTGATGGAAAAGTTCAAGGATGCTCGCAGTATCCATGACTTTGTCAAAGCACAACTGGTAGCTGGTGCCAGATTTGCTCTTATCATGCTCCAGATCTGCCACTCGAAGCTTGACCTTACCCAGGTTGTCGAGAAGGTTCACCAAAAGGTAAAACGTCGGAGAGTTGGTGTTGACAGGATTAACACGAAGGTTACGCCCATAGCCGAAGAAATGATTGAGGATCTGCTTCGGATGGATGCCGACTTTTTTGCCGATGGCCATTATGCCGATTTTCTTGGTGCTGCTCCTGAGGAGGACAGAGTTACTCTTGATGACATACTGAATCAAGACTAGTTTTTTTCTTCTTGTAGATATTTTTTCTTTGTAATCCATGACTATATTGTAAAGCAACCGTTATATTTCTATGTCTGTCTAGCCCCCGAGTGTTTCGGTGACTCTTTACTATATTTGTATATTTGCGAGGTTGTGAACCAAGGCATTTATATATTTGAGGCAAATATGAGCCCCCGAGCTTTTATTGAGTACTATTTTGTGTTTTTATTGACTCACGAGGTATTTGAATACCAAGGTAAGGTTTTTCTTTTGTCGATGAACTATATTGGAATTCGTCGGAGCAGTGACTTTGGTCATGTTGATAAAGAAGAAAGGTGATATGGCCACTATCTTTATTATATTGCAGCACCGCGAGCCCGCCTCATTAAAAACCTTCTCCGGCCCCACTCGGTGCCCCGAAAAAGGAAAAGTGCGTCTGAAAACTCGCGGGCGTTTCAGTATATTGAAGTTTTACAAGGACTATATTTCGACTCTAGGCGTAGAACCGCCTAAGTTGCGCTTCCAGGGGTTTGGCTCCTCCACCCCTGTCTTCTTGTCCTTTATCTTGTATGCTCCTCCTCCGATTACTTCCGTGACGATGTAAGGGCCAAGCCATGGTGACTCGAGTTTTTCATGACTTTTTTGCGTGAGCCGAAGAACTAAGTCCCCCACTTGAAAAGATCTTGGCCGCAAACGTCGACTGTGATAATTTTCAAGTCCTGTTGATATTTGGTTACCCTTGATAATACCTCGTCTCGAGCTTCATCGAGTGCGTCTACATCGTCTTCCAATGCTATCTTTGAAGCTTCTTCATCATATGCTGTGACTCTAGGGGAGTCGTGTTCTATTTCTATTGGAAGTACTGCCTCCGCGGAGAAAAACGGGGTTTCTTGTGTCGCCGTATTTGGTGTTGTTCGGATGCTCCACACACTTGGTAATTCTTCAGGCCAGGTATGTCGAGCTTTTTCTAAAGGTCCCAACAGACGTTTCTTGATGCCATTGCAGATGATGCCATTGGCTTTCTCGACTTGCCCATTGGTTTGAGGATGTGCAACGACGCGAAGTTCAGCTTGATACCCACCTCTTTGCAATAGTCTTTGAATTCATTGGATGTGAAGTTGCGCCGTGTGCACGATCTTTGTGGGGCACTCCAAACCGAAGACGAGGCCTTGTATGAATTTTACTGCAGATGCTCCGTCTGGTGAATTTATCGGCTTCTATCCACTTTGTAAATTTGTCGACAGCTACTAGCATGTACTCCTTTCCTCCTGGCCATGATTTGTGTAACTTGCCCACCATATCGAGTCCCCATTGTGCAAAGGGCCACGACAAAGGTATTGGTGCTAACTGCTGGAGAGTGAGGTTTTGCGGCAAACCTTTGACACGCGTCGCAAGTTCGTACTATGTCCTTAGCGTCCTCAATTGCTGTTAACCAGTAGAATCCTGCCCGAAAAACCTTGGCTGCGATAGCTCGACTACTTGCGTGGTGGCCACATATTCCTTCGTGTACATCCTTCAGAATTATTCTTCCTTCTTCAGGTGTGACGCACCTTTGCAAGACGCCTGAAATACTTCTCTTATATAATTCCCCCTTAACCACTTTGAAAGCTTTGGAGCGTCGAATTACTCGCCTTGCCTCGACTGGGTCGTCGGGTATTTCTTTCCTGAGTATATATGATATGTATGGCTGCATCCATGGTATCTGTATTACCATGACCAGGTCTTGCTCTTCTTCTTCTTCTTCTTGCTTTTCCTTGGTAGCCCCCGAGGGTTTCTTCTCCTTCTTTTTTGACTTTGTCGACTTGGTGGATCTCTCTGTTATCTCTTCCCAAAATACACCTGGTGGGACTGCAAGGCATTGCGACCCGATGTTTGCCAGAACGTCGGCTTCGTCGTTGCTCAATCTACTAATATGATTTACTTCGCATCCATCGAACAACTTCTCGAGCTCATTGTACACCTCCTTGTATGCCATCATGCTATCATTGATGCGTCACATTGGTTCATAACTTGTTGAGCTACCAACTGTGAATCGCCAAAGATTTTTAATCGAGTTGCTCATGCTTTCGCCATCTTCATCCCGTGTGAGAGCCTCATATTCTGCTTCATTGTTAGACGCGTTAGGGAACGTCATCCGAAGGATGTACTTCAACTTGTCGCCTTCGGGTGATATGAGTACTACTCCTGCGCCAGCCCCTTCTAGTCTCTTGGACCCATCAAAGTTCATAGTCCAGGTTCTCAATAAATCTGGGTCCTGTATTTTGCAACTCCATCCACTCTGCGATGAAGTCCGGTAGTATTTGCGACTTTATTGCTTTTCTTTTTTCATACGTGATGTCCCGAGGGGAAAGTTCTATTCCCCAAAGGGAGACACGACCCGTAGCTTCTGGGTTGTTCAGTATATTTGACAAAGGAGCTTCATTGACCACTATGATCGGATGTGCCGAAAAATAGTGGCGCAATTTTCGTGCTGTCGTGAACACTCCATATGCTAGCTTTTGGTACTGAGGTACCTTTGTTTTGAGGGCGACAAGACTTCGCTCACGAATATAGTCGCTGTACTCCATGGATTTTCCCTTCTTCTCTTTTCGACAACTAAAACCGTGCTAACCACTTGAGGTGTGGCCGCAATGTACAACAGGAGAGGTTCCTTTTCCTTTGGAGCCACCAGGATTGGTGGTGTCGAGATTTTCATCCTCGAAAGCTCTATCGGCCTCTTCGTTCCACCGGAATTTATCTCCTTGTTTTATCGGCGCATAAAATGGTAACGCTTTTCTCCTAACACGAATCTGCTCAAAGCTGCGACTCTGATTAGCTGCTTGTATTTCTTTCAACTTCGTTGGCTTCCTCATTGTTACTATGGCTTGTATTTTGTCGGGATTTGCTTCAATCCCTCTTGCTGAAACTAGAAACCCCGAAGTTCTCCTGGACGCCAAAAGAGCACTTCGTCGGGTTCAGCTTGAGGCAGAATTTGTCGAGGTTGTCAAAAGTTTCTTTGAGATCCTCGATCAGCGTTGTCCCCTTTTTTGATGTTATGACGACATCGTCGATGTATACTTGCACATTTTTCCCGATCTGTGTTGCTAAACACTTCTGCATCATCCTCGATATGTTGCTCCCGCATTTTTAGACCGAAGGGCATTGTCTTGTAGCAAAACACGCCGTAAGGTGTAATAAACGCTGTTTTGGCTTCATCATCTTCTTTTAATCTGATCTGGTTATAACCAGAGTATGCATCCAAAAAGGAAAGACGTTCACATCTAGTGGAGTCGATGATTTGATCGATCCTTGGGAGGGGAAGTGATCCTTAGGGCAATGTTTGTTGAGACACGTAAAGTCGACGCACATGCGAAGGACTGTCGTGTTTTTCTTCGCACCATCACTGGGTTAGCTACCCATGTGGCTTCTGTGATCTCTCGATAAAACCAGCTTCCTCTAGTCGATTTATTTCTGATAGCATGGATTTGCGGTTTGGTTCCGAAAACGCCGCAAAGTTGTATGGTTTATTTGTTGGATCCAAATTTAGGTGGTGCTCGGCAAGTTCCCTGGGTACTCCTGGCATGTCAGCTGGACACCATGCGAAGATTTTCCAGTTCTCACGGAGGAACTCGACGAGCGCGCTTTCCTATGCGATATCCATGTTGTTTGCAATGGATGTCGTCTTTTTGGATCTGTCGGGTGAATCTGCACCTCCTTAGAATTTTTCTCTGTGTTGAAAGTTGATTCTTTATTTGGCCTTCCAACGTCGGCAGTACGTCGTAATCAGTCATGCTCTTCGACGCCAAGTATTCGGCTTGCATCCCGAAGGTTTCGATAACCGATGGAAATCCTTGTCGCACTTATCAGCTAAGGCGAAACTCCCTTTGACCGTGATTGGTCCCTTGGGTCCAGGCAATCTCCATAACAGGTATGTATAGTGTGGTACTGCCATAAATCTAGCATATGCTGGTCGTCCCAACAAGGCGTGGTATTGCGATGGAAAATCCACGACTTCAAACTCCAATTTCTCGATTCTATAATTTTCTCGGGTTCCAAACTGAACGTCGAGGTTGATCTTTCCCAATGGGTAACTTGGTTTTTCTGGTGTGATGCCGTGGAACCTTGTGTCTGTTGGCTTCAGGTTTGCTAAGGATATGTTCATCTTCCTCAATGTATCTGCATACATAAGGTTTAAGCTGCTGCCACCATCTATGAATACTCGAGAAACATCAAAACCCGCAATAACTGCTGGAATAAGTCTGGCTGTCGAGGAACTTGCTGCGGATGATCTGCTATTGTGAAGCCGATATCTTGTCCGACCAATTAAGGTACTCAACTGTTGGTGGAGGCATTTTTCTGCCATAAACACTGTCGTGAGATTACTTTTTGAGCTCTATTGGACGGCCTTCCCTTCTGAATCATCGACACTGCTCCGTTGGAGTTAGGATCAACGTAGGGTGGTGGTGCAGGTGCTGCTGCTATTCTGAGCTGGTGTCGATTGTCCTCTGTAATCGCGGGAGGTGGCGGTAGGTGAACTTCGCTCCTGGGCTCCCGAGGATTTCTCTGCTGCTCGAGCGTGAGCATTTTCTGCACATCTGAACATTGCTTGAAAATTTCAACAGTCTTTCTGCAGGTGCCCTGACTGTCTTTTCCCATTGCTATCGAGGAAAAAATGCATCTGGCACGGTCCATTTAACATTTCTTCGGGAGACACAAAAGGTCGTGGAAACCTTGGCCCACTATTTTGCCTGTTGCGGGAGTCGTCCCTGTTATCGCTTCGCTGCTCATTGCTTCTCGATAATCGTCTCTGTTGCTTCCTCCTGTATTTGCCCGAAATCCTGCCGAAATTTGCCCTGTCATAATTCGGATACTGCCGAAATCGTCGCCTCGGATAATTTCGACCACGGTCTTCTTCGCGACCTGTGTCGTTTATTGTGGACAGCGTCTTCTCCGTCGCCCATCTATTTGCTATCTCCATCAACGCGGATACTGTTTTTGGATTGGTCCTTCCCAAGTCCTCGACAAAATCTCCACGATTCCTGCGACAAACGCATCTATTGCTCCCTCGTCAGATATATTTTCTTTTTTTATGATGTTCCACCTTTGGATGTATTTTCTCATTGACTCATCTGGCTTTTGTCGACACGCCCTCAGCTCTTCTAACGACGCAGGCTTCTTGCATGTGGACCTGAAGTTCTTGACGAATACGTCTTCGAAACTTTCCCAGCTGTCGATGGATCCTGGCGGGAGTTTTTGATCCAAGATCGTGCGGCTCCACTTAAGTGCACCTGAATACTTTGCATCGCTGTTGCTCTAGTTCCTCCAGTTAGCTTCACCGTCTCGAGGTAATCAATTAACCAGTCCTCCGGATCTTGCAGCCGTCGAACTTTTGAAGTGATCGGGTAACTTGAATCTGAGGGGACTCGAGTTTTTCGGACTCTTCTTGTGAAGCACGGTAGACCGCACATATCCTCGTCATTAAGCTCCGGGGACTGCCGATGATCCCTTCTGCTTTGCCTCGCTCTATCGACCCTTGCTTGTACTCCTGTGTCTCTTGCTCCACTTGGTCCTTCAGGAACTGCCGCTGCTGCTGCAGGTCGTGGACTATTTTGCCTTGCCGCTTCTTCGGGAGGCGTTGCTACGAACGCTGTCCCCATGGCTCCAACCCCTGCTAACGCCATATTGTATAATGTTTCCCTTGGATCTCCTGGGTGGTCTGGATGCAAGGATGTAAGCTTGTGTCGCCATATACCCAGCTTCGGTGTCTTAGGGATAATATTTCCTCTTGTATCTATCGTCATAAAAGACATGTCGAGGTTTTGAATCAAGTGTTCTCTTTCCTGCGGGTATGTGTTGTAACCTTGATCTTCCTCTTCCGAGCCTCCCTGTGGCTATCACCCGAAACTCTAGATTGTCCACTTATCTGCCCTTCTCTCTGGATGCGAAGGCCTCCTTTCTCTGTTCAACTCAGCTGTCTGTTTTTCTATTTCTCGGGCAGTTCGTGCGAGACTATATTGATAAGCTTGCAGTTCTTGAGCTGTAGCTGTTGTCGTCATTGGTTCTGAACCATCTATGGCTTTTGCCGCTCTATCCCAGCTGCCTGTGGAAGTTGAACTCGACGCGTGGTGTGGGCCCGACATATTTAGTGCCCATACCTCTCCTTAGATCTGAGGGATCGACAAAAGGATTTCCCAATTCGTCGAAGGCCTCCGATGTTTCCTCTTGATTTTCGATAGCATAAATCTGATGATATTTTGTACTCAGATCTATGTTGGGTTTGGTGATATCATTGTTGAGATTGATGAAGACCTTGCCCACTGTGAGAGATTTGTCGACGAAGTCGTAACTGTCGACATCGCTTGAGCCATCGCTTATATATGAGTCCGCAGATGACTCAAACGATGCGTTGCTGAAGATCTTGGCGAGTTTCTCTCTTGCTCGATGACGTAACGTGTTGCCGAAGTTTCTTCTTCGAC
Organism: Lolium multiflorum; assembly: GCA_030979885.1. Taxonomy (NCBI): domain Eukaryota; kingdom Viridiplantae; phylum Streptophyta; class Magnoliopsida; order Poales; family Poaceae; genus Lolium; species Lolium multiflorum. The sequence goes on from CM061749.1 coordinate 342,753,314, forward strand.
TCGATTGACGATGCATAGCTTGAAAAATCAGAATCGACCGCCGACGATCGACGAAATCGGAATTTCGACACGATACGATCCTTCCTTCTCGACGCGAAAGTGGAACCTTCCGAACGTCATCTCCAAGGGCTCCGCCACGCATATGCATCCAAACGGGAGGGTGGGTGAGGAACAAAATCAACAAGACCAGCAGCGATCTGTTTACCTCGATCCATAGTGTTGCTTCCGGTTGACGATGTCGAAGATTTTGAACGTGCCATCGAGATCAGATCCTTACGCCTCTAATTCCCACACGGCGCCAATTGACAAGGGATTAACTTATCAATGCCTATGGATTGTAGGCTAGGGTTTAGTTAGAAGTAGAGGGCAAGTAGATCTCGAAGGTTTCAGCGAAAAGTACTCGACGAATATGAAAACTAGGGTTTGCAGACAATGATTCGATGATCTCTTCGTCCCTCGACTCCCCCTTTATATAAGAGGTGGAGCCGAGGGTTTCGTTTCAAGTTACAGAGTCCGGGACGGTTTCTAACTCATCCCGCCATTACAAATAACACTTCCTATTACAACTCTATCTTTTCCTTTAACACATCTTGGGCTTCCGAATCTTCTTATTCTTCGGGTAGTGGGCCTTCAATAAACCCCGGGTACTATATTCGGCAGGCCCATTTGGGATGCCTATGTCACATAGGGTTAGGCAACTTCACACCAACGGTAGGAAACTTCAAAGCAGTCCGAAGCATTACAGGCAACTTAGCAACGACGAAAAGCAACTATTGCAACAAAGTTGCTAGGATGACTCGGTCGGCTCGTATCATTTTTTCTGCTCCATTAGGGGTTGTTGTTGCAGCCGTTGTGAAGCCTACCATCGTTGTGAATCAAGTGTTTTCGTTGCACACCAAAGTTGCTTTGCCGCACACTAAAGTTGCTTTGATGTACAATAAAGTTGTTTTGTCGCACATCAAAGTTGCTTGTTAAAAAAATTTGTTGAAACATATGAAAATGTGGTCTAGTTTCGAAGCTCTCGTCGTGAGGATTCTAGAAGTGAAAACGGATTGTGATTTCATCGCACGATTTAAAAGTTACAGTTTTTTAAAAAACTACACATGATATCAGCTAGCCTACCTTTTTTTGACAGCTGGACCGCATAGTTATCTGTTGTGTAGCGCCCGCTCGAGACTTCAATTTGGCACGCGCCTGCTCGAAAGAATTCAGGTTTGTTTATTTAGTTGAAAGATATGTTACGTGAAAACAAATGACCACAACCTTGCTAGTTTTTTGCTAGGGAGATTAGTTGGGCAAATAAAATGAAAGGAATAGCAAAGACCATGCTAGTCTTCTGTTCGCAAGTGAGCTCTTTTACCGTACCCTGCAATGAATAAGAACCCTCCCATGGCTAGATCATCGAACCGTGCAGATCGAACAAAACCGCTGGACTTGGGCTCCCTGGCTCTATAGGGCTGCACTGCTGAAAGTTGAGCCACCAGTGTACCGGGTCATAATCAAAAACTTGTAGCCAACCGGGCTCGGTCTACGTCTACCAGACCGTTCTCGAAGTTTCACCACCAAAAAAGAAAAATCCTCTACCAGCTAGGGTTCCGGCCGCCGCCGCGCGCCCGCATAGGCCTTTCTCTTCGTCCGGCTTCAGCAGCGACGACGGTGATTCGAAGCGGAGCTGGCGGTAGCTGCCATGCGCGGCCATGAAGGTGCAGGTGGCTGCACGGCCTAGCTGGTCGAGCACCGGGCCGAGGCAGCGGCGGAGCCGACGGTAGACGGCAAGCACGGCGATGAAGATGTGTGTGGCTGGGCGACCAGACGTCAGCGCGACGTGTTGGATAAAGAGTGCCTCTCAGGCGGCGTGCCTGGCCGACAAGGCTGCCTAGGGGTGGCGGCGGCGTTGGAGCGGCCGTAGAGGCGCCCAGAATCTCGAAGAGATGTTGACGTTGTGGAATGCTCCGTCGCCCAAAAGCTGCACGCACACCTCAAGCATGGCCTCTTCGCCGCAAGTTGGGTTGAGTGGCCTTGGGACGCCATCCCTGAAGAGAAAGAGCAGACTGCTTGCCCATGCCTCATGGTCGTCTGTCTTGTCGCGGCGTAAAGGTCTGGTGGATGACAGACTGGTGCCCCCACAGAGTTTCCAATGTCGTCAGTGATGCAGCTATGAGGCCGGGCCGCTGAAATCTGAGTATATGACTAAGGTAATGCTTCTGCCTCAATCCGTAGATATGTGGAGATGAAATGAAACCATCATGAACTGTAATTCAATTTCTGAATCGCATTGCTCAGTCAATTGTGAGTGTAAGGTACCTACTATGCTGGTTAGTTGACTTGGTTCCCATTCTGTGTGCTCTTTTGGTATACTGGTCGGCTCTGTATTTGTTCAGAGTTAATTATATATATGAACCAAGAACAGATCCCTGACCAAGAACCTTCAGCATTATGCAAATGCTAAAAAATAACAAGCAACTACCAATTTTTCAACCATCTATTTGCTGAATCTATGTTGACAACAGGGCTAGCACTAGCATTGATATTATGTACCTGAACTTTGTATTAGCACTTTTCAGTTTCTAGTTCTGCTATCAACATCAGGCAAAACGAAAAAATAAAACTATTCACAGTGTTTGCCACACGGAAAACTCATAATGTATCTGCACAAGGGTTCAATCAACTTGTACATTCAGTTTATAGTTCTGCTATCAGCTTCTAGGCAACACACAAAAATAAAACTATTACGGGGGTTTGCTGGGCTTTGTGAGAAACTCGAAATCGAGGTTGCTTTGAAGGGAAGCTCAGATTGTCTCATGTTGAGTTGATATGTTACATTTTTTTCGAAATGGAGGAATATCGCCCCAGCTTCTGCATCCAAGGGATGCACACGGCTTTTTTTATTAGATTATTCACAACACATTACATGAGCAATACAAAAGATCAAAGTCGAAGCCACCTCGCTAAACCTACAGAGGGGATGAAGGGGGTGACAATTCACCAACTCATATCATCCAAAAACCAAATGCCTTCCCGGGCCGCCCAATAGCAGATCCAGTCAAGCAGACTCTCAGCATACGCCAACGCACACGCCATAGAAGTTGCTACCGCCGTCTTCCTCGACTCCATCTTCAAGAGAGATCATCGCATTGACCATGCCAGGCCTGCCATCGATGCCGCCACGGCGCCGACGACTCCACCATCCTGCATGTCCATCACACTGCATCCGTCCTGAGACACCACACCAAAGCACACCGCTCCACCTCAGCACCACCGCCATCCGTTGTCTGCTAAAATGGGGAGAACGGCGTTGCGCGCCGCCATCGTCCGATCCGGGAGACCCGAGTCTAGGGTTTCCCCTGGAGCAGCCCAGACAAAGAACGCAGACTGCAGAGACAATGCCTTCAACAAGGTAACGACGAAAGGCGCCGCCATCATCCGCCATGACCGAAGTTCGGGCCGGCTTTCACCGGCAGCTGCGCCTCGCCATCGGGAGCTAGTCGACGGATCGCAAGATCCGCCACGGCTAGCCACACAACTAGCTGATCTCCTCCGGCGAGAGAGAAGACCACCACAGCGGTGCCACGATCAGCGGCACCTGACGCCCGCCACCTGCCACCAGGTCGGCGCCGTCACCACCATCGCCATCCAGGGCCGATGTGTGTCTTCCTTTGTTATTTGGCAGGTCTGCAGGAGGCAGTAACCAGAAGCAATGTGGTTGACAGAGCTGACGGATTAGAGCAAGCTGCTGTCAGGATGCACGAGATGGCGAGAAGGGGGGTAGTCTGCGATTCAGAGGAGTTGATAGTGATGAAGATGTGTACTGAATGATGAAAAAGAGGAATAGTGGTATCCTGAAGCTGCGAACATATGTTGCTGGCCTTCCTTCCCCAGCCAGATTGCTGCTGCGTCATTGCCCTTTATGGTTTCCAGTAGATGTCTATCTCTAGTCATATGTTACCAGGTTGTCTTCAGATCCTAGTCTGGTCTCGTGATGTTGTGTTGCCGTACTGGTTGCAGCACAGGAAAACCTTTTATGTTCTTTCCCTTTTCTTTCTAGTTGTAAGACTACTTGTTTTGTTATTCTCTGGTAATGGAACCGGGCTCTCTCTTGAGAGGTGTTGAGAGTCATATAGAAAACAAATTACAGGGTTTGCCACTGGTGAAACTGGCAATGGAAACCATAGGGGATTGTTGTGGGTGAAATTTGCAGTGAAGTAGACAGAGCGGACTTTTTGTTTGGTTGTAATTGCCAATCAAGCATTTCCGCGTGATATGACAGAATGAACTTGCTAATCTTAACCGGCACATAGATAGAACGAACTTGCTAATCTTAACTAGGCAGCTTGCTAATATAATCTTAGTCGATCTCAGAGTTTTTTTTTTGTTGAAGATAGAGTATGTATTTACTTATGATGAGGTTTTCCGGATGAGTACGCTACAGCTAGGTAGCCGGGCAGACGACTGCCTAGTGGCAAGCGGGTGATTGTCGGAGTGTGCCGGGAGCAGGAACAAAGATGTTGCAGCTAGGGCAGGGCCGGCTATGTCGGTGGTGGTGGCAAGATGCACACAACGATCGCTGAGGCACAGGGCTGGCGTCTGTTGGCAACCTCGGTTGCAAATGGGCTGAGATCTTAGCCCATCGGTGAGAAGTTGTATACTGCTATCTGCAGTATAGGATACCGTAAAAACCCTCTCGCAAGATTAGTTGGACAAATAAAGGGAACAAATAGCAAAGACAATGGTAGTCTTCTGTTGGATTGTTTAGTTGGGCAAATCAAAAGAAACAAATGACTACAAGCATATGCTAGTTTTCATGTATTTTTGAATTCGTGTATATATAGTGGGTGCCATGACGTACGTGGTGAACTTGGCTTGCCTGCACAACACACAAATTATGCTGAGATGCTGTTTTAGATACCATCTTCATATAGTATATCGGTAACTAGGAACTGTAGAGAAATACAGATTAGGCCCAAGCCTCCGGCGACGGCCCAAGTTCCTAGTTACCGATATACTAGTCTTCTTATTTAATTTTCTATGGATACATTTATGATTTTTAAATCAAAACATCTATCGGGGCCGTTTTGGGAGCGCCGGTGTGGGAACAGCTCCCCCAAATAGAGGATGCAGTGCCGGCATTCCCCAAATGAAGGTGTCGGCGCCCCTGCCGGCGCTTATTTAGGGGTTGCTGGTGGAGATGCTCTTTGGTTTGTACACGTATGGAGTTCAATGGTTCGATTCTTGCCGGTCCTAATATTTTTATCTGCCTCTCTTTTATCTAGCTGGGCCAGCCCAAAATGTTGTTAGCAGCCCGCGAGCACCACCACGGTAGAAAAAAAACAAAATTGCACGAATCACTAAGTAAAATCCAACGGTTTTACAGTTAACTAAGCATTAACCAAGTTCTCAGCTAGCTAAGAACTAGCAAATCCATTAGTTTATTTTTCTTGAAAGATATATTTTGGGAATAAAAAAATGACCACGACCTTGTTAGTCTTTTGCTCGGAAGATTAGTTGGGCAAATGAAAGGAAAGGAATAGCAAAGACCATGCTACTATGCTAGCTAGTCTTATGTTCCCAAGTTTAGTTGGCAAATAAAGGAAACAAATACCAAAGACCATGCTAGTCTTCTGTTCGATAGTTTAGTTGGGCAAATCAAAAGAAACAAAAATGACGACCATCCCAGCATATGTTAGTCTTCATGTATTTTTAATTCGGGTACAGTGGGTACCACATGACGTACATGGAGAACTTGGCTTAATGAAGCCAAGCACAGCACACAAGTTATGCTGAGATGCTGTTTTAGATGCCATTATCATATAGTATATCCGTAATCAGGAACTGTAGAGAAATACAGATTAGGATCGGATAACCACCTACTCCGAAAATATATATGAACGGATAACACCGTGGGTCAGTAGAATAAGGGGCTCAAAGATGATTTGATAAAATACACCAGCATTGCCTACGTATGGTTTGACACATATTGGTGAAATACACGAATTATGGCAGGACTCCAAATCGTTGCTTATCTTTACGCAAAAAAAAATTGATGCTTATATTCATGCATGCATCATGTCTATAGTTCGGACTAATCGATGCATGCACTAATTAATGACATACTGCAGTTACTCCCAAACTTTCGTCAAGAAGAATGATAAAGCCAGAAAATATTACAAAATGACATATGATGTTGCTGGTATCCTAGCTACGATTGATTGGTGTACCCGTATTTGTTCTACTCCTCCATATGGTACACTGTAGATGTCGGAATGTTCGTCTAAATTTGGATGCATCTATGTACTAAAAAATATCTAGATAGATTCGAAATTTAGACAAACTTTTAACATCAAAAAATGGACAGAGGTAGTACAAAACTTTATCACTGGAAATATTTGGTAGTACTATGCAAGCTCGAAACGCCGGCTGGAGCTCTTTAAAATTGCAGTACTATCCCAGCTTCAGATATAGACCCGCTATCCCAAACAAAACAACAACAAAATACATACTTTGAGTACTATAAATACGACCCCTCGTCTCCACATCTCTCCCACGCAGTAGAGACAAGGACAAAGATATTCCTCACAAGTTACAGACCAATAAACTCGAGAGCCATGGCCTTTCCTAACTTTGATCTGTCCCTGCTTTTGCTCTTCGTAGCCATGCCCTACTCTTCCCTTTCCCTCTCATGCCCAGCTACTTCTTGCGAATGTGAGCTTAGCCTGCAGTTGTACTTGCACCAGATTGTTCAAGGTCAACCAACACACAACCAGGTAGTAACAACTGAGACAAACGAGCCAGGCGGGTTTGGTATGCATGTTATTGTTGATTGGGCTGTGGTTGATGCAATTCAACCCAACGCAACAGTCATTGCCCATGCAAAAGGCCAGCTAGTGCGGGCTTCTGTAGGCTTTCCAGCCAGATATGTTAACTATTTCAGCGTCGTGTTCCAGAATGGCAGGTAACATATATAGCGTCGTATTGATTTTAATCAAATAGCACTCCGATTCTCTGATAGTACTGCAAAAACTTATACTATGTACTATCTGATTTTTAGTACTACTCAGTATGTCTTACCACTGTGCAAACTTACATATATAGGTTCAGTGAGTCCACACTTGAAGTGATGGGGAACTTTTATGATGATAAAAATGATGGCCAGATGGCAGTTGTGGGCGGTACCGGAGAATTTGTTTCAGCACATGGCGTCATCAAGTATAAAAAAGTCCAGGGCATTCCCAATGTGGAGAGTTACAGAGAGTTCAATATCAGTGCATCCTACCCTGCAACAAGTGTTAGTACTTCGCACTTGTTTTGTTCCTAGCATTCATACATGAGTTCAGCACATACTGTGTTTGCACGTGATAACATTAGCATGGTGAAAAACTGACTCGATCGAGTAGTGAATGTGATAATTACGTTGATAGTTGTGAACCCCTACTATTCGCATGCATGCTTGAAACACTTTCAACGGCCTATTTACTCGAGTCCTTTTGATATGCTTAAGAGTACTGGAGCACTATTTTCCATTCATGTTGGAGTGAACAATTCATCATTTTAATTTTGTAAGATACGCCAGTAAGAACATATTGTTTTTAATGTTTAGTAAAAAGAAGAACCAAATTAAAACCCAGCTTGTGCCTACTCCCTTGCTACTTCTGGCTAGTTTCCATCGAAACACGGGATGGGGGCTTGGATAATTTAGTCCTGAACTAATCTTGCCCCATACTGTATTTATTAATAGCAATTCCATTAAAGTGACGGACACGTGTGTGGAAAATTGAAACCCTAACCTATCCGTTCACTTCAAAGCATTTGGTGGAGTGAACAATTCATCGTTTAATTTTATTGCGATATTATTTTCACTTCTATCTTACGCTTTTCTTTTCTTTTTTGTATGCAGGGCTATACATGTGATACTGCCATCCTGTGAACCATTCAAAGTTTGTGCTAGCAAACCCATAAGGGGTATCTGCGACAAGATTTAGCACATGAAGTTGTTCTTGTGGCTGAATAAAATAATACATGGATTTGTATCATAGGGTTCTTATTAAATCCCAAAAGAATCCATGTTCCACTGTTTGTTTCCTTGTTTTGTAGTCTATGTGTCTGTATGATCTGTTTTCTTTTTCGAAATGGTGTCTGTATGATCTGTGTCTTACCATATGTGTGTGGATCAAAAAATAATGAAGTTTCTTTGCTGTACCACACTCCTTTTTTGTAGATTTCAGTGTTCTCTCAGCTTGATTTAGAAGATGGTTGTTATTGCTATCTTACGCTTTCTTGATGGATAAAGGCAGTGTAGCACCAGACCATTAACCTGGTCCAGAGTAGGTAAGGGATTGTTATATCACACTTTCACGAGTAAAGGTAGTGTAGCACAAGACCACTAACCTGGCCCAGAGGAGGTAAGGGGCGAGTATATCCGATTTCTTCGAACACTTATACCGCATGTGCTCCACATGCGTACCATTTGGAATTGATGTAGCCATCTACAGAAATCAGTACATACTTTTTTTTTCGAAATAGAGAGCCTAGCCTCTGCATCAAATCGATGCACATGGATTTACTTTATTGCATGGAATTCAGTACCAAGTAGCGAATATTAAGTTTCTCAAATCATGGATCACAAAGGGTGGATACCGAAATCAACCAATGAAACAAGATAAACCAATCATTACGTACTGGAAGTTCTTCTGTTCTGCTTCCCTTCCTCTATTACACTTAGTAGACTATAAATCATGAAAACATGATGAGCACATCCTTAGCCTTCGAACACTTTTCTTGTACGTGCACCAGGCGCATACCCTTTTGAAACTAAACCTTCTTCGCTACATTCTAGAATGTTTCTTCTTCGGCATTTGGTAGACAAAAAAAACATGGAAACGTATACCCATTTGTTAGTATTAAAAGTAATTATAACTTCAACTTATTGGTTTTCCATGTTTCAAGGAAACAATGGAGGATAATCTAGCTTAGAAGGAAGTCCAAGAAGATGAATCATCGATCAAATGACGTGGTGAAGGCCATGTGCGGTCCAATATACTTTGTATCATATATTCTACAACTCCTATAACTGTTTCTAGGGCTCTATATGGAAATAAAAAAGGAACATAACTTGAGTGTTGCTCTTTTGCACAACTCTCTTCACCGTACCCCTGCCATCCTTATAGCAAGGTTATACTGCAAAAGATAATCTTATTTTAATGGCTATATTTTTCAAGGGATCATAGTGTCACAACAACAATGGTACACATCTAAAAAAAACAATGGTACACATCTAAAAAAAAAACAATGGTACACCAGCAATGGTTTGTGGGTGGAGGGGCGTCGCCTCATGAGACACTAGAGAGCGACCCACAAGACCCATTTTCTTCCACGGTCCCCAGTTGAGCTCCTTGCATAAACTGTTTGAAACACCGGTATTCTAATATGACAAACATGTTAACTAGTACTAATTATATGTGAAATTAATTATTGGAAATGATGTGAACTTTTATACCTTTTGAGTACTTCCTCAAATGATGTGAAATTTGTTAGATGCGTACGCATGAATATGGCATGGACCATGAATGTATGTATTTTGATACGTAATGATCTACTACCTCCGTTTCAAAGAATAAGACACCCTCATTTTTCGTGTTTTTTTGTTTGACAATGCGAAATTGGGGTTAAAACGTGATCAAAAGTCTTCTAAATGAAATGTTTTGGTAAAAATTCCACTAAATGCGATAATATATGTCATAACTAAGGTAAAAGGTGAAATTCACTCTGTTTATTATTAATCACAAGAGTACTTTTGACAAACTATATTTGAACCATTCGTAACACATATACACATAAAATATCATTTCACACTTAAAGCACCAAATATCTAATATTTAAATATTTAAGCGGATTTTTATGTGATAAGCCTATCACAAGAAAATTTTCTTAAAAACGAAAATAAGGGCTAAGCTAAACTGGAGTCGCCAAAGATGTTTAACGTACATATATATTTACTACATATTTTAATTTGAAGGAACATGCATATTACTATTATATATGCAAGCCTTCGAAAGAGAGGTCACCACAAATCTTTGAAAACAATCTTACTTTTAGTTAGTTTGGAATTTGGATTCAGTCTCTTTTTTTTGCGAAAAAATAGGTATGTATAGGAGTCAAGTTTGCTACTCAACTCCTGTACGTACGTACTGGTACGTGTGTCCCTCCAAGCCCGACGGCCGACGCGATCCTTGGCGGTTAAGGTTTTTCCTTTTAATTAGATGCCGTGGCTGTTAAGTTGTCCCCGTACGTAGAAAAGGCGAACTCCAAATCGATCCATCGATCGAGCTCCTCACATCCCGGATCTTTTCCCCACGGACTGCATCTTTCGCCGCTACTAGCTGCATCACGATGAGCACCGGCGACAGCAGCGGCAACGGCATCTACTTCCCCTCCGACGTTCTCGTCGACATCTTCGGCCGCCTCCCTAGACGCGCCCTCGCCAGGTCCCAATGCGTGTGCCGCACATGGCGCGACCTCGTCAGCGCCCATAACCTCAACCCCCCGCTGCTCCCGCTCCCGCTCCCGCCCTACTTCCCGAGGCGTCCTCTCGGAGGCATATTCTTCTGCAAGATCGGGTACGCGTCCAAAACTTGCTTCTTCGCCCCGCCTGGCTCTCGACGCCTCTACTTTCCATACGAGGAGGAGGTGGACCAGTCATGCAACGGCCTCCTCCTCCTTCATCGGGATGGTACCTGTGTGCTCAACCCGGCGACGGGACGGTGCTCTCGTCTACCAAGCCTAACGCCGCCGCCGCGCGTCGTCGCTGAGCCTGCCGCTGAGTCATCACTCGCCTTCGACCCGGCCGTGTCGCTGCACTTCGATGTGTTCCTCGTTGAGGAACTAGCGGTGGGAGAACCACAGGTCGTGCGGTCGTTTGTGTACTCATCGAGCACCGAGCGGTGGGGGAACCGAGAATTCGTGCCTGGGCGATGTGCCCCTGCGCACCTCTACGATGCCGTGACGACCCGTGGCAACAAATACAATCCAACGGTGTGGTCATCAGTCTATTGGCGTGGGTCGATCTACATGCACTGCCGCAATGACACCCTAATGGTTCTACGCCCCTCGTGTGGGACTTATGATATGCTGCAGCTACCTGGAAAACCAGGCAGTGCATTAAGCTTGTACTCGCTACCTCGGAAATCTTTACTAGCAAGCTATGAGAGAGGGATACACTACGTGGAAATAATAGACAAGTTGCAGCTCCGTGTATGGATACTAACTGAATCCACATATGGTCAGCTATGGTGGACATTGGCATATGACGTTAGTCTCAATCCACATTGCCATATGATTAAGACTCTCACGGTACCGGGGATCGTGAAATGGGGACCATGGGGTATTGTTGGCAACAGGGGAGGACCAACCAAGTTGACCAAGGATGATGACTATTATGATCATAGTGATGTTGATGACGATGATGATGAGGAGGAGGACCGAGATGGTTGTGGATATTCCTGGAACTCCTTCGATGAGGATGAAGATGGTGATGGTGATGAAGATTCATGGGACGAGGACAAGGACAACTTCATCGACATAGACGAAGGCGCCGAACTCCTAGGCCCGCCATCGCGGCGTGACTACTGCGAGATCGTGGGATTCCATCCTCACAAGAATGCACTCATCCTCATAATTCACTCTGCGGTGGTAGTGTACCATCTCGACACGTCAAGGATGCAATATCTCGGCGACGAAAAACAGCTCGACGGATGTCCCATTCAACACGCTCGTTCTATCACCGGTTCCTTCACCTACCGACCTTGCTACACAGACGTGCTACCAGACGGACAATCTTAGTAAGGGGAGAGGGTTCCATTATATATAGGGTTTGAAACGTTCTTTCTTTAAGACTAAACACGGATCTTATATTTAGATATACTCTCCTTCATGGTCACCTAGGTAGCTTGTCGGTGGTAGTTGCCCTATGCTTTTCATTTCAGTTAGAATTAGAAAGGAAATTTTGCTTGGTTTTGTCATATAATACTACTATATGTTGCTTTTTGTTAGTTTGATTGGGTCACTTTTGCAAGTTATCATTGGTTGTTTCAACACCTGCGTAAAAGTGTGAGCTACAAAGTTGTATCCATGTCACGACTAGTTTATCGGCACATTGTGCTGACAGGTGAATGACAACTGTCACTACTACTTTATCTTCAAGAACCCAAGAGATCACACCATGTAATGTTGAACAGTCTTTTGATGACCAGAGAGATCGTCAAACTTCAGGTATCACTTTCACAGAAACCCACATATCTGCTTTGCCACAAAGGATGTCAAAAGTATGTTGTTGGTTAGCGATGTATGGTAAAATTTGAGAGTGCTCATTTATATATTTCAACTATACAAACAGGGAATATGGCATCAGAATTACATAAATATGGTCTTAGAATTTGAAATTGGACTTATGATGATTATTTTCGAAATAGGGTATAAGTAACCTGCCCTCTGCATCAATCGATGCACACATCGAGATTTATTACAAGGTTCAAATAGCAATCAATTTACAAATGAACAATCACAGAGGGTCGACAGATATATTAACATGGCATATGAAATATATCTGCTTACCAGCCTAGCTGTAGATGTCCTAAGCAACCATCAGCAACGAGTTGCATCCAGTACTCATAGCCTCCCGCTAATCCGACGGCAGAAGGAACGACCACAGGTAAATCCAGTATCTAGCCAAAAGGATAACCTGCAAAAAAAAAATTATTCTAATCTTGTTAAAAATAATATTATTTCTAAACAACCAAATAGACCAACATACATAGCTGAAAATGAATGTTTATTGTAGCCTTAGTTTTCTTATCAATTACATTTATCGAATTCCCAAATATATTAGTAATATTGCGGGCAGCTGCAGAAGACGTTCGTCACAGGTTGGGCTCCTCACTGAAAACCGTGCCAAGTTTACACATGGTTTTCCTTGTGTTTCTTGGGAGTGTCTGGGAGCTGGCTGCAGGTGTGCCGTCGCTCAAGAGGTCGGAGCTGGAGGCCGTCTGCGAAGATTTCAGCAACGTCAGTCATCGGCTCCCTGTCGGAGTACATGATGTACAAGGGGACACTGTCCAGCCAGCGGCGTCGAGATCGCAGTGGTGTCCACGACCAAGAGCTCCGCCAAGGAGTGGTCCAAGCACTGCGAAACACGGTTCGGGAAAAAGGTGGATGCAAAGCTAGAATGAAACTGACAAATTGAGATCTACTCTAAAAATATACGTATGTGTGGCAAGAAAGGACCAATGTGTTTTCAGATAACAAGCCTGTCCAGAGTAAACCACAAGAACTTCGTGAACCTGCTCTATCGGCTACTGCCAGGAAGAGCAGCCGTTCACGAGGATGATGGAGTTCGAGTATGCTCCGAACGGCACGTTCTTCGAGCATCTCCATGGTGATCAACTAATGGAGTTTCGTCCATCAGACATTCATGAGCTGCACGTACGTAGCAGGTTAACTAACAAATGGTGTGGTTTGCTGCAGTGAGGGAAGACGGTCACCTGGACTGGCCGACGCGGCTGCGAGTGGCGGTGGGATCGCCTACTGCCTGGAGCACATGCACCAGCTGAGCCCGCCGGAGATCCTCGGGACGCTCGACACGTCCACCGTCTGTCTACCTCACCGACGACTTGGCGGCCAAGATCGCCGACGTCTGCTTCTGCTCCGACGAGGCCTCGTCGACCACCAAGGAGATTGCCAGCCTGCAGTCCCCGCTCATGGCCGACAAGGAGAGCGTGGTGTACAGCTACGGCATGGTGCTGCTGGAGATCATGTCCGGCAGGTTCACGGCGTCGGACGGCGGCCTGCTCGAGGGCTGGGCGGCGAGCTTCCTCAGCTGAGGGACGTGATGGACCCCGGCCTAAGCAGGAACGTGCCTCTCCAGGGCACCGACCGGGAGGCGAGGCGGCGGCCGACGATGACAGAGGTCGCGAGGCAGCTGAGGGAGATCACCGCCATGCCACCAGACGCCGGCCACCCCCAAGGTGTCGCCGCTGTGGTGGGCGGAGTTGGAGATCATCTCCACAGAGGCCGCCTGAAGAGTTTGCTTCAGTTGCCTTGCTGCTTGTTTGCCACAAGTGTTCGCTCTCCACATGTATATACACACAGTTTTCCACATGTATATACAAACAGTTCGAAATATTGCGTACTTGCTCTAGCAGAGTGCTGCTTGTTGCAAAGATGACTAAATAAATCTCCAGATTTTGTAACGACGTGTTTACCTGAGTGCAGCTGCTGCATTAGTGCAACTCATAAACTGCAGAAAATTCATTAAACAGAGCTCAGACATAGTTCAATCCACAAAACCATGATAAGAACACTATAATGCAAAAACAGTAACATCGAGCAGGATAGCATGGATGAACACAATAGTAGAAGAATACATCAACAAATTTAGCTGTTCAAGACGTCCAATGCCATAACCCCCATAACCCACTGCCATCAAATGTGACGCATACCGACTTGACACACTGAAAATGTGACGCATAACGACTTGACAGACTCAAGATAAACAACACAGGAGACTCCTACAACAAGGTTCCTACCACTGACGCTACATATACTTTGGTATCCTTCCGTTCATCTGCGCCAAACGGGAATTGGCGCAGCAACAAAACAGAACATCCGCCATAGCAGACAAAGCAAGATAATTTCTCATATACTAAGAAACTATCGCCTGGTTTATCATTCCCTGGGTCCACGACGCCGTATCCCTGACTTCGTCGTCCATATCTTGGCACTCCCTCAAGAACTCAACATGGAAGAGGTGGCTCTTGAACAGATCCTTGGAGATGGGGCCAAGTGTGTCTGCAAGATCCCCCAGGACAGCAACCGCAGCCTTTGTCACGCTCTCGTCCCTGAAAGAGAAGCACATACATATGATGTTAAGGAACAGGATCAATCGCCCATGCATGTAATAAACAAGGGAACAGAAATGACATGCACCTGCTACTATCTTTGTAGACAGCTTCAGTGAACTGCAATAGATGGCCTGCATATGGTATCATCAGCTGAGCCTTTGCGCCCTTGATACCCTGTAGTATGCCAGAGTATGCCTCGAATATGCCACGTCTGAGCTGGTTACCGTAATCAACCATGTCCTCATCACTTTGATCCAAAACAACAAGAAGCTCAGCCGCTCCTTGAAGCATTGGCATAGCATACGGCAGGTATTTCTCAAAATTTTCACCAATGGCAAGAGCAATGTCTCCAAAGCATGAGAAAATTGGAGGTTTCACAGACCTGTTTAGCTGTGAGTTCGAGAGATCCTTGAGGAGAACGGTCATAATTCCATCGCAGAAGGGCAAAATCTTATCTTCCAGGGCACGGCAAATATCACCAACCACCCCGACAGAGATGGAGCATACTTGGTATTCTTCATAATTCTGCAAGCCTGCTTCAAGGTACTTGAAAAACTCAGGCATGTATTTCACAAAATCTGGACCAGTGGCATAAGCAAGAGCACCAATGGCAAGCATTGCTTCTTCATGTACAGTAGCACTGTGGCAAGCAAAGACGCGGAGGAACAGCAACATCAACTGATCAGCAGTCTGGGCAATTATGGACTTTGCATCTGAGCTGCTCAGTTTCTGGATAATGACCTGCAATACCCCACACAGCAAAGCCTGCAGATCGCTTTGCTTCTCCTTGTCACCTGATGTATATATTTGGCGATCAAATGTAAGGTTCAATCTCCTCATGATCTCCTGTAATAACTGCCCTATGATGCTTGCAGTTTCAGGTATGTTGCTGACTCTAACAATCTCATTCAGCGCTTCATAAGCAGATGAACGAAGCCTGATATGGGTCATATCACCACGATCCGCAGCAGTAAGGAGAGCAGCTATAACATTAGGAAGATAAGGTGTAAGCAGAGATGAGACCGCCTCTGCATCTTCATAACCTTGGGCAAGGAAATATATGGCTCCACAGACTTTCTCGGCCACATTTGGAACATCCTTGCTACTCTCTAGCAACACAGTCATGATACGAGGAAGGTTCGCATTTGATATGATTGGATTACTACTGCATGGAGAATGCAAAAGCTCAAATACTCGCCCAAGAGTCCATGCAGTAGTGTCCTTTACCTGGCTGTTTGGATCATTCATTGTGTTGAGCAAAAAGTCAAGTCCAGCTTGAACCAGGGGAGCAAGTTTCTCAAGGGAGGGGCCATCAAGGATAGAACCAAATGCAAAAGTGGCCGCCTCACGACAACGCCAATCTGGCTTTGTGATGTTAGCCTCCACAAACGGCATCACAAGAGGGACAATTGCATCGCCAACAGTTCTAGCAATAAGTCCAAGGCACGTTCCACCACTCATGGAAATGTTCCAAGCATTATCATCTTGCTCTTGATCTTCCTCTTGCTTTAACAGAGTTTCTAGCAGCATTGGAACAAGTGAAGGGAGAGCCTTTTCAATGAAGCGATAATTTACAGTTGAGTTGGCATCATCAGATCCCTCATATTCCTCTTGGAGTTCAATCTCTTCCTCACAAATAGTGCTCCAGAACTCAACAGCTTGAAGTGCAACTGGTTCCTCATCTCCTTTCACAGCATTAGCAGTCAGATTGAATATAGTTTGCATGTAAGGAGATAAGTGCACATAATATGTGGATGCAATGGCAACAAGGCATTCATAGGCTGCCTGCCTGATCTCCTCTTCTTTAGATACAGCTGTATCACAAATGACCTTCATTATAAAGGTCCTCTCCATCTCATTTGCAAAGTTGCTCTCAGCAAAATCAAGAGCATTATACAGAGCTTTGACTGCTGCAAGACGGACTTCAGAACTGAGCTCTGTCTGGTTCATTCCCTGCACAACTGCAGTGAGAACAGCATTGACTTGATCCTGCACCAAGTGCTCAGGAGGAATCTCCTCGCACACGTACCCCAACGCCTCCAGGGTTGCTTGCTTTAGTGGCGCAGATGCCCCCTGCTGTGTCATGTTGCCCAGCAATTTGGCAATGAGGTCCTGCCATTCCCGACGGGGTATCTCAATGGATGCAACCT
Organism: Lolium multiflorum; assembly: GCA_030979885.1. NCBI lineage: Eukaryota > Viridiplantae > Streptophyta > Magnoliopsida > Poales > Poaceae > Lolium > Lolium multiflorum. The sequence continues at coordinate 342,770,352 of CM061749.1, forward strand.
TTGCAATGACTTGCGACGACGTCTGCCTCGCATCAGCCACCGAAGATCCTAGCGTTACCAGCAGCGAGTCCTTGATCTTCAATTTGACTGATGGATCCAGGCTAACCCACTGCTGAATCAGAAGCTCCTTCTGTGCAGAATCTTTTGCATCCAACGAGTTCTTGAGGATAATACCAGCAAGTCTCCTAGACTCTGGTGGCCTTTCATCGCTGGATAGCTCAGCTGACAACGAGAGGAGGAAGCTGGGCAGATTCTGCTCCTGGAACTGCTTGATGTTGGCTTCTGCTGCCGCACGGAGGTTAGCATCCGCAGACTGGGCAGCTAGCAGAACCTGAGTGATATCCATGGCTGCAACTTTCCTGTCAGATAGGAAAAAGATTGTGTCAGCTAGCAAAATCAATCTATGATAAAGCAGCACCAATTAATACGAAATAGCATCCATCAGCTCTCCTAATCCTAGGGGCTACTACCTCCAGTCCATATTAATGGACTCAACTTTGTCTAGATTCCTATGTATAGTTTTTAGACTAGATGCATATACGAATCTAGACAAAGTTGAGTCCATTAATATGGACCAGAGGGAGCAGTTCTTGTACAACAGGTCATAATATATGAGGAGGCTTTTCTGCATTGAGAAGCACATAAAGACAGTTACAATATTAGCCAGGAGAAGTGTTTTGGAGAATATATAGTGGTTATAAAATGTAGAACATCTTGTAGCACTAGTGGAACAGGACATTCATAAGGTAAGCTAGTTAAACGGTAGCCCAGCAAACGAGCCAGACATATTTCAAGCAGTAGTGCTACATGCCATGTGTTAAGGTATCTGAAGAGGAGCCAATAAACTAGGTGTACATCGGGCAACTGGACACTAAATCGCCATGCCAAATTAACAATTATATAGACACCACTGTAAAGCAGCGTTGTACAAGCAGATAATCACGATGCCTACTACTACTAACGCGTGTCTGGACGATGAGGAAATAGGAAATAGGGCGACATGCCAGCTCCGCGAGGTTCAACACCCCAAGTCGAATCATACTAATAGGCAGTGCTAGATCAATTCATCATACTAATCATTTTTACTGCGAGGGCGATTTACAGTAATCAACAGAGTAAGGGTTACATATGTAAGGCGGGCTATGACAGTAGGCTGGTCGAACCAACTCGAACGCCATCTCTGCATCTACACGCCGGCTGGTACCAGGATAATAGAACTCCGGTGCGTATCGAGGCGGGCGGTTTCCAATCCGGAAAAAAAAAACGGGGCCGAAACGGCTGGTTCCGCCGCCGGCCCACCGCCGCGTGCTGCTTGTGGCGGCGGTGGAGCGGCGATGCAGAGTGAGGGGTAGGGGGAGCCGGGATTGGATTGGATGCAAAAGGGGGTGGTGGGCAGGCGGCTAGGGTTAGGGATTGGGGCAAGTCAGGGAGATCGGGAGATGGAGAGAGCAAAACAGCACGAATCAAGACAAATCCAGGGCTTACCGGAAGAAGGAATCTGCCTTGCCGGGGTAGTTGGCTCGCCGCTGGCTCGCCGGTCGCCTGCCCGCCGCCCGACCAAATGGGTGTGGGCTGTGGAGGAGGGGAGCGGAGGGGAATACAGGCAGTGCCGGCGGCTAGGGTTTAGAGGCGGGATTATTGGGGGGTTTTGAGGGTGGAAATTTGGGGGGGGAGAGGACGCGTGGTTTAGTACCAGTGGACGCGCTGCATCCAACGGCCTGGATGACTCCCGCCCACACACGGCACGCGCGCGGGATGATCGGACGGCCGGCTTCCTACTCTCTTTTCTTTTCCTATATCCCCTGTTTCCTTCTGAACTCAGAGGGAGAGAAGAAAGATGTACTACCTCAGATGCCTCTGTTGGAGAAGGGGGTCGATGGGGTTGTGCCGGCTAGAGACAGGACCGGCGTGGTGGCGGTGCAGATCGACGTGGAGGAGGCCTTGCTTCCGGCGGGACCGGCGGTGGTCGACCTGGTTCGGCGGGGCGGCTGGCCGTCGATGGCGTCGGACGAGGACGCGCGGGGCCTTTCGAGGACACGTGGTGCGGGACACACCTTTTCGGGCGGGTTGAAGCTCGTTTTTTCTGCTTCACAACGTGGCCAGGCTGACTGGCTGAGGGCCTTTTTTTGCATGAGGTGGGCTTAGCCATGTGAGATCACCTGACCTAACAAACAATGTTCTTGTTTTGCCCTAAAAAAACACCGTCTCTGGTGGGAAAACTGCGCAAAACCTATTCATCGCCCAGCAGCGCGTGTTAATACGCTCTGCCACGCGTTGCTGGCGATTTTAGGCCGCGGCCCATTAGTGCCTTTTTTCGTTTTTCGCTGGCTGGGTATCTAGTTAGGCTTTTATTGGTTTTCTTCCTGGTTTGTCCAGTTTTGGTTGTTTCTTTATTTAGTTTGCTTTGGCTTTTTGTTGTTTTTTTCGAATTTGTTCAAATTTAAATTTTGCTCTGTTTCGGATTCTGTTTAAATTTAAATTTTTCCCCCTTCCAGAATTTGTTCAAATTTAGATTTTGCTTCATTCTGGAATCTGGTGAAATTTAAATTTTGCCCCATTTTAAAATTTGTTCAAATTCAAATTTTGCTACATTTTATAATATGTTAAAATTCAATTTTTGCTCCGTGCCAAAAAAAAATCAAATTCAAACTTTGCTCAGGAACCGAATTTCCTCAAATTCAAATTTTGCTCGTGAACCGAATTTGTTTAAATTCAAATTTTCTTCGATTTGGAAATTTGTTCAGGTTCGGATTTTGTTCGAATTAGAAAAAAATGATGCATCACGTGGAATGCAAACTTCGGTCTATGCCATAAAGGACCGGAGCAGGAGCCAGTGGGCTAGTGCCTGAATGGTGTACACAAATACAGAAGTCTGGTATTGTTCTAAGCCGGGAAAGAATTAATGGGCAAAACTGGGCCCAAATATGCATGCGTGCCGTACAAACACTCACTAAGGAGGGATGAATAGGTGTCCGGAAAACTGGATTTGGAACTTGATAATATTGAAGATATGACCTCTTTCTATTCTTAGAGCCAATTTTAGGTCCATCCAGAAAAAACATCTTGCTAGATTGTTGGAGTATTAAAATGCTTATTAGAAAAATGAAAGATGTACAATTCATTTGACCAAGTTTGGAGATGAAAATACCAAAAAAATTCAGTCTATTGCAACTGAGAGACACAAAAGGAATTCCATTGCTTATAGGATGGTTCAGTTGTTGATGAAGAACATATTGACAGGGAGAAAGTGATTTTTGATGCTTTCAAGGAGAGGTTGGGTACATGCACTTCACCAATCATGTAGTTTCATCTTGCCTCCCTCATTAGTCCCACTCCTGGTCTGGAGGATCTATCTATGCCTTTTACGAAGAAAGAGATTGATGAACTTATTAGGACAATGCCTGCAGATAAAGCCCGATGGTTTTAATGGCCAATTTTTAAAAGCCTTGATGAGGACATCCCTACCTCACTACTACCTCCGTCATTAACAAATGAAGATGAACCTGCTGTGAAGCTCAAGTCCAATGAAGTTCGGATTGGACCAATTACAAGAGCTCGTGCGAAGCTACTTAAACAACAGGTGAACTTGTTCCTAAACGATACTTTGATTGATGAGAACTTTATACTGCCTAAGTCCTATTACTTATGTATCATCGGGTATGAGGAGACAAGCATCGCACGAGGAGAGGAGCAGCTGGACATGAAGACGGACGTCAAGATGGCCGTGAAGCTGACATGGAGCTGGACATGAAGATATCTCATGGACGCGCGAGGGAGGGGAGGAATGCGCGAGAGGAGAAGAAGTCCAGGCCGGTCCGAACCCGGACCGCCCCAGACCGGATCGCCGGTCCCCAGCGGTCGACCGTCGTAAACGCCACCAACCGGAGGAAATTTATCGTCGGGCGAGGCAAGACTTCGATTCCGGTTTCACCGGTTGACTGGACCACCGACCGGACCGCCGGTCCGGCCGTTGACGGACCACACCGGACAGCCGGTCCGCCGTTGACCGGATCCCAGCCCGGACATCAGTCTGTCTCGACAGATCTATTCCGGTTATTTTTGTATCTTTTCGACGAACTCGTCCGGACACCTATATAAGTGCCCAGGACGTCCCCTAGTTGCTTTAGACCACGTTTAAGATAAACCCTAGTTCTTAGTTGTTTGCTCGCAAAACTATTGAATTCCCTACACCATATTGCTTGGATATTGTGTAGATCCTGTTTCTTGTTGTGTGCTGTTCCATTGGGAATTAGACGGTTGCAACTTACCGCCGTGGTCGGCGGCTACGTGCGCAAGTGTGTGGAGTTGCGAATATCTTGCAGGGTTGAGAGCTGTTGCATTGGCGACAGGGACCAATCGAGAGATCTCGTTGCGTCATACAAGTTATCATCCACTACATCGTCGTGTTTCTCCGCTGCCATCACCCGTGATCATCATCACCACCGTTGCTTCTGAGAAGATCGGGCCACCCTTATCATCTTGGTATCAGATTTCCAGTTTTCCTCGGTAAGCCATCCACAATCCACCCCATCATTGAGTTGTGAGTGTTTTCCTATCCAGAAAAAGCCATAAAAAGTTAGGGTTAGGGTTTGCCATCGCCTTAGATTGCACTAATTTCGAGTTTTAGTTGCTTTTCGTAGTTGTTTTTGCGTACCTTTATCTTTCATCTAGTAGAATTGTTAGGGTTTGTGTTTTCTCTATCATCTAGTTTGTCATCTAGAGTCAGTTTTTGTTTACTCCGAGTCCACATAGCGTACAGTGTGCTTGTTTCCAACCATAGACACAGCCTATCGATATAAAGTGACTAGGAACTTCCCCGAAGAGACTAGTTTTACCGCTCGACAGGCTGCTCGTTAGGGTTTTGGTGCTTTGCAATTTCTGTTGGCCGTGTTATCAAGGAGTTGTGTCAGAAAATCAAAAAAAAAAAGAGAAAATTGAAAAGAAGCAAAAAGAGCTACATAGCTGCGTGTGTTATACAAAAAGAAAAATACAAAAAGAAAAGTGTCGTGCTAGTTGAATCAAGTGAAAGGCCTAAGTTTTCCTTTACTGCACCTGTAGTTGAGCAATCTTGTGCCTGTCTCGTTGAGCTTTGCTAGCGTCTCTCTTGTGCATTGCAACCTTTCCCATATAGTTGCATTGCCCCATTATATCGCCTTGTGTGAGTATCTTTGGTTGTCTACGGTCAGCGCTAGAGCTTGTTATTGGTGCAAATAGGTAGCCTACCTACAGCCCCACATATATCCTGCTTTGTCGTGTGATTGTTCTTATACCCTTGATATTCGCTTCGCTACATCCGTGCACTGGTTGTTACTACAAGTGGTAAGCAACACTAATTTACTTTGGAACGGTAAGATTTCCTTTTCTTATCAGTTTTGAGTGAGTTGTGAGAGTACCACCATATATTTTTGATTTAGTGCACTAACCTACTAATCATGTCTGCTAGTGATACTAAGATTGTTAATCAGGAAAACAAGAATTCGGCAGATATCATCACATGGAGGGAGTATGAAGCTCTTCGTAACGAGATGCGACGTGAATTCCGCACTACGGATGATGAGCTTAAGGGTACAGTTGACGAGATCAAACAGACGTTGGATGCTACTAATGTCACCGTCACTGGTTTGGCTGATCAAATGACTGATATACAGCGCAATCTTGCCGATATGCGCCTCGCTATTGAGAATTTGACTGCACACCAACAACAAGACGATGATGAAGATCCTGAGCTTGACGATGACGCACGCAATGCTCGTGGTGCGCCTCGTGATTATCGTCCACGTGGTCGCGCTCCACTTGGCCGTAATGGTCGTGGACAAGATGAAGAAGATGGATTGGGTAAACCCAAGTTTTCCATACCCAAGTTTGAAGGGGGAGCTGATGTTGAAGAATATCTCACTTGGGAGCTCAAGATTGAGAAGTTATGGAGCTTACATCCCAACTACTCTGAAGATAAGAAGATCAAGCTTGCTTCGTCTGAATTTGATGGTTATGCATTACGTTGGTGGGATTCTTTGATTCGTAACCGCGATGAAGATGGTGCACAACCTATCCGTACATGGCGTGCTATGAAGGAAGTTATGACTTCTCGTTTTGTGCCTACAAATTACATGCGGAATATATTTGATAAGCTAACACTGTTGAGGCAAGGTGTGAAGACTGTTGATGAGTACTACATGGAGATGGAGATGCTTATGCAGCGTGGTCGTGTCCGTGAGTCTCTAGAGATGACAATGCAGCGTTTTCTCAATGGATTGAAGTATGACGTTAAAGGCATTGTTCGTCATTACACCTACACCGATATGAATCAATTGTTACATCATGCAAGAGAAGCTGAATCACAGTTGGCTGAAGAAGCAAAGGTTAAAGGACGTGCTACGGGAGCTGGGCGTTTACACCCCGCGCGCCCTCTACGGCGCCGGCACCTTCGACGCGCTCCGTTCCTTACTCTACTCCACCTAGCAAACCGGTCTCCAATGTATCTAATGCAAAGAAGTCCGAATCTGCGGCAAGTACGAGTGGTTCGGTGTGTCTACAACGCGCAACCGCGATATGCTTTGCCATACATGTGGTGGCAAGGGTCACTTCAAGAGAGATTGTCCTAACCGCAAAGTCATGTTTATCAATGAGGACAATGAGACTGGAGATGATGTTGATCCAAATGCTCCAGACAATGATGACTATGACACTGATGGTGAAGATGCATATCCTTCTGATGCTCGTACCATTGTTGTGTCGCGGCGTGCTCTTAATGTGTTGCCTAGTGCATCTACTCAGCGTTGCAATTTGTTCCAAACCAAAGCTTTGGTTGGTCCCGACAAGGCTTGCAAGGTCATTATTGATGGCGGGAGTTGCCGCAATTTAGCAAGCAAGGAGTTATGCACCAAGCTGAAGTTGAAGTACCTACCGCACCGCATCCATATTATATTCAGTGGTTGAGCGACAATGGTGAGATGAAGGTAAACCATATGGTGCGTGTTGAGTTTGAGATTGGACCGTATAAGGATTGCATTGATTTTGATGTGGTTCCTATGACGGTTTGTCACCTCTTATTGGGTCGGCCTTGGCTCTATGACCGTTCTGTGCAACACAATGGCCGAGCCAATACATATCACTTGGAGTACAAGGGCAAGAAAATTAACTTACAGCCTATGTCACCACAACAGTTGTCAATGAGTCTCGTCAGAAGATTGAAGTGAATTTGGAGGATGCATCCATAGATAGGCGAGAGAATTGTCATGCCGTGAGTGATATAACGAAAGTGAGAGAGTGAATTCCTTAGTCTCATTAGCCACCAAAGAAGACATGAGAGAATTTAGTGAGGATCCTACGGCCATGCCTCTTGTGCTTTTGTACAGGGGTACGGTTTTGGTTTCTAACGACATGACCCCTCTTCCTCTTGGTGTTTCTAGTGTTTTGCAGGAATTACGTGTTTCCGGAGGAGGTACCCGCAGGACTACCACCATTGCGAGGTATTGAGCATCAAATTGACTTGATTCCCGGAGCATCGCTGCCCAATAGGGCGCCATATCGCACTAATCCCGAAGAGACGAAGGAGATACAGAAGCAAGTACAAGCGCTACTCGACAAAGGTTATATCCGCATAAGCCTTAGTCCTTGTGCTGTTCCTGTTATTCTAGTTCCTAAGAAAGATGGTACTTGGCGTATGCGTAGATTGTAGAGCTATAAACAACATTACTATTCGATATCGTCATCCTATTCCCGTTTAGAGGATATGCTAGATGAATTGAGTGGTGCTGCTGTGTTCTCTAAGATTGATTTGCGTAGTGGTTATCATCAAATTAGGATGAAAGAAGGGGATGAGTGGAAAACAGCCTTTAAAACAAAATTTGGTTTATATGAGTGGTTAGTAATGCCTTTTGGGTTAACTAATGCACCTAGCACTTTCATGAGACTGATGAACCATGTTTTGCGTGATTTTATTGGCAAGTTTGTGGTTGTGTATTTTGATGACATATTAATCTACAGCCGCAATGAATCTGATCATACTATACATATTCGACATGTTTTGCAAGTGTTGCGTGATAATCAACTCTATGGTAATCTTGAGAAGTGCACATTTTGCAAAGATAAGGTCATATTTCGGGTTATGTTGTCTCTAAGCATGGAGTAGAAGTAGATGTGTCTAAAATTGAAGCTATTCAAAATTGGCCTACTCCCATGAATGTGAGTCAAGTTAGAAGTTTTCATGGTCTAGCTGGGTTTTATCGCCGTTTTGTGCCCAATTTTTCTACTATTGCTGCACCTTTGAATGAATTGACTAAAAGGGTGTTGTCTTTGAGTGGGCGCAGCCCAAGATCATGCTTTTGATGAACTGAAACGATTGTTAACACTCACCGTTGCTTTCACTTCCTGATTTCAATAAGCAATTTGAGATTGAATGTGATGCTAGTGGTATTGGAATTGGTGGTGTGTTGATGCAAGAGGGTCGCCCAATTGCATATTTTTCAGAAACTTTCTGGTGCTAAGTTGAACTATCCTATATATGATAAAGAATTGTATGCTTTAATTAGAGTTCTTGAGGTTTGGCAACATTATTTGTGGCCAAAAGAATTTATCATACATTCTGATCATGAAGCTTTAAAATACCTGAAAGCCCAATCTACTTTGCATAAGCGTCTAGCTAAGTGGGTTGAGTTCATTGAGTCTTTTCCATACATTATTAAACATAAGAAGGGAAAAGATAACATTGTTGCTGATGCTCTATCTAGGAAGACTATGCTATTAACCCATCTTGATGTTAAAATTCCTGGATTAGAGGTGTTATGTGATTTATATGCGACTGATCATGATTTTGCTGAACCGTACCGCTTGTGTGTTATGGGTAAAGCATGGGAAAAGTATCACATACACGATGGATTCTTGTTTAGAGCTAACAAACTATGTGTTCCAGAATCGTCTGTGCGTTTGCTCTTATTGCAGGAATCACATGCTGGAGGTTTGATGGGTCACTTTGGGCGTGAGAAGACGCTACTCATGCTCGCTGATCATTTTTATTGGCCAAAGATGAGGCGGGACGTGGACAGGTATGTGAAGAGGTGCATTACTTGCAACAAGTCCAAGTCCAAGCTGAAGCCTCACGGTTTGTATACTCCTTTACCGGCACCTACTACACCTTGGGAAGATATTAGTATGGATTTTGTGTTGGGTTTGCCGCGTACTAAGAGAGGCCATGATTCTATATTTGTGGTAGTGGACAGATTTTCTAAGATGTCACACTTTATTGCTGCCACAAAAGCGACGATGCGTCGCATATTGCTAACTTGTTTTTCAGGAGATTGTTCGACTACATGGAGTCCCGAAGACTATTGTTTCTGATCTGATGTGAAGTTCATGAGCTACTTAAGACACTTCAAAGGGGACAAAGCTAAGACTCCTTGTCATCCTCAAGCGATGGTCAAGAGGTGGTGAATTGAACCTTGTCACAACATTGAGATCCATGATCAAGAAGAACCGAAGGAGTGGGAAGAGTGTTTGCCGCATGTGGAGTTTGCTTACAACAGGGTGGTACATTCTACCACTGTGTCCTTTTGAGGTGGTGTATGGTTTCAAACCCATTACTCCACTTGACTTGTTGCCTTTGCCCATACATGAGAGAGTTAATATGGAGGCATCCAAGAGGGCAGATTTTGTGCGTAAGATCCATGTGAAGACTAAAGAGTTGATCGAGAAGAAAGGCAAGAGCAATGCTGCAAGGATGAACAAGAAGCGCAAAGAGATGTTGTTCAAACCTGGTGATATGGTCTGGGTACATTTCGCAAGGATAGGTTCCCGAAGCTGCGAAAGTCTAAGTTGAAGCCTCGTGGTGCTGGTCCTTACAAAGTGCTTGCCAAGATCAATGATAATGCATACTCGATAGATCTTCCAGTTGATGAGTTTGGTGTCAGTAATTCTTTCAATGTTGCTGATTTGACACCATATGACGGAGAAGACCTTGGAGCGTCGGGGTCGACGCCTTTTGAAGGGGGAGATGATGAGGACATCCCTACCTCACTACTACCTCCGTCATTAACAAATGAAGATGAACCTGCTGTGAAGCTCAAGTCCAATGAAGTTCGGATTGGACCAATTACAAGAGCTCGTGCGAAGCTACTTAAACAACAGGTGAACTTGTTCCTAAACGATACTTTGATTGATGAGAACTTTATACCCTAAGTCCTATTACTTATGTATCATCAGGTATCAAGAGGAGACAAGCATCGCACGAGGAGAGGAGCAGCTGGACATGAAGACGGACGTCAAGATGGCCGTGAAGCTGGACATGGAGCTGGACATGAAGATATCTCATGGACGCGCGAGGGAGGGGAGGAATGCGCGAGAGGAGAAGAAGAAGTCCGGGCCGGTCCAGAACCGGTCAGACGGCCCGGATCGCCGGTCCCGGCCCGGTCGACGGAACCGCCACCAACCGGAGGAAATTTATCGGGCGAGACCGGAAACTTGCGGTTCCGGTTTCCGCCGGTTGACCGGACCACCAGGACCGCCGGTCCACGGCCGGTTGACCGGACCACAAACCGGACAGCCGGTCCACAGCCCGGTTGACCGGATCCCGACCGGACCCCCGGTCTGTCTCGACCAGATCTATTGGGTCGGTTATTTTTGTATCTTTTCGACGAACTCGTCCCGGACACCTATATAAGTGCCCAGGACGTCCCCCTAGTTGCTTTAGACCACGTTTAAGATAAACCCTAGTTCTTAGTTGTTTTCTCTGCAAAACTATTGAATTCCCTACACCATATTGCTTGGATATTGTGTAGATCCTGTTTAAGTCTTGTGTGATCTGTTCCATTGGGAATTAGACGGTTGCAACTTACCGCTTCGTGGTCGGCTACGTGCGCAAGTGTGTGGAGTTGCGAATATCTTGCAGGGTTGAGAGCTGTTGCATTGGCGACAGGGACCAATCGAGAGATCTCGTTGCGTCATACAAGTTATCATCCACTACATCGTCGTGTTTCTCCGCTGCCATCACCCCGTGATCATCATCACCACCGTTGCTTACTGAGAAGATCGGGCCACCCCTTATCAAGCCTGTTGGAATACAAATCAAGAAAGATATTTATAAGTTATGCTTTGAATTCTATGAGGGAAATTTGAATTTGGCCACTATTAATATGGGACACATTGTCTTGATTCCAAAAGTTGCCACACCTGAAGGAATAAATGATTACAGACCAATTACTTTGTTGAATTGTATTCTCAATATTGTAACAAAATTGTTGGCTAACAGGTTGCAACCGAAGGTTTTAAAAACTGTTCACAAAAATCAATATGGCTTTCTCAAAGGCGAAAATATCCAGGACTGCATAGCCTAGGCTTTTGAATTTCTATATCACTGTGAAACTTCCAAACAGGAAATCATCTTGTTAAAGTTGGACTTTGCAAACGTGTTTGACACTATTGATCACTCAGTGCTCAATATTATGAAGCAAATGGGTTTAGTTCTGGAATGTCAGTTGTTCTTCTTAATGTTGTCCCTCGGATAAATTTCATTGTAAGCGTGGAGTCGGACAAGGTGATCCTCTCTCTCCACTCATTTTTGTTTTAGCTGCTGGTCTATTGCAAGCTGCTATCAACAAGGCTTTCAGGGATGGAATTATTCAAGCACATTTTTCCTCTGATTTTGTTATGGATTACCCTATTGTCCAATATTGTGATGACACTTTGATTATTATGTCTGCTTGTTCCCATCGGGTTACTGTAATGAAAAACATCTTGGAAAAATATGATCTGTCCACTGGGTTAAAAATAAACTTTCACAGGTCCTCCTTGATTCCCATTAATCTAAATGTATCAAAAGCACAAAGCATTGCTGATTTATTTTGTTGCACTATTGGCTTGATGCCATTCACTTATTTGGGATTGCCCTTGGGTACAACAAAGCCATCTGTTCAAAGTTTGATGCCATTGGTAGACCGTTTAGAGAGAAGAGTATCTGCAACATTCCTTATGATGTCATACAGTGGTAGAGTAATTGTGGTTAATTATCTCTTGACCTCCCTTGATACTTTTACAATGTGCTCTATTCAAATCAATCCAAATATTCTCGAACATGTGGAGAAAATCAGAAGACATTGTCTTTGGAATAAGAAAACGGAGGATGGGGACAAATGTAATTCCCTGGCTGCTTGGGATATGGTTTGTGTTCTAAAGAAGAAGAAAAAGGAGTGAAAGGACACAGATGTCGCCTAGAGGAGGGGTGAATAGGCGGTTTAAAACTTTTACGAGATGGGCTTAACAAATGCGGAATAGAACTAGCGTTTACTTTGTCAAGCCCAAAGCCTATATACTATAGTTCACCTATGTGCACCAACAACTTATGATAATCAATACAAGCAACTATGTGATAGCAAGATATATAACTTCAAGCACGATGGCTATCACAAAGTAAAGTGCATAAGTAAAGAGCTCGGGTATAGAGATAACCGAGGCACGTGGGAGACGATGATTTATCCCGAAGTTCACACTCTTGCGAGTGCTAATCTCCATTGGAGAGGTGCGGTGGCTTAGTGCTCCCGAACGCCACAAATGGCCTCACCTTGAGGTGTGTTGCTCGATGCACACCAACGCCACAAAATCCTCACCCCAAGATGCGGTAGTAACACCACACACCGAGCGCCACGAAGGCTCCTCACCATATTCTCCGGTGACCCTCGCCACAAAGGCCTAGGTCACGGTTCCACTAAGGGATTTCCTTCAAGGCGAAAACCGGGCCTTACACAAAGCTTGGGGCACAAATCCACAACTTAATTGGAGGCTCCCAAGAAATCGCCACAAAGGCCTCAAATCCGTCTAGGGTTCCAAGAACCCAAGAGTAACAACTTTCTTGCTTTCACTTCCACAAATCACCGTGGAGAACTCAAACCGATGCACCAAATGCAATGGCAAGAACACCACAAAGATTCTCAAGTCCTTCTCTCTCAAATTCCAATAAAGCTACAAAATCTATTAGGGGAATAAGAGAGGAAGAACAAATAAGAGGAGGAACACTAAATTTCTCCAAGATCAAGATCTAGTGGATTCCCCTCACAAAGAGAGGGATTTGATTGATCAAAGATGTAGATCTAGATATCCTCTCTCTTTTCCCTCAAATGGGGGCAAGAATCATGAAGGGATTGAGAGATAGAGCAAGCTTCTCAAGGTCAACAAGGGATGAGAGTGAGAGAAGCAACCGGATTTTGGGGAAGAAGAAGGCTATTTATAGCCCCCAACGAAATATAGCCGTTGGGGGTTACCAGGCCGGATTATCCGGCCCCCGGCATGAAATATCCGGCCAAAAATCCGGGGTCACTACAGGGGCTCGCGCCCAAAAGTTCTTAGCAGTTTTTCGGGGGCCGGATATTTGCAAAATATCCGGCCCCGGATAATCCGGCCTGGGGAAAACTAGCAGCAACAGCAAAACGAGAAAGACCATAACTTGAGCATCCGGACTCCAATTTTGATGATCTTGGGCACATTTTGAAGCTAGTAACAAGATTTACAAGATCATGCAGGGAACCATCATAGTACAACAAGGGAGGATAGAAACAAATGCTAAAAGGTTTGACATGTCTTATGGGATTCGTAGCATAGAAAACAAAAAAATTCCTACCGCAAGAACGAATAACAAGCCAAGATCTAATATAGTAGATGGTAGCAACGAGATGTATGTGAGACTAACCCTCGAAGATTCCAAAGCCTACGAGATTAGATCTCGTGGTTGATGTAGTCGATCACTTCCCGCTTTCAAAAGCGCGTAGAAGATCTTGACGGTGCCACAATCGGGAAGCACCTCCGCACTCGGTCACACGTACGGTGTTGATGACGACTGATGACCCACAAGTATAGGGGATCGCAACAGTCTTCAAGGGAAGTAAAACCCAATTTATTGATTCGACACAAGGGTGGACAAAGAATACTTGAAAGCCTTACAGCGGAGTTGTCAATTCAGCTGCACCTGAAAGACTTGCTCGCAAGAGTTTATCGAGATAACGAGTTTTATAAAGAGGCAGTAGTGAAATAACGAGAGAGTAACGGAAACAGCGAGTAGTGATTTTAGTAAACAGCGGATTAAAATATGTAGGCACGGGGACGGATGACGGGCGTTGCATGGATGAGAGAAACTCATGTAACAATCATAGCAGGGCATTTGCAGATAATAATAAAACGGTATCCAAGTACTAATCAATCAATAGGCATGTGTTCCAATTATAGTCGTACGTGCTCGCAATGAGAAACTTGCACAACATCTTTTGTCCTTGTTATCACCAGATTTTGGCCAAATCAGGAGATGGGCCGTAAGTGAGATGGGCTTGAAGGATTACGCGTGGAGGATCTCTGAAGCGGCCTGACACGAAGGAGTTGGGCTAAATTGCCCATGTATCTGTATTATAGTAGATCGTATCTTAAATTAGAAGTTAGAGTTTTACCCGTGCACGGTTAGGTGCACGCCCACGTTAGAGAGTCTATGGACTATAAATATGTATCTAGGGTTTATGGAAACAACAACCAACGTTCAACACAAATCAATCTCGGCGCATCGCCAACTCCTTCGTCTCGAGGGTTTCTCCTGGTAAGCACCATGCTGCCTAGATCGCATCTTGCGATCTAGGCAGCATAAGCTTATTTACGTTGTTCATGCGTTGCCGTGCTGAAGCCTTTTGATGGCGAGCAACGTTATCTTAGATGTGTTAGGGTTAGCATTGTTCTTCGATATGTTGTCGTAGTGCGACCCTTATACATCTAGCGCCCTTACACCTATCTTAGGTGTAGGGGCGGCACCTGATCATTGTTTAGTAGATCCGATCCGTTACGGTTGCTCCTTGTTCTTCAAGGATTAGTTTAATATCCGCAATAGTTAGGCCTTACAAAGGGTTGGAGGATCCGGCGTGTAGGGTGTAGTTTGCTAGCCCTAGACAGGATGTTCCGGGATCAACCTCGTGTTGGTTTTAGGCCTGTCTAGGATGACTGATCACATGCGAGCGCGAGGCCCAATCGTGAGTAGGATGATCCGATTATGCGGTGAAAACCCTAAATCGTCGTAGATCGCATTAGCTTTATCTTGATCAAGCAGGACCACCATATATTCGGACACCTTGTACGAATCATGGGTGGATCGGCTCTTTGAGCCGATTCACAGGGATGAGAGCCGATCGAGGCTCGTATTTATGTTTACGTGTATGCCATGCAGAAACTAAGCGAGGCATCATCCAACACCTTCTGACCAGGTATAGGTCAGTGTGGCACTTGCGACGACATCGGACGTGTGACCGGAAGGCTTTGCGGGCCGTCGCTACGAGGACCAGGGCCAGCCGCCACGAGTTGTTCCGCTCTCGGTGTTGCCCGTCGCTGCCCGCCGGTGGGTTTCGACCGCAACACATTCTGGCACGCCCGGTGGGACACATCTTCGACATCCACCGCATCGCCATCTACATCTGAGATGGCGGAAGGCGCTCCGGTCAAGTTGTTGACGTCAGAAACCCACCGGCGGGCAGCGACGGGCAACACAGTAGAGCCGGGAACAACTTGGGCTGCGGCGGCCCTCCCTCGGGACGACGGCGCACAAAGCCTCCGGTCACACGTCCGTGCTATCGCAAGGCGTGCCCGACCTATACCGTCGAAGGTGTTGGATGATGCCTCACTTAGTGCCACACACGTAAACATTAAATACAAGCCTCGATCGGCTCTCGGGTTATCACGTGAATCGGCTCAAAGGCCGATCCACCCATGATTCGAACAAGGTGTCGAATATGGTGGTCCTGCTTGATCAAGATAAAGTTAAAACGATCTACGACGATTTAGGGTTTCACATAATCGGATCATCCTACTCACGATTGGGCCTCGCGCTCGCGTGCGGTGCTCATAAGCCGATCCTAGATAGGGCCTAAAAACCAACACGGGTTGATCCCGGAACATCCTTTCTAGGGCTAGCGAATCCACCCTACACGCGCTGGATCCTCCAACCCTTTGTAAGGCCTAACTATTGCAGATATTAAACTAATCCTTGCAAAGCAAGGAGCAGCCGTAACGGTCGGATCTACTAAACTATGATCAAGCGGGGTGCGCCCTACACCTAAGATAGGTGTAAGCGGCTATATGGGGTCGCACTCACAGCATATGATACGAAGAACAATGCTAACCTAACACACCTAAGATAACTATGTTGCTCGCCATCAAAAAGGCTTCGGACGCACGCATGAACTAGGGGATAGGCTGTCTGCCTAGATCGCAAGATGCGATCTAGGCAGCATGGTGCCTACCGGAGAAACCCTCGAGGCGAGAGAGTTGGCGTGAGCGTAGTGTTGAACGTTGTTGTTGTTTATTCCATAAACCCTAGATACATATTTATAGGGGACTTTCTAACTCAAGCGTGCACCTAACCGTGCACGTAAAACTCTAACTCCTAACGAACACGTATCCTACTATGGTACAGATACACGGGCAATTAGCCCAAACTTGGTACACAAGGCCGATTCACGTATTTATTCTATATATATATATCTTCAAGTCCATCTTGATCGCGGCCCACCTCTGACTCGGTCAAATTCTGGTGATAACACATGCCCCCCTGGTTTTGGAAATGATATTTCCAAAATCATTACGCTTCTCTTTCATCGGGTCATGTCGTGGCAGAGCAGAAACCGCCGCAGAATCCTCATCATGATGCCTTGCCCCTTCCACTTCTCCACGTGGCCGCAAAATTTTCCTGTTGGGCATCATCTCCTCGGAAACTGCTGTGGCATTGAATCTCCCTCATATCCCTTTTATTTAACCGTTCTAAACAGCTCGCTCCTCCTTCGTCCTTCTCGCATTAGCACCCAAAAACCCTCCTGTGCCACCATGTCTTCTTCCTCCTCCTCCTCCTCCTCCGAGCTTTCCTACGGATCCTCCTCCTCCCGCGAGACGCCGCCGGACATCCGCGCCCCGGAAGAATGGGACGAGGAGAGCCACGCCTCCTCCATCTGGTCCGAGGACGACAAGTCCTTGACCAGCGGGGATGAAGATCTTCGGTTTCTCGCCGACGGGGAACTGGAGTTGGACAAGGACGATCGGTTCCCCTGGGACGGCTGCCCCACCTCTGAAGAAGAGGAAGAGGAAGACGACGGCGACGATGACTCCCTCGAGGGCTACCCGCCGGCGAACGCCTCCGCATGTGGTGGGACGACGACAGCAGTGATGATGAAGACGGGGATGAAGCTCCCGTGAGGGCTATGGGAGTAGCGACGAGGAGCCCATCGGCAGCGTGCCGATGAGAGTTCCGAGGATGACGACGAGGCAGCGATGGCCATAGATTAGGATCTACTAGTGTAGGCCTAGCGGTAGTAGATTGGTCAATAGACCCTTCTTTTGTTCTTCCTTCTTTGAGCAATCGGCTCTTTCTCTGTAAGAAATCCTGTTTATGAATGAAGAAGTTTCCCCAATTTGACTTTGCCGATTTCTTTTAAACCGATTCCCAATGAGCCGATGGCAACGCATCGGTCTCTCACAATCCGCCCTTCCTTTCTTCGACCACGGGGTGACTGCAATCTTGGCCAAACTCAAAAAGCCGATGTCAGCGCATCAAGCCTTCATGAACTATCCTTTGTCCCTTCGAACAATGAATTTGAGTTCCGTCGGATCACCACCCTTGACGAAAATCGCGGCGCAGGACTAGCCGATGACCACCCAATCGACTTTCAAAAACAGAGGATCCACCAGGCCAGCTGCCCCCCGAGTCTCAGTCAAGGCGAAACAGAGACGAGGGCATGCCCTTCAGACAAATGGACCTGGGCTAGATCATGCCTGAGAGAACTATAGAGCCAACCGATTCCCAACAAAATCGGCTTTCCAGAGCAGAGAACCCTCAGGGTGAGCTGCCCCCCGAGCTTCTTCAGTCCACTTCTCTGTCTTTGCGAGTCGATCGGCTCCTTTCCTTTGGGTGGATAAAGGCACCCACCCTTAGCCTGATCTGCACATCCATGCTGCTCTTGGCATTGTTCTCGAAGAGAGGATCTGAGCCCTTAAACCACTCCATTGAGGAGTTCTTCCATTAGAGTCTCTCTTCGTGGTCCACCTCCTGCTCCATTGAACCCCTTAAGTCGATGTCTGCTGCATCGGCTGTGCTTAAAAAAATTTGAATTTTTTCGGCCGATCTATGTATCGGCCCCCATACTTCAATACCCATCATCAAAGAATATCTTGGGCTGCTGGGCGTTTGAAAGATACTCCTTCTTCATATCCTCGTGTTTATTCTCCACCTAGGTGCCCCCCGAGCCGATTCTTTCAAGGGATTTGATGGTATCGGCTCTGTTGGATCAAATGTTGAGCCCAGGCAGAAAGGATGGTGAGGATAATTTTGGCCGATCTTTGGGAATCGGCCTCCGATTGCTTGTTCGATGAAGGTTTTGTAATGTCCCTCCATAAATTCTTTAGGGCAGATCACAAGGATCAGCCTCGCCACGTTTGCTCATTGATACTCGGTCAGGCCGGTGGATAAAACCAGTCCAATCTCTGACTTCATCATGTTGGTGCGCTTGCTGTCGTCCACCTCGAGTGTATCATGTAATCGTGGAGCACTAAGCTTCGTCGGAAGGACGAGCACCATGTTTGTGCCGGCCAATGTTTCATCATCGGCTTTCCTTTGCTTGGGCGCCACTCCATTTCCCGTGGACGACCCTCTTCACCCAGGGTTCGCTGAATTTCGCAGCCAGATCGGGTCGTGCCTTCCTTAGCGTATGCAAGTATAACCTTTCGGCTTCCTCCAGGGCGCATCGCTGAACCTGCGCTTTTGGGAGCAATTGAGTCCATCGAGGCACCACCTTGGCCGGTGGTACTGTCTTCTTCTTCTCCCTCGTCTTCGAAATCCTCGAGATCTTCCAAGGGGACTCGGCGTTTGCTTTGTGGCGGGAGAGGACCTAGGCGCTTGAACACGGACACGTTGGTTGTCTCCTTCTTCTTCCGGTTGCTGGGCAATTGCCGATTGTTGGCAATCGGCTCATTCTGAATCCAGCAGTGTCTGAAGAGGGCAGTCCCGATGCCTATCCTTGTCGTCTTGCTCCCTCAACTTCTCCTTGGCGTGGCGCTCGTATCGCTCCCTCGTTGTGATCATGCCGACGACGTCTCCTGTCGTCCCTAGCCGGGACGATCTTCTTCATCATCGTCGTTGTATCGCCGGCGTTGGTCATGTGACTCACATACTTGTTGAGGAGGTGATCGAGAGGTCGTTGATATCTTATGTTCTTTACTTCTCCCTCTGTGACGTAGCGCTTGCCGTCTTGGCGGAGCCGATCGCATGGAGCGGCCTCCTCTGTGTCTTTGCTATGAGAGCAGCTGCCCTCATCTCCGTCCTTACCGGAGTGGTGTCCAGGTCCTACCATGTTGATGTCACATGAGAAATCTGGCTGGCACCCTCCCTGGTAAGTGTACTCCACCATGTTAACGGCGGGGAAGGGGTGTGTGTCGACCTTCATGGCGTACTGGTTGAAAATCAGCCGTCCATTTTCTATCGCCATTTGGATCTGCTGCCGCCACACCCTACAATCGTTGGTGGTGTGGGTGAACGTGTTATGCCACTTGCGGTATGGCTTTCGTTCAGCTCTTGCACCGTGGGGATCTTGTGGCCTTCGGGTACCTTTATATGCTTCTCCGTGAGTAAGAGATCAAAAATCTGCTCGGTTTTGGTCACGTCGAAGTCGAACCCTTTCGGAGGGCCTTGTGGCTTTACCCATTTGCAGGACACGGGGCCTGCCGCTCGAGTCATTCAGCCACTGCTACCTCTCGATCTCCCAAACACCTTCATCCTCGTCTGCCTCAACCAGGGTCAACGCACGCTTGAATTTATCCTGGTAAACATCCGGGTGGCGCCGTTCATATGCGACGCCCGCACCATGTGCGCCAATGAAGGGTAGTGCTTGGGAGGCCACGTCCTTGATCGATGATGAGAGACCCACCGCCAACTCGTGCTTCTTTTTCACTTACGTGAACCGGAATAGCATCGGTTCCTCACGGTCTGACGGCGGTGTGTGCTTGACACTTGTTTCCCAGCCTGTCG
Organism: Lolium multiflorum; assembly: GCA_030979885.1. Lineage (NCBI taxonomy): Eukaryota > Viridiplantae > Streptophyta > Magnoliopsida > Poales > Poaceae > Lolium > Lolium multiflorum. The sequence continues at coordinate 342,790,372 of CM061749.1, forward strand.
TACTGTCTAGATCGGCAATGCCCGGCTTCGAAGCCTCTGAGTGATATTGCTCATGGAGCTGCTCTTCCAATTGCTTCCAAGTCCGGATGGAGTTCGGTGGCAGCGATGTGTACCATCCAGAAAGATCCTGTGGGTGCGAAGAACCTCACACGCAGCTCGTAGACGCTGAGATCGTGCCAGCTGTGCCAAATATCCGCTCACATGCTCGATGGGTGGAACCATCTGATCCACTAAAATTTGTGAAGTCAGGAGCGATATTTGGGTGGTAGCGGGATCAATTCGTACTCATTGGAGTACGGCTTGGTATAGCCGAACGTCTTCCTTTTCGGCATCATGCGATGATCTTCAAATTGTACAAATCTAATCCGCGGTGATGGTGAAGGCGTCGAACCTGAAGATTCGCCGGGTGGCATACTTAACCACCATGCTTGCTTTTCCAGTTCTAGCCAAGCGCAGGAGCTGAGCTCTGGAGGTTTGTGGATGGCGTACTTAGCTAGCCACGTTTGCTTCTCAAGATCTGTCCCGACGTTCCTCCTGCTGTTCCAGAGGTCCCTGCTATCGCAGCCTGGTTTCAGAGTGCCCAGGTGCTTGCGTCACAGTACGTATGCGCACGCGTATCCGTGCGGGATCTCCTTGGGCGCCTCGGGTAGGGTGGTAGTCACTAGGATCACCACCAATTTTGTAGACGACGTATGCCGATGAGTTCGGCAGCTTCGGTGCTGCCCATGCGAACGGCAGCGGAGGATGGGACAGGAGTGGCATCTCTTTGTAAGTCCCAGAGCTGGTCCCGACGGAGAATACGAGTGGCTCATGATTTCCTGGACCGCGCGGAGCGACACGCTCCAAGTGTTCACGAGCTCTCGAGTGGCGGTGCGGCGAATGAGCCACCATGTAGTTGATCTCGACGCGGCGACCCGACGTTCTTCTGACGGGCGGACAGTCCACTCCATCAGTGCGCCTTCGAGCGAGAACCCCTTCCACCCGACGCCATGGGAGCGGGTTCTTGGAAAGAGTCGATGAGTTCGGCTTCGAGGACTGCCTTGATCTCGTCATGTTTCTTCTTGAGCTCATCGGGCAGATCCTCGTACTTGACCGGAGTGCTTTCGCCATCTCGGATGCGGACGGCGATGTGGTGGATGTCGAAGATAGTCCACCGGGCGTGCCAGAATGTGTTGACGTGAGAAACCCAGGGCAGGGCAGCGGCGGGCAACACGATGGCCGGGAACAACTAGGGCTGCGGCTGGCGCCCGTCCCGACAGCCCGCAAAGCCTCCTGGTCACACGTCCGATGCTATCGCAGGGCGCCTGACCTATACCTGGTCGGGAAGGTGTTGGATGATGCCTCACTTAGTTTCTGCAGGGCACACCGTAAACATTAAATACGAGCCTCGATCGGCTCTCGGGTTATCCTGTGAATCGGCTCAAAGAGCCGATCCACCATGATTCGAACAAGGTGTCCGAATATATGGTGGTCCTGCTGATCAAGATAAAGCTAAAAGATCTACGACGATTTAGGGTTTTCACCGCATAATCGGATCATCCTACTCACGATTGGACCTCGCGCTCGCGTACGGTGCTCATAAGCCGATCCTAGATAGGGCCTAAAAAACCAACACGAGGTTGATCCCCGGAACATCCTTTCTAGGGCTAGCGAATTACACCCTACACGCCGCTGGATCCTCCAACCCTTTGTAGGGCCTAACTATTGCAGATATTAAACTAATCCTTGCAAAGCAAGGAGCAACCGTAACGGATCGGATCTACTAAACTATGATCAAGCGGGGTGCCGCCCTACACCTAAGATAGGTGTAAGGGCGGCTAGATGTATAAGGTTTGCACTACGACAGCATATGATACGAAGAACAATGCTAACCTAACACACCTAAGATAACTACGTTGCTCGCCATCAAAAAGGCTTCAGCACGAGCAACGCATGAACAACGGGATAGGCTTTTGCTGCCTAGATCGCAAGATGCGATCTAGGCAGCATGGTGCTTACCGGAGAAACCCTCGAGACGAAGGAGTTGGCGATGCGCCGAGATTTGTTTGTGTTGAACGTTGGTTGTTGTTTATTCCATAAACCCTAGATACATATTTATAGTCCCGGGGACTTTCTAACTCAAGCGTGCACCTAACACCTGAGTAAAACTCTAACTCTATAGACACGTATCCTACTATGGTGCAGAGATACACGGGCAATTAGCCCAAACTTGGTACACAAAGCCGATTCACGTATTTCTTCTATATATATATATCTTCAAGTCCATCTTGATCGCGGCCCACTACGACTCGGTCAAATTCGGTGATAACACAAGTACGAGGATCTGGCGACGAGCTCAGAAGAGCATGACGAGATCAAGCAGTCCTCGGGCCGACCTCATTGGCTCTTTCACAGAACCCGCTCCCATGGCATCGGGTGGAAGGGGTTCTCACAAGCGCGCTCGATGGGGTGGACTGTCCTCCCCGTCGGAAGGAAGAACGCACCAGTGTTGCGTCAGGAGATCAACTTCATGGTGGCTCATTCGCTACATCGCCACTCTGAGAGCCTGGTGAACACTTTGGAGCGTGTTGCGCTTCGCGTGATCCAGGAAATCATGAGCCACCATTCTCCGTCGGGACCAGCTACGGGACTTACCAAGGAGATGCCACTCCCGAGTCCGTCCACTGTGCCGTTCGCGTTGGCGGCGCCGAAGTGCCGAACTCATCGGCATACGTCGATCTACAAGATTGGTGGTGACCCTAGTGACTACCAATTCCTACATGAGGCGCCCAGGAGATCCCGCACGGATACACATGCACATACGTGCCGTTACCAAGCGGGCACTCTCGAACCAGGCGACGAGCAGCAAGACCAGGGAACGACAGAGCGTCGGCAACAGATCTTGAGAAGCGAGACGTGGCCAGCTAAGTACGCCACCCCGACAAACCTCCAGAGCTCAGCTCCGCAGTTGGCTCAGAGCGGAAAAGCAAGCATGGGCGCTAAGTATGCCACCCTGAATCTTCAGGGTTCGACACCTTCGGCCATCACCGCGGATCAGATTTGTACAATTACGAAAGACCAATCCGGCATGATGCCGAAAAGGAGGACAATCGGCTATACCAAGCCGTACCCCAACGAGTACGAATTGATCCCGCTACCACCCAAATATCGGCTCCCGGACTTCACAAAGTTTAGTGGATCGGATGGTTCCAGCTCCATCGAGCATGTGAGCCGATATTTGGCAATTTGGGCTTGATCAGCATCAGAGGAGCTGCGTGTGAGGTTCTTCGCACAGTCCCTCACGGGATCGGCTCGGGTGGTACACATCGCTGCCACCGAACTCAATCCGGACTTAGAGCGATTGGAAGAGCAGTTCATGGCGGTATCACTCGCGAGGCTTGAGGTGGCATTGCCGATCTAGCACAAGTACGACGAGCGCGGGGAAACGGTGTGGAATACATCCAGCGCCCGGGACCGTGAGGAACGTGCTGTTCGGTTCACGTAAGTGAAAAAGAAATCGAGTTGGCGGTGGTGGGTCTCTCATCATCGATCAGGACGTGGCCTCCCAAGCGACTACCCTTCATTGGCGCACATGGTGCGGAAGCTGTCAGCATATGAACAGCGCCTGAGATGTTTACCGGGACAAATTCAAGCGAGCGGTGGTCCTGGTTGAGGCGACGAAGATGAAGGTCTTTGCGGAGATCAGGGTAGCGAGTGGCTGAGATGGACTGGGGCCGAGGCCGTGTCTGCAAGTGGGTTAAGCACAAGGTCCTCCAAAGGGTTCGACTTCGACGACCAAAGCTGAACTGATTTCGACCTCTTACTCACGGAGAAGCGACTAAAGGTACCGAGAGGCCCACAAGATCCCCACGGTGCAAGAGCCGACGGAGCCATGCGCAAGTGGCATAACACGTTCACCCACGCCTCCAAGCCGGGTGTGGCGTCGGCAGATCCAAATGGCGATAGAAAAGGCGGCTAATTTTCAACCGATCGCCATGAGGTCGACACACCCCTTCCCCGCGTTAATATGGTGAGTGTACTTACCATGGAGGGTGCCAGCCAGATTTCTCATCGTTCAATATCAACATGGTGGGACCTGGGCACCCTCACAGTAGGGACGGAGATGAGGCGAAGTGCTCTCATAGCAAGGACACGAAGGAAGCCGCCCACGATCGGCTCCGCCACGGCGGCAAGCGCTACGTCACAGAGAGGGAGAAGTGAAGAACATAAGATATCAGCGACCTCTCTCGTCACCTCCTCAACAAGTATGTGGGCCAATACGACCAACGCCGGCGACACAACGACGATGATGAAAAAGATCGTCTGGCTAGAGACGACAGGAGACGTCGCCGGCATGATCGCGACGAGGAGCGATATGAGCGCCACACCAAGGAAAAGTCAAAGGGAGCAAGGCAGCGAGGATAGGCAGGACTGCCTTCTTGAACAACTGCTGGGATTCAGGAATGAGCCGATTGCCAACAATCGGCAAGTGCCAATGCAAACAAAGAAGAAGGATGCAGCTAACGTGTCCGTGTTCAAGCGTCTAGGGCCTCTCCGCCTCGGAAGCAAGCCGAGTCCCCTCGGATGGAAGATCTTGAGGATTTGGAAGACGATGGAAAGAAGAAGACAGGTACCACCGGCCAAGGTGGTGCCCTGATGGACTCAGCCGTTCCCAAAAGCGTAGTGTTCAGCGATTGCGCGGCTTGGAGGAAGCCGAAAGGTTATACCGCACGCTAAGGAAGACGCGACCTGATCTAGCCGCAAAGATCCGGCGAACCCTGGATGAAGAGGGTCGACCACGAAAAATGGAGTGGCGCCCCAAGCAAAGAAACAGATGATGAAACATCGGCTGGCACAACATGGTGCTCGTCTCCAACGGAGTTTGGTGCTTCAGGATTACACGAGGCACCCAATTTCGACGACTGCGAGCACATCAACGTTACACAGGATGGGGCTAGGTTGGTCTTATCCGCGGGCCCGACCGTGTAGCGAACGCAACATCGATGAACGAACGTGGCGGTGCCGATCCAGGAGATCGGCCCCAAGGATCTATGGAGGAACGTTACAAAACCTTCATCGAGCAAGCAACATGGAGGCCGATTCCAGCAATCGGCCAAAATTGTCCTCACTATACATTTTGCCTGGGTTCAACATTTGATCCAACAGGGAATACCTGAAGAGCCGATACCCTCAATTACTTGAAAGAATCGGCTCGGGGGGCACCTAGGAGGATAAAACACGAGGATAAGAAGTGGAAGTGTCTTTCAAATACCCGGCAGCCCAAGATATTCTTTGATGATGGGTATTGAAGTATGGGGGCCGATACATAAATCGGCTGTAAAAAAATTCAAATTTTTTTTTAAGCATAGCCGATGCGCAGACATCGACTTAAGGATAGAAAGCCGATGCATGGCCATCGACTCAAGAGGTATAACTGTTATAAGAAGAGGGTCAATGGAGCAGGAAGTGGGTCACGAAGAGAGACTCTAATGGAAGAAATCCTCAATGGAGTGGTTTGGTGGCTCAGATCCTCTCTTCAAGAACCTCCAAATTCTTTTTGGAAGTATTCGAGTCCGCAATATCAGCTGGGGCAAGTTTGAGGGATCATTACCCTGACCAATGCCAAAGCAGCATGGACGTGCAGATCAGGTTAAGGATGGGTTGCTTCAAATCCGCCAAAAGGAAAGGAGCCGATCGACCACAAGGCGCAAGAAGTGGGCTTGAAGAAGCTCGGGGGGCAGCTCACCCTGAAGGTTCTCTGCTCTGGGGAGCCGATTTTGTTGAAATCGGCTGGCTCTGCCTGTTAGTTCTCTCAGACAGGATTGAGCCTGGGTCCATTTGTCTGAATGGCGTATCCTCGTCTCTGTTTCGCCTTGACTGAGACTCGGGGGGCAGCTGGCCTGGTGGATGTTCTGTTTTTGAAAGCCGATTGGGTGGCCATCGGCTGGTCCTGCGACGCGATTTTCGTCAAGGATGGTGATCCAGCAGAACTTAAACTCATTGGTCGAGAAGATGAAAGATAGATCATGAGGGCTTGATGCGCTGACATCGGCTTATTGAGCTTTAACCAAATTCGCAATCACCCCGTGGTCGAAGAGATGGAGGACGGATTATGGGAGACCGATGCGTTGCCATCGGCTCATCATCCAGCGGCCGGCCGGCAGGACCTTCGTTCCTCATCCTCCTCGTCGCCCCTTCTACTGCCGCCTATGCCAAAATCCTATCTACGGGCCGGCCGCCCTCGTCGTCACCATCGGCGTTGGCCGGCGTGCTCGTCGGGGGACTGTCGTCGTCTCCTTCCTCATCCTCCTTCACCTCCCGGAGGAAGTGAAGTCCGGCGTCTCGTGAGGAGCTGTCGTCGCTCCTCCCTCCTCCTCCGATTCTCCGTCTCAGAAAGCGGAGGTCGCTTCCCCGTCCGTCGAGCTTGTCGTCCTCGGACCCCGAGGGAGAAGTCGTGGCCGGGCTCCTCCCGGCCGCTATGGCGCGGCGGACGTTGGCCGCGTGGACCTCTGTGGGTCCCGTTCAGCGTCGGCTGGGGAGGAAGAGGACTCGATGGAAAGTCCCGATGAGGCGGAGGAAGAAGAAACAGGAATGGCGCAGGAGGGCTGGAGTGCTAATGGGAGATGAGGAGAAGAACCGAAGGGTTAAAATAAAGAAGATGGAGTTTAATGTTCGAACAGTTTTCGAGGAGGTGGTCAAAACTGTCAAATCGTGCGGAGAAGTTGGGAAGGCAAGTCGTCATGATGAAAAATGCGGGACGGTTCCTCTTACGACGTGACCCTGAAGGAAAAACAGAGTGGTTTGAAATTATCATTGCCAAAACCAGGGGGCATGTGTTATCACTGATTTTGGCCAAATGAGATGAGCCGTAAGTGAGATGGGCTTGAAGGATTACGCGTGGAGGACTTCTGCGGCTCGACACGAAGGAGTTGGGCTAAATTGCCCATGTATCTGTATTATAGTAGATCGTATCTTAAATTAGAAGAGTTTTACCCGTGCACGGTTAGGTGCACGCCCACGTTAGAGAGTCTACGGACTATAAATATGTATCTAGGGTTTATGGAAAAAACAACCAACGTTCAACACAAATCAATCTCGGCGCATCGCCAATTCCTTGTCTCGAGGGTTTCTCACAGTGCATATTGCTAGATCGCATCTTGCAATCTCAGTGCTATTTACGTTGTTCATGCGTTGCTCGTACTGAAGCCTTTTTGAACGTAGTTATCTTAGATGTGTTAGGGTTAGCATTGTTCTTCGTATCATATGCGTCGTCTAGTGCGACCCTTATGCATCTAGCCGCATTACACCTATCTTGGTGTAGGGGCGCACTCACTTGATCATTGTTTAGTAGATCCGATCCGTTACGGTTGCTCCTTGTTCTTCAAGGATTAGTTTAATATCCGCAATAGTTAGGCCTTACAAAGGGTTGGAGGATCCAGCGGCGTGTAGGGTGTAGTTTGCTAGCCCTAGACAGGATGTTCCGGGGATCAACCTCGTGTTGGTTTTTAGGCCCTGTCTAGGATCGTTTACGATCACCGTACGCGAGCGCGAGGCCCAATCGTGAGTAGGATGATCCGATTATGCGGTGAAAACCCTAGTCGTAGATCGCATTAGCTTTATCTTGATCAAGCAGGACCACCATATATTCGGACACCTTGTACGAATCATGGGTGGATCGGCTCTTTGAGATTCACAGGATAACCTGAGAGCCGATCGAGGCTCGTATTTAATGTTTACGTGTATGCCATGCAGAAACTAAGCGAGGCATCATCCAACACCTTCCTCCAGGTATAGGTCAGGTGGCACGCCTTGCGACAGATCGGACGTGTGACCCGAAGGCTTTGGCGGCCGCCTGAGGGACCAGGGCAGCCGCAGCCATAAGTTGTTCCGGCTCTACGGTGTTGCCCGTCGCTGCCCGCCGGTGGGCTTCGACTGCACAGCCCACCACCTAGGCCTCCGCCTCAAGGGAAACTACTGATATTAAGGTACTCCTTTTAATAGAGTACCGGAGCAAAGCATTAACACTCCACAACACATGATCCTCACGTCACTACCATCCCCTCCGGTTGTCCCGATTCTTGTCACTTCGGGGCCATTGGTTTCGGACAGCGACATGTGTATACAACTTGCAGGTAAGATCATAAACAACGAATATCTTCATGAATCAATAACATGTTCAGATCTGAGATCATGGCACTCGGGCCCTAGTGACAAGCATTAAGCATAACAAGTTGCAACAATATCATAAAAGTAACATCTACGGATACTAGGCACTATGCCCTAACAATCTTATGCTATTACATCAATCTCATCCAATCCCTACCATCCCCTTCGGCCTACAGCGGGGGAATTACTCACACATGGATGGGGGAAACATGGCTGGTTGATGAATAGGCGTCGGTGGTGATGGCGGCGATGATCTCCTCCAATTCCCCCTCCGGGAGTGCCGAACGGAGACTTCTGGCTCAGACGGAGTTTCATGTGGCGGCGTTACGGAGGGTTTCTGCCACTTCGACTTCTTTCCGTGCGTTTTAGGTCGAGGCCAATAAGTAGTCCGAAGGAGAGCGTCGGAGGCCGCCGAGGGCCACACCATAGGGCCGCGGGCCCCCTAGGCCGCGCCGCCTTGGTGTGGGGCCCTGGCTCCACTTGATTTGTCCTTCTCCGCTCCGTCTGGGAAAATAAGGCCTTCTGTCAAAATCCGAGTTTTTCTGAAAGATTTCTGCACAAAAACGAGACACCAGAATAGTTCTGCTGAAAACAGCGTTAGTCCGTGTTAGTTGCATCCAAATACACAAATTAGAGGAAACACAGTGCAAAAGTGTAGATACGTTTGGACGTATCAACTCCCCAAGCTTAGCTTATTGCTTGTCCTCAAGCAATTCATTAACAACGAAGCGATAAAAGAACTTTCACGAACACATTTGTTCATATGATGTATATATTCTCATGATATGGCTAATACTTAAGCAATTCATAATAAGATACATGCAAATAAGATCATCTAACAGCTATGTCAATCATGAAGAGGTACCAACAATTAATAATAAGCATCATGAATCATGTATATAAGCAGGATTGCAATGTTCATAAGAGAGTATGATAAAGTGGTATCTCGCTTGCCTGTATTTGATTGGCAAAACATAAATGCCCGGGCACCTCTGGAGTTCATAGAAAGACTAGAAATAGTGATTGTCAAAGATAAAAGCATCAAAGTTATACCACAATCAATCATATTTTGAGACAAGCATATTACACTAAGAATGACAGTTGTGCTCTCAAGAAAGTGCTCAAAGAAAGGATGGAGACACAACATAAAAGTAAAAGATTGACCCTTCGCAGAGGGAAGCAGGGATTAACATGCGCTAGAGCTTTTCATTTGTAAATTAGGAGTAAAATTATTTTGAGAGGTGTTTGTTGTTGTCAACGAATGGTAATGGGTACACCAACTACCTCGCCAACCGGACTTTCAAGAGCGGCTCCCATGAATTATTTGCATGTTTATGTGGCACTCCTTCCAACCTTTCTTACACAAACCATGGCTAACCGAATCCTCGGGTGCCTGCCAACAATCACATACCATGAAGGAGTGCCTTTTTAGTTTAGTTTTATTATGATGATGACACTCCCCCAACCTTTGCTTACACAAGCCATGGCTAACCGAATCCTTCGGGTGCCGTCCAACAATCACAAACCATGGAGGAGTGTCTATTTAAGTTAATTAATTGGGACTGGGAATCCCATTGCCAGCTCTTTTTGCAAAATTATTGGATAAGCGGATGTGCCACTAGTCCATATGAGAGTCCGTCAAAAGTAAATGACAAGGTTGAAAGCTAAACACCACATACTTCCTCATGAGCTATGAAACATTAACACAAATTGAGAAGCATTTTGAAGGTTTTAAAGGTAGCGCATGAGAATTTACTTGGAATGGTTTGAAATGCCATGCATAGGTATTTATGGTGGACACTTTGGAATAACTTGGTTTTCATGTGTTTGGAGGCACGAGCAGCGTTCCCGCTCAGTACAAGTGAAGGCTAGCAAAAGACTAGGGAGCGACAAATCAAGAGAGCAATAACTGTCATAATCATGCTTGCGGCAAAATAAATTAACTGAGGCATAAAAGTGATACAAGAACTCTGAAGCAATGTAAATCATGGAGGCTTAATTGACTTTTGTTCAGTCATATGCATGCGTGAGCATGTGCCAAGTATAAATGAATTATTCAGAGGAGGATACCACAATATCATATCTATCTATGAATAAAACAATGCAAGCAAACATCCATGACATGCTACTCATATTAATAAATTGGAGCTAAACATGAGAGATCATGAACTACTAGACTTTCTTAAATGACATATACCTCACATGAACCAACTAAGCATGCTCACATGGATGAGTATATGTACAAAAAATGAAAACAAATAGAGTTCATACCAGCCTCTCACCACAATCAGATTGTCGTAGATCGTCATTATTGCCTTTTCACTTGTGTAGCTTGGATAATATGAAATGAAAACCACGCTCCAGCCACCGAAGACCATTGAACTCATAATGAACTTTACAAACCAAAGAAGAACAGCAAATATTTTTGGTGTTTTCGAATTTGAGAACAAGAACAAAAGGAAACAAGCAAACAAAGCAAAATCTTTTTGGGTTTTCTTATAGCAAACTAGCAATAGCAAATAAAGCGAAACAAATGCAAGAAACCAAGATAAACAAATGGTGAAGAGAAACAACAGAAATATTTTTGGTCTTTTTGTGTTTTGGGAAAGAAACAAAGTGAAACAAAGAAATAGCAAACTAAAAAAAACACAGAAAAGCGAGATGGCAGAAATCTGCCAAAACCTGACAGCAGTACAGAAATCGATTTTTACAAAAATCTTACGTTGCTCAGCTCGAAAAGTGTTCAACTAATGAAAGTTAGATAACAACCTGGGGAACCTGCACAAAAATTGGCAGCTCAAAATAACGTTCTGGCTGTGCGCACGAATTTTTCTAGTAACAGTCCAGAATCTGTTTTCAGGCAGCACTTCCCCAAATATCATCTCCCTCTCATTAGAAAACCACTCAAAGAGACTAAACAAGTATGTACAAGTATCCAGCAACCATAATATGCAAAGAATGAGTGATGCCGGTATACCTCCCCCAAGCTTAGGCTTTTGGCCTAAGTGGAGTTCAATCCCATCGAGGCCATGAGGTAGTATCTCCGTAGTACGACGAAGATGGATCATATTCCGGGTATGTGCTAGAAGAAGCACCCGGATACGTGACGGTGTAGTCGTAGGAGGGCTCGGCGTCCTCGGAGTCATGCTGCTGGTGGAAATCTTGTATCTTCATATGTTCATCCACCTCCTCCTTAGTGCGCGACCATGGTTGCCTGTCAATACAGAACAAACCTGGCTGGGGAAGAGGGATTTCTTTCTCATCCCCGTCAGCAAACAACATTCTATAGACCATATTATCTAAAGTGGAATCGGTGGTAACAAAATGATGGCTTTTCATAGCAGTGATATCAAGCCTCCTAGGGGTTAATGGCACATCATTAGGATCAATAGGAAGTCTTAAATGTGTTAAAATGCGCAGTGCAATAGTTCCTCCAAAAATAGGCCCCCTGTTAGACAGGCGGCGAGCAATAAGAGAACCAAGATGATAAGATGTCCGTCCAGTAAGTGCAATATTCAAGAAAGCAAGATGGTAACTAGAAATATTGCTAGTGTTCTCCCTACCAAGAATGCTAGTAGCAATGTAATATGCAAAATATTTAATGGCGGGGAGTTGAATGTTCCTTATTGATACGTCCCCAACGTATCCATAATTTCTGTCGTTCCATGCTTGTTTTATGACAATACTTACATGTTTTGCTTGCACTTTATGATGATTTCATGCATTTTCCGGAACTAACCTATTAACAAGATGCCACAGTGCCAGTTCCTGTTTTCTGCTGTTTTTGGTTCCAGAAAGGCTGTTCGGGCAATATTCTCGGAATTCGACGAAACGAAGACCAAACCTCCTATTTTTCCCGGAAGGCTCCAGAACACCGAAGAAGAGTCGGAGAGGGGCCAGAGGGCCACCACACCATAGGGCGGCGCGGCCTGGCCTGGGCCCGCGCCGGCCTGTGGTGGGGAGCCCCCAGTGCCCCCCTGCGCCGCCTCTTCGCCTATAAAATCCCTTTCGACCTAAAAACACCGTAACTCTTGAAGAAACTCCAGAAAGACTCCAGGGGCGCCGCCACCATCGCGAAACTCCAATTCGGGGGACAGTCTCTGTCCGGACTCTGCCGGACGGGGAAGTGCCCCTGAAGCCATCTCCATCAACGCCATCGCCTCCATCATGCTCCGTGAGTAGTTCCCCCATGGACTACGGGTTCTAGCTGTAGCTAGTTGGTATTCTCTCCCCATGTACTTCAATACAATGATCTCATGAGCTGCCTTACATGATTGAGATTCATCTGATGTAATCGGTGTTGTGTTTGTCGGGATCCGATGGATTGTTACGTTATGATTGTCTATCTACAAAGTTTATGAAGTTATTGTTGCTGCAATCTTGTTGTGTTTAATGCTTGTCACTAGGGCCCGAGTGGCATGATCTTAGATTTGAGCTCTATACTTATTGCTTAGATTGTATCTACAAGTTGTATGCACATGTCATGTCCGGAACCAATGGCCCCGAAGTGACAAATCGGGACAACCGGAGGGGATGGCGGTGATGTGAGGGACACATGTTTTCACGGAGTGTTAATGCTCGGTACTCTATTAAAAGGAGTACCTTAATATCCAGTAGTTTCCCTTGAGGCCCGGCTGCCACCGGCTGGTAGGACAAAAGATGTTGTACAAGTTTCTCATTGCGAGCACGTACGACTATTATTGGGAAACATGCCTACATGATTAATGATCTTGATATTCTGTCTTAATGCTATTTCAATCCTATCAATTGCCCAACTGTAATTTGTTCACCCAACACTTGTTATTGGAGAGTTACCACTAGTGTAGATAGCTGGGAACCCCGGTCCATCTTTCATCATCATATACTTGTTCTACATGTCATTGGAAGTAGTATCAACTATCTTCTCTGCCATTACTCTGTGTTACTATTACTGCTGTCTGTTATTACTATTACTTCTCATATCACGCTACTTTCACATCACCCCTACTAGTGCTTTTCCAGGTGCACTGAATTGACAACTCGGTTGTTAAGGCTTATAAGTATTCTTTACCTCCCCTTGTGTCGAATCAATAAATTGGGTTTTACTTCCCTCACTGTGCGATCCCCTATACTTGTGGGTCATCAAGACTATTTTCCGGCGCCGGGGAGGCATAGCTCTACTCATAAGTTCACCTGGGAGTACACTCTACATCTCTCTCTGTTTTATTTTATTTTGTTTTGCTTAGTTTACTTTTGTCTAATTTATTTGTGCTTAGTTTATTTCTGTCTAGTATTAGTTTGCTTAGTTTACTTTTGTCTAGTTTATTTCAGTTTTGTTTTACTTTCCTCATATACCCAAAAATCCATAAAAATTTGAAAAACCTAAAAATTAAAAACTGTTGTTATGGGAGAACCAACAACCTACTTGGAGCTTATAGAATGTTATAATAATTATAGAGAATCAAGAACTGGTAAAATAATGAGTGCTATGATAGAAAAATTAAATACAATTGCTAAAATCTTGCTTAAATGCCATGATATAAACTGTTGCTCTCAACAGGATACTAAACATCTTAAATTTCAATGTGGCTTTAGTGAGGAATTTTTAATTAAGAACTATAATCGGAATTGCTATATTCATTATGGGTTCGAAGAGGTAGAACAATTTGTCTTATTTATGGGAGCTTCTGAGATCGAATCCTTCATGGTTAAGAATTATGAAACTTGTGTTGTTTGTAAGGACCTTAAAGATTATGTCTCTTCTATCCTTAATTGTTGCATAGAATGCTTCGGTAATAATCCTTATATCATTGATTATAAAGAGAGACACATTAATGCACAAGAATGCACTCACAATTTGCAGGAACCGATGAAGAAGAAATTGATGAACCTGAAAGCTCATTGGATGAAAAAGAAGAGGAGAGTGATGAACAAAAGGAGGAAGAATGGATTAGCTACCCATGCCAACCTTCTAATGAGAGTAACTCTTTATCTCTTACACTATTTGATTGTCCTCCATGCTTACCGAAGAGGTTGAATGTTATGTTCCTGTGGATTCTCTTGAAATAGTACCTATGAGTAATACTTGTGAGAATGATTATGCTACTGTTATCTATGATAATCCATGCTACTTTGATAAATCTTATGATAATGCTTTGTTTGTGCCTGATGTCGAAATGCATGGTACTAAAGAATTTTGCTTAGCAAATGTCTATGATAAAGCTCTAGATGATGGTCCTATGTTACTTGATAATATTAATTGTACTACTAATGGGATTGGAGAATTCTTGACTTATTCTATGAGTCCTTGTTATATTATTAATAAAAGTAAGTTTGAAAGTTTTAATTCCACTATTCTTGAACTTGATAAAAATTATGTGTTTGGAAATCATGAAAAGTATGCTGCATGTGATAGTTATATTGTTGAGTTTGTTCATGAAGCTACTGAAAATTATTATGAGAGAGGAAAATATGGTTGTAGAAATTTGCATGGTACTAAAACACCTCTCTATATGCTTAAAATTTTGAAGTTACACTTGTTTTATCTTCTTATGCTTGTTACTTTGCTTTTCATGAACTTGTTTATTTACAAGATTCCTATGCATAGGAAGCATGTTAGGCTTAAATGTGTTTTGATTTGCCTCTTGATGCTCTCTTTTGCTTCAAATACTATTTCTTGCGAGTGCATCATTTAAAACTGCTTGCCCATCTTAATGGCTATAAAGAAAGCAACTTCTTGGGAGATAACCCATGTGTTATTTTGCTACAGTACTTTGTTTTATATTTGTGTCTTGGAAGTTGTTTACTACTGTAGCAACCTCTCCTTATCTTAGTTTTGTGTTTTTTTGTGCCAAGTGAAGCCTCTAATCGAAGGTTGATACTAGATTTGGATTTTCTGCGCAGAAACAGATTTCTATCTATCACGAATCTGTGCTGTTTTCCCTGTAGGTAACTCAGAAAAATATGCAAATTTACGTGCGTGTTCCACAGATATGTACGCAACTTTCATTAGTTTTGAGTTTTCTGATTTGAGCAACGGAAGTATTTATTTAAAATTCGTCTTTACTGGCTGTTCTGTTTTGGCAGATTCTGTCTCTGTTTTTTGCATTGTCTCTTGTGGACTTTAAGCGAGGTTTTCTAGACGTAGAGGGCTGTAGCTAATGTTTTATTGAGTTCTTGCAATGTGCCACTACAGGACCAAGGTGGATTCAAATTTTTTGAGTACTAACCCCTCTAATGAAGTTTATGAGAAGTTTGGTGTGAAGGAAGTTTTCAAGGGTCAAGAGAGGAGGATGATATATGATCAAGAAGAGTGAAAAGTCTAAGCTTGGGGATGCCCCTGGTTCATCCCCGCATATTTCAAGAAGACTCAAGCTAAGCTTGGGGATGCCCAAGGCATCCCTTCTTCATCAACTTATCAGGTTCCTCCCCTGAAACTATATTTTTATTCGGTCACATCATATGTGCTTTACTTGGAGCGTCTGTGTGCTTTTATTTTTGTTTATGTTTGAATAAATTCGGATCCTAGCAATCCTTGTTTGGGAGAGAGACACGCTCCGCTTTTTCATATGAACACTTGTGTTCTTCGTTTTACTTTTAATGTTCAATGATAAAAGTTGGAAGCTATTGCACTTATTTATATTTGGTTGAAAACAGAAAATGCCTCATCATGTCTTGGATAATTTGACACTTGGCAATTGTTTTGAGCTCTCAAGTAGATCATGATTAAGTTTTTTCATGTAGTTTAAACCTATTAGTGGAGAACTACCGTAGAGCTTGTTGAAATTGGTTTGCATAATTGATCTCTCTTAAGGTCTAGATATTTTCTGGTAAAAGTGTTTGAGCAACAAGGAAGACAGTGTAGAGTATTATAATGCTTGCAATATGTTCTTATGTAAGTTTTGTTGTACCGTTCATACTTGTGTTTGCTTCAAACAACCTTGCTAGCCAAAGCCTTGTACTGAGAGGGAATGCTTCTCATGCATCCAAAATACTTGAGCCAACCACTATGCCATTTGTGTCCACCATACCTACCTACTATGTGGTATTTCCTGCCATTCCAAAGTAAATTGCTTGAGTGCTACCTTTAAACAATTCAAAATTTATTACCTCTGATTTGTGTTAATGTTTTATAGCTCATGAGGAAGTATGTGGTGTTTATCTTTCAATCTTGTTGGGCAACTTTCACCAATGGACTAGTGGCTTCATCCGCTTATCCAATAATTTTAAAAAGAGCTGGCAATGGGATTCCCAGTCCCAAATTAATTAACAAAAATAGACACTCCTCCATGGTATGTGATTGTTGGACGGCACCCGAAGGATTCGGTTAGCCATGGCTTGTGTAAGCAAAGGGGGGGAGTGTCATCATAATAAAACTAAAATAAAAGGGCACTCCTTCATGGTATGAGATTGTTGGCAGGCACCCGAGGATTCGGTTAGCCATGGTTTGTGAAAGAAAGGTTGGAAGGAGTGCCACCCAAAAATAAAAATAATTCATGGGAGCCGCTCTTGAAGGTTTGTCTGGCAAGGGGGTTAGAGTGCCCACTACCATTCGTTGACAACAACAAACACCTCTCAAAACTTTACTTTTATGCTCTCTTTATGTTTTCAAAACCAAAGCTCTAGCACAAATATAGCAATCGATGCTTTCCTCTTTGAAGGGCCATTCTTTTACTTTATGTTGAGTCAGTTTACCTACTTCCTTCCATCTTAGAAGCAAACACTTGTGTCAACGTGCATTGATTCTTACATACTTGCTTATTTGCATTCATCATATTACTTTGTGTTGACAATTATCCATGAGATATGCATGTTACAAGTTGAAAGCAACCGCTGAAACTTATATCTTCCTTTGTGTTGCTTCGATGCCTTTACTTTGAACTTATTGCTTTATGAGTTAACTCTTGTGCAAGACTTTTGATACTTGTCTTGAAAGTACTCTTCATGAAAAGTTTTGCTATATGTTATCTATTTGTTAGCAACTATAGATCATTGCCTTGAGTCACTTCATTCATTTCATATGCTTTGTAATAGTATGATCAAGGTTATGTAAGTAGCATGTCACTACAGAAATTATTCTTTTTATCGTTTACCTGCTCGGGACGAGCAGGAACTAAGCTTGGGGATGCTGATACGTCCCCGACGTATCCATAATTTCTGTCGTTCCATGCTTGTTTTATGACAATACTTACATGTTTTGCTTGCACTTTATGATGATTTCATGCATTTTCCGGAACTAACCTATTAACAAGATGCCACAGTGCCAGTTCCTGTTTTGGTTCCAGAAAGGTTGTTCGGGCAATATTCTCGGAATTCGACGAAACGAAGACCAAACCTCCTATTTTTCCCGGAAGGCTCCAGACAAGAAGAGTCGGAGAGGGGCCAGAGGGCCACCACACCATAGGGCGGCGCGGGCCTGGCCTGGCCCGCGCCGGCCTGTGGTGGGAGCCCCCTGGTGCCCCCCTGCGCCGCCTTCGCCTATAAAATCCCTTTCGACCTAAAAACACCGTAACTCTTGACGAAACTCCGTAAAGACTCTAGGGGCGCCGCCACCATCGCAAACTCCAATTCGGGGGACAGAAGTCTCTCACACCGCCGGACGGGGAAGTGCCCGGAAGCCATCTCCATCAACGCCATCGCCTCCATCATGCTCCGTGAGTAGTTCCCCCATGGACTACGGGTTCTAGCTGTAGCTAGTTGGTATTCTCTCCCCCATGTACTTCAATACAATGATCTCATGAGCTGCCTTACATGATTGAGATTCATCTGATGTAATCGGTGTTGTGTTTGTCGGGATCCGATGGATTGTTACGTTATGATTGTCTATCTACAAAGTTTATGAAGTTATTGTTGCTGCAATCTTGTTGTGTTTAATGCTTGTCACTAGGGCCCGAGTGGCATGATCTTAGATTTGAGCTCTATACTTATTGCTTAGATTGTATCTACAAGTTGTATGCACATGTCACTGTCCGGAACCAATGGCCCCGAAGTGACAGAAATCGGGACAACCGGAGGGGATGGCGGTGATGTGAGGGACACATGTTTTCACGGAGTGTAATGCTTTGCTCCGGTACTCTATTAAAAGGAGTACCTTAATATCCGTAGTTTCCTTGAGGCCCGGCTGCCACCGGCTGGTAGGACAAAGATGTTGTACAAGTTTCTCATTGCGAGCACGTATGACTATATATGGGAAACATGCCTACATGATTAATGATCTTGATATTCTGTCTTAATGCTATTTCAATCCTATCAATTGCCCGACTGTAATTTGTTCACCCAACACTTGTTATTGGAGAGTTACCACTAGTGTAGATAGCTGGGAACCCCGGTCCATCTTTCATCATCATATACTTGTTCTACATGTCATTGGAAGTAGTATCAACTATCTTCTGGTGCCATTGCTCTTGTGTTACTATTACTGCTGCTGTGTTACTGTTACTATTGCTCTCATATCACTGCTACTTTCACATCACCCCTGTTACTAGTGCTTTTCCAGGTGCAGCTGAATTGACAACTCAGTTGTTAAGGCTATAAGTATTCTTTACTCCCTTTGTGTCGAATCAATAAATTGCTTTTACTTCCCTCGAAGATGCAGATCCCCTATACTTGTGGGTATCACTTATCTTGCCCCGCTGAATGGTGCGACAATCATCATTGGTGATCCCTCGATAGAGCTCCAACAAGTCCCGGGGGTTGTCATCAATCCTCCTTGTTGTACCTACAGGGGCAATATCCAATGCACGACAAAATTCTTTCAATTCCATAGTAATAGGGTTATCATAAATCTTGAATGCAACTGTCGGCTCATATTGCGTGTTTTGGAACTTGAAGCTCTCGACGAAGATTTTGGTGAGCATGTAGTATTGCTCCCTTTCATCTCCCACGTAGGTGGCTAAGCCCGCCCTGTTGACAAGGGTGAAGAAATCATCCAATATCCCTGCATTTGTCAGAAAATCATAACATGGGAAGGATGAAGCATTAGGAGCCCCATTGTCCTCTTCGGGCGCGAAGCTAGGCGCGATGATATCCTCATTGTACGATCGCCTAATTTGGGTGGCGGTCCTAGAAGGCCTCCCGGTGCTGGTTGTTCCTTTCTTGAACAATTCTCCAAAGTTGAACTTCTTCATCTCTTTTCTGAAATTTTCAACAAACAATATAAAACTTGATTTGGTGACATATAATTGAGGGAAACTACCATAGGAACTTGCTAGAGTACTAATCATGCATCAAAACTAATTTCTACCACTTAGAACAAGCATGCAAGCTCACTAAACATGTTACCTACAAGAGCAAAATATTCAAGATATACTCAACCAAACAAAATTCTACTTGGATAATCAAGGAGTCACATACCGGAGATAAATGTGCCAAATTTCAGAAAGAAATCTGGGCTGAGCAAAGAGATCGAGAAATCCTGAGCTCTTGAGCAAAAACGCGAGTGAGAGAAAGTTGGTACGAGTTTTTTCGGAGAGAGAAGATGCTGGGAGAAAGAGATGAAATAGTGGGGCAAGGAGGCCCACACCACAGGGTGGCGCGCCCACCTCCTTGGCCGCGCCGGCCTGTGGTGTGGCACCCTGTGGTGCCCCACAGGTCATCCTCTGGTACTCCCAGGTGCCTCGTCGAAAAATAGGACCAACGGTAATTTTTGTAAATTTTTGAAAACTTTGAAAAATGCACATTTCTGGGTATTTAGTTTACATCGGGCCAGGAATTTTTTGAAATCTCTAATCAACTAAGGAGCTTTGCAAAATAAAAGTGCTACAGCAACTAGAGCAAGTGGAGGAAGAAAGAGATGTTGTTTACCTCCTCTATGCATATAAAAGTATTTGTTAACAAGGTTGATCAAGTCTTGCCACCAAATAAATTTTACATAGCATATGAAGAAATAAACCTCAAATCAATCATGTTACCTTGAATTGTATTGATATGGATCCAATCATAAGAGTTTGATATTCTTCTTTAGGCTCATATATAGGACAATCAATAGTTCCCACTTTGATAGTTCTCACATTAGAAATAGTATTAACTCCACACGCTTTCTCAATCCTCTTGGGGAAATAGACGGTGTGTTCCTTATCATCAACATTGAAAGTAACCTTTCCTTTATTGCAATCAATAACAGCCCCTGAGGTGTTAAGAAAAGGTCTCCAAGAATAATAGACATATTATCATCTTCTGGATGCATTTCCAACACAACAAAATCATTTAATATCAAGCAATGAGTAACTTGAACAAGAACATCCTCACATATACCAATAGGAATACAGTAGATTTATCACCATTTGCAAAGATGTATCAGAGGTATCAACTTATCTAAGTAAAGTCTCTTATAAAGAGAAAAAGGCATAACACTAACACCGCCTCCCAAGTCACATAGAGCAGTTTTAACATAATTATTCTTAATAGAACAAGGAATAGTAGGTATACCTGGGTCACCCTTTTGGAACTTTGCCATTGAAAGAGTAATTAGCAAGCATATAGTGGAAATTTCCTCATTGGGGATTTTCCCTTGTTAGTAACAATATCTTTCATATACTTTGAATAAGGAGGCAATTTAATAGCATCACTAAAGGGATTTGCAAGAATAAAGGTTTCATCCAATCACAAAATTTATTATAGTGTTCTTCTTCCTTTGATTTTTGTTTCTAAGAGGAAAAGGCATTTGCTTTTGTACCCAAGGTTCCCTTTTCATTACCATGTTTCTCAACAGCAATAAAATCTTCTTTACTATACTTTTTTATTTTTAGCATGCTTTTCAAGTTCTTCTTCAACCTCTTCTTTATCGTATATCATTCTTATCATTCTTATCATGTTCATTACCACTTTCTGTTTCAGAGCATCATAAATAGAAATACTATTAGGATCATTAATAGGTCACAGGATTCTACAACATTCTTATGTTTTTCTTTTTCTTAGATGGAGCACTCAGTTTTAATTCGTTGAGAATCTTGTTCAACTCTTTTGGGATGTCCCTCAGATATAGAGGATCTTGGGTAGAAACACCACCCTAGTTGTTACTTCATAAGCATGTTTTTATTTATTATTTTCCAACAAGTCATTTTGCACTTTAGTGATGATCAATTTGAGTTTGAACCATATGAAAATGTTTAACAAGCATCTTAACATCATTGGAGGTTCTCTCCACAATATCATGCAATTTACTAATAGCTTGAGAATATTCCATTAGATGATTTTCTACTCTCATATTAAAATTTTCTTGCTTAACAATATAATTATCAAACTCATCTAAGCATTGCGCAGGAGGTTTTGAATATCAGAATATCTTCCCTAGTAAAGCGCTGAAGGGAATTTACCTCAATCATGGATGAAGGGGGAATTATCTCACATATATCTTTCTATGGGAGGAAGATTCTTCACATCTTCAGATTTAATACCTTTCTCCTTGAGAGACTTCTTGGCTTCATATCTTCATCATTCAATTTACTAAACCCCTCTTCTTCAATATTGGCGTTGAAGTTGTTCAAGCGTAGTCCAATCATCATGATTCCACCTATTTTAGCTAATAATTCTTCAGCTTCGTCCGAAGTTCTTTTCCTGAAAAACACAACCAGCACAACTATCCTGGGCATGCCCTAGACTCAATGGTTAGTCCACTATAAAATATATCAAGTAAACCATGCTTTTCCAAGGTCAGGCTGAGCTCGAATAAGAGAGCAAAATCTCGCCCAAGCCCCAGGCAATTTCTCTCCATCTCCCCGATCAAAATTATAGATTCCCGCAAAGCAACATGTTGAGCACTAGCAGAAAGTATTTTCGTAAGAAAACATCAAGCAATTCTTTTGAATTTAATAGAATTAGGTGGCAAACTATTATACCAAGTTTTGGCATACTTTAATGAGAATGGAAAGATTTTAGCAACAAAGTAAGTACGCTTCTTAACATCATCAAAAAACAAGCTACTCAGAGTAGATAACTCAATCATGTGTTTCAACAACACTTTCTTTTTCAGTACCATAAAAGGGTGTTTTCTCAACAATAGCTATATGAGATAGATCAAGAGAAAAATCATAATCTTTATCCTTAATGTTTATAGGAGATGTGGCAAATTTAGGACCAGGAGACAGATATCTAACAGGATGTTCTGCAAGCAACTTTTTAATTTTTCTTGCATCAGTAGTAGCATTGCACATTTTTCAATAAAATCATCATCAAGTTCCACATAATCTTCATCAAGATCCTCACTAGAGTATTCAAGTTCAGGTGAATTAACAGGTGTAGTAACATCAGGAGTTTCAGTATTTTCAATTTGTCTAGACCTAGCAATTGTAGCATCTAGAAAAGTTCCCAATGAACCACTATCATCAAGCACAGCAGAAGCATCATCAATATTATAAGAGTTTTCAGATTCAGCAGAAGTAACAGCATTTGAAGCTTGTGGTGGTGAAACAAGTTTACTTATCACGGTGAATCAAGAGCAGCAGAGGTACTCATAGTTGTACCTTTTCTTGTAGTGGATGGTAATATGGCGACCTTAGTATCGCGAGGTTTACCCATGATGGAGAATTTGCAGCAATATCAATCCAAGTGAACTTCCAAAAAAAGCTATTCCCCGGCAACTGCGCCAGAAAATAGTCTGATGACCCACAAGTATAGGATCGCAATGCTTTGGAAGTCAAACCCAATTTATTGATTCGACACAAGGGGAGACAAAGAATACTTGAAAAGCCTTAAATAATGAGTTGTCAATTCAGCCGTATCTGAAACAACACTGTTTCGCAAGAGTTTATCAAGATAATACTTTATAGTAAAGATAGGTGAAATAACAACAAAGCATAGTACTTAAAACAGCAAGAGGATTTTAGTAAACAACAATAGATTTAAAATGATCAGGACGGGACTGACATGGGATGCTGCATGGATGAGAGAAACTCATGTAACAATCACAGCGGCATTTACAGATAATAATAAAACGGTATCCAAGTACTAATCAATCAATAGGCATGTGTTCCAATTATAGTCGCACGTGCTCGCAATGAGAAACCTGCACAACATCTTTTGTCCTACTCACAGCCGCAAGTGTTGGCCTCAAGGGAAACTAATGATATTAAGGTAATTCTTTTAATAGAGTAACTTAGCAAAGCATTAACACTCCGTGAACACATGTGATCCTCACGTCACTACCATCCCCCGTTGTCCCGATTCTTGTCACTTCGGGCCATTGGTTCCTGACAAATGCACATGTGTATACAACTTGCATGTAAGATCATAAACAACGAATATCTTCATGAATCAATAACATGTTCAGATCTGAGATCATGGCACGGCCCTAGTGACAAGCATTAAGCATAACAAGTTGCAACAATATCATAAAAAGTAACATCTACGGATACTAGGCACTATGCCCTAACAATCTTATGCTATTACATGACCAGTCTCATCCAATCCCTACCATCCCCTTCGGCCTACAGCGGGGGAATTACTCACACATGGATGGGGGAAACATGGCTGGTTGATGAAGAGGCGTTGGCGGTGGGGGCGATGATCTCCTCCAATTCCCCGTCCCGGCGGGGTGCCAGAACGGAGTTTCTGCTCCCGAGACGGAGTTTCGCCATGTGGCGGCTCTCTGGAGGGTTTTCCGGCGACTTCGACTTCTCTCCGTGCGCTTTTAGGTCGAGGCCGATAAGTAGTCCGACGGAGCGTCGGAGGCCGGCCGAGGGGCCACACCATAGGCCCGCGCGGGCCCTTGGCCGCGGCGCCTTATGGTGTGGGGCCCTGGCTCCACTCTGATTTGTCCTTCCGCCTGGCGCATTCTCGGGTAACAGGGCCTCTCGTCAAAATCCCGAGGTTTTTCCGAAAGTTGGATTTCTGCACAAAACGAGACACCAGAACAGCTCTAAAACAGCGGTAGTCCGTGTTAGTTGCATCCAAATACACAAATAGGCAAAACAATAGCCAAAGTGTTCGGGAAAGTAGATACGTTTGACGTATCAACGACCTCCTTCTCCCTGCTCCAGCGGGCAGCGGTAGTAGTAGCTCCTCTTCCCGCGCACGTACGGCGTGGTGATGGTGGTGGAGATCTCCGACAGCGCTTCGCCGTAAGCACCGCGGGAGAAGAAGGAGGAGGGAGAAGTAGGTTTGGGAGAGAGTGGGCTTGGGACGCGACCAGTGAGCCCCTGGTGGTGTGGCCATGCAGCGCCCCCTCTCCCTCTCCCTCTCTCTTTTTTTATATAGGTGGAACCCCCAAGGTTTGCCCAAAGATTCGAATAAGAGTCCAACTCAAAAACTTACCATATGGTGAAACCTAGGGGGAGTGGGACTCCACCCCATCTAGGGCTGGCCGGCCATGGAGGTGGAGTCCCTTGTCGACTCCACCTTCCTTGGTGGTTTCTTCCGGACTTTCCTTCCATGTGATTTTTTCTCTGAAGGTTCTAGAACATTCCTAGCGCCTTCCATAAATGCACCTTGACTGGTTTCCAAATCTGGGAGTGACTTCATATATAATCTTATTCTCCGACCATTCCGGAACTCCTCTGATGTCCTGGATCCCATCCGAGACTCGAACAAACATTCAACTCCATTCCATATTCCATATCTACTTAAAAACGACATCAAACCTTATGTGTGTCACCCTACGGTTCGCTTGGGGATGCTTGATACGCCTCAAACGTATCTATAATTTCTTATGTTCCATGCTACTTTTACATGATACCTGCATGTTTTATACACATTATATGTCATTATTATGCGTCTTCCGGAACTAACGAGATGCCGGGCGCGCTTCCGTTTTCTGCTGTTTTTGCTCTTGTAATCCTAGTAAGGAAAGGCTCTATGACAATCAACGCCACATCTTAGAAAATCCACGAAGCTCTAACACCCGGAGGACCAGAGGAGAGCCACAGGGCCCACACATGGCCGAAGGCGCCAGGGGGCGCCGCCTCATTAGTGTATGTCTGCACTTCTCCGACTCCGCCTCTTCCCTATTTAAGCCTCCCCGACCTAAAACCTTTGATACGAAAAAGCCACGGTATGAGAAACCTTCGCAGCCACCGCCATCGCGAAGCCAACATCTGGGGGACAGGAGTCTCTGTTCCGGGACGCCGCCGGGACGGGGAAGTGCCCCCGGAAGGCTTCCATCTCCACCACCATCTTCATCACCTCTGCTGCTCCATGAGGAGGGTAGTTCTCCATCGAGGCCAAGGGCTGTACCGGTAGCTACAGCTATGTGGTTCATCTCTCTCATATGTACTTCAATACAAATGATCTCATGAGCTGGCTTTACATGATTGAGATCCATATGATGAGCCTTGTAATCCAGATGTCGTTATGCTATTCAAGTGGATTTTACTTATGTGATCTCCTAGAGACTCCTTGTCCCACGTGTGTAAAGGTGACAATGGGTGCACCGTGTGGGTCTCTTAGGCTATATTTAATACTTATTCACCGAGTTATGATTTGAGTTGTTTCTATGAAATTGTGGTGTGTTAGTACCTCCTATGAATGCCCAAAGTGATGACAACATGGGGTGTTTATTAGTACTTGGGAATACATCTTAAGGTTTGCCTACATGATAAATTAGTGTTCATTATCTTGCCAAAGAGTAATTCAATAGCATAGTGAAGTGCTTATATTTATGTTCCCTTTATGATTGCAATGTTGAGAGTGTCCACTAGTGAAAGTATGATCCCTAGGCTTTGTTTCCAAATACTGCAATCATCGCTTATTTATTGTTTTACTGCATGTTTACTTCCCCGCAATATTACTACCATCAACCGCACATCGGCTAGTTATTTTCTCGCGCCGTTACTATCGCTCATATTCATAATACCACTAGATTTACTCTTCACCTTCGCTTAACTAGTGCACCTATACATCCGACATGTATTAGGTGTGTTGGGGACACAAGAGACTTCTTGTATCGTGATTGGATGTGGTTGCTTGAGAGGGATATCTTTGACCTCTTCCTCCTGAGTTCGATAAACCTTTGGTGATCCACTTAAGGGAAAACTTGTTGCCGTTCTACAAACCTCTGCTCTTGGAGGCCCAACACCGTCTACAGAAAGGAGTGTGCGTAGACATCAAGCTATTTTCTCGCGCCGCTTGGGAGGTAAGGTAAAGGCACTCACACTCCGGATCTCGGCAACTAAGCTATCTTCCGGCGCCGTTGTAAGTATTCCTTTAGATCCTGCAATTGTATCTTTTTGTTTCTTGTTTACACTAGTAAGGCATATGACAACAATGAGCTTCTTATTCCATTTCCTGAGTTAAGACATGGATTGTTTGATGTGAAAATTAAAAAACCTATGAAATCTTATTTGCATGCTGGTAGTAATATTAGTATGAACGCTTTGAACACCATTGTTGATAATGATATGGAAAATTCTAAGCTTGGGGAAGCTGGTTTTGATGAGCATGATATTTATAGTCCCCCAAGCATTGAGGAGAAAATTTTCTTTGATGATACTTTGCCTCCTATTTATGATGATTATTATAATGATAGTGGTTTTGATGCCACCTACTATGGAGGATAAATTTAATTATGATTACCAAGATGCCTCCTATATTTGATGATAGCTACTTTGTTGAATTTGCTCCTACTACAATTAATAAGAATGACTATGCTTATGTTGGGAGTAGTAATAATTTTTTGCATCATGAGACTCATGATATGAATGTTTCATTTGATAGTTATATTGTTGAGTTTGTTCATGATGCTAAAAATCATTGAGAGAGAGGAAAATATGATGTAGAAATTTCATGTTACTTTCAAAACACCTCTCTATATGCTGAAATTTTGAAGTTACACTTGTTTCATCTTTCTATGCTTGTTGCATTATGCTTCATGAACTTGTTTATTTACAAGATTCATATGCATAGGAAGTGGGTTAGACTTAAATGTGTTTTGAATTTGCTTCTTGATGCTCTCTTTTGCTTCATTTATCTTCCATGTGAGCATCATTAAACTAAGCTCATCTTAATGGCTATAAAGAAAGCACTTTGGGAGATAACCCATGTTTTATTTTGCTACTGTTTTGTTGTGTCTTGGAAGTTGTTAATACTGTAGCAACCTCTCCTTATCTTTATTTTATTGCATTGTTGTGCCAAGTAAAGCCTTTGATAGTAAAGATGATACTAGATTTGGATTACCTAAAAACAGATTTCTGCTGTCACGAATTTGGAAGATGATTCTCTGTAGGTAACCTAGAAAATATGCCAATTTACGTGAGTGATCCTATGATATGTACGCAACTTTCATTCAATTTAAGCATTTTCATTTGAGCAAGTCTGGTGCCTCTAAAAATTCGTCTTTACGGACTGTTCTGCTTTTGACAGATTCTGCCTTTTATTTCCTATTGCCTTTTGCTTTGTTGGATGGATTTCTTTGTTCCATTGACTTACAGTAGCTTTGTGCAATGTCCAGAGTTGTTGGAGAATGATTGTGTGACCTCAACATGTGAATTTTGATTATGCA
The DNA here is from genome assembly GCA_030979885.1 of Lolium multiflorum. NCBI lineage: Eukaryota > Viridiplantae > Streptophyta > Magnoliopsida > Poales > Poaceae > Lolium > Lolium multiflorum. The sequence goes on from CM061749.1 coordinate 342,817,925, forward strand.
CTAACTAATGAGTTTGTTTTGAGTTTGGTGAGGAAGTTTTCAAGGGTCAAGAGGAGGAGGATGATACAATATGATCAAGAAGATTGAAAAGTCTAAGCTTGGGCCCCCATGGTTCATCCCTGGATATTTCAAGAAGACTCAAGCATCTGAGCTTGGGGATGCCCAAGGCATCCTTCATCGACAACTTATCATGTCACCTCTAGTGAAACTATTTTTATTCCGTCACATCTTATGTACTTTACTTGAGCGTCCTGTGTGCTTTTTATTTTTGTTTTATGGTTTTCATTCTCTGAATAAATTCATGCTGTGTGGAGAGAGACACGCTCCGTTGTTTCATATGAACACATGTGTTCTTAGCTTTACTTTTTAATGTTCATGGCGAAGGTTGAACTACTTCTCGCTCATTGTTATATGGTTGGAAATGAAAATGCCGTATGTGGTAATTGGTATAATGTCTTGAATAATGACACTTGGCAATTGTTGTGCTCATATAGATCATGTTTAAGCTCTTGCATCATGTACCTTGTACCTATTAATGAAGAAATACATAGAGCTTGTTAAAATCTGGTTTGCATGATTAGTTTCTAGAGTCTAGATATTTTCTCGGTTAAGGTGTTTGAACAACAAGGAGACGATGTAAAGTCTTATAATGCTACTATATGTTCATATGTGAGTCTTGCTGCACCGTTTTATACTTGGAGTTTGCTTCAAACAACCTTGCTAGCCTAGCTTCCCTGTATTGAGAGGAATTCTTCTCAGGCATCCAAATCCTTGAGCCAATAACCATGCCATTTGTGTCCACCATACCCACCTACCACATGGCATTACTCCGCCATTCCAAAGTAAATTACTTGAGTGCTACCTTTAAAAATTCATTCCTTTGTTTTTGCAATATATAGCTCATGGAAAATAGCTTTAAAAACTATTGTGGTAGAGAATATGTACTTATGTATCTTATTTCTCTTAATAAGTTGCTGAGCGGTAACCATGTTTTTGGGGACGCCATCGACTTTACCTTGTTGAATATCATGTGGAGTTGCTATGCATGTCTGGCCTTGTCTGAAGTAGTGGATTTTATGATCAAATGGTTTGAGTATGCATATTGTTAGAGAAGAACATTGGGCCGCTAACTAAAGCCATGATCCATGGTGGAAGTTTCAGCTTGACAAATATTAATCCTCAATCTCTTATGAGAATTTTAACTATTGCTGAATGCTTATGCATTAAAGAGGAGTCCATTATCCTGTTGTCTATGTTGTCCCGTATGGATGTCTTAAGTTGAGAATAATCAAAAGCTTATGAAAATCCACGAACATTCTCCTTAGACTTTTGCACAAAAAAAGTACAGAGGCACCCTAGACACTTGGCTGAAACATATGCTATGCAATGATAATCCATGTTAACCCAAGCTAATTAGACGAGCACTATTGGTATACTATGCATATGAGGCTTGCAACTTATAGGATATCTTATACATAACACATATGCTTTATTACTACCGTTGACAAAATTGTTTCTTGTTTTCAAATGAACCAAGCTCTAGCACAAATATAGTAATCCATGCTTCCTCTGCTAAGGGCCTATCTTCTACTTTATTGTTGAGTCAGTTCACCTACTTCTTTCTATCCTATAAGCAAACACTGTGAGCATTGATTCTTACATGTTTACCTATTGCACTTATATTGCTTTATGTTGACAATTATCCATGAGATAAATATGTTGAAGTTCCTCAAACTTAATCATCCTTTGTGTTGCTTCAATGCCTTTACTCTGAATCTATTGCTTTATGAGTTAACCTCTATGCAAGTCTTATTGATGCTTGTCTTGAAAGTACTATCCATGAAAAGTTTGCTATATGATTCACTTGTTTACTCATTGTCTTCACCATTGCTTCGAATCGCTGCATTCATCTCATATGCTTTACAATAGTATTGTTCAAGATTATGATAGCATGTCACCTCAGAAATTATTCTTGTTATCGTTTACCTACTCGAGGGCGAGTAGGAACTAAGTTTGGGGATGCTTGATACGTCCCAAACGTATCTATAATTTCTTATGTTCCATGCTACTTTTATGATGATACCATGTTTTATACACATTATGTCATTATTATGCGTTTTTCCTGAATCCAACCTATTGACGAGATGCGCTATGCCGCTCTCAAGTTACTGCTTTTTGGTTTCGTAAATCCTAGAAAAGGAAATATTCTGAATCGGACGTAAATCAACGCCCAACATCTTGTAGAAACCAATGGCTTCCAACACCCGAGAGGGACCATAGGAGAGCCACAGGGGGCCCACACATGGGCTGGCGCGGCCCGCGCCTCCCTATTGTGTGGCGGTGCTCCTGCATTCCTCCGACTCCGCCTCGCTCTATTTAAGCCTCCGACCTAAACCGACACGGAAAAGCCACGGCACGGAAACCTTCCAGAGCCGCCGCCATCGGGAAGCCAAGATCTGGGGGACAGAGTCGCCGTGGCACGCCGATCGGAAGTGCCCCCCGAAGGCATCTCCATCGCCATGACCCATTCTATCACCGCTGTCTCCCATGAGGAGAGTAGTTCTCCATCGAGGCTAAGGGCTGTACCTCGGTAGCTATGTGGTTCATCTCTCCATGTACTTACCAATGATTCATGAGTTGCCTTACATGTGATTGAGAGATCCATAAGGATGAGCCTTGTAATCTAGATGTCGTTATGCTATTCATGTGGATTTTACTTATGTGATCTCCGGAGACTCCTTGTCCCACGTGTGTAAAGGTGACAGTGTGTGCACCGTGTGGGTCTCTTAGGCTATATTTCACAGAATACTTATTCACTGATTTATGATTTGAGTTGGATGTCTCTATGAAATTGTGGTGTGTTAGTACCTCCTATGAATGCTCATAGTGACAGCGTGGGGTGTTTATTAGTACTTGGGAATACATCTTTAAGGTTTGCCTACATGATAAATTAGTGTTCATTATCTTGCCAAAGAGTAATTCAGAATAGCATAGTGAAGTGCTTATATTTATATTCCTTTATGATTGCAATGTTGAGAGTGTCCACTAGTGAAAGTATGATCCCCAGGCCTTGTTTCCAAATACTGTAATCATCGCTTATTGCCTGCGTATCTTTACTTCCGTAATATTACTACCGATCAACCGCACGTCGGCAAGCTATTTTCTTCGCGCCGTTACTACGCTCATATTCATTCATACTCACACTTGTATTTCACTATCTCTTCGTCGAACTAGTGACCTATACATCCGACAAGTGTATTAGGTGTGCTGGGGACACAAGAGACTTCTTGTATCGTGATTGTGGTTGCTTGAGAGGGATATCTTTGACCTCTTCCTCCCCGAGTCTTCAAACCCTGGGTGATCCACTCTATGCGAAAACTTGTCGTTTCACAAACCTATGCTCTTGGAGGCCCAACACCGTCTACAGGAAAAGGAGGTTCGAGAACTATGTGGACATGATCGAGACTCCTCCCCGATCAATAACTAATAGCGGCCTGGAGATCCATAATAGCTCTCACATATTCAACGATGACTGCGGATCGAAAGAACCATTTACATACTATACCGATTCCCTTTGTCATGCGATACTTTACTTGTCCGAGGTTCATCATCAAAATCTCCATACCTAAGGTTCAACCTCACGACAAGTACCTTTACTCATTCCGTGGCAGGTCATCTCTCAGACCTAGTCACATGCTTGCAAGCTAATCAGATGACATTCCACCGAGAGGCCCCAGAGTATATCTATCTATCCATCATCCGGATGGACAAATCCCACTCTTGATCCATATGCCTCAACTCACACACTTTCCGAATACTTAATCCCATCTTTATAACCACCCATTTACGACGCGCTTGATGTAATCAAAGTATCCTCCTGGTGTAAGTGATTTACATGATCTCATGGTCGAAGAACTAGGTAACTATGTATCGAAAGCTTATAGCAAGTTGAACTTAATGACTTGGTCTTATGCTATGCTTACTATGTGTCCATCACATCATTCACCTAATGATATGATCTTGTTATTAATAACATCCTATGTTCATGATCAGGAAACCATGATCATCTATTAACAAGCTAGTTAAATGAGAGTCTTACTAGGGACTCCGGTTGTTTACACAACACACATGTATCAATGTTTCCGGTTAATACAATTATAGAATGGGGTGTAAACATTTATCATGAACACTAAGATATAACAATAACTACTTTATTATTGCCTCTCGGGCATATCTCCAACAATATCTTAACATGAGAAACCGAGAAAATCACCAAACTCGAAAACGCAACAAGTGATCTATGCAAAATCCGTTTTCGATGAACCAGAGCTTGTCATGAGAATAAGCACAAGCTCTAAAACATCACATGGATAAGATCCAAATAAAAACCAAGAAAGATGTTGCAAGATGCAAAGGTTTGAGCTCTCCCCGAACGATACGATCGAGTTATTCACTCGTAGAGCCCCGATATGGTAAGACACACGTCCGTTGGGGAACCCCAAGAGGAAGGTGTGATGCGAACAGCAGTATTTCTCGCAAGGAAACCAAGGTTATCAACCAGTAGGAGCCAAGGAGCACGTGGAAGGTTGATGGGCGGAGTGTAGTGCGGCGCAATGATGCGTGTAAAGGACACACGCCTGTTGGGAACCCCAAGAGAAGGTGTGATGCGTACAGCGCAAGTTTCCCTCAGCAAGAAACCAAGGTTTAATCGAACCAAGAGGGAGTCAAGAAGCACGTTGAAGGTTGATGGCGGCGGGATGTAGTGTGCGGCGCAACACCAGAGATTCAGGCGGCGGACCCTGCACAACACAACCAAAGCATTTCTATTCTAACGTAACAAAGTGAGGCTGTTTAATCTCACCGGCTTACTGTAGAATAAAGGATTAACCGTATTGTGTGGAAGAGATTATCATGAAAACAAGAAAGAACAAGTATTGCAAAGAGATTTGTATCAAGATAAAGAATGGACCGTCCATACCACTAGAGTGTCTCTCCCATAAGATAAAGCATGTTGGGTGAACAAATTGCAGTCGGGCATTGACAAATAGAGAGGGTATAACAATGCACATACATGTCATGATAAATATAGTGAGATTTAATTGGGTATTACGACAAAGTACATAGACCGCCATCCAACTGCATCTATGCCTAAAAAGTCCACCTTCAGGTTATCATCCGAACCCCTTCCAATATTAAGTTGCAAAGCAACAGACAATTGCATTAAGTATGGTGCATAATGTAATCAATAACTACATCCCTTCGGATATAGCATCAATGTTTTATCCTAAGTATAACAAGAGACTCAAAGAACCTGGAACTCTTCTGCATCACCAGATACTTCAAATGGAGGAACCAACATTAAAGTACAACATCTTCCTTAAAGCAGAGCAAAAAACTTGGCCAGAGCTCTACTAATAACGGAGCATGCAAGCTCATAAACAACACATAGTTAATAACTTGATAATTAACACAACATAGTATTCTCTATCCATCTGATCCCTACAAACACAACATATAGCGTTACAGATAGATGATTCGATCATGTTAGGCAGCTCACAAGATCCAACAATGAAGCAAAAGGTGAGAAGACAACCATCTAGCTACCGCTATGGACCCATAGCCATGGGTGAACTACTCACTCATCACTCCGGAGGCACAACATGGCGAAGAGTCCTCCGGGGAGATGAATCCTCCCAACAGGTGCCGAGGAGATCTCCGGTAATCCCCCCGAGATGGGATTGGCATGCGGTTCCTTGTAAGGTTTTCCGCACGTGCTCTCGCAGACCGTGGGGTTTCATCGAGGCTTTAAGTAGAAGGTAAGGGCAACGCGGGGGCCACACGAGGGCCCCACACCATACGGCGCCAGTCTGGGGCCGCGCGCCGCCCCTAGTGTGGTGGCGCTCGTGCCCCACTTCGACTCCTCTTCGGTCTTCCGGAAGCTTCGTGGGCAAATAGGACCCCGGCTGATTTCGTCCATATTCCGGAATATTTCGCGTTACTAGGATTTCTGAAACCAAAAACAGCAAAAAACAGAATCGGTTTCGGCACTTGTTAATAGGTTAGTTCCATAAATGCACGAATATGACATAAAGTGTGCATAAAACATGTAGATATCATCAATAATGTGGCATGGAACATAAGAATTACGATACGGCCGGAGACGTATCGCATCCCTGCTAGTTCTGCTTGGTCCCGGTGCAGGTAAACTATAAACAAAGATAATTTCCTAAGTGACATGCCATCATAACCTTGATCATACTATTCGTAAACATATGTAATGACGCAAAACATCAATGAATGGTAATGACATGAGTAAAACAAGGAATCATAAAGCAAAGACTTTTCATGAATAGTACTTCAAGACAAGTATCAATAAGTCTTGCATAAGAGTTAACTCATAAAGCAATAAATCAGCAAAGGTATTGAAGCAACACAATGGAAGATTAAGTTTCAGAAGTTGCTTTCAACTTGTAACATGTATATCTCATGGATAATTGTCAACATAGAGTAATATAACAAGTGCAACATGCAAGTATGTAGGAATCAATGCACAGTTCACACAAGTGCTTCTGCTTCTTGAGGTGGAGAGATAGGTGAACCGACTCAACATAAAAGTAAAAAAGAATGGTCCTTCAAAAGAGGAAAGCATCGAGATTGATATATTTGTGCTAGAGCTTTTATTTTGAAAACATGAAACAATTTTGTCAACAGTTAGTAATAAAGCATGAGTTATGTAAATTATATCTTTCAAACTCAGAACATAGGAACAACGAAGGGCAGATTTAGAATGGATGCATTTCATCGCAAAATCTGGGGGAAATTTCGCGCCTTATTGCAACTAAACCTAAGAAGGATCGAGGTTCTCTCTCATTTTGCACTTAGGGTTAGGCAATGTGAGTTAGGGAAATTTCGACATGATCTCTTTTGTATCTTGTTGATTTGGGGAATGAATTTATTTGACAAGTGTTAATACATTGAACAATAAGCATTGAGCTATATAAATAATGAACTCATAATTCAAACACAACTTATAAATTCAAATGACTTTGAATTTCAAATTGAATATTAAATACAATATTTAATTCAGAATTTAAACATTATATAAATCAAAAGCTCATAAAAAAAACCGGAGCTTTATTGATCATCAACACAGAATACATAGTCTTTACAATATTCTTGATACAAGACTTGATGTATAATAATAAACAGAAATGAAAAAGGAGAATTACAAGATTTTCCTAAACTAAAACCTAGACTAAATGCTTGAAGAACATCTTCTGGTCATATTCAACTTCAAAACCTGCAAAACAAATCACAAGTGCTAGCTAGGATACTAAGTGTTAGAAATTCAGTTTGGACAGAGTGAAAAACATCACAAAAATTCAGCTTGGGCAAGTGAACACCGCCACCGCACACTGTGCGTTTGTCCAAAACTCGGACAAGACAAGAAGATAGATCAAAGTACCAAACCGAGCAACACAAGGATCAAGTTTCAAAGATATGAGAGATGGTAAGTCACAAGCCAGCAAGGCAATGCAAGAGCCGAGTCACAAAGCAAGCCAAGCCTGTGTGTCATGGCCAGAGTAAGAGTAGGGATCATATAAAAGGATTACAAACCCTAGAACCAGTGCACAGTCGACCAGATAAGATTCACCAGGTAAGGGTGAAGCTAAAGCAACACAAAGTTCATCCAGTTCTTGCTCAAGAACAGCACCAACACACACAAACCCTCAGCCAACAGAAATCATGGTGACCTAGAAGATCAACCAGGATCTGGAGGTGAAGAGTTGTGCACAAACCACAAGTCTGCAACAACAAAATATTTCATTCTAGGAGCTGGAACAAGGTATACCAAGTTCCTGGAATAGATCCAATGGATCTAATCCATAAAACATGCATGACATAGTCATGGGGTTGAGCAGATGCTCAACGGGGTGAATCATCACTTGGTTTTCACCAAGGATCACTGCTAGTCTAAAAAGCCACCAAAATAGAAACCATCCAGATACAGATCTTGTGCACAGAAGCAAGATCTTATGCACATATAGCACCAGTAGATGTATTGCAATAATTAGCAGCTAGTAAAGACTACACAGAAAATCCTAGGCACATAACCATCAGTAAAACCCTAGATTCATCACAGGCAAGCATATTGGCATTCATATCAAGTATGATTCCCAAATATGCAAGCAAAGGTTGAGTAGCCACAAGATCCAACTAACTAAGTGAGCAACCAATCAGTAGCAAGGCTACTGAGGTCACATCACACTTAGCACCAATTAAAAAGAAAGCCAAATATAGCACATCATTATCCAAGAATGGATTCAGATTCAATTGCTTGCTAGACAATCATGAATAGCCAAATCATTTGCAAGCAAGTCATTTAAATCATCACTGCATAAGCAGTTCATCAAGAATCAGTTTACTCAAGCATGAATATGTAACAAATTCATACTATTTATTGACAAGAAGCACACCTGTAGGGCAACACAGCATCAATCACTCCAGATCTTAGCCACCGGATCTATCCAAAAGAAGCTATGTTAACAGCACATAACAGTATACAGGATGCTGATACAATCACACTATGAAAGGACTTCACTTAATTATAATTAATCTCTCACTCACCAACACTGCTAATTAATTACTGGGAATGACACCTGGTCTGTCAGCAACCCAAGATATAAATTAGCTAACAAAGTAATGATCCAATGATCAATAGCTTACACAGGAAGCATGGGCACTCATGTGCAGCACTGGCACACCACAAGTATCAGAGCAGCACACAAATGTGACACCTAACAGAGCAGTGAGACACAAGATAGCAAGTATAGTATTACAGATGTACAAATATATGGGTATCAGATGTGAGCAAACAGCAACCAGCAGATAAGCATGCAACACGGCATCCAAACTGCACTTGGGACAAGGCTACAAATGGAACAGGTGCTTTAGGCACAATTGCAGGCCTGTGACTGCTGGGTGATCACCAGGGAGCAGAGAACAAAGGAAGAAGAAGCACGTAGCTGAGAGCACGTGGTGCATGAGGAGAAGGAGATGGAGAGGACCACTTACATGCGCTTCTGCCTTTTGGTATTGGCAGGGCAGTTGTTGTCTTGAAAACCACGTTCAAGACCAGGGTAGACGCCGGCGTTACGCCGACGAGCACGAACACCACCACAAGATGCAGACGGAGACGACGGCACTCGGTATCGTGCGCACCGCACTGTGCTCGGTCTCTTCAGGAGCGCAACCATCGCGGGCGAGACTGAGTCGCCGGAGTTCACGGCATGGCCTCAATGCAGATCTCAGAATTTGAGGCGATTCGCCAGAGAGGAAGAGAAGGGGAAAATCACGCTTGACAGATCGAGAGATCTGCGCGCAAGTGTCTGCTTGTAGATGGCTACGGCGGGAGCTCGAGCTGGCTTGACGAGGCGGCGGTTATGGTGGCGACGCCACCCACCCGGCGCTGCAGGAGACGAGGGTTAGGGACGAAGAGCATGAGAGGGCCGAGTGAGGAGTGAGGTGGAGCTGCCAAGCCACCGACCCATATGGGACAAGCCTTATTGGGCTGTCCCCGTTTTAGTAATGGGTCGGGCCCAATAGGGGCCAGGGGGTATTTTAGTCTTTTAACATTTAATAAAAAGCCCAAAACTTTACCAAATTTTAATAAATCAAATACAACTCTAAAAATCCATTAAAAATTGGATTAATGAATGAAAAATAAATCTGAATAAAAATATGAAATGGAGTTTATGAAACAAATTCAAAATTATGAATTTTCAGAATTTAAATAATCACTTGGAATTTTAAACTATTATTTCCTTGTATTTAAAAATTCAAGGAAAAATATCAAATAAGTTCAAATACTTATTTTCAAACATTTCAAAATGAAATTCTAATATTCCATGTCATATCTATTGCAAAGGGTATTTTTCCAAGAAAATACTATATTCCTTTTTATTCCAAAAACTATAGAGGTAACTCTATAATTTCAAATTATTTTTGGAATGACTAAGGAAATCATCAAGTAAAATAGTTTTACTTTGAATTGTTGTACTTTGTGTGAATTACAATGATTAATACTTTTAAATCAATTGTAAATTACTGTCGAAGACATAAATCTTAAACGCAAACCTAAATTGAGATAACTCAATGTGTAAAGGGATTCAACATGAAATAATACATCCATGATTGCATTATTTGAATTTTATAACATTGTCCTTACCGGACAATGATGCTTCTTACAGAACCCGAGGTCCAGGTTCCATCAACCGCATTGAACTGCACTATCTCGCAGTCCACAGGCAAGTTCACCCTTGCTCACGTCAACTTGAGTATTTTATACTACTTTAATGCAAATCTATATACTTATCATTCCTGCATGAGCAAATGAAATGTTACTTTCCAACTATGAATATGACTATGTGCGCAATGGAACCATGGTATGTGTTGATATGGTGGAGGTTCCATTGCAATGGGTTATATCACCCTAGGATTAATTACCAATGCCGTCTAGTGATTCTAGCGTCGTACAAACCGCGTTGACCATGAGATCTATAATGGCTCTGGGGAAGCCAGCCGTATCTTTTCCCTTCTGCACGCCAACGGATTGGTAGAGCCAG